>CM052350.1:23256830-23856830 GCA_028551395.1 Casuarina glauca
CTCAATGTGCTTGGTATGCTCATGGAATATGGGATTAGCTACAATATTCTCTATAGCTTCATTATCACAATGCATTAATGCAAGATGTTTCATAAGAAAACCAAACTTCTTTAGTATAATAATCCAAACTATCTCACAAGTGGTTACTTGCATGACTCAATATTCTAGTTGTGCAAATGAGAGTGAGACAATGGGTTGTTTCTTGAACTGCCATGATATTAGGGAATTTCCTAGCATGAAGCAAAAATCAATAGTAGATCTTCTCATTATAAGGCATGTGCTGTAATCAGAGTCACAATAGGCCGCAACACAAACTGAGATGAGGAAGGAAACATTAGACCAAGGCCTAGACAACTTTTACTATATCTAATTACTTTCAGAGCAACCTCCATGTGAGATTGTTTCAAATCATGTATAAATTTATTGAAAAGTTGGATTGGAAAGATAATATCAAGCTTTGTAAGGGTTAAATAAATTAGTCATCCAACTAGTCTTTAATAGATTGATGGATCTTGAAGAAGTGGATCATTCAATTTTTCTTCAAAACCAACATTATACTCAATACTTGTAAACTTCTTGTTTTGTTCCATGAGAATCAATAATGGCTTGGACCTAATAAGGCTTACTTTAGAGATTAATTCCAATGTGTATTTTCGTTAACTTAATTATGTTGTTTAAAGAACGAGCAATTTCAAGACCTTGAAAAAATTTTGATTGACCAAGGTCTTTTATGAAAAAGGTGGCATTTAGGTATTGCTTGAGATTACTTGTAAGTAAAATGTCATTAACGTAAATAAGTAAGGCCATAAAGAAAGTACCTCTCCTTTTGGTGAAAAATGAGTAATTGTGATAGGATTCAATGAAGCCAAGTGCAATTAGCACTCCAATGAACTTAACATTCCATTACTTGGAAGCTTGCTTCAACCCATAGAGAGACTTTTGTAATCTACATAAAAAATACTTCCTTTGATTGTAAAATTCAAGGGGAAGCTACATATAGACTTCTTTAGAAAGATCACTATAAAGAAAAATATTTTGTATGTCCATATCATAAAACGGCCAATGGTTAACAACTATAATAATGATAATAAGAAGAATGGTGATATGCTTCACTATGGAAGAGAAGGTATATTGAAAATCAATCCTTTCATGTTGACTAAAACCCTTGGTGACAAGGTAGGCTTTGTAGTGTTCAATGGAGCCATTAGCATGATACTTAATCTTGTAGACCCATTTGCATCTGATAGGATGTTGACTAAAGGGCAAAGGCACCACATCCCAAGTATGATTCATCTCAAAAGTAGTGAGCTCAGCATCTATGGTTGCAACCTAATTAGGATTAGTGATAGCTTCTTGGTAGGTGGAAGGTTCTTAAAAGGTAAAAATGAAGGCAATAAATCATTGATAAGGAGGTTGACATTGGTGGAGGGAAACATAATTAGAGATGGGATAAATTAAGATGCAGGAAAAGGTGGGGAGGGTAGGGTATAAATAATTTGAAGTCTAAACTGGAGGATGAGTAGGACATGTAAATCGGTCAAGGGAAGCTGGGGGTAAGGAGCAAGGAGGGACATTAGGAGTAGTGGTGGAGGTAGGAAGGATGGATTCAATAGGTAGTGTATCGAAAGGACTATTTAGAAGAGAGGGATTGTTAAGAAAATTTGGGAGGTCAACTAGTGGAAAAGATAGAGTGTAAGTATTAGGATGGAAGATGAATGGGGGCGTTCAAGCTAATAGACTATTTATAGTGGGCAAGCTATTAGAAAAAGAGCAAAAAGAAAAAGAAAAAGAAAAAGAAAACAGAAAAACATTTTCCTAAAAAATGATATCACAACTAACAAATAAGTAGTGAGCAACAAGGTCATATAAACAGTAACTTTTCTGAGAGGGAGGGTAACCCATGAAAATTTAAGGAGTTGCTTGATGGTTGAATTTTTCACAAGCACCTAAGGTGGTGTCATAACAACAATAGTTGAAAACAAGAAAGTGGTCAAGAACAAAAGGTTTGCCAAATAATTTCTCAAAAGAGTTGATGCCTTAAAAAAAGGAAGATGGGAGACAATTAACAAGATAAGTGGCAATGAGAAGACATTTCCCCCCAAAAGGAAAAGGGGATGTTAGCTTGAAACATTATAGCTTAAGCTACATCCTACAAGTGCTAGTGTTTGAATTTAACAACTCCATTTTGCTATAGAGTGTGGATGTAAGAGGTTTCATGCAAGATGCCTTGTTAAGAAAGAAAAGAATAACATTTAGAAGAAAAAAATTGAAACCATTGTCAAAATATATGTATTGGACAATAAAGTTAAATGGAATCTAGATAAGGGAGAGAAAATATTGAATTTTGTAAAAAACTTGGCTTTTAAATTTGTAAAAAAAGGTTCAAGTAACACAGGAGAAATCATCCACAATAGTGAAGAAATACTAAGCACCATTAAAGGTTGGGGTTCGATGATAACCCCAAACATCCATATGGACCAACTCAAAAAGGAAGTGAGTGGTAGTATGATGTGTTGGAAAAGGTTGTCGTGTCTATTTGGCTAGAGGGTAGACAAGACACGAAAAAGAGGGAGGGCAAGTAAATGAACAACTAAAAGAAGTTAAAGTTTTCAAGAAGGAATGACCTAAGCATTGATATAAAAAATCATAAATAATATTATTTATTGAAATGAAATTACAACCCAAAGGTTAAGTTAGAGTACAAAAACAAGTTTTAAAAGAAACTAAATAATTGAAAAAGAAAAACAAAAGGAAAATGAGTTAGCAATCAAAATAGGGAAAATATAGCCCACGATCAGGCTTGCTAAGCCCGATCAAATTCCTAGTCATACAGTCTTGAAAAGTACAAAATTGACTGAAGAAGAAAGCCATATAATTATTGTCATGGGTTAGTTTTTGAATGGAAATCAAATTATATTGAAAACATAAAGCATAGAGAACATTATTGAGGTGTAGATTGGGAGAAAGGCTAGAATGACCAATGTGGGTGATTGAACTAGGCATTTTATTGGGTAATGTAATGCTAATCGATGCAATGCATAGGGAGACAAAACCAACAACATGTAATGTACATGTGATATGCTTAGTAGCCCTAGAGTCAATAATCCAAAAGGATGAAATGGGTGGTAAAGAAGAAGTCGTACTTGTAAATGGGTTAAAAGTACCCATTTGGTTTATGAAGATAACTAGCTTTTACTGTTGGTTTATAGTGAGATGAACCCTAGTGGACTCACCAAAGATGCTACTTGGGTTAGGAGGCAAATGGCCTAAAATGCTGGCACTTAGATGAGCTGGGTAAGGAGGTTAGCCTAAAGGAAGCTCACTAGAGAAATCCAATAATGGTGAGTGCTAAGGCCTATAAACAAAGGGGTTGTTGGGCCTAAAGAAAGAGGGGGCGAAAGGCTCATTGGCACTAGCATGATGGGCAAGAGGCCCAGGAGAACCAAACTTGCAACATGACCCATTGCGAGATTTTGGCTTGCCACCAGCTGGGTAGCCTACAAGAGGGTAATAGGTTTGATTAAGATGATTGGGCCTATTGCAATAGGTGCAAATAAGCCATGTAAAGAAGGCTTGAGAGGTAGGATTAGACCCATTTGGCCTAATGGAGATGGGTAACTCACCTTAGGAGCCCTGGGGCTAGCCCACATGCAAGTAGGGAATGCCTAACCTAGAGGAAGGTTAGATGCTGCACTATGCTTGGAAGGTGTTGTTCTCGCTGGTAGGAGGTAGTCAACCATCGATGGTGGTTTGTTAGAGCAAGTCTTGCTTTACCAAAGAGTATTGTTTCTCCAAACTTGGTAGTTTGTCGTGGGACAAAATGGAAAATTGGAGAGTGGAGAACTCTTCTGGTAAGGCCAAGAGAAACTTAATGGCCCAATCTTCATCATCACATTGTCGAAGTTATTTTCTAATGTTGCAATTGTAGCCATCATAAGAACAATGGATAGGGGCTTGTTAAGCCTCTAAATCACCCCAAAACTCCTTTAAACGGAGGTAAAAGGCAGTGAGATCATTGTTGGAGGCACTGAGAGATAGATGGAGGTCATTGATGGCTTATTTCAAAGAGAACTTTTGGGTGCTACTCATTTTGTCGAAGCTATCTTGTTGGAGCTACCAGATTGCAATGATAGTATGGGTGGTGGAGACCATGCATTTGAGCAATAGATGAACTAAGTGGGTTAACCATATTTTCATGGCTGTGTGACACTAGTTCTAGTGGTTGGTAGAGTTGCCCTTCTCAACGAGATGTGGCAACTTACCAATTAGAAAGCCCATCTTATTGTGGGCAAGGAACATCGTTTGGATTTGCTCACTTTTGATGTGCTAATTGGCCTTGCTCGTGAGCTTTTGAGACACGATGCACACTGGTTGGAGATCAACAACAATGAGATGGTAGGGTTAATAAAGAGGGGAAATTATGGTGGCAAAACCAGTAAAGGAGTTATTGATAGAGGCCATTAGAGATGAAGATGGCGGCTAGGGTTTCAAAATTAGGAAATTTAAGGATTTAATGATTTAAGAATTAGGGTTTGGGAATTAAGGGAAATTGGGGAATTAAGGTTTCACGAATTAAGAAATTGAAGGATTGAGAGAATTGGGAATTAAATTAAGGAAATTTAGGAATTAGGGTTCACAAACTAGGCAATTGAAGGATTGAAGGAATTAGGAATTAGGGATTTGGGAGGGTAATTTGGGAATGCAAAAGAAAAGGGCAATTGTGAAAATAGAAACGGGGAAAAGGGTAGAGGTGGTAATGACAGGAAAAAATGGGTAGGAGGTTGTTGTTTGAAACAAGAAAGGAAGGAGAAACAAATGACAAGAGTGGGCAAGGAAAGTGAAAAAATAAACCAACGAATAAGAGATTGGAAAAAGAAAATAAAAACCAATAAAAGGCTCACAACTTGATAGAACATGTTGTGGGAAAGAAAGAGATGGAAGCTAGGATTGTATGGTGATTGATACCATATAAGAAAATGTGAGAAAACCTCAAAGGAGCATGTAATTCTTTCTATTGCTATGTAAATTTACAAAGGTTTTGTCTTCCATTTATAGACGACTAAACCTAGCCTAACAAAGAAGGAAAAATATACACAATTAAATACAAAGATATTAAGCCAAATTGCAGGGCTTAGTATGGCAATGTGGTTGGTAAGGTAGCTGTACATTAACACATTCATATGAACATTCTTGGTAAAGAAACTCCTTTTATGTAATAATATCAAATTTAATGTGATTTAAGAGAGTTTCATCTTGCATTTGGTTTATTGGTAGACAATCATCATATATATAAGATAACAAGTTTAAATTGATTTTTAACACCAAACCTATTGACATTTTGAGCAAGTACAATATTTTTTCCATGTTAATACCCGTACGACTCAAACAAGGCGCTGGTTTTGGGCTTGAACTTCTTGTCCATGTGAATTAGCTTGTTACTTTTTGATTGCTAAATATATAATAATAGTCCAATTTAAAGATCAGTTATAACTCTATTTTTATAGAGTTATTTTAACTATTTTTAGGCAATAAATAATACAATGCTTATGAGAAAATATTTGAATTCCTCTCTATTTACTTGAATTTGTCTTGTTTTTGTAGTATAAAGCGGCATGAAGAAAAAGAATAAGCATGGAGAACCTGATGTTTATTATATGGCAAAATATGGTCAAAATATCAAGATCAAGAAAATCAAGATGGGCTTGGACTTTAGATTTTCCATTGTTATTAGGTTTTCTAAATAATTAGAAAACCTAGTCATATTAGGAGTTCAAAGCCTAATTATTATAAGAGTTCAAGACCCAATTGTCTTTGGTCTCCAAAACCCACTTCTACTAGAATAAAAGATAGGTCTAAACTTAAACCCTATTTAAAAGAAAAGAAGAGGCAAAAGAGGAGGAGGAGGAAATTGAGCACAACTTAAGGTTTTCTTGAAGAGAAGACAAAAAGGGTGACAGACTTCTTGTTCTTGGATTCAAGATGCCTTCTTTAATTTCTATTATTGTTCTTCCCTATTATTTCTTTATGTTTTAGTTTACTTTTGTTAGAGCTATGATGTAAACCTAATTATGATAGTATGAATCTTATGATTAGTATGTTTTGCAAGATATTTTATTTATGTGAAGTTACATATTATGGTGTTTAATGCTTTTAAGTGATTAGCTATCACTTAAATGATATGATTTGCATGTTTGAGATCGACAGGAGATAATATGCAATTACTTCTTGTAATGTGTACCCATAAATTAAATATGGATAGACATATACCATATTGTTTGTGTGGCTTTCGGTGTAAACTAGGAATGTTCATAGATCCTAATGCATTTGGTTTGTTTCAATTTACATATAGAGATATAGTGAATTAATGTACTAAGTAGGTTTGTTATACCTAGACATAAGATAGTAAATAAATTAGGAAGTTCCGCCATCACATAGATATTATCCCTCTTGAAAACATAAATAATCAATATTAATACCTAGTTATTATGGTGAAATCATATACTCTAACATATTTCTTATACTTAGTTTTCTTAGATTTAGTTAGTTAATCTATCATCTATCAATTTAATTTGCTAGATAAATTTTAGGAGTTGTTCATCGTTAGTAATTAATTGATCTAGTAATCACCAATCTCTATGGGACGATATCTTTCTCATCATTATATTACTTGTTCGACATGTTCACTTGTATTTAAATTTCATCGAACAATCAGATTATTAAGTTGGAAGATATTTTTTAATATTTAAAAACTCCTCAAGATTTTTTTTTCAATATAAAAATTTTTTCTTCAATATTAGACTTCTACAAATCTCGCTACAATCATCTCATTCATACAAATCAAGAACATTGAAAATCAAAGTTGAAAAAAAATTGGAGCAAATTATCTTCTTCTTCGTAAGTGAATTTCAAAGAAAAATGAGTATGTAATTAATTTAATCACGTTTGTTGAATCAAAATCACAATTTGTTAATATCCAATATTTGTTAATCGAACTACTAAATTCAAACGAAGCCTAGACGAAGTTTAAAAGATCACAGGGAAGTATATTTATTAAAAAATTAACAAAAATCAAAGCCCAATAACCAGGAAATTGCTTATCTAGGATGTAACAAAAAAAAAATTAAAAGAAACTGTCACTTTGGCATGTTGGTTGAAGTCAAAGGAGTGGGAGGAAGTCTTGCTCGGAAGACGATGCCATGGTGATGGTGGAGGCCATGCTTGAGTGGCTAACCAAGGCTATTAGCTTCTACCACAAGAAGACAAGCCGAATCAGTTGCTTCTGGTAGGTGCTCATGTAAACCCTAGAGAGAGATAAACGAAACTTCGTTGAAATACTCATTTGGTGCCATAAATCGCATCACATGGAGGCCAAATTAGGTATAAAATTTTGGTTTTATGTTTTATCAAGAATTTAATTTTAAATTCATGATTAATGCATGATTTTTAGCAAAACATAGGTTGAGGTAATTTTTCTCCAACAACGGTAACAATAAATAAACAAGCCATTAGAACACATAATTCTAGCAAACTATTCCTTCTTTGTTTCTTGTTTTCAATATTGTTCAAATTAACGAGCTCGAAATCTAGAAGGGAAACACGTCGGACTCTACATCGTCATGAGAGCCCTCAAGAAGTGTTGCATTGAAACCATACAACCATGCAAATTGATATCCAAGTTCAATGTTAATTTTTTGTGGCGTACTCCATATTTTTTAGTCGGTGTCTTCCATAACCCATAACAACACATCATTCTCCCTCTTGTAGATCAAGACAAGGTGGATGATTTTGGTAGACCACCAACTTGATAGAATCAAAGTAATCTCTTTTGTAATGAGTGAAGGATGAGGGCAATTTTAATGTCTACCAACTCTAACAAAACTCGAAGATATCATACTTGCTCCCAATATTTTTAGAAAACTTAAAGACATTATAATTGCTTGAGTCAACCACCAATAGAGGTCAGATGTACAAGTCTATCAAATCCATCCATCAATACGTCTTTTAATTGCTTCCACACCCATGTTTTTGAGTCAAAAACCTCACACCAAAGATGATTAGGCATATCATACCTTTCTATTGATTATAAAAATGATTTTATAATGCAAAGGGTTTGATTTTAGCGCCATCATAGCACAAGGTATTGAGAAGCATAGAGTTCCAAAATTTAGAATCTTTGGAATCTTTTGCCATTCTTGAATAGCGGGCTTGTAGATGTTACGCTCTAATCTGTGATTAATAATTTATACCAAAAAGAATACCTTGTTTTGTGGCTGCTTTGATTTCAACTAGAATTGTCAAGAATTTTGGGGAGAACTTATAATCCTCATTGAGATTGTTGACGGTAACAAATTGGGTAGAATTTTGGGCATGTTGTCTTAAGAATCTCGATATCGTTGGAACTTGACCTATCTGTCATCAAGTTTTGTTCCTTGGAAACCAATTGCACGGCCTACAGCAATTAGTGATGTTTAGGTTAAAAATCTTGTAGATTATCTCTCATGAAAGAACATAATGTGCCATTGACATCAAACAAAAGAAAATTAATCTCTCGCCACTTATATAAAAGAAAATAATTGGAGAAGATTAAAAATGAGATCAAGAGCTGGATAGATAATTGAGAGTTCAAGACTTAAGGGGCAATATATGAGGATTTTTGGACCTAAAATTGTTTGGGAAATCAGTTTGTTTCCAGAAGAAAATTGTTTCATGATTTCCGAAATCAATTTGTTTCCCTCTCCTGATCAGACATCATCGTTTGAGAGTCCACAGATTTAAAAATACTAAATCCCGAAAGTCAAAACAATTTAATAGTGGAAAACGTTAATATTTCATTAACAAAAAGAACTATACAAAATTCACTCAAACTCCTATCTGTTGCTGATTACGAAGAACTCAGCACCTATTTATACACATGGATAGATTGTAATCCACTCTAAGATAAACAGAGTGATAAAATGCATGAGAAAACTATACTAAGTTAGAAATGGTTGTTGTGGGTAGTTAGTCCATTCTTATGATAAAATAGTAAAAAAATTTAAAGAAGTAATGGAATGGTGTCCCGTACCTTAGGGAACAACAGAAACTGAAGCAAACAATATTATTTTTCAACAATAGGGAGCGGTCCTGTTTTGATTGAGTAACGAATTTCTTCGTTCGAAAAGTTAGAATCCTAGTCTTTCCTTCTAAGAATCGATACAGTTGGTTGCAACCGGCATATTCCAGATTAATTGTCGATGGAATTGCACTTGGAGGAGCTTACGCCGCGCAATTAAGCTGCAATGGATCTTTGGTCATTTGAAATTACATTTTTTTTTTTTGGTATAAATAGGCTTGGTATCCTTCGTAATTAGTAGAGTAGGACTTTGAGTGAATTTTGTATATTTTGCTTGTAACATTTCTTTGTTGAATAAACAGATTAGCATTTTCTGCTCTCAAGTTATTTCAATTTTCTTTCTTTTCCCGGTATTAAATCTTAGGTTTAAAAGATGATGTTCCTCATGTATGAAAGAAGATATATTACCCAATAATAAAGCTCACTTCCTATTTCGACGGTAAGAAAGCACATTAAACACAATGTAGATAGTATGCCATATAACTTAAATCCTATCTGAAAAATATTTTGAAAATGTAATATATGACCCCCTCATACGTTATTCTGTAATGAAGAAATGAAAGATTTTAACATGGTAATAGAGCTATGGCTTTGATAATATGTGAAATTATCTAAATCAAATATTTTTCTTTTGAACCTTTAATTCTATTTGTCTTTTGTGAATTTATTTTTTAATGACTATATGAATTTATTCATCCAGGATAAGAGAATACAAAGGCTTAGGGGGCATACCCTAGCATTATAATTCATCAAAAAGAAAATTAAGTTTAGAATGATTTAACTTTGATACAATAAAATATTCATTTAAGAGAGTTTAATATTTTTTAATAAAGATGCTCTCATACGTATTACTTTTTTTTATTTTAGTCAATAAGATTTGTATTTCAATAAACTTATTTTAGAATTGTCTACAATTTTGTTTAGACCATTTACAATAAATACATGCTAAGAAAGAAAGTTTAAAAAGTTTCACAACTAAATCCTTTACATTAGTTGTTTTAATCATCCATTGCAATTCAAAATTTCAATCATTGATAATCCTATGAAGGCTTTGTTGTGCAAGGATATTTGACCAAATTTGTCCTATCCAAATATATTGAAAAAAATAAGTGTGACATGTTTTCAAATTAAGACTCACAAAAATTACAATAAGTCAATTGAAAAGAGCCATAAATTTAACACATTGGCTGTAAAAAGTTTGTCCTTACATATGAGTTATCCAATAAAATTGTATTTATTGATTCTATCTAATCATATTAAGTCATGTCATTTAATCCCAATATTAAGTTATTACAATTTTTTGTATATCTCTTTGCAACAATAAGAATTTCTCGTTGCCTTATTAGATAGAAATAGAAGACTTCGTATCCAAGAATCAATATTTTCAAAGCACTATCAGTAGAAAAAGTAAAATATTTTCTGCCCCTGATCATGACTATGGTATCTGCTATAGTAAAAGAAATCTCCAATTGCGCAAGCACTTTACCTTGTGAACAGCCAATACACTTAGTCGGAAAGTTAAGGAACAATTCTTTTAGCTTTTACCAACTTATGCATGAAGGAAGTTGGCCCCAATTGCAACTAATATTATGAGCATGTAGGCCGTGAAAAGAGAAAAAAAAAAAGTTATTGATTGAAAGACAATCTTTAGACATATCATTTTTGCTGGAATTCGTGGAACAGAACTCTTCCGGAAATCTCTTCTATCTTAGACAAATATCATGAGTAAGCGTAAGAAATTATGAAGGAAAAAAAAAGAAAAGAAAAGAGAACATTAAAAATCTTCCTAAAATATTTGTGGTTGCTCTAGAATGCACGACACACCAAATACCGGAGGCCAATGCTGGAATGGTCAGAAACTGGAATCTGCAGTCCAGTAAAAACCTTACAAGATTTTGTGGATTTATTGATATTCTCACTGATTGATAGCCTAAACATGGAATATAGACTTTTAATTTGATGATTGCATGCAACGACTATAAGTGAATGTGGATAAAGTTTAGGGTCTTGGAAAAGATAGAAGCAACTGCCGTGTATTGGACGGAAGGACTTGACTCGACATTCAAGACTTGGTTGACCGTGCATTGGACGAAAGCATCCTTTGGAATGCTAACGAGGGATCTGAAGAAAAGGGTGGAAAATGTCGACAAAGGAAACGGAAATTTAGATGTATGTACTTTTTTGGGATCAAGAATCAAGAAATTGTTGAATATATCAAATTTGTTCATTCTCTTTTCGGGTAGTCTACAAACCCAACCATTTGTTTAAGACTATAGTGTTAACGGAGTATTAGTGAATTAATAACAACCATATGTAAGTACATATGATGATAAACACTCTATTTCGACTTAAGGCCAATTAGTTGGGGATTCAAGATTGTGAAACATAAATCAATAAGAAAACCTTTTGCCGTTGAAAAACCCTCAGATATAATATAGGATAAATGATATCTCTACAGAAGCAAGCTAGTATAAGAATTACAGATTTCAGATACAAATTTACACCGGATTCTAGGAATAGAAGAGAATGCTGTACCGCTATCCCTTGTTCGCATATTAATAGTGCTATATTTCGGTTTCTTGTCCATTAATACACATGCCCTCATACATAGACATTTTGTTTCACCTTGTCTTGAGATTCATGCGAATGAGATTTCTTACTGCAAGTAGAAATATTAATATCCGAGTACCATTTGAACTATAAGACTTTGGGTTGCAGTTCATAGGCCAACTTGATCTAGAAAGTTTATATTTTTTTAAGACTCCAAAAAGTTGTGTCTACAAAGATCTTTAAGGAGAAGTGAACAATGCGAATACAATTGTATCTTGGCTAGAGTTTTGTCTGGTTTAATCCTCGTAATGGGTCTTGAGCCCTAATCTTCTAAATTATCTTCAGTGGCGAATTTTCTTTTTCTTTGTTTTTTGATTGAAATATAAGTTTGTATTAATAAAAAGTAGTGTACAAAAACAGAGGGGCATACTCCTGCATTACAAAATTTTGACAACTATAAAAAAAAAAAAAAGGTTAAAAGTTTTCAAATCTCATTTAAAATGACATTTTCTTAAGAGAATTTTATATTTTGAAACAAAGAAACTCTCCTTTGTATAGTTTTCCTTACTTTAGCCAATAAGATGGGAATGTCTACTATTTTATTTTGAAATCATCTTCTATTCCAAAGTTGCACGGATTGAATTGATTCAACCTAAGTTCTAATACCAAGTTAGAAGGCCTAAAAACCCAACTCAAAAGCTAGCTCAAGGATTTGAGGACCTTCTTTTAATTTATACTTAATTTTACATATCTTAATTTTACACACTAAGATTGTCATTTTGGTCATAAAGCTAAGTCATTTTGAATGAAGTTCCCCCTTTTTTTTATAATTATTAATTTTCCATCAGATATTTCTCAATATCGAATCCAATGAGAGGAAAGTGAATTGAGTGGGAGGAACGCTGACGTTAACTAAAATGGGATGGAAGGGATCTTCGCAGTATATTCAACTGCTTTTTTGACTAACCAGGAGCAATAATTCTTCAAATGTCCTCGTCATGAAAGGAGGCTATGCCTGTAACAATCCAGCTATTGGTTGAACCACTGAGATTGTATTTTATATAATTGCCCTTGTACAATCAAAGCGTGCACAAAGGGCTAGCAAGACGCAGCCTGTGTGGTTATTGGAAGCTTGACAATTCCGTCTCATCTCAAGTTTGTGGAGAGGAAGTCGACAACGTAAAGCGACTTAACGCCGAGTCCTTGGATTTTACTTTTCAACATGGAAATTTAACGCCGAACCCACTGCTTTTTTGACAAACTAGGAGCAAGAATCGTCTTCAAGTGTCCTTGTGATAAAAGGAGGCTACGCTTTTAACACTCCAGCTATTGGTTGAACCACTGAGATTTTATCTTATGTGATGTCTCTTGTACAATCAAAGCGTGCCCAAAGGGATAGCAAGACGCAGCCTGTGTGGTTGTAGGAAGCTTGACAATTCTGTCTCTTGACTCAAGTTTGTGGACAGGAAGTCGACAACGTAAAGCGACTGAACGCTGAGTCCTTGGATTTTACTTTTCAACATGGAAATTTAACGCTGAACCCACTTGATCGCAATGGAAATAAAGCGGGAAAGACAAGAGGGGTTACTGACAAGCCCCAGTTTGCTCATGGATTTTATCATTCCGTTTATCATTTTCTCTGCATTTTTCACTGCTTCAGCTCAACAGCTGGAGTCTAATGTGAGCCGAGGTTCTTACCTAACACCTGGCAGAGACTCTACGTGGTTGTCACGTTCTGGTCTCTATGCCTTCGGTTTTTACAAGAAAGGGGATGGTTACGCCGTTGGGGTTTTTCTTGCTGGAATTCCCCAGAAAACTGTTGTTTGGACAGCAAACCGTGATAACCCACCATTCTCCAGCCATTCTACCTTGCTTTTCTCAGACGATGGCAGGCTTGTCGTGCAATCACAAGGGCAGGAGGCCATTATAGCTGATTCTTTCGGGTCTTCTTCGGCTTCCATGCTTAACTCTGGCAATTTCGTGATTTACAAAGAGGATCAAGAAATAATATGGCAGAGTTTTGAGCACCCGACTGATACCCTTCTACCCAGTCAACGTCTCGTAGCGGGTCAAGAGCTGTTTTCAAGTATTTCAGGCACAGATCACTCGACGGGTATTTTCCGTCTTAAGATGCAAAGTGATGGACACCTTGTCCAGTATCCGGTGGACACTCCCGACACAGCTCCATATTCTTATTTTACATCGTGGACGGACATAAAGGGTGATAACGTGTCGCTAAACATTGGTGCTGATGGCCATCTCTACTTACTCAACGGTACCGATTTCCTTAAGAATATAACGGATCGGGGTTATCCTAAAGAAGAAACTATTTATCTCATGCGACTTGATGCGGACGGAATACTCCGGGTGTACTCTCATAATCTGAGACAAGAAGGAAACTGGATAATCAAATGGAATTCTACAGATGATCCATGCACTCCAAAGGGTCTTTGCGGGTTAAATGGTTTTTGTGTTACAACTGCTCAACAGGCTCAATGTGTATGCCCTTTGGGATTTGGAATGGTACACCCAGACAACTGGACTGCGGGCTGTGAGAGGATTTTCACAGCAGAAAGTTGCAAGGAAGAACATGGAGATATTTCTTACACCATCCAGGAACTGGCTAATACCGTGTGGGAAGATGTTTCATATTCCATTCTGTCAGTACCATCTGCAGAATCATGTAAGCAAGCCTGTTCAGAGGACTGTAACTGTGAGGCTGCGCTATTCAAAGACAGCGAGTGCAGTAAACAACGGCTTCCCTTGAGATATGGGAGAAAGCAACCGACTGAGACTACCATGACTTTAATCAAGGTAAATACTTCTAAACCCACTACAAATAGAGGTATGCCGATAAAAAACAAGGAAGAGTTTCGAGTGGACACCCTAATTATTGGAGCCATTCTTCTTGCCTTTGGAGGCATGATGTTGTTAATTTCTAGATTTGTGTTTTACAAAATAGATTCCCAGTATAGAAAACTCTCTTTCGTTGGGAATGTGGAATTGAGCGAAGATGTCGCCCCCCGGTCGTTCACTTTTTCAGAACTTGAGATAGTGACGAATGATTTCAAGGAAGGGGTTGGTAGAGGATCCTTTGGCACAGTTTATAAAGGGGTAATATCGAATGGCCAGAAAGTTGTAGCCGTAAAAAGACTAGAGAAAATATTGGTTGAAGGGGAAAGAGAGTTTCAGACTGAGATGAAAGTTATTGGGAGGACACATCACAGAAACCTTGTCCGTCTGCTCGGGTATTGTCACGATGGAAGTCATAGACTTTTGGTATACGAATTCATGAGCAACGGGTCGCTTGCTGACATACTCTTCACACCAGAGAAAAAACCATCTTGGGATGAAAGGATGGGTATTGCTCGCGACGTGGCAAGAGGAATCCTTTATTTGCATGAAGAATGTGAGAGACAGATAATTCATTGTGACATCAAACCTCATAACATTCTCATGGACGAGAACGGCCGTGCAAAGATTTCTGACTTTGGATTGGCGAAGCTGCTGAGGGCAGACCAAACCAAAACCTTCACAGGCATCAGAGGGACGAGGGGGTACGTTGCTCCGGAGTGGCATCGGAAACTGCCCATCACGGTGAAAGCAGATGTTTACAGCTACGGTATTATGCTCTTTGAGATCATTTGCTGTAGAAAGAGTGTGGACTGGAATCTGGGCGAGGAAGAAGCCGTCCTTGAAGAATGGGCCTATCATTGTTTTGAAGCTGGCAATCTTGCTAAATTAATTGGAGATGAACAGTTCGAGAAGAAAAAAGTTGAGAGAATGGTGAAACTGGGACTTTGGTGCGTTCAGGAAGAGCCATCACTGCGGCCATCAATGAAGAAGGTTCTACTGATGTTGGAAGGGACCGTGGATATTCCAATCCCTCCTAGCCCAAACTCTTTTCTAAGCGCGTGTTAAGGTATCAATTGATTGTGCGTCGCAGTTTGTAGGACAAAGTTGGTTATGATGCGTTTGATTGCGTCAATGCTCTATTTTGTTGATCTTTTGTTTTATGCTTGTAGCTAGGCCTTACCCCGCTTTGGGGAGGACATGGTTGTTGCTAGTGTCGTGTATTTCATGACATACCAGTACAATGAAGCAAATAAATATACCACCCGATTTTTAATAAATAGTAATCATTAAAATAAGTGAATCACAGTAAAAGTATAATCTACGTAATTTGGTTTAATATATTGAACATAAGGGTGAAGGAAAAAGGCACTCAAACCTAAATCCATAACGTACGTGAAGCTTCGCACCCACAAAAGAAGGTTACAAACAGCTTATCTTAGTTGTTTAAAAACGATCGATACCAATCAAATCAAAACAATTCTTGAACGGGGGGAGGGGGAAATTGTTTTAGTGCCTCTACTAGATTTTCTACTATTCCGATATTTTATTGTGATGACATATTGTGTCATGGGCCTGATAAAGGAATAATATCTTTTATCAAATTTATTGTCTTCAGCCTTTTGCAACTCATGGTGATCAACACCTGTTGCAGCGCAAGTCATTGATCAAACTCCCTAATTAAATCGCTCCTTTGGTTGCCTTTTCTATTGAAGAGCCAAGAGGGAAGAAGAAGAGAGAGCAGGAGGAAAAGAAAAGGCAATTTGAGAAATCTTTAACTGTATTATTATTATTTTATAAACAACTATGCATGAATTATGTATATAAATAAATATGAGAAATTAAATAAGAAAACTGTGAAATATATTACAATCAAGAAAAAGAAATGGTGAAACTTATTATAACTAAAAAAGAAAATTGTAAAATTTAATATAATCCGGGAGTGAAATTATAAAACCTACTATAATTAGAAAATAAAATTATGAAAACTTCTCCAACTCATATAAGGAAAAATAAATCAATTCAAATGAAATATTATCTAGTTTAGAACTTAGCATGCATGTTCGGTGAAATTCTACATGTAAGTGTACATGTCGAATAAGTAATACAATGATGAGTATGAGTATCGTCCCACAAAGACTGGTGCTTACTAAACTAATTAAATACTAACGGTAAATAGACTCTAAAACTTATCTAGCAAATCAAAATAGTAAAACATAGACTAAAGAACTAAATTTAACTTAAATTTGATTAACGAAACATGTTAGAGCGTCCGATTTCACCTAATTACTAAATACATATATTGATCATTTATGCTAACAAGATTAATTCTACTCATGTGATTGCAAAATTTCTTAATTTATTCATTATCATATGTCTAGGTATAGCGAACCTACTTATCTTATTCATTCACTATGAGTCTACATATGAATCAAATAAACTAAGAACATTAAGATTTATGAATATTCTAATTTACATCTAAAACCACACAAATCATATAATATATGTTTATCTATATTAATCTATAGTTGCATATTACATGAAGCAATTGCATGCTATCTCTTGTCGGTCTCAAACATGCAAATCATATCATTTAAGTAGTAGCTAATTACCCAAATACATTAAGATCAGTAACATGCAACTTCACGTTCATAAAATATCTCACAAAACATAAATAATCATAACATTTCTACTTCATAATCAAGTTCATCGTAGCTCTAACACACTATAAACTAGAACAACATATTTACACAAACTAAATCAGTGCAAAAACATGAACAAAACATTCGGTAAATTAAAAACATTGAAGCTGTCACCAAATGTCTTCAGATCACAAAATAGATTGCCCAAATCTGCACATCAGGGGGAGAAGAAGAAGTTGTTTGAAGAACGGAAGAAAAACGAGCTGAAATGCGCCGTCACGCGCTTTCGCACGCGCCTCCACGCCCCGGTGACACGCGCCGCCATCCGCCGCCGGTCTTCACAGAAACTTCCAGAAAGTAGATCGGGACGTCTGGAGTGCCGATCTGCTGAGAAATCCTTCAAATCCGCTCCAGAAACGGGTAGATATGACGGAAAAGGTTCAAACGGCGTTCGCCGTTCTTCGCCGGAAAACCGCCGGAAACCGCACGCAACTGCCACAGAGCTACCGGAAATCACGCCAAGATTGCGGAACTGCTCCTTCCTCACCAGAAAATGCCCAAAACTCGCCGGAAAATGCAAAATAATGGCCGGACAATGCTTCGGCTGTCGCCGAAACAAGTCGGGCCACCTTCTCGCAGGTTGCCGGAGGAGAAGGACGCAGACGGCGTTCCGGTCGGCGGTCGCACGACTGTCCCGCGCAGGCGTCGCTTCCCCGCCGGCCTCTCTCGACGGGCCTCTATTTCTCCGCTCGCGGTCTCTCTTTTCTCTCTCTTCTCTCTTTTTGTTTCTCTGGACGACAATCACCCCTCTTTCCCAATAACTGCCTTTTCTTTATCTTTTTGTCTTTTCCTTCCTTTTCTCACATGCAACAAGTGTTTCTTCCTTTGTTTCTTTGTTTTCATTCTTTGATGCTTCTTTTCTCATCAATTCTCTTATTTTTCACTTATTTGGGGTTTATTGCATAAAACAACAAAATATACATAAATATAATTAAATATTGATATAATATAATAAAAATTATATTAAACATTATCTAAAATACTAATAATAACTCTATAAAATATAGAGTTATCAATGTATATACATTTAAAAATTTCTTTAATAAATTTTCCTAGCGACTAGTACTGCTTCTAGGCTTTGCTACATTTGTGAATCTCCTCCTCTACTCTTAATTTACAGAAAAAAAAAAGGTTAAAACAGTCATGTATGTTTAATTATTTTGAGTTTGAGACTTAAGTTTGAACTCAATCTAAGTTCAAGGTTACTTAAAGTTTTGTAATCAAATAAATAAAAAATGATTGTTAAAATATAAATATGTCCTTTGGATAAAAAAATGCCTCTAATTTAATTTTTAAAAAGGCTAGAGCTTGTGATCATTTGTTATTACTAAGGAACATAGAGAAAGAACTTTGCTCAAATGAATAAATGGAATTATTTTCTTCTAGTGTAAATCGAAAAACATCATTCGTGTGGCTCTGGGTACGAGAGAAACTGAAGCAAACGACATTATTTCCCAACTACAAGGGATGGTGTTGTTTTGATCGAGCTAGAAATTTCTCTGTTTGGAAAGTTGGAATCCTAATCTTCCCTTCCGAGGAATCCATGCAGCTGGTTGCAACCGACATATTCTAGTTTGATTGCCGATGGAGGAGCACTTTAGAGGAGCATTCACCACGCAATCATGCTGCAAAGGATCTTTTCTCATTTGAAATTACATTTTGTGTATAAATAGGCGTAGCATTCTTTGTTATTAGTAGAATAGGAAGTAAAGTAAATTTTGTATGGTTTCCTTGCAATGTTTCTTTTTCGTTTTGACTAAAACATTAACATTTTCCACTCTCAAATTGTTTCAATTTTATTTCTATTCATAGTATTAAATCTTAAGAAAGTGTTAAAAATGAAGCTCGTGGCCTAATAACAAAGCTCATAGTCCATTTTGGTCATGAGAAAGTATGTTAAAAACAGTGTAAAAAGTGTCCCATAATACTTAAATTTTGTATAAAAAATATTTTTAAAAATATAATACATGAACCTTCATTACAAGCCAGTTTGCAAGGAAGTAATGCATATTTTTAGCATGACAACAGAACTGTGGCAATATGTGAAATCATTTGGATCAACGGCTCGCTCGAAGAATCAAGGATCCCGTTGACATGCCCTACTTGGCTTTTAGATATCTTATTATTTTTATTTTACTAGGTCACGTGACATGCATAATTGCTGGGTTCCTTGACCGGCCTGTGGGCTGAGCGGACGCTGCTGGGTTTGTTGCACGCGAGTGGTCCTAGGTTGTACGACTGCAGTACTTGTCCCGCGCCAGAATGCCTGGGTCGTCCGGTAAACGCCTGGCCCGCTTGATCTGTTGGGTTAGCTTGCTTTGGACTTGGAGTGCATCTTAAGCTCTTACGATTCGTCACAATGAACCTGTTCTTTCTAAGTACATAGTGTCACAAGATGTGAGCAAGGAGAGAGAGAGCATGAGAGAATTCTTTGTATTGCTTACTTAAACTGAATGTACAACGTAGTGGTCCTCTTATAGGAGAAGCACGGTCCATGCTAAGAAAGAATATAAACAATAATAATACAAATATTCCTATCATATAAGCAACTTCCCTAATAAGCCTACATTACATGGTAAGTATCTCAATCTATACAAGGAAAGAATAATGCAATATATGACGGTATCTCCAACACTCCCCCTCAAGCTGGTGGTTTAGGTGGCTTGTAAACATCAAACACACCTAGCTTGTTTAACATGTACGTATGTTGCCTTTGACATAGGGCTTTGGTAAAGATATCTGCAGGTTGTTCCGTTGTTCGTATTTCTTTGGTCTTGATAATTCCTTCCTGAATTTTGTCTCTTGTGAAATGACAATCAACTTCAATGTGTTTTGTTCTTTCATGGACCATAGGGTTTGCAGCTAATTTAAGAGTTGCATCGTTGTCACAGAATAAGAGTGTGGGACCTTTTATGTGAATACCAAGATCGCGAAGAAGTCCCCTCAACCAAATAACTTCACAAGTAGTCTTAGCCATGGCTCGATATTCAGATTCGGCAGATGAAAGCGACACAGTGGACTGTTTCTTCGTCTTCCAAGAGAGCAATGAGTTTCCAAGTTTGATACAATAACCAGTCGTAGATCGTCTACTCATGGGACATGTAGCATAGTCTGTGTCACAGTATGCTGTCATTTGCATGTTGCAATCTCTTGATAAAAGGATTCCCAATCCTGGACATCCCTTTAAGTACTTGATGACTTTCAGAGCGGCATTCATGTGGGATAGCTTTGGTTCATGCATGAATTGACTAAGTATCTGGACAGCGTAACAAATGTCAGGTCTTGTCATGGTGAGATAGATGAGCTTCCCAACGAGTTTCTGATAGCTAGAAATGTCCTTCAGTGGAGGGTCTTCGTCTAAAGGTGAGACACCCACATCATACTCGGGCGTTGTAAGGCTCAAGTTTTGTTCAAAGGGAATGACTCCGGGCTTGCATCCAGAGAGACCAGCGTCAGAAATGATTTCCAAAACAAACTTGCGCTGACTGAGACAAATGCCTTGAGGAGAGCGGGCGATTTCAATCCCCAAATAATATTTGGGAGGTCCCAAATCTTTGATGCGGAATGTGGAGTGCAAAAACTGTTTGAAATTGTTAACAGCTGTGGGATGACTACCCAAGATCAAAATATCATCCACATATATTAAGAGATAAATGGAGGAAGAACTGCGACGCCAAGTGAATAATGAGTAGTCATGACGAGACTGACGAAAGTTAGCAGATAGCAGAGCAGAGGTGAATTTTGCATACCATTGACGAGAAGCTTGTTTGAGCCCATAAAGGGATTTACGGAGACGACATACCCGAGACTCCCCCTGTCTGCGTAATCCTGGAGGAAGGTCCATGTATATTTCTTCGGCAAGGTCACCATGAAGAAAGGCATTGTGGACATCCATCTGATGAAGGGGCCAATCATGGAGAGCCGCAATGGCAAGGAAGGAGCGAACAGTGCCTTCTTTGGCCACAGGAGAAAAAGTATCCTGATAATCGAAACCCTCTTTCTGAGTGTAGCCTTTAGCCACCAAGCGAGCCTTATAGCGTTCAACGGAACCATCAGCCTTGTGCTTGACCTTATAGACCCATTTGCAACCAATGGGGCGACGATGAGAAGGAAAAGGGACAACATCCCAAGTACGGTTGTCAGCAAGGGCACGAAGTTCATCTTCCATAGCTTGTTGCCATTTAGGGTCACGAGCAGCCTCATGATAAGAAGAGGGTTCAGTCTCTGCAGAAATCTGGCTAATGCAACATAAATGGTAGGGGGAAAGCCGAGCCAAGCTGACATAAGAGGAAATGGGATACTAAGATCCAAGAGGGGTTACACCAGAACAGACATAGTCATGGGTCCAGATCGGGGGTCGAGTGGCACGACCAGAACGGCGAGGTACCATAGGAGGTGGTGTAGGGATGGGAGAGGGTGGAGCAAGAGGGACGGGGTTGGGGGGCACCTGGGGGGCAATATAGGGAACAATGGCGAGGGAATCATCAGGAGCAGGCGATGAGGCAGTGGGGGACGGTGGAGGTAGGGGTGCCAAAAACGAGGGGGGAGTTGGGGGAGGAACAATGTCTGGGGGTGGAACAGTGGTTGGGGACGAGGGAGGCTGAGGAGGTTGGGCCGGAGCAAGCGGGTCAAGAACCAGCGGGGGCGAAGGGGACTCCATTTCATCCTCAAAAAACAGTGGCCGGGACTTGTCTGGAAACTCAACAGAGACATCAGAAGATAACTGAGACTGAAAAGGAAAAACATCCTCATGAAAAATCACATCGCAGCTGATAAAGAACCGATCAGCGGCAGGATCATAGACACGGTACCCCTTTTGCAAAGGAGGGTAACCCATGAAGATGCAGCGAGTAGCACGAGGACTCAGCTTATCCCGATGACCAACGGTGGTTGCAAAACAAAGGCAACCAAAAACCCGGAGGTGGGAAATCTCTGGAGAGGTCCCAAAAAGTAATTCAAATGGGGTCTTGCCACAAAGAACTCGAGATGGCATGCGATTAATCAGGTAAGCAACAGTGATCACACAATCGCCCAAAAAATGTGAGGGATAGAGGCTTGGTACATAAGGGCCCGAGCAACCTCGAGAAGGTGACGGTGTTCGCGTTCAACGACACCATTCTGTTGAGGGGTATAGGTGCAAGAACTTTCATGTAAAATGCCGCAGGAAGTGAAAAAGGAAGAGCAATGAGAGTTAAAAAAGTCACGGGCATTATCGGTGCGAATGCGCTGAATGGAGGTGTGAAATTGGGTGTGAATGAGGGTAAAGAAATTGGAGAGGTGGGAGAGGACTTGAGACTTGGATTGCATGAGGAAGACCCAAGTGCTGCGAGAGAAGTCATCGACAAGGGTGAGGAAAAAACGAGAACCGTCACGGTGGGGGGTGTGATACGGGCCCCAGATGTCAAGATGGATGAGAGAAAATATGGAAGAGGCACGAGAAGAACTGGAAGGAAAAGGTTGGCGAGGTTGTTTTGCGAGAGGACAAATGGGGCAAGCTGGTTGGGGAAAAGAAGCGCTGTGACCCAAATGTTGGTGCAAAAGGGAATTTTTATTAATGTTTGCATTACAAAAAGTGCCTTTAGGAAGGGAAATACATTGAGAAAAAATAAAAGGTGCAGGGCATGAAGACCAAAAATAAAGGCCTTGAGAAACGCTACCCAAGCCCATCGGTTTGCCAGTCGAACGGGCCTGAAAAAAACAGGAATGAGAAGTCATGATGACATGGCAATCATTTTGTGCACAAACTTGAGAAACGGAGATAAGATTAAAGTGAAATTGGGGAACAAATAAGACATTTTGTAGGGTGATGGTAGGGCTAAGTGTGACATCACCAATGTGAGTGACGGAAGTGATGTTCCCATTGGGAAGACGAACGGATGAGGAAGGGGAAAAATTGTGAATTTTGGAAAATAATTTTTTGTCGCAGATAATGTGATCACTGGCACCTGAATCAATAATCCATGCATGAGGAGAAATCGAGTTCATGAAGCAAAAAGAAGTACTTGAAAAACTGGCAATTTTGTCAGAGGCCCCCACATGTTGGAAAGCGTTCACGAGCTGAGTAAGTTGGGCCTCGGTGAAGGGTTGATCAGGCTTGTCTTGGGAGATTATAGCATTGGAAAAAATTTCTTTATCCTTGGAATCGCGAGCAGTGGGTCTACCATGTAATTTCCAGCAATTTTCAATGGTATGATTGGTCCGTTTGCAATGATCGCAAAATAAGTGGTTGGATCGGCCTCGGGAGGAGTTTGGACCATTGGATCGGCCTGATCGCGAGCCGCTGGATCCCCTGTGTGCGGGTGCAGCGTTAGCATAACTGGAGCCGTTGATTGAGGGGCCGGATGCATGAGGTGCGATCGAGGAGGGGCCGTCGGATAAAGGCGCGCCTAGGGTGTGATAAGGACCGTCTGATCTAGGGTTGGCACGGGAGCCGTCTGATCCAGATCGGGGTCCTGTCTCATAAAACCCTAAGTTGAAGGGCGCCGTCCAATTATCAGCGCAGTCATGAGTGCTGCGAGAGAGAGAGACGCCGCTGGGGTCACCACTGACGCCGCCGCCTCCACCGCCGCCGCCGCCGCGACCATAAAAGGCGCGTTGTGAAGCAGTCAGACGAGCGGAAAGGATGACGTTGTCGCCGACACGAAGGTATTCGGCGGAGGCCAGCCGTTGATTTTCTTCCTGAACGGCGAGGAAGAAGAGGCGGCGGAGAGAAGGAGGTGGCTCCATCGTGAGAATCTGGGAGCGGAAGGCACCGTAGGACTCATTTAGGATGAGGAGGAAACGAGTGATGCAATGGTCTTCAGTCCGCTGGCGAAGCTGGCGGAGAACGGAGTCGGGAGCGGTGATGGGCTGTTCTGTTTGATCGAGCTCGTTGCAGAGAGCGAGGAAACGGTTGTAAACGACGGAGACCGCCGAATTTCCTTGCTTGAGGTTGCTGAGGGCTTGCTCGACCTGAAAACGGCGGATCCAATCAGAACGGCCGTAGAGCTCGCGGAGAGAATCCCAAAGGGAATAGGCGTCGTCGGTCGGCGGTACGGCGGCGGCAACCTCCGGAGAGAGCGTATTGCCGATCCAAGCGCAAACAAGTTGCGTGCATTTACGCCACTGACGCAACAGCCGTGCGTTAGTCGGAGGGGGGACGGAGCCGTCAAGGAAGCCATCCTTGTCTTTGGTGATGAGCGCCCGCCGGAAATCGCGAGACCAGACGGTGTAATTGGTGGTGCCGAGCAGAGGGTGCGTGAGAAGACGCAGTTCCGGGCCGTCAGAGGCGGCCGTGTAGAAAGGGTCGCCGGGCTTAAGGCGGACGGCGGCAGAGTAGGGCACGAGAGAGGAATGAGGGGGGCGGGTAGGGATTTGGACCCGAACCCGAAGGAGTCGGGTTGGGTGCCTGCCCCACGAGGTGGCCCGGGTCGATAACCGGGTAGGGATTATGGCCCAAACCCGTATGAGGGGGGTATGGGGACAAACCCGAAACCGGATCCGGGTGGGTGATGTGAGTGTCGCTCGTAAGGGGCCAGGCCGTAACAGGTCCAGGGCGAGGAACGAGCAGGGGTGGGACCGGTGGGCTGGGACTGGCATGGGCCAAGGGAGGGGGCCAGGAGAGAGTAGGGTTTGTCGAGAGAAAGCCCAAGGGAAGGGGCAGGGAGCTGACATAACCCAGAGGGTGAGGCCCAGAGAACAAGGGAGAGCTGACAAGAGAGGCCGTGGGTGAGGATTGTGGGGAGACGTCTTCGAGGATGGGGGCATCAGGATCAGTGGAGTGGGCGGCCATGAGAAAAAAATAGAAGGAAAAAAAATGAGGACAAAGGGAGTGAGAGAGAGAGCAGAAGCAAAAAAAAAAATTAGGAAAACTTGGCTCTTGATACCATGTCACAAGATGTGAGCAAGGAGAGAGAGAGCATGAGAGAATTCTTTGTATTGCTTACTTAAACTGAATGTACAACGTAGTGGTCCTCTTATAAGAGAAGCACGGTCCATGCTAGGAAAGAATATAAACAATAATAATACAAATATTCCTACCATATAAGCAACTTCCCTAATAAGCCTACATTACATGGTAAGTATCTCAATCTATACAAGGAAAGAATAATGCAATATATGACGGTATCTCCAACACATAGTAATTAAATTAACCGGGAGAGAACTCAAGGGATTCCTATTTTATTGCCTATCCAACCAGAAGACTCTTATTCTTGACGGAGTGCTTCGAGTGGGATCCGATCCCATCCAGCGGTCATCCCATCCCCTTTTCCATCTCCATTATTTAGGTTGTTATGACCGAAAAAGCTGGCAACGACTCCAACCAATAGTCACGCCACTACGAGTAGACCCTAAGAATGCGTGGCTGGCTCACAAGAAGCCCCCGATTGCAGGAGTAGAAACTTCTTTGTGCCAGATTCCAAAGACTAGAATGATCAAAAACTATAAAACCTCAGAACATTCTGATGGACAAGAACGGCTGTGCAAAGATCTCTGACTTTGGATTGGCAAAGCTGTTAAAGCCGGATGAAACCAAAACCTTCACCGGCATCAGAGGGACAAGGGGGTACATTGCTCCAGAGTGGCATCGAAAACTGCCCATCACAGTGAAAGCAGATGTTTACAGCTACGGTATCATGCTCTTAGAGATCATTTGCTGTAGAGAGAGTGTGGACTGGAATCTGGCCGAGGAAGAAGCCGTCCTCGAAGAATGGACGTATCATTGTTTTGAGGCTGGCAGTCTTGCTAAATTAATCGGACATGAAGAGTTTGACAAGAAACAAGTTGAGAGAATGGTCAAACTGGGACTTTGGTGCGTTCAGGAAGAGCCATCACTGCGGCCTTCAATGAAGAAGGTTCTCCTGATTTTGGAAGGGACTGTGCATATTCCAATTCCTCCTAGCCCAAACTCTTTTCTAAGTGCGTATTAAGTTCTCAAGTGATTGCGCGTCGTAGTTTGTATGACAAAGTAGTTAAGTTATTAAGCTTTTTGCATTCGCATGATGTGTTTAGTCGCGCCAACGCTTTAGTTTGTTGGTCTTATGTTCTCTGCTTGTAGTTAGGCCTCACCCCACGGAGGGGAAATGCATGGTTGTTGCCAATGTCATGTATGGCTTGGGGACTCCATGAGCATGCCAGTAGAACGAAGCAAATAAATATGGCACCCTGTTTTTAATTAAATGTTTTTTTTTCTGCGAGAAATTAATACACAAAAACTATAATTCTCTAAATTTGGTTTAATACATTGAACAACAAGAAAACTGGATAACCATAAACATAAGGGTGAAGGAAAATTCACCCAGACCTATACTGCGAATATACAAGAAGCTTCTCACACACAAAAGAAGAAGAAACATTTATTCTTAATGTTTCTTCAGAAGCTGGAGCTTACAAACTATTTATCTTAGAGTTGATTACAAACTATCGATACCAATCAAATGAAAACAATTCTTAAACGTGAGAAAAAAAGAATATTTAGCGCCTCTACTAGATTTTCTATTATTGTGATATTCTTATTGTGGTGGACCTCAAAAAAGAAATAATATTGTTGTCAAATGTGTTGTGTTTTGACTTTTGCAACTCATTATGATCAACCTCCGTTTCTATTATATTAGAATATTGAGGAACTAAGAAGGAAGAAGGATAGGGAGGAGCAAAAGAAAAAACAATATGAGAAAGCTTTGATTGTATTATTGTTGCTTTACAAAAAATTACACATGAACTTTGTGTGTGTGTGTGTATATATAACTATATAAGAAAATTGTGCAATATATTACAAACAAAAAGAAAAATTATTCTTATGTGTGTAAATGGGTTTGTTGAATTCTTTTTACTCAGCTGAATAGGAGTTTGAGTAAAATTTGTATAGTTTTGTTTTCATAATTTTTTCTCTTTATTAAAGAAAAGATTAATGTATGTTATAATTGAAGAATTTTAAACTTGATTTTCTCTTTGATAGATTATAATGTTAAAGTATGCCCCTAAGCTTTTATATTATATTATTTTCAGATGAATAAATTCACATATTCATTAAAAAAAATGAAAGATTAATGTTGTTCTCTATCAAATTGTTTGGACTCAATTTTTATTCACTTATCTGCCCACGTAACTAGAGACTATGTTTATAACTACCTAATTTGACATATAGCTTACGGACTCCAGCTTCTAATATAGGTAGACTATAATCATTCCAATATAAGGGAGTTTCTTTTTATCGGGTTGAGCTGAAGCAAGTGAAAAACGCAGAGAAAACTATGGTCTGTCTGTAACCTCTGTTGTCTCCTCCGCTTTATTCCCATTGCAAGCAAGTGGGTTTAGCATTCAATTTCCATGTTGACAAGTAAAATCCAAGGACTCGGTGTCCGGTCGCTTTACGTCTGCCCGTTCCTGTCCAAAAACTCCGGTTAAGAGACTTAGACTTCCCAGAACCACACAGGTGCGCGTCTTCATAACCCTTTATGCACGCTTCACGATACAAGCATGACGTCCTTTTATCACGGCGACATTTGAAGACGATTACCTTACATTTTCAAGGATCACCACTAGGTTCTTCACACATGTGAGATGATAGTACTTGATACAGGTTTCCGTGATTAGTGCTTCCTGACAACGCCTGGCTAGTTAAGTCAAAAAAGTAGTTGAATATACAGCAAAGATCCCTTCCATTTCATTTACTTAATATCGGTATTCCTCCCACTCATTTCACTTTGCATCTCATTGGATTCAATATTGAGAAATATCTGCTGGAAAATTAGTACTTGATAAAAAAGAGGAACTTCATTCAAAATGGCTGGATTCTTTTACCATGACGAGAAAAATGTTTTTTTTTTTTTAATATTACAATATGTATGTCCTCAACTCACTCATGTGGGTGTCAAATCCCACACGTCATGGTTAGAGCTTTTATTAAATCATTATTCAACTAATTGATTAAACAACCTGAAAAGAATGTATAGTATAAATAACTTGTAATGGAAAAATTAAGGCTAAAGGTGCAAACAAGATTTAGGTCGTTCTTCGGCAAGATATGCAGAGAAGCTTCTTCCGATTTTGTTATGTACCTTCCGCATGCAACGCCATATCAGCTTACAAATGACATGAAAAAAATATAGAAGTTAAAAGAGGCAGTTTCTAAACGTTGCAAGAGGAGTTTATGAACGTTGCAGTGGCAGTTTATGAATATGGCTGAAATATTAGTAACAGATTTCAGATACAAATTTACACCCTATTCTGGGAATAGATGAGAATGCTGTACCACTATCCTTTTTTCGCATATTAATAGTTCTATAATTTTGTTTTCTTGTCCATTAATACACATGCCCTCATACATAGACATTTTGTTTCACATTGTCTTAAGATTCATGCGAATCAGACTTCTTACTGCAAGTAGAAAAATTAATATCCGAGTACCATTTGAACTATAAGACTTTGGGTTGCAGTTTATAGGCCAATTTGATCTAGAAAGTTCATATTTTATTATGACTCCAAAAAATTTTGTCCACAAAGACCTTTGAAGAGAAATGAACAATGCGAAGACAATTGTTTCTTTGCTAGAGTTTTGTCTAGTTTAATCCTCGCAATGGGTCTTAAGCCCTGATTTTCTAAATTCTCTTCAGGGGCGAGGTTTCTTTGCTTGTGGATTTTGCTAAGGAATTGAAAGATACGAATAATCCCCTTCTATATCTCTTTCTAAAATGAACAATTTACTTATAAATTTTCTGTATTAGACAATCTTTTTATCCTAGACAAACTTGGGAATCTCAACGTTCGTTTACGTCTTTGTATATTTGGCATGAAATGTAAATGTTAAGATTGAGACCTTAAGATCCTTTAGAACATTTTTTCTTTCGCAGTCACTACCCTTATAACAAGTGATTTTTCAAGTAGGGGTCTAGATTAAGGATTCATTTCTAGATCCATGAAGTATTACCAGCATGCAGGCCCTATCCTGCGATAACCTAAATAGATATCTTCGTCAAACTGATCGCATCAAATAGTATTTAAATCCAGTTTGCACCTTTCACCCAAATTTTGCAATTACGAGTTATTTTTATCATACTTTTTTCTCGTCCTAAGACTGCCATTTTGGTCATAAAGCCGGGCCATTTTGAATGAAGTTCCTCTTTTTTATAATTAATAATTTTCCATCAGTCATTTCTCAATATTGAATCCAATGAGAGGGAAAGTGAATTTGAGTGGGAGGAACGCCGATGTTAACTAACATGGGGTGGAAGGGATCTTTGCAGTATATTCAACTGCTTTTTTGACCAAACAGGAGCAAGAATCGTCTTCAAATGTCCCCGTGATAAACGGAGGCTGTGCTGTTAACAATCCAGCTATTGGTTGAACCACTGAGATTGTCTCTTATCTGATGACCCTTGTACAATGAAAGCGTGCACAAAGGGTTAGCAAGACACGGCCTGTGTGGTTGTAGGAAGCTTGATAATTCCGTCTCTTGACTCGAGTTTGTGGACTGGAAGTCAACAACGTAAAGCGACTGAACACCGAGTCCTTGGATTTTACTTTTCAACATGGAAATTTAATCCTGAACCCTCTTGATCGCAACGGAAATAAAGCGGGGAGAGACGAAGGGTTACTGACAAACCCCAGTTTACTCATGGATTTTATCATTCCGTTTATCCTTTTCTCTGCGTTTTTCACTGCTTCAGCTCAACAGCTGCAGTCTAATGTGAGCCGTAGTTCTTCCCTAACAGCCGGCAGAAACTCCACGTGGTTGTCACGTTCTGGTCTCTACGCTTTCGGTTTTTACAAACAAGGCGGTGGTTACGCTGTTGGGGTTTTTCTTGCCGGAATTCCAGATAAGACTGTTGTCTGGACAGCAAAACGTGATGACCCACCATTCCCCAGCAATTCTACCTTGCTTTTCTCAGACGATGGCACGCTTGTGGTGAAATCACAAGTAGAGGTTGCCGTAGCTGATTCTTTGGGGTCTTCTTCGGCTTCCATGCTTAACTCTGGCAATTTCGTGATCTATAATGATGATCAAGAAATAATATGGCAGAGTTTTGATCACCCGACTGATACCCTTGTACCCACTCAACGACTCTTAGCAGGTGATCAGCTATTTTCTAGCATTTCAGACACCGATCACTCAACGGGTATCTTCCGTCTGACGATGCAACCTGATGGAAACCTTGTCCAGTACCCAGTGAGCAGCACTCCTGACACAGCTCAAAATGCTTGTTATGAAACGCAGACATCTGGAGCTGGAGATAACGTGACGCTAAATCTGGACGATGATGGCCATCTCTACTTGCTCAACAGTACTAGTCACAACATCATGAATCTAGCAGTTGGAGGATACCGTACAGGAGAAACTCTTTATCGCTTGAGACTGGATGCGGATGGGATATTCCGGCTGTACTCACATAATCTGGCACAGAATGGGAAATGGTCAGTTGAATGGAAATCTTCATCTGATCCGTGCAGTCCCAAGGGTCTTTGCGGATTAAATGGTTTTTGTGTTTTAAATGATCAACAAGCCGATTGTGTATGCCTTCCCGGATTTGGAATGGTACACCCAGGCAACTGGACCGCGGGCTGTGAGAGAATTTTCACAGCAGAAGATTGCAAAGACGAAAACGCAGATATTACGTACACCATTAAGGAATTGTCTAATACCATATTGGAAAATGTTCCATATTCTATTCTGTCACTACCATCTATAGAATCTTGTAGACAAGCCTGTTTAGAGGATTGTAGCTGTGAAGCTGCACTGTTCAAGGATAGCAGGTGCAGTAAACGACGGCCTCCGTTGAAATATGGGAGAAGGCTACTGAGTGACTCAACTGTAGCCTTAATCAAGGTAAGCACTTCTACACCCACTAGAAACGGAAATATGCCGATCGAACGCAAGAAAGAGCTTCGAATGGACATCCTAATTGTTGGTGCTTTACTTGTTGCCTTTGGATGCATGATGTTGCTAATTTCTGGAGTTGTGTTTTCTAGAAGTCATTTCCACTATACGAAACTCTCTTGCACTGGAAATGCAGAATTGAGTAAAGATCTCGCCCCGCGGTCGTTCACCTTTTCAGAACTTGAGATTGTGACGAATGATTTCAAGGAAGAGATTGGTAGAGGATCTTTTGGCGCAGTCTATAAAGGGGTAATATCGAATGGCCAGAAAGTTGTAGCTGTAAAAAGACTAGAGAAAATGTTGGCCGAAGGGGAAAGAGAGTTTCAGACTGAGATGAAAGTCATTGGGAGAACACATCACAGAAACCTTGTCCGTCTGCTTGGATATTGCCACGACGGAAGTCATAGACTTTTGGTATACGAATACATGAGCAACGGGTCGCTTGCTGACATACTCTTCACACCAGAAAAACGACCATCGTGGGATGAAAGGATGGACATTGCTCGTGACGTAGCAAGAGGAATCCTTTATTTACAAGAAGAATGTGAGAGACAAATAATTCATTGTGACATCAAACCTCAGAACATTCTCATGGACGAGAACGGCTGTGCAAAAATTTCTGACTTTGGATTGGCGAAGCTGCTGAAGGCAGACCAAACCAAAACCTTCACGGGCATCAGAGGGACGAGGGGGTACGTTGCTCCAGAGTGGCATCGAAAACTGCCCATCACGGTGAAAGCAGATGTTTACAGCTACGGTATCATGCTCTTTGAGATCATTTGCTGTAGAAAGAGTGTGGACTGGAATCTGGCCGAGGAAGAAGCCGTCCTTGAAGAATGGGCCTATCATTGTTTTGAAGCTGGCAATCTTGCTAAATTAATTGGAGATGAACAATTCGAGAAGAAAAAAGTTGAGAGAATGGTGAAACTGGGACTTTGGTGCGTTCAGGAAGAGCCATCACTGCGGCCATCAATGAAGAAGGTTCTACTGATGTTGGAAGGGACCGTGGATATTCCAATCCCTCCTAGCCCAAACTCTTTTCTAAGCGCGTGTTAAGGTCTCAATTGATTGTGCGTCGCAGTTTGTAGGACAAAGTTGTTAAGTTATGATGCGTTTGATCGCGTCAATGCTCTATTTTGTTGATCTTTTGTTTTCTGCTTGTAGCTAGGCCTTACCCCGCTTTGGGGAGGACATGGTTGTTGCTAGTGTCGTGTATTTCATGACATACCAGTACAATGAAGCAAATAAATATACCACCCGACTTTTAATAAATAGTAATTATTAAAATAAGTGAATCACAGTAAAAGTATAATCTACGTAATTTGGTTTAATATATTGAACATAAAGGTGAAGGAAAAAGGCACTCAAACCTAAATCCATAACGTACGTGAAACTAAGGTTACAAACTGCTTATCTTAGTTGTTTAAAAACGATCGATACCAATCAAATCAAAACAATTCTTGAACGGGGGAGGGGGAAATTGTTTTAGTGCCTCTACTAGATTTTCTACTATTCCGATATTTTATTGTGATGACATATTGTGTCATGGGCCTGATAAAGGAATAATATCTTTTATCAAATTTATTGTCTTCAGCCTTTTGCAACTCATGGTGATCAACACCTCTTGCAGCGCAAGTCATTGATCAAACTCCCTAATTAAATCGCTCCTTTGGTTGCCTTTTCTATTGAAGAGCTAAGAGGGAAGAAGAAGAGGGAGCAGGAGGAAAAGAAAAGGCAATTTGAGAAATCTTTGACTGTATTATTATTATTTTATAAACAACTGTGCATGAATTATGTATATAAATAAATATGAGAAATTAAATAAGAAAACTGTAAAATATATTACAATCAAGAAAAAGAAATGGTGAAACTTATTATAACTAGAAAAGAAAATTGTAAAATTTAATATAATCAGGGAGTGAAATTATAAAACCTACTATAATTAGAAAATAAAATTATGAAAACTTCTCCAACTCATATAAGGAAAAATAAATCAATTCAAATGAAATATTATCTAGTTTAAAACTTAGCATGCATGTTCGGTGAAATTCTACATGCAAGTGTACATGTCGAACAAGTAATACGATAATGAGTATGAGTATCGTCTCACAAAGACTAGTGTTTACTAAACTAATTAAGTACTAACGGTAAATAGATTCTAAAGCTTATCTAGCAAATCAAATGGTAAAACATGGACTAAAGATCTAAATTTAATCTAAACTTGATTAACGAAATATGTTAGAGCGTCCGATTTCACCTAATTACTAGATATATATATATTGATCATCTATGCTAATAAGATTAATTCTACTCATGTGATGGTGAAATTTTTTAATTTATTCATTATCATATGTCTAGGTATAACGAACCTACTTAACTTATTAATTCACTGTAAGTCTACATATGAATCAAATAAGCTAAGAGCATTAAAATTTATGAATATTCTAATTTACATCTAAAGCCACACAAATCATATGATATATGTCTATCTATATTAATCTATGATTGCATATTACATGAAGCAACTACATGCTATTTCCTGTCGGTCTCAAACATGCAAATCATATCATTTAAGTGGTAGCTAATCACCCAAATACATTAAGATCGGTAACATGCAACTTCACATTCATAAAATATCTCACAAAACATAAATAATCATAACATTCCTACTTCATAATCAAGTTCATCGTAGCTCTAACACACTATAAACTAGAACAACATATTTACACAAACTAAATCAGTGCAAAAACATGAACAAAACATTCAGTAAATTAAAAACATCGAAGCTGTCACCAAATGTCTTCAAATCACAAAATAGATTACCCAAATCTGCACATCAGGGGGACAAGAAGAAGCTGTTTGAAGAACCGAAGAAAAACGAGCTGAAATGCGCCGTCACGCGCTTTCGCACACGCCTCCACGCCACGGTGACACGCGCCGCCATCCGCCGCCGGTCTTCACAGAAACTTCCAGAAAGGTAGATCGGGACGTCTGGAGTGCCGATCTGCCGAGAAATCCTTCAAATCCGCTCCAGAAACGTGTAGATCTGACGGAAAAGGTTCAAACGAAGTTCGCCGTTCTTCGCCGGAAAACCGCCGGAAACCGCACGCAACTGCCACAGAGCTGCCGGAAATCACGCCAAGATTGCAGAACCGCTCCTTCCTCGCCAGAAAACGCCCAAAACTCGCCGGAAAATGCAAAATAATGGCCGGACAATGCTTCGGCTGTCGCCGAAACAAGTCGGGCCACCTTCTCGCGGGTCGCCGGAGGAGAAGGACGCAGATGGCGTTCCGGTCGGCGGTCGCACGACTGTCCCGCGCCGGCGTCGCTTCCCCGCCGGCCCCTCTCGACGGGCCTCTATTTCTCCGCTCGCGGTCTCTCTTTTCTCTCTCTTCTCTCTTTTTGTTTCTCTGGACGACAATCACCCCTCTTTCCCGATAATTGCCTTTTTCTTTATCTTTTTGTCTTTTCCTTCCTTTTCTCACGTACAACAAGTGCTTCTTTTTTTGTTTCTTTGTTCTCATCAATTCTCTTGTTTTTCACCTATTTGGGTTTACTACATAAAACAACAAAATATACATAAATATAATTAAATATTAATATAATCTAATAAAAATTATATTAAATATTATCTAAAATATTAATAATAATTCTATAAAATATAAAGTTATCAATGCATATACATTTAAAAATTTCCTTAATAAATTTTCCTAGCGACTAATACTGCTTCCAGGCTTTGCTACATTTGTGAATCTCCCCCTCTACTCTTAATTTACAAAAAAAAAAAAAAAAAAAGGTTAAAACAGTCCTGTATGTTTAACTATTTTTGAGTTTGAGACTTAAGTCTGAACTCAATCTAAGTTCAAGGTTACTTAAAGTTTTGTAATCAAATAAATAAAAAATGATTGTTAAAATATAAATATGTCCTTTGGATAAAAAAATGCCTCTAATTTAATTTTTAAAAAGGCTAGAGCTTGTGGTCATTTGTGATTACTAAGGAACATAGAGAAAGAACTTTGCTCAAATGAATAAATGGAATTATTTTCTTCTAGTGTAAATCGAAAAACATCATTCGTGTGGCTCTGGGAACGAGAGTAACTAAAGCAAACGACATCATTTCCCAACTACAAGGGATGGTGATGTTTTGATCGAGCTAGAAGTTTCTCTGTTTGGAAAGTTGGAATCCTAATCTTCCCTTCCGAGGAATCCATGCAGCTGGTTGCAACCGACATATTCCAGTTTGATTGCCGATGGAGGAGCACTTTAGAGGAGCATTCACCACTCAATCATGCTGCAAAGGATCTTTTCTTATTTGAAATTACATTTTGTGTATAAATAGGCGTAGCATTCTTTGTTATTAGTAGAATAGGAAGTAAAGTAAATTTTGTATGTTTTCCTTGCAATGTTTCTTTTTCGTTTTGACTAAAACATTAACATTTTCCACTCTCAAATTGTTTCAATTTTATTTCTATTCATAGTATTAAATATTAAGAAAGTGTTAAAAATGAAGCTCGTGGCCTAATAACAAAGCTCATAGTCCATTTTGGTCATGAGAAAGTATGTTAAAAACAGTGTAAAAAGTGTCCCATAATACTTAAATTTTGTATAAAAAATATTTTTAAAAATATAATACATGAACCTTCATTACAAGCCAGTTTGCAAGGAAGAAATGCACATTTTTAACATGACAACAGAACTATGGCTTTGGCAATATGTGAAATCGTTTGGATCAAAGGCTTGCTCGAAGAATCAAGGAAACTGTTGACATACCCTACTTGGCTATTAGATATCCTATTATTTTTATTTTACTAGGTCACGTGACGTGCATAATTGCTGGGTTCCTCGACCGGCCTGTGGGCTGAGCGGAAGCTGCTGGGTTTGTTGCACGCGAGCAGTCCTAGGTTGCACGACTGCAGTACTTGTCCCGCGCCAGAACGCCTGGCCCGCTTGATCTGTTGGGTTAGCTTGCTTTGGACTTGGAGTGCATCTTAAGCTCTAACGATTTGTCACAATGAACCTGTTCTTTCTAAGTACATAGTAATTAAATTAACCGGGAGAGAACTCAAGGGATTCCTATTTTACTGCCTATCCAACCGGAAGACTCTTATTCTTGATGGAGTGCTTCGAGTGGGATCCGATCCCATCCAGCGGTCATCCCATCCCCTTTTCCATCTCCATTATTTAGGTTGTTATGACCGAAAAAGCTGGCAACGACTCCAACCAATAGTCACGCCACTACGAGTAGACCCTAAGAATGCGTGGCTTGCTCACAAGAAGCCCCCGATTGCAGGAGTAGAAACTTCTTTGTGCCAGATTCCAAAGACTAATGTTAGAATGATCAAAAACTAGAATCGAGAGACCAGTCAAAATCTTAGAAAATTTGGTGGATTTATTGTTGTTCTTGCAGATTGATAGCTTTAACATTGGATAAAGACTTTAATTTGGTTACTGAATGAGATGAATGTGAGTAGACTAGGGCCTTGGAAAAAATTGAAGCACTGGCCGTGCATTAGACGGAAGGACTTGACCTAAGACTTGGCTGACCGTGCATTAGGCGTAAGGACTTGACTAACTTGACCTAGCATGCAAGACTCGGCTGACCGTGCATTAGACGGAAGTACTTGATCTAGCATGCATGACTCGGCTGACCGTGCTTTAGACGGAACCATCCTTTAACAAATATTGTGTTAACAGTGTATTAGCGAATTAATAAAAACCATATGTAAGTACATGCAAAGAAAAACATCCTATTTCAAGTTGAAGCCAGTTAGTTGCAGTTTCAAGATCACGTACATAAATCGACAAGAAACCTTTTGGCTGTCCAAAAGCTCTCCAACATAGTATAGGATGAATGATATATCTACTAAAGCAAGCAAATATAAGAATTACAAAATTCAGATACAAACTTATACCCTATTCTACCAATAGAAGAGTATGTTGTAATGCTATCCTTTGTTCACAAATTAATAGCCCTATAATTTTTGCTTCTTCATTATTACACATGTCTTTAGGCAAAAATTTATACACATTTTTTTCACATCATCTTCAATGTTAAACTCACACATCTTCGAAGTGTCAAATTTGGGATCAAAAAGTCTAAGATATTGTATACTTACTACTAAACTTGGCATTTGTCAACTTGAATATATATATATTGTTTTAAGTAAACAAGCAAGTTGTTTAAGGATACAAATCATTTTCCTTTTTATGTCTTTTTATATAATAGACAATCTTATTTTGTATTTTTGTATCTTATGTGATGTTACTCGTAAAATCAAAGCCTGTGTGGTTTTAGGAAGTTTGACAATTCCGTCTCTTGACTGAAGTTTGTGGACAGGAAGGGGACGACGTAAAGCTACTGAACTCCACGTCCTTGGATCTTACTTTTCAACTTGGAAATTTAACGCTGAACCCACTTGTTCGCAACGGAGTAAAGCGGGGGAGAAGAGAGGTTACTGACGAACCGTAGTTTTTCCATGGATTTTATCATTTCGCTTATCGTTGTTTGGGAGTTCTTCATTGCTTCAGCTCAACAGTTGGAGTCTAATTTCAGCCGCGGCTCTTCCCTAACATCAGGGACAAACTCTACGTGGTTGTCACGTTCTGGTCTCTACGCCTTTGGTTTTTACAAGCAAGGGGATGGTTACGCTGTTGGGGTTTTTCTTGCTGGAATTCCTCAGAAGACTGTTGTTTGGACAGCAAACCGTGATGACTCACCATTCTCCAGCAATGCTACCTTGCATTTCTCTGACGATGGCAGGCTTGTCGTGCAATCACGAGGGCAGGAGGCCATTATAGCTGATTCTTTCGGGTCTTCTTCGGCTTCCATGCTTGACTTTGGCAATTTCGTGATCTACAACGAGGATCAAGAAATAATATGGCAGAGTTTTGAGCACCCGACTGATACCCTTCTACCCAGTCAACGTCTCGTAAAGGATCAAGAGCTATTTTCTAGTGTTTCAGACACCGATCACTCAACGGGTATCTTCCGTCTTAAGATGCAAAGTGATGGAAACCTTGTTCAGTACCCGGTGGATACGCCGGACACGGCTCCATATGCTTATTTTGCGACAGGGACAAACGGACAGGGAGATAACGTGTCGCTAAACTTTGATGCTGATGGCCATCTCTACTTGCTCAACGGTACTGGTTTCAACATCAGGAATCTAACGGATGGAGGATATTCTAAAGCAGAAACTATTTATCTCACGAGAATTGATGCGGACGGTGTATTTCGGCTGTACTCACGTAATCTGGGACAGGAAGGAAACTGGTCAATTGAATGGCAATCTTCGAATGATCCGTGCAATCCTAAGGGACTTTGCGGATTAAACGGTTTTTGTGTTTTAAATGATCTACTGGCTGAATGTGAATGCCTTCCGGGATTTGGAATGGTACACACAGGCAATCGCACTGCGGGCTGTGAAAGGAATTTCACAGCAGAAGGTTGCAAGGACGAAAACGGGGATTTTTCGTACACCATTGACGAAGTGGCTAATACCATATGGGAAGATGCTTCATATTCTGTTCTGTCCGTCCTCTCTACAGAATCTTGTAAACAAGCCTGCTTAGAAGACTGTAGCTGTGAAGCTGCGCTGTTCAAAGACCGCAACTGCAGTAAACAACGGCTTCCATTGAGATATGGGAGAAGGCTACTGAGTGACAGTACCATAGCTTTAATCAAGGTAAGTACTTCTACACCCACTGGAAACGGAAATATGCCGATAGAACACAAGAAAGAGCTTCGAGTGGACATTCTAATTATTAGTGCTTTACTTATTGCCATTGGATGCATGATGCTGGTAATTTCTGGTATTGTGTTTTACAAAAGTCATTTCCACTATACAAAATTGTCGTACGATGGAAACGGAGAACTGAGTGAAGATTTCGCTCCGCGGTCGTTCACTTTTCCAGAACTTGAGATAGTGACGAATGATTTCAAGGAAGAAGTTGGTAGAGGAGCCTTCGGCGCAGTTTATAAAGGTGTAATATTGAATGGCCAGAAGATTGTAGCGGTAAAAAGACTAGAGAAAATATTGGCTGAAGGGGAAAGAGAGTTTCAGACTGAGATGAAAGTCATTGGGAGAACACATCACAGAAACCTTGTCCGTCTGCTTGGATATTGCCACGACGGAAGTCATAGACTTTTGGTATATGAGTACATGAGCAACGGGTCGCTTGCTGACGTACTCTTTACCCCAGAAAAACGACCATCTTGGGATGAAAGGATGAACATTGCTCGCGACGTAGCAAGAGGAATCCTTTATTTGCATGAAGAATGTGAGCGACAGATAATTCATTGTGACATAAAACCTCACAACATTCTCATGGACGAGAACGGCTGTGCAAAGATCTCTGACTTTGGATTGGCAAAGCTGTTGAAGCCGGATGAAACCAAAACCTTCACCGGCATCAGAGGGACAAGGGGATATGTTGCGCCAGAGTGGCATCGAAAACTGCCCATCACAGTGAAAGCAGATGTTTACGGCTACGGTATCGTGCTCTTAGAGATCATTTGCTGTAGAAAGAGTGTGGACTGGAATCTGGGCGAGGAAGAAGCCATCCTTGAAGAATGGGCCTATAATTGTTTTGAGGCTGGAAGTCTTAGTAAATTAATAGTACGTGAAGAGTTTGACGAGAAACAAGTTCAGAGAATGGTGAAGCTGGGACTTTGGTGCGTTCAGGAAGAGCCATCGCTGCGGCCTTCAATGAAGAAGGTTCTGCTGATGTTGGAAGGGACTGTGGATATTCCAATCCCTCCTAGCCCAAACTCTTTTCTAGGCGCGTGTTAAATTCTCAAGTATTTACGGGTGGTAGTTTGTATGATAAAGTAGTTAAGTTATTAAGGTTTTCGCATTTATATGACGTGCTTGCTCGCGTTAACGCTCTATTTTGTTGGTCTTATGTTCTCTGCTTGTTGTTAGGCCCCACCCCGCGTAGGGGAAGGGCACGGTCGTTGCCAATGTCATGTATGGCTTGAGAACTTCATTAAGATACCAGTAGAACGAAGCAAACATATATAGTACCCAGTTTTTAATTAACTGTTTTTTCTGCGAGAAATTAGTACACAAAAAAAAAAATTATTTCGAAATTTGGTTTAATATATTGAACAACAAGGAAACAGGATAACCATAACTGTAAGGCGGAAGATTAAAGCACCCAAACCTATACCGCGAATCCGCATGAAGCTTCTGACACACAAAAGACTAAGAAACATTTCTTCGTGATGTTTCTTCAAAAGCTGGAGCTTACTAAGATAAATCTTAGAGTTGATTGCAAACTATGGATACCAATCAAGTGAAAACAATTCTTAAACGTGAGAAAAAATATATTTTAGCGCCTCTACTAGATTTTCTGTTGTTGTGATCTTCTTATTGTGGTGGACCTTAAAAAAGGAAATAATATTTTTGTCAAATGTGTTGTGTTTTGACTTTTGCAACTCATTATAATCAACCTCCGTTGCTATTACATTAGAATGTTGAGGAACTAAGAAGTAGGAAGAATAAGGAGGAGCAAAATAAAAAAACAATATGAGAAAGCTTTGATTGTATTATTGTTGCTTTACAAAAGACTACACATGAACTTTGTATATATACAAAAACATAAACTAAATAAGAAAATTCTACAATAAATTACAAACAAGGGAAAAAAATTATTCATTCGTGTATAAATGGGTTTGTTGAATTCTTTGTACTCAACGGAATAGGAGTTTGAGTGAATTTTGTATAGTTCTTTTTTAATCTTTTCTCTTTATTGATTAAAAGATTAATGTTTATTATAACCAAAGGATTCTAAACTCAATTTTTTCTTAGATGAATTGTAATGTCAAAATATGTCCTAAACTTTTTATATTATCTTATTTTCAGATAAATAAATTCATATATACATTAAAAAATAAAAGATTAATGTTTTTCTCTATCAAATTGTTTTGACTTAATTTTTATTCACTTATCTCCCCACTTAACTAGAGACTATGGTTTCCTCTCGGGAAGGGTTTTGTCTTGACGTGAGAAACCTTTTCTTGCCATCCACCGCCAAACGTTTTCTCCCTCCAACTCGCGCGTGCCGGTGTGTGGAGTCAAGCAACATCAGTGGACGACTTGTGGAAGGCAGACCGGCGTCTCTGTGAGGCCAGGACCGTCTAGCAACCCATGTGAAGCATGGGCGAATGGCGATGAGCGACGGTGCACAGTAGCCGGAATTTTTTCAGGTGATGCTAGAGTCGTCGCAGAGAGAGAGAGAAAAAGAGAGAGAGAGAAAAAGAGAGAGAGAGAGAGAAAGAACCCCACCCGAAGAGAGAGAGAGAGAGAGAGAGAGAACATCCGATGGTGGCCGGATCCACTCACCCCTTTTATCTTGCGGGGGTCCCCCATCTTACCAATATCCTAGAATTTCATTTTGGGACCTTTCTTCCTGCAATAAACCATAATAGGGCTTCTCTAAACTGCAAGGATCTTGATCTACATCCTAGGCTGTTGGTAATCCATCCTTATCATAAGAAGATTGTCGAAGTTGCAGCAGCAAATATTGAATCCTGAAGTCAAAGAAGGCAGCAGCAGCCTTTCCAACAGTTTTTGACAGCAAGCACTTAGCTGTCTTGGGTTGATGATTTCTACACGAAAACGGCTATGGAACAACCTGGAAATCTCTTGAAGATGAACTAGTATGTCTATATATTAAAGGTTTGTGTTAGAAATCGTAAGAGAGAAGTGTGATAGCAAGTGAGAAAGAGATAAGTCCCTTAGAGAAAATCAGTTTCTGCAGAAACTGAAAAACAGAGTATTGTTTTTGTGTCCACTTTGATAGCTTGTAACTTTCTCCCTACTTAGTGAAATTTCGTGTTTCTTGCCCAGATCTCTTCCTTGTCTTGTCTAGTTTATGTTAGAAACAAGTTTCATCTAATTCCGCTGCGTATTGAGTAAGATACCGATCCTACATAGCCATGGTGAATGAAAAGGTCAGCAAGAAAGCATCCAAAAAAGGGCCACTCGGACTTCCTGGCAGCCTGTTGTGCAACTGAAACAAAGACCACCATTAGCCTTTGAATCATTTACGGCTATGGCAGCCATGCTGTTTGCATAAGAAGATCAACAAAATCAAACACAGCCTACCATAGTTCCGATGGTGACAATGGTGGCACAATAGCATCCCCTGCAAATTGTCTCACAAATCCGAGTCCTCTCACTATATGAAGAAGATTGAGATGGTGGCTATGAGTCCAGGATTAGAACCACGAAGCAGATCATTGTATGCTCCCAACAAGTGCATTGGCACCAGCCCTATGTGGGCTAAACTAAAGACACACCAAAGTGGACATGCAGGCAGTGTGACAAGGAGAAACAATATGCAAGAAAATGTTAGAGTCTTTGCCAACCGCATGGCCTTCGGACAATGCACGTAGGGAGGATCCCATGCTGCACACGGTAAGGCCGTTCTACCCTCTTTGAGAACCAAGATGGATGGGCATCTATCCCAACAAGCATTTAATGGCTTGGGCTATAGGATCCCCTACCGCAAAACAATAGTTGGCCCTAGGACTTTTACAGGGAAACAATTTTTATCCCCATATATTCCGATAACCCAATTTCCGGACATTCCTCAAATTTCGTATGTACCTAAGTTGGCTTCAATTAGTGGAACTCTCCCACGTGTAGCCATCTCTAGTCATGAATTTTCACAGGCAGTTCAATATCACACACTTACTCTAGTGGCCACCTTTACGAAAGAACGACCATCGGTTAATCTGTTTGACTATTTTGTTAATATGGAATGGGGACTAAAGAAACCAGCAGTTGTTGGCTTGCTAGATAGTCGAAGTTTGAGCATCCAATTACAATCTAGGGAGGACTTTCAACTGGCTTGGCCCCGGGATGGGAGGCTTTTTGATAAATATCGGTACACACTTTCTAGATGGAAGAATATGTACAACAAAGTCATAGAAAGTAAGATGGTAGCAACATGGCTTATCTTTCCACAACTTCCACTTCCATGTCAGAACCCTTCGATATTGGCTGCTATTGGAAATGTCCTTGGAAAGTACATATGTTCTGATAAAAGAACTAAAAAGCTAAAGCATCCTATTGCACCTAGGATTTATGTAGAGATGGACTATTCCAAACCACTTCCTGAAATGATTTTGGTTGAGATTGAAAGTCAGGAACTAGTGGAAGGCAGTTTTTGGCAAGAAATTGTCTATGAATCCAAGGATGGATGTTGCACATTTTGTGACAAAAAAGGCCATGGCTTAACTAGTTGTCGACAATGGGCTTTAGCTCGAAGAAAGGCAAACAAGGTCCATATAAGTGCAGGAAATATGTATAAAAACTCAGAACATGTTGATCATCCAAAAAAGAGAAGAGGCAATAACAGTAAAGAAGCAATTTTCGAAGAACCAATACAAGTGGTATCAACCATCAATAGTGCTAAGGAAAATGAAGCATTGACCAGCAACATTATAGATATTGAGATTGGGAAGCTACCTAGTCAGAGGATTGCCATTAAGTCCAAAAAGCCATCAATAATGAAGTATGTTAGAAAAGTTCCTTTCTTTAAAAATCAGGAAGTGCAATTAATAGAGAAAGGGAATGATATATTAGAGCAAGGCCAAAACATATCAAATTCAAGTGGAGTAGATCATGGTACACTGGTTGTTTATCAACCTATCAAAACTACCAACTCCTTTGCTAGTTTGAATTGCATAGAAGAGGATGAGTGAAATACTATTATTGTAGAAGAACTTCAAGAATCAACTTTAAGGTGCTCCCCTACCGTGCATCAACAAATGCAATACATAGTTGAATCCCCAAGGCAACCTGATAGAATGATAAAGTCAAGGGTGCTTAGTCTCAGGGATGCATCTGGATATAGAGATAATAAGATGAAACATGACAAGAAATTAGCCTTCCCTATGCAGAGTTTTGTGGTGTTTTTGGATGAGTATGGGCAAAATGCCACACTGATGAGGAATGGTGGGTAGGCTCCTAAACAATCTGGGGATGAAACGGTAAAAGATCATCTAAAAGAAGGTCTAACACAAAGTGATAGGGACATTACAGTTTAACATCTAGCAAGCATGTTCCAGAAATCATTCGAGACACCTTCTACACCCGGTGAGCAAATTGTTGGTGTAAGAAACAAACACAATCAATTTGGCTCCACCCTCATAAAGTCTAATAGCGCAGCAAGATATGTACACACTTTGCCAAAATGTGTTCCCCCATTGCCCTTACATTATGAAGACATTGATATGGAATATTAGAGGGACTGGCACCCTCCAAAAAATAGACTACCTAAAGGAGGTAGTCAAAGATAACAAAATTGAATTTTTAGCTTTATTGGAACCAAAGAAGAAAAGCAATCATTTGAGGAATATAGCAGTCAAACTTCAATTTCCCCACTTTAAGCAATTTGAACCAGAAAACAAGCACATATGGATCTTATGGAAAGGCCAGGTAAAGGTTGAGGTCATTGTAATACACACTCAGCACATAACCTTGAATATCAAGACAACATATTACTCATTTGTATTCATTGTGATTTATGCAAGTTATGAGTGTAATGTACGAATGTCACTATGGAATTCATTATTGGAGTTGGATATTGGCAGCAAACCATGGATAATGGGAGGTGATTTTAATACCATCATAGACCAATCGGAAAAAAAAAGGAGGTAGACTTTACTCTAGAAAGGCAATGGAAGAGTTTCAAGAATTTATTTCTGAGGCTGGTTTATTAGATGCCGGATATGAAGGAGAACCATACACATGGTGTAGTAATGAGGTAAGCCAACGGCGCACTTGGATACGACTTGATAGGCTTCTCAATAACTTGGAGGCACTTTCCTACTTTCCTCAAATTCGGGTGTGCCACATTCCATGGATACAATCCGATCATTGTCCTTTGGTTCTATTATTGTTTGAAGACAAGAAGTAATATGGAAGTTTCAAGTTTCAAAGACAATGGATTCAAGAGCAATTCTTTAAAGAGATTATGGAGACAAAGTGGCATATATTTCAAGCAGATTCCCCATGGCATAGGTTGTATGGTCGTTTGAAACATGTGAAGCTAAAATTCCAAGAATGGAATAGGCAAACAAAGAATCATAAACAACAACAAAGAGCAAATTTGAAAGAAAGCATGTGTAGGCTTGATAAGGAAATTCAACAAGGTTGGTCAGAGGTTAAACATGTAGAATATAAAAGGGTTTGTGCACAATTGAATAACCTACTCATATAAGAGGAAGGAATCCTAAGGGATAAGGCAATAGTAAAATTGTTAAAAGAAGGGGACAGAAACACTACATATGTTCACTCTTGTATCAAAGAAAGGAACTCTCAGACAAAGTGGAACTTCAAGCTCCATGATGACATGTATACCTCAGATCCTGAAATATTAGGACCATTAGCAGTCGACCACTATTCTCATCTCTTCATTGAAGACAATAACACACCTTTCATTCATCCACTCAGATTTCCCCCAGAGGCAAGAATACAAAGTGATTTGCTTGATTATATTCCGCCACTAGTAACTACTGAGCATAATGATGAGCTATGTAGGGAGCCACAAAGGGAAGAGATTTTGATAGCCATCAAAGGATTAGATCCTGATAGTGCTCCAGGGCCCGATGGATTCAATGGACACTTTTATCAAGTAAGTGCTGAGATTATGAAAGAAGATATAGTCGTAGTGGTACAAGATTTCTTTGGTGGCAATCTCATGCCTAAATGTATTACTGCCACGCTAATTGTTTTGATCCCAAAAAAGAAAAACCCCTAGAGTTTCAAAGATCTAATGCCTATCAGTTTGTGCAATTTTTCTTATAAGATTATTGCCAAGATATTGAATGACAGATTGATGCGCTTATTACCTTTGGTGATCTCTAAGGAACAATCTGGTTTTGTACAAGGGCGAGCTGTTCATGAAAATGTTGCAATAGCACAATAAATGGTGAATGAATTGGATCGTAAGGTTATAGTTAACATGATGATTAAAGTGGATATGGAAAAGGAGTATGATCGAATGGAGTGGAGATTTATACTTAAGGTATTGGAGCGGTTTGGTTTTTCTCGCCAATGGAGTGATATGATATTTAGATGTATGTCTAATAATTGGTTTACACTTTTGGTGCAAGGAGTAAAGTATGGTTTCTTTAAGTCCACACGAGGGCTTCGTCAGGGGGATCCCTTGTCGCCTAGTATTTTTATCTTGGCTCAAGATGCATTTAGTAGAAAGCTTAATCATTTGATGGAAATGACACCATTCATTGGAAGATTTAAAGGTGATAATAATTTCGAGGGAGTTTCTCATTTATTATATGTTGATGATATGTTAATTTTTATGGAAGGAAATCAACATTCTCTTGAGTATCTCAAAGCTTTGTTAGAAGAATATGAAACATATAGTGGTCAAAAGGTGAATGTAGAGAAGACGAAGGTAATAGTGTCTAAAAAGTTATATCCATCAAAGAAAGCACTTATCAAACATATAACAAGATTCTCTTTTGCAGACCTGCCAGTTAAATACTTGGGCATTCCATTACTCAAGGGGCAAAGTTGCATTCATTACTTTGATGAGATGGTAGATGCTATAGCTAATAGAGTGCAAAATTGGAAGGCAAAATTCTTATCACAAGGGGGCAAATTAACATTGATCAAAAGTGTTCTCTCCTCTATGCTGATACATACCATTTCGATTACAAAAGTGCCTAGGATGGTCATTAAGAAGATTAATAGCATACTAGCTAAATTCATGTGGAGCAATGGAGATAGAAGTGGTAGTCATTGGGTTAATTGGCAAAGTATATGCATGCCTATGGAAGAAGGTGGTCTAGGAGTTCGAAACCTAGAACAAACAATGCAAGCCCTTCAAATCAAGTTTCCATGGCGGTTCATTCAAGGACAGTCATTATGGGCCTCAGTTATGCGGGCTAAGTATGGGCACCCGATGAAAGCAATCAATCAAGGTAAAAAGAATGCCCATTCGCATACATGGAAGATGCTTTTGCCTTGGTTGGAGTATTCAATCAAACATAGCAAATGGATTATTAGAGAGGGTAAATGTTCATTTTGGAAAGATAATTGGCTTGGACAACCTCTTTGGTACCATTTATGCCCAAATCAAGATATAACAGTTAGGGAAGCTCTTCAAAATCAAGATTTTCTTAAGGAACATTTGTCTAATGAGCAACAAGAACATGCCAACAAAATTGTTTGTAACCAAGACCTGGATAGGCTTATCTGTGATTTGAGTGCTTCTGGTGAATTTTCAGCTTCATTAGTGTATTATGATCGGAGAGTGAAAAAAGAAAAAGTGCTTTGGGCAAAGTTTTTGTGGAACAAAGTAGTCCCTCCCAATATTGGATTGTTTATATGGAAATTAATTCATTATGACATCCCTGTGGAATGCAATATGCAAAGAAGGGGAATCCAATTGGCATCTAAGTGTTATTGTTGCAACATAGAGGAACAGGAGACTGTGGATCATGTCTTTATGCATAGTAGATTGGCATAAAGACTTTGGAGAACATTTGGTGACGCACTTCAAGTACCTGTTCATTTTACTTCTATATCTGATCTTGTTTCTTCTTGGTATTCAGAGGCCTCATGGCATAATTAGAGGAGAGCGCTTATAGCCATTTTTGGAGGAGTTATTGCGAGAGGAATTTGGTTGGCTAGAAATTCAGCAAAACACAATGGTGAAAATATGTCTTTGTTCAAAATTAACAAAGATGTTACACATTGGATGCTCCAATTGTCAACTCTAATCCAAGTTAAGGTTCAAGTAAGTCTGCTAGATCGACTTTCACTATCTATTTTAAGAGTTCCTATGATTTACATTCCATGGCAGCGAGGAGTTTGGATTCATTGGGAACGTCCTCCTATGGGACAATATAAGTTGAATACAGATGGATCAAGCATCATGGGAAATAATTCTGGAGGGGGAATCCTTAGAGATCATAATGGAGACTTTATCATGGCCTTTTCCACCAAGTTGAATCCTTGCACTAGTGCAGATGCAGAAGCATATACTTTGTTAGAGGGCCTTAAGATATGTCATGTACGGAGTGAAGTACCTTAAGTTATTGAATCAGATTCTTTCTATTTAGTTCAATGTTTACTTAAAAAATGGAAAACTCCATGGAAATTAGAGTATGTCATACGTCAATTTTTGTCCATGATTCCTTTACATACACTTGTGCGCTATGTGAATCGTGAGGGAAACGTAGTAGTAGATCATCTAGCCAATCATGGTCATGCTGTTCAGAACGTGACAATTTTTGACCAGTTTGAATCATTGCCTCATCCATGCTTAGATGTTTATGTCAAAGATCAACTAGGTTTAGGGAATTATAGGCCACCATAGGGTAAAGCGAATGTGCTGCCCAATGTATTTTGTATTTATTTTTGTGTATGTGTGGCAGCGTAATATGTAAGTGATTAGCTTTTCTTTATGGATTAGGCTTATACCTTGTCCATTGTATTTATCCGAGGTATGGTTATTACGCCTAGCTTTGTTGGTATTAATAAAATTTGTCAAGGTACCATCCCTATTCTCTAAAAAAAAAAAAAAAAAAAAAAAAAAACTAGAGACTATGGTCATAACTACCATAATTTGACATAGCTTAGGGACTCCAGCTTCTAAAAGAGGTTGACTATAATCATTCCAATATAAAGGAGTTTCTTTTTATCTGGTTGAACTGAAGTAGTGAAAAACGCAGAGAAAACTATGATCTATCTGTAACCTCTGTTGTCACCTTCACTTTATTCCCATTGCGAACAAATGGGTTTAGCATTTAATTTCCATGTTGACAGGTAAAATCCAAGGACTCGGTGTTCAGTCGCTTTACGTCATCCCATTCCTGTTCAAAAACTTCGGTCAAGAGACGGCATTGTTAAACTCCTAGAACCACACAAGGCGCGTCTTCATAACCCTTTATGCACGCTTCACGATACGAGCACGATAAAAAAGGATTACAACCTCAATGGTTTAACCAATAGCTGGATTATTAAAAGTATGACATCCTTTTATCACGAAGACATTTGAAGATGATTACCTTACATTTTCGAGGATCACCTCCAGTTACTTCACACATGTGAGATGTTAGTACTTGATACAGTTTTCCATGATTAGTGCTACCTGACAACGCCTGGCTTAATGTTAAGTCAAAAAAGTAGTTGAATATACGGAAAAGATCCCTTCCATTTCATTTAGTTAACATCGGCATTCCGTCCATTCATTTCACTTTGCCTCTCATTCGATTTAATATTCAGAAATATCTGCTGAAAAATTAGTAAATGATAAAAAAAAAGGAACTTCATTCAAAATGGCTAGATTCTTTTACCATGGTCAAGGAAAAAGTTAGTCCTAGGGTGAGAAGAATGTATTTTTTTTTCTTTTTTAATAATATAATACATGTACTCAACTTACATATGTGGATGTCAAATCCTATATTTCATGGCTGGAGTTTTTATTAATTCACTACTGAACTAATTGGTTAAATGACTTGAGAAGGATGTATCGTACAAATAACTTGAAATGGCAAAATTAAGGCTAAAGGTGCAAATGAGCTTTAGGTCATTCTTCGGCAAGATATGCAGAAAAGCTTCTTCTGATTTCTTGCCATAGCAGAATCGAAAGTTTAAAATATATTCGTTGATGAATCTACTGGTAGTTGTCTTAATTTGCCACATCAGGAGCAGAGAAATTAAGCCTCGGAGTCGGTCCAAAGGAGGAAAGAATAAAACAGGACTTCGTGCATCCTGGTGATTTCTAAAATCAGTTAGCTTCCCACTCCTGATAATACCCTATATTACAATCACAATATGTTTTTTGTTTGTTTGAGATGGATTTTTGGGTCCAAAAAGCTCGTTCATGAGCACTTGCTGTCATTACATGATGATAATTGAATCCATAAGATCCCTATAAATTGATAATTTCTCAAAGATATCTCAAGAACACCAAACCCTAATTCTTGAAAAGGGGTAAATCGATTTCGATACTGAAACTGTACAATTGATTGCCAATTTATAAGAATCATTTAACTATACAAAAAAGGAAACATAAACCCTAACACAATCAATTATAATTACAAATTTATGAAAGGGAACTTGGGATTGTAGAGAATTTGGAATGAATTTGAAAGTTTTCCTAGATTCTTTGTTAGCATGGTTGGGGCTTTTGGATTTATAGGAGAGATCACATGAATCTGTGCTCAAAATGAAAGTTTTCTAGTGACAAGATTCCAATTGGATGCATTCAAGAATGGCCGGACCTTTTAGGGGGAGAGACGGCACACTAGTGTCTTGTTGTGTAGGGTTGACGTGTCTAGGGTTAGCCATATGTCATGCCATTGTTGCTGAAAGTTGGACTCCGGTGTCATGTGTTGTTGACATGGTGACATTGATGTGGCAATCTGATGGGCTAGATTGAATTGTCAACTTGTTTTGAAGTATAACAAAGTTTGAGGATGACAATCCTTTGGTGAAGTTGTCTGTGGGTTGGTCAATAAAGGAGATAAAATGAATCTAGAGTTGAAGATTTTTTATGCATTCTTGATGAAGTCAAAATCGATCTCCACTTGTTTTTTTTTTTTTTTTTTTGGTGGAAGAGTAAATTGTATTAATAAATATTAAAGTATAGAAGTATAAGGGCATACACTAGTATTACAATCTCCACTTGTTTATTGTAAGCATGAAAAATAGCATTCATGGAAAGGTATAGAGTAAAGAGGTTGTCACACCAAAGAGTAGGTGATGTAGCAAGCAGTTGATGGAAATCACATATGACAGCTTCAATCCAAATGAGCTCTACAATGGTGTTAGCAAGGCTTTTAAATTCAGCTTTAGTGCTAGAATGTGCAATAATTTTCTATTTGTTAGAATACCAGAAAATAAGATTATTACCAAGGTAAACATAAAAGCCACCAGTGGAGTGCCTATCATTATAGTCACTTGCTTAGCATGCATCAAAGTAGGCATGATGTTGGCTGGAGGAATATTTCATAATGTGGATGCCATAACAAGTAGTATAAAAAATAAACTACAAAATGCATTTAACAAAGGTCCAAAGAGTGGTGGTAGGAGCATGCATGTTTTAGCATGTTATGTTCACAACATAAGCGATATTTGGTCACATGAGGGCAAGATATTGAAGGGCACCAATAATACTTTAATAGTAAGTAGGGTCTAAAAGAGGCTTACCATCATGAATGGGTGGAAGGTGGCCAATGGCACAAGGAGTAGAAACTTCATGAGCATTACCCATTTTGGCATGTTGAAGGACATCTTGAGCAAATTTAGCATGATATAGTAAAAGACCATTTTTGGTTGATAGGGCTTTAATGTCAAGGAAATAGTGAAGGTTACTAAGATCTTTGATATCAAATTCTTTTTAAAGTTGCTCTAAATATGGTTGAGTGAAGCATCAAGGCTTCTAATAAAGAGAATATTGTCCATAACAACTAGGATCAAAACATTATAATTCTTAATATGAAGAAAGAATAGAGATGAGTCAGCCTTAGAAATAACAAAACCAATTTGCTGTAAGAATTGGGTGAGACATTGATTCCATATGCGGGGGGTTTTTTTTAAGCCATAAGGAGACCTTTTGAGGTGGTAGACATGATGAGGATATTGGGGACCTATGAATCCTTAAGGTTGGTGCATAAAAACCTCTTCATCAGGGATCCCATGTAGAAAGACATTCTTGACTTTAAGTTACTTGATGGTTTAACCTTTTTTATATGCAATGGAAAGGAAAGTTTGAATAGTGATAGGTTTGACAACTATACTAAATGTTTCAGTGTAATCAACATTAGGACATTAATGAAAGCCTTTAGCAACTAAGCAAGGTTTATAATGTTCAAGGGTTTCATTGGAATATTGTTTAATTTTATAGACCTATTTGCATATGATGGAAACTATATTAGTAGAAAGGGGTATAAGTTCCTATGTTTAATTTTTAATTAGGGAAGTGTATTCTTTTATCATGGCTTTATGCTAGTCAGTAGAAGAGGATGCCTCACTAAAACACTTGGTTCCTTATGTGGGTGAGATGTAGTAGTTAAGGCATAACTATGCTGTTGAGTTAAGGTTCTGTTGGTAATAGTATCACTTTTTAGATGAGTAGTTATTAAGTGAGTAGAAGTGGTAAGAGGAGGAGGTGGTGGCAAGGGTGGTGCCACTGGAACATCATGGTACTCAGGGGAATGAGAAGGATTAGAGGCCATGGGAAGAGAGAAATGAGGTTCTATAATTAGAACTTGTAGCCTTAAGGGTGGAGGTAAAGACAATTGAAATGGAATATATGATACACGAGATGAAGTTGTTGGTAATTGATGGTTTATAAATGGAAACTATGACTAATCAAAAATGACATCAACAACTATAAAGAACCTATTTGTTTGAAGGCATAAGTAGTAATAACCTTTGTATCTTGGGGGATATCTTGTAAAAACACATGGACCAGAACGAGGTTCCAATTTATGTTTATTATATGGTCATAAATAGAGATAAACAAGATAATTAAACATGCGAAGATGAGAAATAAAGGGTGGTCGATTAAAAAATAATTTTGAAGGTGATTGGTTTGTAGTTATTGGGCTTGAAAGCCAATTAATAATGTGGATAATAGTTTTGAAGGCGTAGTCCCAATAATGTAATGGGACTTGGGCTTGATTAAGAAGAAAGCGCTCGATTTCAATGATATGGTGATGTTTTCACTCTATGGAGCCATTTTGGAATGTGACATAAGGGTTAAATATGTGTTGGTATATACCCAATCCAGATAATAGGGCAGTAAAATCCCTAGATGTAAACTCAAAGACATCATCACATTGAATGGATTTGATTTTGGAATTACACTAATTTTCCACAAGAAGATGAAATTTTTCTAAAATACATAGGAATTGTATATATGATTGGAAAGTATAAATCTATTTAAATTTTAAATAATCATTTATAAAGCCAATATAATATTTTTTTCCTAAGTGTGATAATAATGGGATAAGTTTCTAGATGTTAAAGCGTATTAAGTCAAGTGAACCTTGAGATGTATTATTGGTTAGAGAATAAGGATGTTTCACAAGCATTGTAAATTTCAGAAAAATGGCTTTCAAACTATATTTTATTATTATGGAGCACTTTGGATACAATAAGGAAAAAGTCATGCCTTAAATGTTGATCCTATTTTTCATACATATTTAAGGATATATTAAGTGTTGAGGGCTTGTGCGCCATTTTATTGGGTTAAAGACAATAAAGCCCATGATTAAGTGATCCTTGAAGTAAAGTCCAACCTATAGGAGATGCTAGACAGCACAAAAATTAGGGTAAAAAATAAAGGCATAGTTATTATCCTTGGTAAATTAAGAAACCAAAAGTAAATTTTTGGAAATACTTGAAACCACTAAAATGTTAGAAAATATTTAAATTATTAAAGTTGAAAAAATTACTTGTGCGGGTGATGGGGATGCCACCCAATCACTAACCATTACTTGATTCTTTCCTTGGTAGGGAAGCAGTTGGTTGAGGCCTATAGGCTTAAGAGTCAAGTGATTGGTAGCCCCTAAATCAAAGAACCAATTTGCATCTATCTAGGTTAAGGAGGGCGGGTTAGATTGAGGCCCATAAAGGCTTGAGTTCATGGATTGAGCCAAGTTGTAGCCAACCTAATAGGTCATGGCCCAACGGTTATTTTGTTGACAAATCTGGTAGTGAGGAGCACGACATTGTTTGGCTTCATCTTAGGTGAAGTAACCTTTGGTAGTTGGCGAAGGATTGATTGTCATCAGCATAGGCTAACTAACATTGAATTTAGGTATAGGTATAGTTTTGAACCATCACCCGTAGTTAAGTGAACAAATTTTGAGCCATCAAGAAGGCCATCGGTAGCACATAGAACTGCTTCACCAACTCCAATTAGGCCTTTTAAGTGAGAAAGAGATCCCGCAAATATTTTTTGGTGAGGCTAAAGGTATAAATGTGGACAAAGATCATTATGATGAGTGAGGTGTAGCAAGGATTGAGACCTTTGAATAGGTGGTAAGGTAATCATTGTTGACAATCACCTCACCTACGTCACTAAGCTCGTTCACCAAGGAATTGATTTCCTAAAGGTATTCATATGTTGAATGGTGTATTCTAGTTATTGCCTAAAGCTAGAGATGTCCACTATGTTTGGGCCATTTGGATGGAAAATAGGTAAAGATCAATAAGGGTGGTGGCTGAGAGGCTCTAAATACCAAGTTAAATCCACAAAATCCCTAAAAATAAAATGGCATGACATGTGGCTAACCCTAGCATTGATGTGGCAACATTGACATGGCAATATAACATGGGTTTCAATAATGATGACAATGAGTAATTCCATATACACATTTAATCTAGGTTTATGGGGTAGTTAATGTTATTCATGCATATGTTGTATAAGAAAATTTGAGTTTTGTTTTTTATCACAACTTATTGGTTAGCAAAGATGATTCACGTGAAAGTTCCACACCCCCCCCCCCTTCCCCCCCCTTTTCCCCTTTACTTATAGGTCGTCAATTAGGAACGTAGGACATGTAATGTCTTTCATACAAAAGTTTATGGTAAACAAACTCCATTTATGTAATAGTATCAAATTTAATGTGATTTAAGAGAGTTTCATCTTGCATATAAGATATAAGATAACAAATTTACTGGTCAACAATCATCATACATATAAGATAACAAATTTAAACTGATTTTTAACACCAAACTTATTGATATTTTGCACAAGTAAAATATTTTTTTTCATGTTAATGCACATAGGACTTAAACAAGGCACTAGTCTTTAGGCTTGAACTTCTTGTCAATGTGAATCCTTTTATTACTTTTTGATTGCTAAAAATATAATAATAGTCCAATTCAAAGGTTAGATTATTGAGTTGGAAGATACTTTTTATTTATTTAAACACTACTCAAGACTGTTTTTTTTTTTCAATATTAGACTTCTATAAATCTCACTACAATCATCTCATCTATTCAAATCAAGAACATTGAAAATCAAAGTTGAAACAAAATTGGAGCAAATTATTTTCTTCTTCGTAAGTGAATTTCAAAGAAAAATGAGTATGTAATTAATTTAATCATGTTTGTTGAATCAAAATCACAAACTAGTAAATTGTAACAAAGCTTATAAGAAGTTTAAGAGACCACATGAAGTATATTTATTAAAAAAGAAACATAAATCAAAGCCCAATAACCAGAAAATTGCTTATTACAATACCAACAGTTAAGTGGGGGCCACCTGGCATGATATTGTCCCCTTCCACCCAATGGCTCAGGGGTTTTGTTCTTGGAGACCGGGGCCTTCACACCTGCGCCCCAAAATGCATCATGCCAAGTCAGCACACCTCCCACTTACTCGCCCAGCGACCAACCTTTCTCCACGTGATGTGGGATGAAAGGCTCCAACCCTCCCAACCCTAAAGTCTCAGCACTCCGAGACACCACTCGTCGATACCTAGAACCTGGCTCCGATACCAACAGTTAAGTGGGGGCCACCTGGCATGATATTGTCCCCCTTCGCCCAACGCCTTAAGGTTTTTGTTGTTAGTGACCGGGGCCTTCACACCCATGCCCCAAAACGAGTCATGCCAAGTCAGCACACCTCCCACTTACTCACCCAGCGACCATCCTTTCTCTGCGCGATGTATGGGATGAAGAAGAAATGGATAAGAAAAAGAAAATTAGAAGAAACTATCACTTCAGTTCCTGACTCATTGACTTCATCGATCATCATATTGGCATGTTGCTCGAAGTTAAAGGAGTGGGAGGAGGTCTTGCTCAGAAGACGATGCCATGGTGATGGTGGAGGCCATGCTTGGGTGGCTAACCAAGGTTGTTAGCTTGTGGCATAAGAGTACAAGCCGAAGCAATTGCTTTTGGTAAGTGCTCACATAAACCCTAGAGAGAGAAAGAGATAAATGAAACTTTGTTTAAAAATACATGATGTTGGACTAGTATGCAGAGTACAAAACTAAACTTTTTGTAGTAAATTTAGTTAGGTTGTTTGTTTCTTATTTCTTCTTTATTAATGGTATTCTCTTACCTTAGCAAATAATGAATTGTAAAATAGCAAACAAACAAGATCAGAACACAAAAATCTCATGGTGCCTGCCCTGGGATGGTTAGAGTACTATTAGTTGTTTCATAGTTAGCTTATTGATTGGATCAATTGGATGAGTTGTAGTTGGAGTGGTGTTGTCTTCAAAATCCTGGAGATAGCTGTGATTGTAAGGGTCATGGAGTTCATGGGACTCTAAAGATTCCTAAAAGAGTTGGATTTGACTACTCATTTGTTAGAAGACTTGTTGAAAAGTTATGTATATAGTTAATCACTAGTGCATGGGGAGATTTGTTGGTATTGGAATAATTAAGACTTATTTGGAATTAAAATAGGTGATTAAGGGTGATTTTGTAAAGTCACTTCTTAGGGTTATTGTAAAAGTAGAATACCTGAACTGAGTAGAATGGGTAAGAGTTGATGAGTTAGAGAAAGGCATGTAGCAGAGTGTTGTTGTTGCTTGGTACTGTAGTTTTTGGCTGATGGTACTATAGCTCCTGGCCAATGGTATTGTAGCAATTTGGTGAGTAGCCTAGTTAGTTCAAGAGAGAAAATTTTTATGTCTTTGTAATCTCTTGATTTTCATCTTAATAGAAAAGAGAATGATTTTCAGAATGTGGTGATATTGGATGTATGCATATTTTGGTTAAACCATTCTAAAAGAATTATGTGTTCTCTTAACTCTGTTACTATTAGCTATGCCTTGTTAGTGTGATGTGTAGCTTTTTGTTACAACACATACGAATGTTAGCCCATTTTGTGCCAAAAAGGACATCATAGGGAGGTTAAATTAGGTATATAATCTCTTTTTCATGTTTTCACAAAAATCTAATTTTAAACATCATTAGTACATGATTTTTAGGCAAAAGCTTGATTAAGGTGATTTTTCTCCAACAGAGATAATAACAAATAAACAAGCCAATAGAACATATAATTCTAGTTAACTATTCCTTCTTTGTTTCTTCTTTTCAATATTGTTCAAATTAACTAGGTTGAAATCTAGAAGGGAAACATGTTATAGTTTGCATCTTTATGAGGGCCCTTAAGAAGTGTTGCATTAAAACCTTACAGCCATTCAAATCAATATCCAAGTTCAATGCTAATTGTTTGCCGCTTACTCCATATTTTTTTATTAGTATTTTCCATAACCCATAACAACACATCATTGTTTCTCTTGTGTATCTAGACAAGATGGATGATTTTGGTAGTCCATCAACTTGATATAATTGAAGTAATCTTGTAGTGAGTAAAGGATGAGGGCAATTATAACCAACTCTAGTATCTTAACAAAACTTGAAGATATCATATTTGCTCCCAATATCTTAAAAAAATTAAAAGACATTATAATTGATAACTCTATTTTTATAGAGTTATTTTACCTATTTTTAGGCAATAAATAATACAATGCTTATGAAAAAATATTTGAATTTCTCTTTATTTACTTGAAATTACCTTGTTTTTGTAGCATAAGGAGGCATGAAGAACCTAATGTTTATTTTATGCCAAAATATGGTTAAAATATCAAGATCAAGAAAATCAAGATGGGCTTAGGCTTTGGATAATTGTTATTAGATTTTTCATTGTTGTTGGGTTTGTTAAATAATTAGAAAACCTAGTCATGTTAGGAGTTCAAAGCCCAATTAATATAAGAGTTCAAGATCCAATTGTCTTGGGTATCAAAAACCCATTTAAACTAGGATAGAAGATAGGTCTAAACCTAAACCCTATTTAAGAAAAGAGAAGTGACAAAAAGAAGAGGGAAGGAAATTGAGCACAACTTAAGAGAGAGGCCAAAAATTCAAGGTTTTCTTGAAGAGAAGACAAAAAGGGTGACAGACTTCTTGTTCTTTGATTCAAGATGCCTTATTTTATTCCTATTATTGTTCCTCCTTCGTATTTTATTATGTTTTAGTTTACTTTTTGTTAAAGCTATGATGTAACCTAATTATGATGGTATGAATTTTATGATTGTTATGTTTTGCAAGACATTTTGTTTATGTGAAGTTGCATATTACTATGTTTAATGCTTTTAAGTTATTAGATACCACTTCAATGATTTGATTTGCATATTTGAGACCGACAGGAGATGATATGCAGTTACTTCTTGTAATATGTAACCATAAATTAAATATGGATAGACATATATCATATTGTTTGTGTGGCTTTCAGTGTAAACTGAGAATATTCATAGATTCTAATGCATTTGGTATGTTTCAATTCACATATAGAGATATAGTGAATTAATGAACTAAGTAGGTTTGCTATACCTAAACATAGGATAGTAAATAAATCAGGAAATTCTACCATCATATAGATATTATACCTCTTGCAAGCATAAATAATCAATATTAATACTTAGTAGTTATGATGAAATCATATCTCTAACATATTTCGCGTATTTAGTTTTATTAATTTTAGTTGGTTAGTTTATTCTCTATCAATTTGGTTTGCTAGATAAATTCTAGGAGTTGTTTACCGTTAGTAATTAGTTGGCTTAATAATCACCAATTTTTGTGGGATGATACTTTTCTTATCATTATATTATTTGTTCGACATGTTCATTTGCATTTAAATTTCACCAACCAATAATTGCATAAGTCAACCACCAATAGAGATCAATATGATCAATTCTATTAAACCCATCCATCAATATGTCTTTTAATTGCTTCTACACCTTTGTTTGTGAGTCAAAAACCTCACACCACAGATGATTAGGCATATCATACCTTTCATTGATAAGAAAAATGATTTTATATCACAAAAGGTTTGATTTTAGCGCCATCATAGCACAAGGTAGTGAGAACCATAAAGTTCTAGAATCTTGTGCTATTCTTAAGTAGTGGGCTTGTAAATGTAACACACTAATATGTGTAACCAATAATTTATATAAAAAAGAATACCTTATTTGGTGGCTACTTTGATTTCAACCAAAAATTGTCAAGAATTTTGTGAAGAATTTATAATCCTTATTGAGATTGTTGATGGTAACAAATTGAGGAGAATTTTGAGCATGCTATCTTAAGAATCTTGATATTGTTGGAACTTGACTCATATGTAATCGAGTTTTGTTCCTTGGAAACTAGTTACATTGCCTACACTGATTAGTGATCTTTAGGTTAAAAATCTTGTTGATTATTCTTTTGTGAAAGAACATAATGCACCATTGCTATCAAACAAAAAAATATTAATCTCTCACCATTTACATGCAATAAAAAGAATTGGAAAATATTAAAACGAGTTGAAGAGCTTGATAGGTAATTGAGAGTTCAAGACTTAAGGGGTAATAAATGAGGATTCTAGACCTAAAGTTGTTTAAGAAATCAATTTATTTCTAGAAGAAAATCATTTCATGATTTCCGAAATCAATTTGTTTCCCTTTCCTGATTGGATATCATCTTTTGAGAGTCCACAATTGAGAATTACAAAAATTACAATATAGGTCAATTAAGGGAAGCCATCGATATACCCCTTCTATTGTAGGAAGTCTATCCCTACATATGAGTCATCCAATAAAGTTATATTTTTTTATTCTACTTGATCATATCAAGGCCATTTAATCTTAATATTAACTTGGTGCAATTTTTCCTATGTTTTATTATAATAGTAAGAAGGTTTAGAGAGTGTAGATATAAGAATATGTTGTAACTTAAGAAGACCTTTCCAACTTTATGCTTTATTTCCTTTAATGTTAAGATGTGTAACTAAAATTCTCTTGCATTTAATACTATACATCCATCTACTCCGTAAAGACAAGTTTGAATAATTAATGAGATTCCAAAGTGACTTCTTCAGCAAAATCTTATTTCATACTTTAAGATTTAGGGGCCCATGTCCTCTTTCAGTTTTAGGTGAAGAAACAACCTATTAAGCAATCTTATAAATTTTATGATCTTTCAAATTACCCATCCATAAAAAGTGTTTAATCTTCTTCTCAATCTTATAAATAGTTTTCCTTAGAAGAAGAAACATTTATGTCCAAAAGGTGTAAATAGAAGTAAAAAATGATTTTACCAATTGTAATCTTTTGGCATAGCTTAAATGTCTCATTTCTCAACTATCAATTATTCATATGATTTTGTTTGTCTAAAACTTACAATTGGCATAAATAAGTTTTTTTTTTTTTTTTTGTAATAAGGGGAATACCAAGATACCTAATTGAGAGATTTTTTTAGAGAATGGAATATGATTCAAAATCAAAGGCTTTTCTTGCTTAATAAGCTTTGAAAAAAATATCTAGCATTTGCTAGAATTAAAACATAAACTAGTGAGTGTTTCAAAGTCCTCTAAAGAATTAATTAGACATAACACTAAATTAACATGCCCATGTACAAATAAGAATAAGTCATTAGCAAAGTAAAGATGAGTGATTTTTTTCCTTTTATAAGACTAGTAATATTTAAAAGTAGAAGTAAAAGTTTTCTCAATAATAATTTTATTAAGAATATCCATGACAAAGACAAATAAAAAAGGAGATAGAGGAACTACATGCCTTAACCCATTAGTGCCCTTAAATTAGTCAACTTTGATTTATTAGCTGCTTTAAGGATGTTACTACTATCAAATTTGTCTAGAACCTATATCTACTTGAAGATGAACAAAATTATTGAACAAAATGATTGAAAGACAATCCTTAGACATCATTTTTGCTGGAATTTGTGGAATAGAACTCTTCCTTAAATATCTTCTATCTAAGACAAAAACCATGAGTAAGCGTAAGAAATTATCAAAAAAAAAAAAGAACATTAAAAATCTTCCTAAAATTTTGTGGTTGTTCTAGAATGCATGACACACCAAATACCGGAGGCCAATTCTGGAATGGTCAGAAACTGGAATCTGCAGTCCAGTAAAAACCTTACAAGATTTTGTGGATTTATTGATATTCTCACAGATTGATAGCTAAACATGGAATATAGACTTTGAATTTGATGATTGGATGCAACGAATCTAAGTGAATGTGGATTAAGTTTAGGGTCTTGGAAAAGATAGAACCAACTGCCGTGTATCGGACGAAAGGACTTGACTCGACATGCAGGACTTGGTTGACCGTGCATTAGACGGAAACATCCATTGAAATGCTAACGCGGTATATGAAGAAAACGAGGAAAATGTCGACAAAGGAAATGAAATTTAGATGTATGTGCTTTTTCGGCATCAAGAATCAAAAAATTGTTGAATATATCAAATTTGCTCATTCTCTTTTCGGGTAGTGGACAAATCCAACCATTTGTTTTTTTTTTTTTTTTTTTTTTTTTTTTTTTTGGTGAAAGGTCAAATTATATATCACCCCGTAAAAAGATTTACAAGATTGTTCGATTACAAAATATTATCATCTAAGCTCAAATATTACACTTGGCAAATTCCAAAGCTCTTGTAAAAATTTATTACAATTTGTAAGCTTGACTCATCTGGTAGATGAAATCTTCCCTATCACATCCTTCTTGATTTTAGCAATCCAACCATTTGTTTAAGACTATTGTGTTAACAGAGTATTAGCGAATTAATAACAACCATATGCAAGTACATGTGATGATAAACATTCTATTTCGACTTAAGGCCAATTAGTTGCAGATTCAAGATTGTGAAACATAAATCAATAAGAAAGCCTTTTTCCGTTGAAAAACCTTCAGATGTAATTTAGGATAAATGATATCTCTACTGAAGCAAGCTAGTATAAGAATTACAGATTTCAAATACAAATTTACTCCCTATTCTAGAAATAGAAGAGAATGCTGTACCGCTATCCCTTGTTCGCATATTAATAATACTTGAATTTTGGTTTCTTGTCCGTTAATACACATGCCCTCATACATAGACATTTTGTTTCGCATTGCCTTAAGATTCGTGCGAATTAGACTTCTTACTGCTAGTAGAAAAATTAATATACCATTTGAACTATAAGACTTTGGTTGCAGTTTATAGGCCAACTTGATCTAGAAAGTTCATATTTTATTAGGATTCCAAAACTTTTTGTCCACAGAGACCTTTGAAGAGAAATGAACGATGCGAATACAATTGTTTCTTGGCTATAGTTTTGTCTAGTTTAATCCTCGTGATGGATCTTGAGCCCTGATTTTCTAAATTATCTTTGTCGGCGAACTTTCTTTGCATCTGGATTTTGTTAAGGAATTGAAAGATATGAATAATCCCCTTTTATATCTCCTTGTATAATGGACAATTTACTTATATACTTTCTGTATGTTGGACAATCTTTTTATCCTAGTCAAACTTGGGAATCTCAACGTTCGTTTATGTCTTTGTATGTGGCATGAAATGTAAATGTTAAGATTGAGACCTTAAGATCCTTTAGAACATTTTTTCTTTCACAATCACTACCCTTATAACAAGTTATTTTTCAAGCAGGGATCTAGATTAAGGATTCCTTTCCAGATCCATAAAGCTATCAGCACTGCAGGCCCCATCCTGCGATAACCTAAAGATATCTTCGTCAAACAGATCGCATCAAATAGTATTTAAATCCAGTTTGCACCTTTCACCCAAATTTTGCAATTACGAGTTATTTTTATCATACATTTTTCTCGTCCTAAGACTGCCATTTTGCTCATAAAGCCGGGCCATTTTGAATGAAGTTCCTCTTTTTCGTAATTAATAATTTTCCATCAGACATTTCTCAATATTGAATCCAATGAGAGGGAAAGTGAATTGAGTGGGAGGAACACCGACGTTAACTTACATGGGATGGAAGGGTTCTTTGCAGTATATTCAACTGCTTTTTTGACCAAACAGGAGCAAGAATCGTCTTCAAATGTCCTTGTGATAAAAGGAGGCTGTGCTGTTAACAATCCAGCTATTGGTTGAACCACTGAGATTGTCTCTTATCTGATGGCCCTTGTACAATGAAAGCGTGCACAAAGGGTTAGCAAGACGCGGCCTGTGTGGTCATAGCAAGCTTGACAATTCCGTCTCTTGACTCGAGTTTGTGGACTGGAAGTCGACAGCGTAAAGTGACTGAATACCGAGTCCTTGGATTTTATTTTTCAACATGGAAATTTAACCCTGAACCCTCTTGATCGCAACGGAAATAAAGCGGGGAGAGACGAAGGGTTTCTGACAAACCCCAGTTTACTCATGGATTTTATCATTCCGTTTGTCCTTTTCTCTGCGTTTTTCACTGCTTCAGCTCAACAGCTCCAGTCTAATGTGAGCCGTAGTTCTTCCCTAACAGCCGGCAGAAACTCCACGTGGTTGTCACGTTCTGGTCTCTACAACTTCGGTTTTTACAAGCAAGGGGATGGTTACGCTGTTGGCGTTTTTCTTGCTGGAATTCCTCAGAAGACTGTTGTCTGGACAGCAAAACGTGATGAGCCCCCGTTCTCCAGCAATGCTACCTTGCATTTCTCAGACGATGGCAGGCTTGTCGTGCAATCACAAGGGCAGGTGTCCATTATAGCTGATTCAATTGGGTCTTCTTCGGCTTCCATGCTTAACACTGGCAATTTCGTGATCTACAAAGAGGATCAAGAAATAATATGGCAGAGTTTTGAGCACCCGACTGATACCCTTCTACCCCGTCAACGTCTCGTAAAGGATCAAGAGCTGTTTTCTAGTGTTTCAGACACCGATCACTCAACGGGTATCTTCCGTCTTAAGATGCAAAGCGATGGAAACCTTGTTCAATACCCGGTGGAGACAACGGACACAACTCCATATGCTTATTATGCGACGGGGACATACGGACAGGGAGATAACGTGTCGCTAAACTTTGATGCTGATGGCTATCTCTACTTACTCAACGGTACCAATTACCTTAAGAATATAACGGATCGGGGTTATCCTAAAGAAGAAACTATTTATCTCGTGCGACTGGATGCGGATGGGATATTCCGGCTGTACTCTCATAGTCTGAGGCAAGAAGGAAACTGGACAATCAAATGGCAATCTACAGATGATCCGTGCAATCCAAAGGGTCTTTGCGGATTAAATGGTTTTTGTTATTTAACGGCTCAACGGCCTCAATGTGGATGCCCTCCGGGATTTGGGATGGTACGCCCAGGCAGCTGGACTGCGGGCTGTGAGAGGCTTTTCACAGCACAAAGTTGCAAGGAAGAACATGGAGATATTTCTTACACCGTTCAGGAACTGGCTAATACCATATGGGAAGATGTGTCATATTCTGATCTGTCAGTACCGTCGGCAGAGTCATGTAAGCAAGCCTGTTCAGAGGACTGTAACTGTGAGGCTGCGCTATTCAAAGACAGCAAGTGCAGTAAACAACGGCTTCCCTTGAGATATGGGAGAAGGCAACCGACTGACTCCACCATAACTCTAATCAAGGTAGGTACTTCTACGCCTACTACAATTAGAGGTATGCCTATAAAAAACAAGAAAGAGTTTCGAGTGGACACCCTAATTATTGGAGCCTTTCTTCTTGCCTTCGGAGGATTGATGTTGTTAATTTCTGCAATTGTGTTTTACAAAAGAGATGTCCAGTATAGAAAACTCTCTTGCGTTGGAAATGCAGAATTGAGTGAAGATCTCGCCCCGCGGTCGTTCACCTTTTCAGAACTTGAGATAGTGACTAATGGTTTCAAGGAAGAGGTTGGTAGAGGATCCTTTGGCGCAGTTTATAAAGGGGTAATATCGAATGGCCAGAAGGTTGTGGCTGTAAAAAGACTAGAGAAAATGTTGGCTGAAGGGGAAAGAGAGTTTCAGACTGAGATGAAAGTTATTGGGAGAACACATCACAGAAACCTTGTCCGTCTGCTCGGATATTGCCACGACGGAAGTCATAGACTTTTGGTATACGAATACATGAGCAACGGGTCGCTTGCTGACATACTCTTCACACCAGAAAAACAACCATCTTGGGATGAAAGGATGGACATTGCTCGCGACGTAGCAAGAGGAATCCTTTATTTGCATGAAGAATGTGAGCGACAGATAATTCATTGTGACATAAAACCTCACAACATTCTCATGGACGAGAACGGCTGTGCAAAGATCTCTGACTTTGGATTGGCAAAGCTGTTAAAGCCGGATGAAACCAAAACCTTCACCGGCATCAGAGGGACAAGGGGGTACGTTGCTCCAGAGTGGCATCGAAAACTGCCCATCACAGTGAAAGCAGATGTTTACAGCTACGGTATCATGCTCTTAGAGATCATTTGCTGTAGAAAGAGTGTGGACTGGAATCTAGGCGAGGAAGAAGCCGTCCTCGAAGAATGGACCTATCATTGTTTTGAGGCTGGCAGTCTTGCTAAATTAATCGTACATGAAGAGTTTGACAAGAAACAAGTTGAGAGAATGGTCAAACTGGGACTTTGGTGCGTTCAAGAAGAGCCATCACTGCGGCCCTCAATGAAGAAGGTTCTGCTGATGTTGGAAGGGACTGTGCATATTCCAATTCCTCCTAGCCCAAACTCTTTTCTAAGTGCGTGTTAAGTTCTCAAGTGATTGCGCGTCGTAGTTTGTATGACAAAGTAGTTAAGTTATTAAGCTTTTTGCATTCGCATGATGTGTTTAGTCGCGCCAACGCTCTATTTTGTTGGTCTTATGTTCTCTACTAGTAGTTAGGCCTCACCCCGCGGAGGGGAAAGGCATGGTTGTTGCCAATGTCATGTGTGGCTTGGGAACTCCATGAGCATGCCAGTAGTGGCACCCAGTTTTTAATCAACTGTTTTTTTTTTCTGCGAGAAATTAATACACAAAAACTATAATTTTCGAAATTGGTTTAATATATTCAACAACAAGAAAACTGGATTATCATAAACATAAGGGTGAAGGAAAATGCACCCAAACCTAAACTGCGAATGTACAAGAAGCTTCTCACACACAAAAGAAGAAGAAACATTTCTTCTTAATGTTTCTTCAGAAAAACTATTTATCTTAGAGTTGATTACAAACTATCGATACCAATCAAATGAAAACAATTCTTAAACCTGAGAAAAAAAAATAAAATTTAGCGCCTCTAATAGATTTTCTATTATTGTGATATTCTTATTGTGGTGGACCTCAAAAAAGAAATAATGTTGTTGTCAAATGTGTTAGTGTTTTGACTTTTGCAACTCATTATGATCAACCTCCGTTTCTATTATATTAGAATATTGAGGAACTAAGAAGGAAGAAGGATAGGGAGGAGCAAAAGAAAAAACAATATGAGAAAGTTTTGATTGTATTATTGTTGCTTTACAAAAAATTACACATGAACTTTTTGTGTGTGTGTGTGTGTGTATATATATCTATATAAGAAAATTGTGCAATATATTACAAACAAAAAGAAAAATTATTTTTATGTGTGTAAATGGGTTTGTTGAATTCTTTGTACTCAGCTGAACAGGAGTTTGAGTAAATTTTGTATAGTTTTCTTTTTCATAATTTTTTCTCTTTATTAAATAAAAGATTAATGTTTGTTATAACTGAAGAATTTTAAACTTGATTTTCGCTTTGATAGATTATAATGTTAAAGAATACCCCTAAGCTTTTATATTATATTATTTTTAGATGAATAAATTCACATATTCATGAAAAAAAATAAAAGATTTATGTTGTTCTCTGTCAAATTGTTTGGACTTAATTTTTATTCACTTATCTGCCGACTTAACTAGAGACTATGTTTATAACTACCTAATTTGACCTATAGCTTACGGACTCCAGCTTCTAATATAGGTAGACTATAATCATTCCAATATAAGGGAGTTTCTTTTTTTTTTTTCTGGTTGAGCTGAAGCAGTAAAAAACGCAGAGAAAACTATGGGTTTAGCATTATTTCCATGTTGACAAGTAAAATCCAAGGACTCGGTGTCCGGTCGCTTTACGTCGTCCCGTTCCTGTCCAAAAACTCCGGTCAAGAGACGGCATTGTTAGACTTCCTAGAACCACACAGGTGCGCGTCTTCATAACCCTTTATGCACGCTTCAGGATACAAGCATGACGTCCTTTTATCACGGCGACATTTGAAGACGATTACCTTACATTTTCAAGGATCACCACCAGGTTCTTCACACATGTGAGATGATAGTACTTGATACAGTTTTCCGTGATTAGTGCTTCCTGACAACGCCTGGCTAGTTAAGTCCAATAAGTAGTTGAATATACAGCAAAGATCCCTTCCATTTCATTTAGTTAATATCGGTATTCCTCCCACTCATTTCACTTTGCATCTCATTGGATTCAATATTGAGAAATATCTGCTGGAGAATTAGTACTTGATAAAAAAGAGGAACTTCATTCAAAATGGCTGGATTCTTTTACCATGACGAGAAAAATGTATTTTTTTTTTTTTTTAATATTACAATATGTATGTTCTCAACTCACCAATGTGGGTGTCAAATCCCACACGTCATGGTTAGAGCTTTTATTAAATCATTATTCAACTAATTGATTAAACAACCTGAAAAGAATGTATAGTATAAATAAATTGTAATGGCAAAATTAAGGCTAAAGGCGCAAACAAGATTTAGGTCGTTCTTCGGCAAGATATGCAGAGAAGCTTCTTCCGATTTTGTTATGTACCTTCCGCATGCAACGCCATATCAGCTTACAAATGACATGAAAAAAATATAGAAGTTAAAAGAGGCAGTTTCTAAACGTTGCAAGAAGAGTTTATGAACGTTGCAGTGGCAGTTTATGAATGTGGCTAAAATATTAGTAACAGATTTCAGATACAAATTTACACCCTATTCTAGGAATAGATGAGAATGCTGTACCACTATCCTTTGTTCGCATATTAATAGTTCTATAATTTTGGTTTCTTGTCCATTAATACACATGCCCTCATACATAGACATTTTGTTTCACGTTGTCTTAAGATTCATGCGAATCAGACTTCTTACTGCAAGTAGAAAAATTAACATCCGAGTACCATTTGAACTATAAGACTTTGGGTTGCAGTTTATAGCCAAATTGATCTAGAAAGTCCATATTTTATTAGGACTCCAAAAATTTGTGTCCACAAAGACCTTTGAAGAGAAATGAGCAATGCGAAGACAATTGTTTCTTTGCTAGAGTTTTGTCTAGTTTAATCCTCGTAATGGGTCTTGAGCCCTGATTTTCCAAATTATCTTCAGGGGCGAAGTTTCTTTGCTTGTGGATTTTGCTAAGGAATTGAAAGATACGAATAATCCCCTTTTATATCTCTTTCTAAAATGGACAATTTACTTATAAATTTTCTGTATTAGACAATCTTTTTATCCTAGACAAACTTGGGAATCTCAACGTTCGTTTACGTCTTTGTATGTTTGGCATGAAATGTAAATGTTAAGATTGAGACCTTAAGATCCTTTAGAACATTTTTTCTTTCGCAGTCACTACCCTTATAACAAGTGATTTTTCAAGTAGGGGTCTAGATTAAGGATTCATTTCTAGATCCATGAAGCATTACCAGCATGCAGGCCCTATCCTGCGATAACCTAAATAGATATCTTCGTCAAACTGATCGCATCAAATAGTATTTAAATCCAGTTTGCATCTTTCACCCAAATTTTGCAATTACGAGTTATTTTTATCATACATTTTTCTCGTCCTAAGACTGCCATTTTGGTCATAAAGCCGGGCCATTTTGAATGAAGTTCCTCTTTTTTATAATTAATAATTTTCCATCAGTCATTTCTCAATATTGAATCCAATGAGAGGGAAAGTGAATTTAAGTGGGAGGAACGCCGATGTTAACTAACATGGGGTGGAAGGGATCTTTGCAGTATATTCAACTGCTTTTTTGACCAAACAGGAGCAAGAATCGTCTTCAAATGTCCCCGTGATAAACGGAGGCTGTGCTGGTAACAATCCAGCTATTGGTTGAACCACTGAGATTGTCTCTTATCTGATGACCCTTGTACAATCAAAGCGTTCACAAAGGGTTAGCAAGACGCGGCCTGTGTGGTTATAGGAAGCTTGGCAATTCCGTCTCTTGACTCGAGTTTGTGGACTGGAAGTCAACAACGTAAAGCGACTGAACACCGAGTCCTTGGATTTTACTTTTCAACATGGAAATTTAATCCTGAACCCTCTTGATCGCAACGGAAATAAAGCGGGGAGAGACGAAGGGTTACTGACAAACCCCAGTTTACTCATGGATTTTATCATTCCGTTTATCCTTTTCTCTGCGTTTTTCACTGCTTCAGCTCAACAGCTGCAGTCTAATGTGAGCCGTAGTTCTTCCCTAACAGCCGGCAGAAACTCCACGTGGTTGTCACGTTCTGGTCTCTACGCTTTCGGTTTTTACAAACAAGGCGGTGTGTTGGAAAAAAGTCCCACATCGGGCACAAAGAAAAAAATAAAGCAGCATATATATGAGAGAGAAACCCCCACTCATAAGCCGGTTTTTAAGTGTGGTGGGCCTTTCTTATATATAAGTCCAACAGTGATATCAGAGCCATGTTTCGGTCTAACTGAGCATGGTTACTGTGAGTACCGGGCCAGAAAACTTTAAATGCCTGGACCAACACTAAAATGGACAGACATGGACTGTTTATAAAAACACTAAAATGGGTCAGACATGGACTGATCCAGGCCCGATCTGTGACAGGGGGACTGTTGAAAAAAAGTCCCGCACAAAGAAAAAAATAAAGCGGCATATATATGAGAGAGAAACCCCCACTTATAAGCCGGTTTTTAAGTGTGGTGGGCCTCTCTTATATATAAGTCCAACACGGTGGTTACGCTGTTGGGGTTTTTCTTGCCGGAATTCCAGATAAGACTGTTGTCTGGACAGCAAAACGTGATGACCCACCATTCCCCAGCAATTCTACCTTGCTTTTCTCAGACGATGGCACGCTTGTGGTGAAATCACAAGTAGATGTTGCCGTAGCTGATTCTTTGGGGTCTTCTTCGGCTTCCATGCTTAACTCTGGCAATTTCGTGATCTATAATGATGATCAAGAAATAATATGGCAGAGTTTTGATCACCCGACTGATACCCTTGTACCCAGTCAACGACTCTTAGCAGGTGATCAGCTATTTTCTAGCATTTCAGACACCGATCACTCAACGGGTATCTTCCGTCTGACGATGCAACCTGATGGAAACCTTGTCCAGTACCCAGTGAGCAGCACTCCTGACACAGTTCAAAATGCTTATTATGCAACGCAGACATCTGGAGCTGGAGATAACGTGACGCTAAATCTGGACGATGATGGCCATCTCTACTTGCTCAACAGTACTAGTCACAACATCATGAATCTAGCAGTTGGAGGATACTGTACAGGAGAAACTCTTTATCGCTTGAGACTGGATGCGGATGGGATATTCCGGCTGTACTCACATAATCTGGCACAGAATGGGAAGTGGTCAGTTGAATGGAAATCTTCATCTGATCCGTGCAGTCCCAAGGGTCTTTGCGGATTAAATGGTTTTTGTGTTTTAAATGATCAACAAGCCGATTGTGTATGCCTTCCCGGATTTGGAATGGTACACCCAGGCAACTGGACCGCGGGCTGTGAGAGAATTTTCACAGCAGAAGATTGCAAAGACGAAAACGCAGATATTACGTACACCATTAAGGAATTGTCCAATACCATATTGGAAGATTTTCCATATTCTATTCTGTCACTACCATCTATAGAATCTTGTAGACAAGCCTGTTTAGAGGATTGTAGCTGTGAAGCTGCACTGTTCAAGGATAGCAGGTGCAGTAAACAACGGCCTCCGTTGAAATATGGGAGAAGGCTACTGAGTGACTCAACTGTAGCCTTAATCAAGGTAAGCACTTCTACACCCACTAGAAACGGAAATATGCCGATAGAACGCAAGAAAGAGCTTCGAATGGACATCCTAATTGTTGGTGCTTTACTTGTTGCCTTTGGATGCATGATGTTGCTAATTTCTGGAGTTGTGTTTTCTAGAAGTCATTTCCACTATAGGAAACTCTCTTGCACTGGAAATGCAGAATTGAGTGAAGATCTCGCCCCGCGGTCGTTCACCTTTTCAGAACTTGAGATTGTGACGAATGATTTCAAGGAAGAGATTGGTAGAGGATCTTTTGGCGCAGTCTATAAAGGGGTAATATCGAATGGCCAGAAAGTTGTAGCTGTAAAAAGACTAGAGAAAATGTTGGCCGAAGGGGAAAGAGAGTTTCAGACTGAGATGAAAGTCATTGGGAGAACACATCACAGAAACCTTGTCCGTCTGCTTGGATATTGCCACGACGGAAGTCATAGACTTTTGGTATACGAATACATGAGCAACGGGTCGCTTGCTGACATACTCTTCACACCAGAAAAAGGACCATCGTGGGATGAAAGGATGGACATTGCTCGTGACGTAGCAAGAGGAATCCTTTATTTACAAGAAGAATGTGAGAGACAAATAATTCATTGTGACATCAAACCTCAGAACATTCTCATGGACGAGAACGGCTGTGCAAAAATTTCTGACTTTGGATTGGCGAAGCTGCTGAAGGCAGACCAAACCAAAACCTTCACGGGCATCAGAGGGACGAGGGGGTACGTTGCTCCAGAGTGGCATCGAAAACTGCCCATCACGGTGAAAGCAGTGTTAGATTATTTTTAATAGTCCTCACTTATGTGGGCTTATATCAATGTGATTGCTCATCTTCAATTATTTTATTAGTTGTTTTGTGGTTCATATGTATGAGACATGTTGGATTCATTATTGTTGAATATGGGACTGGCTAGTGTGGGCTAGTGCTTGCTGTATAGAACAGTGATGAGTTGGACTATATTGGCAGCACACTTTGTATATGGCTAAGATCCTTCCTTTGCCTCTCACTATGTGCACTATGAGTCTACATGTTGAGAAGATCATGTTGGTGGATTAAGAGGTGTTATATATATGAGCCTATTATTATATCATGAATAATAACACATCTTTATAAATATCGTGCACAGTACTATGAATAGTGACTGGTGCATAGTAACTCAATTTTAATATAATGAACACACGGTTGGACGAAAAATACGTGAGAACTTTCTGTTGGTTACGAACACCTTCCCACGATCTTTGTAGACAGAGCTCCTCATCAGCCAGTGAAACTGAGAGAACAAGGGAGTAAATCCGGCCATTATCTTTGTTAAAAATGAATTATCCGGTGGCTAGAACGAACTCAAGAACAGGTACGTTCGTCTTCATTCTTAAACTTTGTGTTCTAAGATGAGAAGCAAGATCTTGGTTTTTAGCTCGTTTGAGCTCGGTTTTTCTAACAAGCAGATGTTTACAGCTACGGTATCATGCTCTTTGAGATCATTTGCTGTAGAAAGAGTGTGGACTGGAATCTGGGCGAGGAAGAAGCCGTCCTTGAAGAATGGGCCTATCATTGTTTTGAAGCTGGCAATCTTGCTAAATTAATTGGAGATGAACAATTTGAGAAGAAAAAAGTTGAGAGAATGGTGAAACTGGGACTTTGGTGCGTTCAGGAAGAGCCATCACTGCGGCCATCAATGAAGAAGGTTCTACTGATGTTGGAAGGGACCGTGGACATTCCAATCCCTCCTAGCCCAAACTCTTTTCTTAGCGCGTGTTAAGGTCTCAATTGATTGTGCGTCGCAGTTTGTAGGACAAAGTTGTTAAGTTATGATGCGTTTGGTCGTGCCAATGCTCTATTTTGTAAATCTTTTGTTTTCTGATTGTAGCTAGGCATTACCCCGCTTTGGGGAGGACATGTTTGTTGCCAGTGTCATGTGTTTCATGACATACCAGTACAATGAAGCAAATAAATATACCATCCGGTTATTAATAAATAGTAATCATTAAAATAAGTGAATCACAGTAAAAGTATAATCTACGTAATTTGGTTTAATATATTGAACATAAGGGTGAAGGAAAAAAGCACTCAAATCTAAATCCATAACTTACGTGACGCTTTGCACCCACAAAAGAAGGTTACAAACTGTTTATCTTAGAGTTGTTTAAAAACTGTCGATACCAATCAAATCAAAACAATTCTTGAATGACAGGGTAAAAAATTGTTTTAGTGCCTCCACTAGATTTTCTACTATTGGGATATTTTATTGTGATGACATATTGTGTCATGGGCCTGATAAAGGAATAATATCTTTTATCAAATTTATTGTCTTCAGCCTTTTGCAACTCATGGTGATCAACACCTCTTGCAGCGCAAGTCATTGATCAAACTCCCTAATTAAATCGCTCCTTTGGTTGCCTTTGCTATTGAAGAGCTAAGAGGGAACAAGAGGAGGGAACAGGAGGAAAAGAAAAGGCAATTTGAGAAATCTTTAACTGTATTATTATTATTTTATAAACAACTGTGCATGAATTAAAGAAAGAGAACACAAACCAGGACTTGATTGATATTGGCACAAAGTGAGATAAGAAAGACTAAAATTGGGAATTTTTATAAAATGCTTTCTTAAAGAAAAGTTATGAAGGGAATGTTCTTTTCTAATACAAAGATTGTAATAGAAAATATACAGAAGAATAAAAAGAAATATCTTCTTGGTATACAAAGAAATAATTTTTCTAATAAACTACGTCATATAGAAAGAATAAATATATATTTGTATTTCCAACAGATATTTCATCAAACAAGAATAAATATCCAAAAGATGCCTTTACAAAGTAGTCCCCTTTCTGGAAATAGAACCAAATACCCAACACGAACTCAACTACCTCAATTTCACAATAAAAGATCTAGAGCCAGTACCTCAAATTGCATTCAAGAATTGATCTCCTTTTTGTTATAAGCTAAGCCCTTATATAAACTGTTCTGGGACATGGAGAATCTCTTCGACATTACTCCTGCCCTTATACCATGATTAGTAACATAGAACGCAATGGAGTTGCTGAAAGTAGCCAATCTATGTGAAAGAGCCATCAATCAAGTAAAGAAATGATTTTGGAGAAGCTCGCAGGCGTGCATGTTTCTATTCACGATTTCCAAACAAAGCAAGTATCCCCAGTTTTTCCTTCTTTTTTTTTTTTTAAATAAATCCTGCATGGCTTGAGCCGAAAATAAAATAAGAACAAGATAGGCCCAACAACATATCCACGGGCCTAGTGAAAATGAAACCTAATTAATAACTAAACCCATACTACATATGCTTAACTTTGGCAATTTCATGATCTATAATTTTATTCAAGAAATAGTATCACAAAGTTTTAAGCATTTGATCACTCAACGTCTCTTCGTAGGGCAAAAGCTATTTTCTACCATATCAAATATTGGTCACTCGACGTGTATCTTGTACCGCCTCAAGGTACAACATGATGGAGACCTCGTTCATTAGTAGGTGGATACTCCTGCCATAATTCCATGTTCTTACTTTTCAATGGAGACAAATGGTTAAACTAGCTAGTGTTTTTAAGCTTAGATGTTATTAGATAGTAATTTAGAGATCCAGAAGTTGAAATTACCGATTCACACATAAAAGTTGACAAGTTCAAGGAATCCAATTTTGGCATGTAGTAGTCTTAGGTGAAGTATCTTCTTTTCTAGAATTATCGAGCCTTGAAGGTGTATAAGAAGAAGCTACCAACCATGATAGAGGAAAGAGTTGCTTAATTTGTATGCCTTTGAAGTTGTAAGGTTGTGTTTCGAAGCACCAGTGTTCCTGATCTATGAGTCTCCCACAATTCCCAGTAAGATTCGTGTCTTGCACTAGTTGTTTAACATGGTACATTCAAATGAAAGGACCATCTAGCAGCACATCAACGACTTTAGCAGCGTCATTGGACAGTTCAGGTCTGGGGATTCAGTCTTTTGTCAAGCATCTGACGGACCTAGAGTGATAAGAGCAGGACGCATCACCCGGTTTCGCCATATCAGCCCTGCAGGTCTCTCCTATTCGCGAACCGTCGTAGCTGGTTTTTCGTCTCCTACACACAGGTCCATCTACACTCCCATCAACAGGCAATTGTCTCCACCAAATCTCCGGCGTCCATCACTTATGACAACCACTCACGGAAAGATCGAGCGAGGCTAGAATAATTAATCGGCAGTATTGCAGTTTGGTTTGCAAAAAGAGAAAGATGAGGCCTTTTTTTCATGGCGGGCTTTCGCCATAATGGTTCTGATAACAAAGTCGAAATTGGACTAAGGAACAAGACAAAGATGAAAGAATATAAGTCTTTGATTCCATTCCACACATCTGTCATTTGCAATCCGTTAGTTATATATACATGATAAATTAATCATTGATCCAGTCAGTAACGTTTTGTAAGGTGGTAAGCGTCTTCTCTTCCATCAACATCGGGCAATGTACATGTTTGGTCCAAAAAAAAAAAAAATTAATGGCTTTCCATTGGTTTGCTTTAGCTTAGTCTCAGCTACATTGTAAGTATGCAAGATAAAATGGCCCCATTACCCGGTTTGCATTGACTTGCCGCGTAGGTTAAGCACTAGTTTTGAATTCAAACGGCATCATATGGTTCTGCATGACGAATGTGCTGGCTATTTGTTAAGTCACTGAGATTATATTTTATGGTATAGTTGTTATCCTTAATAGAATTTGTCTTTTGAATTTGAAGTTCGCAGTAACTTCACACTAATCAAGGGACGGAGAAAAAAGTTAGCAAGAAGCAACCTGTGTGTTTCTTTTTCTGACTCGGCTTCGTTGACGTTAAGTCGATGAAAGAAAGGGGCGGAACCTCGAGGCCATATATTTTATTTATCAAGTTGGAAAGGCCATTATAATTCCACATGTTAGCAAAGAAAATAAACAGTCGAAAAAGAGTTGTTACAGAGAAATCGTCGTCTTTGCTATGGATTTCATCACTCTGTTTCTCATGGCCTCTGCACTTTTCACAGCTTCAGCTCAACAAATGGAGTCTAGTGTGAGCCGAGGTTCTTTCCTAACGCCTGGTACAAACTCTACGTGGTTGTCACGTTCTGGTCTCTACGCTTTCGGTTTTTACAAACAAGGCGATGGTTACGCTGTTGGCGTTTTTCTTGCTGGAATTCCTCAAAAGACTGTTGTCTGGACAGCAAATCGTGAAGACCCACCATTCTCCAGCAATGCCACCTTGCATTTTGAAGACGATGTAGGGCTTGTCGTGCAGTCACAAGGGCAGCCGACCTTCGTTGCTACTTCTTCCGGGTCTGCTTCGGCTTCCATGCTGAACTCCGGCAATTTTGTGATCTATAATTCCGCTCAAGAAATAATATGGCAAAGTTTTGAGAACCCGACTGATACCCTTCTACCCAGTCAACGTCTCTTCGCAGGTCAAGAGCTGGTTTCTAGCATTTCAGGCAATGATCAGTCATCGGGTGCCTTCCGTCTTAAGATGCAACATGATGGAAACCTTGTCCAGTACCCCGTAAGCACTCCTGACACAGGTATATACGCTTATTATGCAACGAATACAACTGGAAGTGGAGATAACGTAACGCTAAATTTTGATGCTGATGGCCATCTCTATTTGCTCAACGGTACTGGCTTCAACATTAGGAATATAACGGCTGGAGGATTCCATACGGGAGAAACTCTTTACCTCTCGAGACAGGATGCGGATGGGATATTCCGGTTGTACTCGCATAATCTGACACAGAACGGAAACTGGTCAGTTAAATGGCAATCTTCAACTAATCCCTGCGATCCCAAGGGTCTTTGCGGATTAAATGGTTTTTGTGTTTTGAATGATCAAAAGGCCGAATGTTTATGTCTTCCGGGATTTCAAATGGTGGACCCAGGCAACTCGATTGCCGGTTGTGAGAGGAGTTTGGCAGAAAGTTGCAAAAGCCAGAAAGGAAATAGTACCGCCGCCATTGAAGAACTGGCTAACACCATATGGGAGGATGTTTCATATTCTGTTCTGTCAGTACCATCTACAGGATCTTGTAAACAAGCCTGTTTAGAGGACTGTAACTGTGAAGCTGCGTTCTTCAAAGATGGAAACTGCAAGAAACAACGGCTTCCTTTGAGATATGGGAGAAGGGTATTGGATGCTTCAAACATAGCTTTAATCAAGGTAAGTGTGTCTAGACCCAGTACGAATGGATATGTGCTGAAAAAAAACAAGCAAGAATTTCGAGTGGACATCCTCATTATTGGTGCTTCACTTCTTGTTGTGGGATGCATTATGTTGGTAATTTCAGGAGTTGTATTTTACAAAATCATTGCCAGTATAGAAAACTTGCTTGCGATGGAAATATTGAACTGAGGGACGATTTCGCTCCGCGTTCGTTCACTTATTCAGAACTTGAGAAGGTGACTGATGGTTTCAAGGAAGAGGTTGGCAGGGGATCATTTGGTGCAGTTTATAAAGGGACAATGTCGAATGGCCAGAAGGTTGTAGCTGTCAAAAGGCTAGAGAAACAGCTGGCTGAAGGGGAAAGAGAGTTTCAGACTGAGATGAAAGTTATTGGAAAAACACATCACAGAAACCTTGTCCGTCTGCTCGGGTATTGCCATGACGGAAGTCATAGACTTTTGGTATATGAATACATGAGCAATGGGTCGCTTGCTGGTACACTCTTCACACCAGGGAAACGACCTTGTTGGGATGAACGGATGGACATTGCTCGGAACGTAGCAAGAGGAATCCTTTATTTGCATGAAGAATGTGAGCAACAGATAATTCACTGTGACATAAAACCTCAGAACATTCTCATGGATGAGAACGGCTGCGCAAAGATATCGGACTTTGGATTGGCAAAGCTGTTGAAGCCAGATGAAACCAAAACCTTCACCGGCATCAGAGGGACGAGGGGGTATGTAGCTCCAGAATGGCATCGGACACTGCCCATCACAGTGAAAGCGGATGTTTACAGCTACGGGATTGTGCTCTTCGAGATCATTTGCTGTAGAAAGAATGTGGACTGGAATCTGCCCGAGGAAGAAGCTGTCCTTGACGAATGGGCCTATCATTGTTTTGAAGCTGGCGACCTTGCTAAATTAATTGGACATGAAGAGTTCGACAAGAAACAAGTTGAGAGATTGGTCAAACTGGGACTTTGGTGCGTTCAGGAAGAGCCATTCCTGCGGCCCTCAATGAAGAATGTTCTACTTATGCTGGAAGGGACTGTTGATATTCCAATCCCTCCCATCCCTACCTGTTTTCTGAGTTTGTCTTAGAATCTCAAATGATTCTGGCTCTGGGAGATGGTGAATGACTTGTTACGAGCCAAGGATATTTCCGAAGAGTGTTCTTGTTGGAAGAAGTCCCACATCTGACACAAAGACAAAAGCAAAGCAGCATATATAGGAGAGAAAACCCCCCCTCTTACAAGCCGGTTTTTAAGTGTGGTGGGCCTCTCTTATATATAAGTCCAACAGTGGTATCGGAGCCACGTTTCGGTCTTAACTGGGCGTGGTGAATGTGGGTACTGGGCCATAAAACTTAAAAAATGCCTGGGCCAACAACTAGGCCCGATGTGTGACAGGGGGACTGTTGTTTATCATCAATTTCTTCTTCTTTAACGTCGTTCTTACTTCTACTCTTTCATTGCTATCTTCAACTTCATTCTCTTGCTCATGATGCGATTTTATGTATGATTCTAACCAGAGTCTTAATAACCACACATTTGTGAAAAACCCAAGTATTATGCCTTCATTTTGAAAATATTCATACTAGGTTTTTATTTTAAATAAGGTATAGAATGATATAATAACTCAAACATAAGACAAAGGAATCAAGGGTGTGCATTATATATTTAATCAGACTATTAAAGATTCAACCTAACAACAATAGTTAAGCAAAAAAAATAAAACCGGTGGTCAAGCCGGCAATGTTATAATCCTGTAAATAATAGCCAATAATGTTATGCGACTAATACCCCCGTTTTAGCTAACTTTAAATAATTAATTCAATTGCTTCTGATTAGGTAGCTGACATCTATGTTCCTTAGAGTATTCCTTTTTCCCACCAGTCAACTTCAGTCTCTAAGCATTTTTATTTTTTATTTTTTGTTAGATAACAATGAGCATTTGCTACACCCGGTGGGGAAAATGCATCCCCAGTTAGCAACACTTACATCACATCAAACCCAAGCATTTTTAATGCAATGACAGGTGGTGTTTCTCAGAAAGTCAGTAGCTTTGAATTTTTTTTACTTTTATTTTTGTTTATAACGTTAATTACGGAGTAGGTATGAGCAGCGGTCTTAGATTTTGACACAACAGAGTATGGTTATCATGATACATATTCTAGGCATTTGTTAAACCACTGACATTGTATCATACGGAATTCAGCTTGACGTATTTAATTAAAGCTTGACTCTTGGACGATCAAAGGGTGTAGCAAGATGCAACCTATCTGGCTCTTGCAAGTTTGGAAGTTCCGTTTCTTTGACTGGGCTTCGTTGACATGCAAGTCAATGATGCAAAGAAGATGAACATTGCGGTTGTGATTAACTTTTTCAAGTCGGAAATTTCATGCTAAATAAATGTTTTCACAAAGGAAACAAACCGCAGAGAAAGGGAAATTACGAAGAGATCATAGTCTTGTTATGGATTTTACCATTTTGTTCCGTTGGCCTCTGCATTTTTCTCAGGTTCAACTCAACAAATGCAGTCTGAGCTGAGGCTCTTCTGCAACACCCACCACAAACTCCACTTTTTTTAATCATTGTGATCTTTATGCCTTCAACTTTGACAAGTAGCAAATGGCTAGGCTCTTCAATTTCGTGATCTATAATTCGAATAAAGAAAGAATACGGCAGAGGTTAGAGTAGCTGATCACTCAACGTCTCTTGGGAGGCCCAAACAGCCACTTTCTAGCGCTTCAGACCCTGAACACTCAACGGGTATCTTTTACCATCTCAAGATACAAATGATGGAAACCAGTTGCAATGACAGACAAGGGAGTTGCTTAATAGGCGTGCAACTCCTATTTGACCGGCAACACACGTTTTTCTTGGGGATCATGCATTAACGAAGCCATATGTTAATTAGGATTCGTGCTTGTAATGGGGAAATTCTTATCTTTAAATATTTTTTTTTCCTGTGAAGCAGTACTTCAATAGTTCTCATATCCCTTTATAACCTCTGAGTATGTTTACTGATTCAAGTGACCTCCAGATCTTCTCTTCGTTATTCAAGGATGTTTTTAAGTTCAATCATGCCTTTCCCTTTATCTATCTACTACGGACGCTGCATGTGAAGCAGGGCTGTAGCTTTTAATCGATGATGGCTTGATGCTTCAGGGCAAATATCGCGAAACATTTTCCTGGTTTTAGCGGGAAGAAGTTATGAAAATCGACATAGATGGCTATTCGCCTGAAAATTCCAAGGGCAAGAAGGTTAGAGTTCGGATATTCCTTTACAAAAGGTTCATCCTTAATTTGGTAACAGTGCTGCTTGATATGGAAGCTGGTATCACAAAAGATGTCTTCGCTTGAGTTTGTAATAAGGGCATCGAAGCTACTAACTACATCTAACAATGTCTCCATAGAGAGATCCCATAAAGAGCAACAACTTGAAGTATGAGGTCAAAACTTTCATTTACAAACACATACAAAGAGAACTCCATGTAGCCGTTGCAATCAAAGCAATGACCGCGAGCAGATTCATTCTTCCAGGCAAAACATGAGAAATCATAGTGGTTTTCATAAGAACAAGTTGGAAGTAATTCAAATGGTTGTATACTAGTGATTAGCAAATCAAGGTTTGCTACGTCAAGGGCAATTAGCAAAGCTCGTCAGGCACAATTCAACAGAAATCACCAGTCACGTATCTCATTTTTTTGAACATTACCCTTTTGAAACTTTGTCCAAAGCATTGAAAACACTTTCTATTGTCATTTCCTCCACAATCACAATCTTGTCTCTTGATTTCGAACCAGAACCTAGTGATACTTGTCTTCTTTTCACCCCTAAAACCTGTTACTTGAGAAGAATGAATACTTAAAGAGTATCAATACATATATACAGACAATATGATTAAACTATAAATGCAACATAAACAGGGAACTAACGTCATTGGGGAAAATAAAATAAACAGAATCCCATAGAAAAATAACAACCTAAGATTTTGCCCATATCTCTGACACTACTTTAAACAGCTACCTGAAACTTTTGCAATTATATTAAGTAAAAGACGGATGTAGAAAACCCCAAAACAGGAAGAAAATAGAACCTCCCAACTTATGAACATTATAGTGATTAAAAAACTCAAAATACTTCATCACAGTCACATCCCCAATTTCACGATCACATGCACTAAATACATTGTCACACAAGAATGACGGGCAAATTTTACTTACTAAAGTAAAACTCTAAATCGGGTACATTGCTGGTTTGAGAGAGACTTGAGGTCTCTACAATATGCTTGTATAGCAGCTAGAAACTTGAAGCTTCTCTGAGATCTAGAATACGGGTGTAAATTTGGGCAGGTTAAGATGGAAGTGAAACGATCTAAAGAAAGTAGTTTAATTAGGTGAAATATATATGTATAGTGAGAAAAAGAGAGACTTGTAGAGAAAGGCTGGCTTTATTGAGTAGTCAGGAGTTTCTTTTCTAACATCAGTACTAACCTTCCAACCTATCTGGAGAACATCCACTTTAGTAACACATGATCTTCCAACCTACCAGCTGTAAAATCCACTTGAGTAACAATTGAGTAACCACCAACTGGGCTAGGGAGGTGGTCATGACTCTTTTTTTGCCCTAACCTATCAGTCACTAAGCATTTGATAAAAGGTACTCAACTTTATATCACATCAAAGGTTTTTAAAATCAAATCGTAGAGACACTTGGACCAAGAATTAATATATTTTCTTCAGCCAAAAGGGATATAAGCTAAAGGCCATCAGCTGAGTGTTTTTTCATCAAGTAAAGAAGCATATTGATCACATTTATCATCACCAAAATGAAAGCCATTTGGGCCATGAATTCTCATTAAGCAATTTCAAACTATCATCTCGTCTAGCTTAGTAGGGACCTCTCACCCGATCTCATTTAACTAAAATTCCTTTGTCATTTTAACCTACTACTACAATGTCTAAGTCGCTACCTTTCGTTACTCAAACTACGTTATCTTATCACCTATGACCAAAAGTATATGGTTTTGATAAATGACACAAAGTTCAAACACCTTGATAATTGTCATGTTGTCTTATCACCTATGACCAAAAGTGTATGGTTTTGATAAATGACACAAAGCTCAAACACCTTGATAGCTGTTCCTCTTTACTTGCAAACCTCCTCTTACATATTAATAATTGCTAAGCTATCATGGGGTCAAAGGTTTACTTGGTAAATGTATCAGTTTTTTTGAAACTTATCGTAGATGAGTAAGAAGTACTAGCTTGAGAGTAATCCATCAATTCATAGTTTTAGTACCAGACAACGTAAGGATTTGGGTGTACCTCAATTGTAAATCAGAAACAGACAAATAGTTCTGTAGAAGCTAATTCTTAGTATCAACAACACTCCAACTTAAATAAGCTTTATAGCTAGCCATCTGGTTTTAGTCTCTGAGGTTGATCTTTATCACAAATGAAGTAGATAACTTGTCTACTAACAACTGCAGCACAACACCATACAACCTCTTTAGCAATGATGACAAAACACCAACATGTATGGTCAACATTGAAGTTTGCTTTTCTCATTGTTGAAGCTAATCAACAGGGGGAAAAAAATTAAAAGAGACTACAAGGGTTGCTCATTGGCAATTAGATCTTTAGCTAGACAACAACCATTTCAAAGGAAGTTACCCTCTCCAAGCTCTATGTATGCTTCAAAACTTTCATGCGAATAGAAGTGCCAAAATCTGCCAATAGTTTGTTACCTCCAAAATCAATACCCATACATGTGGCAGATTACAAACCAGTAATTTATTTGCAGAAAGAAAAAATAAACAAACAAAATAAGATCCTGCAGAGCTAAGCTGTTTGATTTTTGCAGGCCCAGTTATTTAGCTAGTGCAATATCACACCAAATTCTTACACGGATTATAAATGCTAATTGTCATCCTTCAAGCAAAAGTTGCAGTTTTCTCTGTATGAGTAGTGCCAAAGATATTCCTCTGTCGAAGAATCCTAGGACATGTGGGCGAAATTGTACTTCAATAGTGCTCAAAAGAAACTAGAAAATAAACAAGTAAAACTGCTGTTGAGGCTCAAGGTTAGGTGTGATCCAGAGAACAAATTTTACACAAATCCTGATTCAATGTCTTCAAAATTTCCAGAGAAATTAGAACTCATTTGAAGAATCTAATCCTCAAGGTATAATGTTTTAAAAAGGATAAATCTTTTGGAAGCAATTATTTGAACAATGGAGCAAATCCGTTCAAGGAAATATGTGTGCAAGGTAGTTTATCAATCTACAAAATCAGGTCATTGAATGAAGAAAGCCATCTCATACAATTTGTGTACCACTTTGGATTAAAAATGGAAACAATTTGACAGCGATTTGATAACTTATAATATACTCACTGCATGTCAGGATCAAAAGCAAAGATTCCCTTTACATTTGACTAAAAGTGAAAAGATTACTTGAGCACAGTCTACCCCAACTGAAAGGCGCTGGGGAAATTTGAAGAAGTATCTACTTCTTCCATACAAACATGAGTCAGTTGATGTTATTCCAAAGTAACGGCAGGAATGAAAAACCTCCAATCCTTAAAAGGAGTTTACCAAAGTTGGTTGTGGAACCATTTCTTGGCAAAGTCACATGAAGGGAGCAAATGGAAGTATCTCCATTCAAGATAATGGTTATCTCTAAGGGTCATTCATCCTCCTATTAATTCAATTTCAGGCATTAGCCTTCCAATTATTTTGCCTTCGGAACTTCTACTGTTGTATTCTGTAGTTTTAGCATCACAGTTTTCCGAGTATGTTACACAGCAGTGCAGTTATGTGTATCATGATTGAAACACGGAGAAAACCACCTATTGAAGTCTATATTCCCAAGTATAGACGACTTAAGACCACAGGGTGACTGATCCAATCCCACTAAACAAGATTTCAAATTCAGACCGTGTTTATGGTTTACTAAATGCTAACAGAAATTCTCATTAGTGCGAAAGAAAATAATCAATCTCCAGGCACTGCACAAATCATTATGTGATCATTAGATCATAACACCTACCTAGAAAATTCAGGCCCTCCAAGAAACATGATATTCAAAGATATAATCAATGCAATCCACCAGATTGAATTAAGATTACAATCATAGGTCAGGATGTAAGTGATAGGCCAGCTTACATTTCTATTCTAGAACAAACCTCTAAAGCACACTATGTAAAACTAAAAAATTGAAAATTACGCACAACAAATTAACTACTTGACAACACAAAGGAAGCACCTAAAACCTCAAGCTTTGCTTATAGGCCAACTCAATTCAACTAAGCCCTTCTCCAGCCAATCGATGTTGGTCCATCCACATGTTTCTAACAGGTTAAAATACCACAAAATTTCACCTACATCTCATACGATCAGGCATGCGACTTCAAATGCACAGACACCTATGATCCCAGTTGTTCTTTTGGCGAGGAGACTAACGGCTATGCATTTATCAATCGCTCAGAAGTGCGCTCATTTGCTCACCCGCAGATTCCAGAAACTCTGATTCCAGTTAGCCATATTCTAGATTTTGTAATTGCTCTTCAAATGTCATTAACAGAAGATTGTGAGCCCGAATTACTGAAATCGTAACCCGGTGGACATGGAAAACAAGAACAAAAGAAAAGAAGAAGTGATCAGACTGACCGAGCTAAAGAAATCAAGAAGTGCGGCGTTAGCTTCCCCGTCCCTCGCTGGTGCGTCTATTTGCACTCCCACTGCCTCGTCACTCAAATCTAAGTTTAACATGCAACCAAAAACAAAAATCAAAATAGGAACACAGTCGTGCACAAACACAGCGTGCGCACGTACAAACCTGTGACGGAGGCGGATTTGGACCCGGGCTTGGCGTGGACGGTGATGGCGACAGAGGAGGGAGGGATCGAGCGAATACAGGAAGGGAAATTTGTGGGTTGTGCTGAAGGCGAGGACTTTACTGACCCCGCCGGTTTCGCCTTTGCTTTGTCCTTCCTGGAGGGTGGCATCTCCGATTCTCTCCTTTTTGCCTTCCGTGATAAAAGACTATGCAGGGGCGGCCTGCTGTCTGGCGTCGAGTCCGAGCCTCGGGCTCAGTCCAGAGGACGAGAGTCTATAATATTCCCAAATTTAAAATGAGAAAAATATTTTTTAATATATGAAATTCAACATCTTTACACATATACCGGTTGGTTTAGTGATATTTGCTTTTATCAAAAGTAAATTATTCAAGAAGCAGGTCAACCATAGTTCAATTCTACTAGATTTTGCATTTCATCTTTTCTTTTTTTGTTAGGTAATAAAATGGGATTAAGATATAAGGGGTCCTATGTTCTTGATAGTTACTAAACAACTATTGGGCTATTAGCCATCTTAGTGCTTATTAGAGTGTTTTCTATAAGAAAATGTTACAAATTTTGCATAGACCAGGTAATGGCCTGATTATTACAAACTATGGGTGAAAACAAAAGGGTGCAAACTTCATGCAGCAACATGGGAAACAACTGGGGGTGGGGGGACAGGAATATCCATTGTCCCTTCCAACATCAAGATTACGTTCTTCATCAGAGGACGCAAGTCTGGATCTTCTTGAATACACCATAAGCCCACTTTCACCATTCTGTCCAGCGTCCTGAAGTCCACATTTTCATCTTCCACTAGCTTGTCCAACTCTCCTGCCACAAAGCAATCATAAACCCAACTAGAAAGAATTATCTCATCCGGAGTTGGAACGTTCACTTCCATGCAGCTTCTACAACATATTATCTCCAAGAGCAGAATACCAAAACTGTATATGTCTGCTTTCACAGATATGAAGGCATTCTTTTGCCACTCGGGTGCCGAGTAGAAGTGCCCAGTTGCCATCCTGGTCCCTGTCGTTATTCTTGATTGATTTAGCAGTAATAGCTTTGCCAATCCGAAATCAGAGATCTTTGCCATCCACGTATCATCCATGAGGATATTCTGGGGCTTTATGTTGCAGTGGATGATATGGACTTCACACTCTTCATGCAGATAGAGGATTCCTCTGGCCACATCTTGGGCAATCCTTACTCGTTCTTTCCAGATGGGACGCATCTCAGCCTTGAAGAGAAGATCTGCAAGTGAGCCATTTCTCACGTATTCATAAACAAGGAGCTGCCTAGAGCCCTCAATACAGAAGCCCAGCAATCGAACCAAGTTTCTGTGATGTGTTCGTGCAATTGCAGTTATTTCAGCTTGAAATTCCCTTTGCCCTTCTTCCACAAATTTCTCTAGTCTTTTCACAGCAACAGTTTTGTTACCTCCAGATATAGTTCCTTTATAAACAACCCCAAAAGAACCCCTTCCTAGTTCTTCCTTGAAGCCATCTGTTGCATTGTCAAGCTCATTGTAAGAAAATGATCGCAATGTGCACTCCTCCGTCAATCCCAAATTTGCATTTTCTGACAGATGTCTATACCTGTAAGCTAGATGCCTGTAGCTGAAGACACTATAGATAGCAAAGATAAAACAAACGCATGAAATGGAACCCAAACTTACAGCAAGAATCAAAACCAAACCCCTCTTACTTTCGGCCTTGATCTCTGGACCTAAGAAAATAGGAGGGGTTGTGATATTTTCGCCAATCACCTTGAAATATGCTGTTGCCGTTATGTTTTCACTGAGTCTCCCATATCTAAGTGGAAGCTTGTATTTGGTGCAATCTTTACCCGTATATAATGCTGCCCTGCAATGACAATCTTCCAAGCAAGATTTATTACAGTGTTCCTTCTTCATTGGCACCACTGAGTAAGGGTAATCGCCCCACCACATATGATCCAAAGGAACCATAAGGTACGGCATTGGCGGATCCTTACTTCGCCAGCAAACTTCGTCACTGAAGTTCCTGCGGCACCCCAGGAACTTGTTGCTGGTGTTGACGAAACCAAATCCGGGATAACAATTGCAATAAGCTTTGTCGCCCATGCCTGAGCAGTAGCTGTTGATTCCACAGAAACCTTTGACGTCACACTGGTTAGACAAGGAGGACCAGGTCATCGACATACTAGAGTTATGATCGCTCTCAAAGTTGTGCAAATACAATCTAAATATCCCATCTGGATCAAGAGTTGCACGGTAGACAATAGTTCCGTGTTTCTTGTTAGGATAAGAGCTATTTGCCAAAATTGTTATGTTCAACTCCGTACCATTGTAGAATAGAACGCCTAAATCACTAAGCGTGAGTTGCCCGCCATCGGTTCCATCAAAGACCCAATAAGCATCATCTGATTCTTCCGAGCTGTTGACGGGGTAGGCAACAAGGTTTCCAACTACCTGCTGAAGAGAAAATCGTCCACTCGAATGGTCTGACACCGACATACTCGAAACCAAGTTTTGGTCAAAAGGAAGATTTTGGCCTCCTACTATGGTGTCAGTTGGATAATCAAAGCTTTCCCAGATAACAGATGAACTCTTGTTGTAGAGCACAAAATTACCCGAATCAAGCATCGCAGCTGAAGCTGCAGGTTCTGGCACATCCAAAATGGGCTTCCCTCCGATCGATTCAGTTCGAAGCAGCAGTCGACCATCTCTGCTTAGTTCCAGCGTAGCATTTGAGAAGATAGGCGAGTCGTTTCGATTTGCAGTCCAGACGACTGTCCTTTCAGCCCCATTAGTCAGCCATATTCCGACTGCAAAGCCATCACGTTGAGGGTAGAAACCAAATGCAAAATGGCCGGAAGCAGAAAGCCACGAGGTATGGTTGGCATTGGGAGAAAGCGAAGAGCCCAAGGGTATCCCACTGGAGTGGTTTTGTTGAGCGTTTACATCATCGGAAAGTAGGAAAACGAGCACCAAGAGTAGAAAAGGTTTGGAGGCCATGATGCGAAGAGTGAGGGCTGTGAGAGAAGAGAATATTGTCCAAAATATAAGGCAAATTTTTCCTACTTGCCAATTTGAACAAACAAGAAACTTCTTAGCAATCACACATTGACTGACTTTGCTCTTAGCCCAAACCCAAAGCTTACTTTCAGACATTGCAGTCCAAAAGAGAAGTCCACAGTCGCATCGTATTCACACCCACTAACTCTGAATGATGAATTTTCTTTCCTGTCCTCTAGGCGACTCTGAAAAATGACTTGGGGTGGGCAGTCCTTGAAAGGTGAAAGGCAAAGACCCAACATCCATGATTGCGTTCACTATTACATTTCTGAATGTATCTGGACCTTCCACTCTCTTGACTGCAAAATAATCGAATTCAGGAAGATGAGAACAAATAAACGTCCCAGCCACGGAGCTGAACAGTTATCTTTGTCCTGCTTGCTTGGTGTTTTGATTGGCTCCGTTTTTAGAAAGAGATGCTTGCCTTCATGTGGAAGACGATGAAACAAGAGGGGTGCTGTGTTACATGCTTACCGCAGATCTAGTCAGACTTATTAATTTTGTAAGATCATTTAATTAATAATTGATTCTTCGATTTTCTTTCTTGACCAAATAAAAACGTAAGATTTAGTGGTTTGGCGAGTATTTTCGTCAGGCCAGCTTTCAATCCAACTTTTAGTGGGAGGTCTATAGGATGTTAAATTTTCTTAAGTAATACGAATAACATGTTATAGTAACGCCTCGCGCCAGTTTAGGATTTATTATACTAGAGTTATCACATCAATTGAGTTCTAAATATCATAGAATCGATTAATAAATGCAAATAAAAAGCTGTGACATATAAGTCTCGACAAGGAGATACAATCGTTCCAAGCTTGGAGTTCAATCATTTTGCTTAGATATTGAATCTTGGCTTCTAGTTCCCTTCACCAAAAAGACCTCTTCTGAGAGAGTTAGATCGTCAATGATACTATACACAACAAGATGTGTTCCAGTTTTGGTGTATTTGGATTTCCTAACCTTTGCCTTGGTATTTAAATATCTTATACATGCTGTGCAATAGATTTTCCATCAACTATTTGATAGCAAAAGAAGTGAATGACTGCATATTTCTTTGCACTAACCTTCTTAGCGTTGTATTTTCCTAGCCAAGCTTTTCAATTGATCCACTGTATACTTCAACAGATAATGCCAACTATTGTACTTTCTTTTATATCTTTTCTGTTTTTTCTTAAAGAAATTTACTTGCTTAGGCCATTTTTGATAAGCTGTATTAGAAAATAAGAAGGTTCTCATATAAAAACCACTTCAGTTTTCTATCTTTGGAAATTAGTTCCCACGAAGTAGAAGAATTGTTATAAATTTCGTGAAACAGACTAAATAATCAAAATTAAGTCTTAAAAATTAAAATGACAAACTTTACACGTGATTAGTATCTTGATTTCCCATAGAAATAAGTGAGACATATATCTACATATAGTTTTGCTTCGATACAAATGTTTGTTGGCATATATGTACATAAATAGGTTGATTACCATAAACTAAGTGTTAGATATTGTCTCACTATTATAAATTTTTTACAAGAAATAAGGAATTTCCTCACATAGGCCAAGACTAAAATCTTGGCCATGGTTTTCACATAGTTTGGAACCTCAATAAAATGCATTAGAGCAAACAACTTGCTAGACTTTTTTGGGTTTAAATACACTGTTTTTTTAAGTCCATTGGTGTTGTATATACAAGTTCATAGCTATCAACTTCATACAAAATAGGGTAATAGAGAGAAAACATCATTATCTCTTCAATGTTATGTGTGAATTAAAGTTTCAAGCACAAATTCCTATTAAAATTTGGGGTGATTGTCTACTCACTACCATTTACCTATTAATAAAACACTCATCATGATCTCAAAGGGAAAGCTACCATAGAGATCCTATTTGGGAAATTGGCCTTCATTAAACCATTTGAAAATTTTTATTTGTCTATGTTACGTGACAAATTTTACCTAACAAGACAACTTTGAACATGGAGCTATCACATATATTTTCACGAGATATCCTTTACTAAAAAATAGCACTTACTTTATGACATAATGGGAGATTGCTTCCTCATTAGTTGAGGTTTTTTCTTTTTTCACAAAGACAATTTCCCATTTCCATAGATTGCACCACTTAGGAAACATAACACAGTTAACATTCATGTAGATGATCATGCAACACCTTCATCATTTGACCTTGGGGTATTGGGTCTTAATTCATTGTTTATTGTTCCTGTCACACACCTTGCTCAGGACTCTCATCTTGTTGGTTCTTTACCTCTCACTAAGACTCTAATAGATCCCTCTACAACCATAGTACCTTACTAGCCATTAATTAGATAGCCATGTAATTCAAATTAATCTTAGAAACCTTCCATTTGGACCACCAACTATGTCTATTTGACCCATAGTACATATACCTCACATTCTATCTCTCATGTATTGTCTTTCCATCATCTATCATTTGACTACAATCATTTTGTTGCGTCCATATATGCTATCATGGAGCCCTTCTCTTATTAGGAGATAATTGTGATCTTAGGTGACATGATGTCATGGCTATGGAGATTATTGTATTAGAGTCAAACTATATATAGGATCTAGTTTTTGTTTATAGATTAAGGAACCATTGGATATAAATGGATATATGATAACTCATTTTTATTGTTATTTTAATTATTTTAGGGAACAAAGAATGCATTTTTGTACGAATTTTTTTTTATATATTTATTCAATTTTTTATTGTTTATGTAGGAAACCCCAAAAGACATGAAAAAAGAAATAAACTACAAGCACGTGAGAAGTAAAAGAAAAACAAAAGATAAAGCCAAAAAAGAAAAAAAAAAAAAAAGAAAGAAAAAGAGAGGGAGAAGCCGTTGGAAAAGAAATAAAGGGAAAGAAAAGAAGAAATGAGAGAAGTCACCACACAACAAATAAAAAGAAACCAAAGCAAAAAGAAGGGGTGGTGCATTGCATGAAAGAAAAGGGGAGAGCACTACTAGAAAAAAACAAAGAAAGGCACGATAACATTCTTCTGTTTTGTATAATTCTTGATTTTACTTTGATTTGTAAAATTTTTGTAAAGATTTTTTTTTTTTTTAAAAAAAAGATAATGTAGTAACAACTTTCTTATTTTTTATTTAGTATATTTTATTTAATTTCTACCATTATTTTGATTTGTTATTATATTATGTTTTAATTTTCCTTTATTAAAGCTACAATATAACGTAATTATGATAATATGAAATTCATGATTACTATGTTTTGAAAGAGGTGATATTTATAAGAGTTATATATTATTTTATTTAATGTTTTTAGATGATTAACTACCTTTAAATGATCTAATTTGTATATTTGAGACTAAAAGGAGATGATATGCAATTGCTTCTTATAATATATAACTACAAGTTAAATATGGATAGATATAAACCATATTGTTTGTGTGGCTTTTGATAATAAAATAATCAAAAGATCTATAATGAGGAATATTCATAGATCTTAATGTACTTTATTTATTTCAATTTATATGAAGGTATAGTGACTTAATAAATAGAGTAAGTTTGCTTTACTTGGACATAGGATAGTAAATAAATTAAGAAGTTTCCATCACATATATATTATCATTCTTCTAGGCATAAACCGTTGAAATTTATATCTAATAATTATGATAAAATCATATGCTCTAACATATTTTTTGGATTGAGTCTATTTATTTAAATTTAGTTATTCTTACTTGTAACATTTTGTTTTAAAGAATATTACTTTTAATCTGTTCTCAAATTGATTTGCTAGATAAACTTTAAGATTAACTCATTAATATATTTAATTAGTCTAGTATTCATCATTTTCTGTGAGATAATATACTTTTTCATCATTATATTACTTGTTCAACATTTTCACTTTTATGTAGAATTTTCATGAAAGATATACAAGATCAAGTATTATGAGGATGAGAGTATTGAATATTATAAAGCATGGTTAGTGACAAAAGGCTATAGTTAACAACATGGCATTGATTATGAGGACACTTACATGCCTATTGGGGAAGATGGTTACTATAAGCCTACTAATGATTCTCATCACAAAAGATAAAAGGACATTGCGTCAAATGGATATTCATAATGCTTTCCGTCAATGTGATCTTAATACTAAAGCATCCATAATGGTTTTAGAAAAGATCTAGCCCAAGGGAGGCCATAAAGTGTGTAGATTGCCAAAAGTGTTACATGGACTGAAGTAAGTATCTAGTCAATGGTATTATAAGTTTATGAAGGTCTTAATTACTAGAAGTTTTTATCATTCTCACAATGACTCTTTGCTAGTCATTAAGAAAATTGGTAAGGGTTTTCTCATTGTCTTCATTTATGTGAATAACATGATCATTACAGAAGGAGATAACACATCTATCTTAGAGTTAAAGGCTTATTTGCATTAAAAATTCCACATCAAGGATCTTGGTATTTGTTGAACATTTTCTCTAAGTTGAATTTATGAGACTGATGCCTAGTGTACTACTTAATCAAGAAGAGATGCACTTAGTGTTAGGTTTGGAGTAAATTAGTAAGGGTAATTATGTAACTATTATGTTTATGTTGTGGGTAGTTTATAGGATTTCCTAGTCCTATTCTATTTGGGGTTCCTAGTTCTATTATATTTGGATTTCCTTGGTACTAGTATAAAAGGAAACACTATGGAGAAAACCTGGTTATAAGATTGAGAGAGATTGAGAGAAAACATAGGTTTTTTGTATACATTGTAGCCCTTTTCATCATAGTGAAAAATTACTCCTTAGGTCAGGTACGTAGGGATTATCCTGAACCTCATTATTTTCTGTGTGTTCTTTACTTGACTAATATTCTCTTTATGTGTGCGGTGAGATCCTAAGAGATTCCGTGAGTTTAGATTCACAGGTTTGTTTCTAACAAACTGGTATCGGCACTTAGGTTCCTAAATTAGGGCCAAGGCTTGTTCTTCGTCAGGCAATTAGCAGAAGAACAATTGTTTTGGTGTGTATTTAGCACATCGCACACAAAAGGGAAGCTGTCAACAAAGGCTTTGTTAAAGAAGCCTTTTGTTGAACACTTGGAGTGCAACGCATGGAGGGAGAAGCCAAAATCGGCGTCTGAGGTGCAGATTTTCTTCTCTAGCCTTTGTTTGTGTGATTCCAACTTCTCTGTGGCCGAAAAATCGATTGAAATGTTGCGAATTACGTTGAACCCATGAGGTCAAAAAGGGGATTTATGATTCCTCTTTCGTTTAAGGAGCGATTTTGAGTTCTATAGACTCATTGGAAGCTGATCTATTGATTGGTGTTCTTGCTTTGTTGGAAACTACCTTGGAATTGTGGTAATTGGAGGAGAAAGGCAGTTGTAGCAGCAAAACGGGTATGTTGACTCGGTCAAACTTGACCCGTTGACCCAATCAAAGTTTGACCCGTTGATCATTGATCGGATCCGAAGACCTGGCCCAGCCCAAGATCCAAACCTGATTTGTCAACCCGGTCCAGCTATCCGTTGACTGTTGACCATTGACCGTTGATCATTGACCAAGCGTTGATCGTTGATTGTTGACTTTGACTAGACAAAAGTTTTAGGTGATTTATGTGCCAATTTTTGCTATATTTTTCTGTGATTTTTTGGGAGATATTTGGCTATTTTTGGGCATAATCAAAGGGATATTTTGGTCAATTTGGTTGGCATTTGTTAAGGGTATTTTGGTACTTTTGCACTTTTGATTTCTATTTGAGGGGGAAGTCAAAAAAGAGTTTATTTTGTTGTGATAGATGATATGAATACTTCTAGTAAAGGTGTGACCATGTTACATCTAATTTTCAAACTTGAAAGCTGTGGATGGAAGATTACTTGATTAGTAAAGATTTGTATAATGCTGTGGAAGGAGATTCTTCTAAGCTTGAGAAGCTGACTAATAAAGAGTGGGAGAAGTTGAATAAGAAAATTGTTTCTCAAATTAGACAATTTGTTGAGGACAGTATTTATCACCATATTGCGCAAGAGACTAAAGCTAGTGAGTTATGGAAGAAGCTTGAGGCTCTCTATGAACGCAAGACTCCTCAAAATAAGGTTTTCCTACTTAAGAGGTTAATTAACTTGAAGTATAAGGTAGGACGGCCGATGACAAAGTTCTTAAGTGAGTTTAAGTCTTTGGTGAATTAGTTAACGGTGGTAAAGATTGTTCTAGAAGATAAATTGCAAGCAATATTATTGTTAAGTAACTTACTTGACAACTAGCAAACATTGGTACTCACTCTCACAAACACAGCTCCGAGCGGCGTTCTGAGTATGAAGATAGTCCATGAATGTTTGTTACTGAAGAAACCAAAGTAATTGGGCAAGGAGTATATGGACATACAAAAGTATTGGTTACAGAAAGGAGGGGGAGAAACAGATATGTAGACAGAAATAGAGACAGAAGCAAGAGTCGAGGTAGAATCAAGAGTAAAGCACCAAATTTTGATAGATCATGTGGAGTGTCACATTCGAGGAAAGATGTCAAGTGCTATCATTATGGTAAGTCTGGCCATTATAAGAGAGACTGTAGAATACTTAAGGAAAAAGAATCAAGGAATGGAGAAAAAGAAGTTGAAAAAGATACAATGGCAACTACTTCCGATATTGAAGATATTATGATCTTTTGTGATCCTCAGATCAACATCTCATGTCAGGTTTCATCTTGGATTGTCAACACAAGTGCCTCTTTTCATGTTACCCCAAATGAAAGGTTCTTCACATCTTATTCAAGTGGTGATTTTGGGTGCATTAGCTTGAGAAATAATGCACATGTAAAGATAATTGGCATTGGAGATGTAGTCTTAAAGACTGGTGTTGGATGTAAGCTAGTTTTGAAGAATGTCAAACATGTCCCTGAGATTTGTTTCAACTTAATCTCTATTGGCGTCCTTGATGATAAGGGATATGATAACTACTTTAGTAGCGGTAAATGGAAACTTAGTAGAGGTTCTTTTATACTTGCAAAAGGACAGAAGGTCAGTACTCTCTACAAGACTGAAGCTAGTATTCAGAAAGGCAAGGTAAATGTGGTGGAAAATAATCACATGGAGATATGGCACAAGCGACTTGGACATCTCATTGAGAAGGGACTTCAACATTTGATAAAGAACAAAATCATATTAGGAGTTAGTGTTGCTGATTTATAGTTGAAGCCTTGTGAACACTGTTTAGCTAGAAAGGAACGTAGAGTCTTATTTTGGAAAGGATCCCCATCTAGAAGAAAACATATTCTTGATTTGATTCATTCATATGTGTGTATGTTAAAGGTGAAAACTCTTGATGGCACTATGTATTTTGTTACCTTCATTGATAATCATTCTAGAAAGGTATAGGCTTATGCATTGCATACTAAGGATTAGGTTTTAGAGGTCTTCAAACAATTTCAAGCTATGGTTGAAAGAGCAACTAGAAGGAAACTAAAGTACGTCCGTGTAGATAATAGAGGTGAATACAAATGGTCGTTTGAAGAATATTGCAGAACATAGGGTATTATGCTTGAGAAGACAGTTCTTAAAACTCCAAAGCATAATGGGGTTGCAAAACGGATGAACAGAACTATTGTTGAAAGGATCAGGTGTATGCTTTCACATTCTAGATTATCTCAATTATTTTGGGGTGAAGCTATGTGTACTGCAGTAGATCTTATTAACTTGTCTCCTTCAGTTCCATTAGAAGGTGATCCACCTGACAGAGTATGGACTGGTAAAGAGGTTTCTTTTAGGCACTTGAGAGTATTTGGCTGCAGGGCATCTGTTCACATTCCTAAGGATGAGAGGAACAAGCTTGATGATAAAGCTCGAGATTGCATCTTCTTGGGCTATGGACATGGTGCTTTTGGATACAGATTGTGAGATCCAGCTACAAAGAAATTGATTAGAAGTAGAGATGTTATCTTCTTTGAAGATCAAACTATTAAAGATCTTAAAAAAACTGAAAAGCCAAGAGTTGTTAATGAAAGCCTTAAGGATATAACCCCACCTTCTTCCTCCTCAATAAGTGCATATGAAGGGGGAACTATATAGGAAGAGCCACTTGAGGATGTAACAAGTGAAGAAGTTCTTGAAACTCCAGTTATTGAAGAATCTAGAGGACATGTTGATAATCATCCAGCTGAGTCAGCAACCCAGCCTCCAATGAGAAGATCTAGCAGAGAGTGTTAGACTTCGTTGAAATATCCACCATATGAGTATTTGATGTTGATTGATGGGGGAACCGTAATGCTATGAAGAAGCTAATGAATGTGAGCACAAGAAAAAGTGGAAGACAGCTATGCGAGAGGAGATGAATTCCTTGCGGGAAAACCGCACTTATGATCTTGTGACATTGCCTAAAGGTAGGAGAGCACTTAAAAATAAGTGGGTGTACAAGTTGAAGTCAGAAGAAACCAATCCATTACCAAGGTACAAGGCATGGTTGGTTGTGAAAGGCTATGGTCAAAAGAAAGGTATTAACTTTGAAGAGATTTTCTCTCCTATGTTGAGGATGTCTTCAATCAAAGTTATTCTTGGTTTGGCTACTAGACTAAACTTGGAGGTAAAACAACTTGATGTAAATACTACAATCCTTCATGGAGACTTGGAGGAAGAGATTTATATGGAGTAACCTAAGGGCTTCATAGAGAAGGGCAAAGAGAATCTTGTATGTCAATTGAAGAAAAGCTTGTATGGTCTAAAACAAGCACCTTGTCAGTGGTACAAGAAGTTTCAGTCATCAATGTTACAACATGGTTATAACAAGACTAGCTCAGATCATTATGTGTTTGTAAAGCATTTTCCAGGTGGTGATTTTGTCATCCTACTCTTATATGTTGATGATATATTGATTGTTGGCCAGGACATTAAAAAGATTGCTGAGCTGAAGAATGATTTAGGCAAGTCTTTCGTGATGAAAGATTTAGGACCGGTAAAGCGAATCCTTGATATGAAAGTTAAATGTGACAGAGAACATGAAAAGTTATGGCTATCTCAGGAGAAGTATATAGAGAAGATACTTCAGAGATTTGACATGGACAAGGTAAAAGTAGTAAGTACTCTACTTGTAAGTCATTTCAAGTTGAGTAAGGAGCAAAAACCTGAAAGCAAGAGTGATGTTAAATATACGAAGAAAACACCTTATGCATCTACAGTTGGTAGCTTGATGTATGTTGCAGTAAGCACTAGACCAGATATTGTTCATGCAATTAGAGTAGTTAGTTGTTTTCTTTCAGATCTTAATAAAATGCATTGGGAAGCTATGAAGTGAATACTCACGTACCTTAAAGGAACTTCTAAGTTGTGTTTGTATTTTGGTAATGATAAGCATGGATTGGTTGGATACACAGACGCATATATGACTGGTGACCATAATGGGAGGATATGTACAACAGGGTACATGCTCACCTTCATAGGGGGAGCAGTTTCATGGCAATCTAGGCTACAAGATTGTGTTGCCTTGTCTACAACAGAAGCAAAGTATATAGCAATCACTGAAGGTGGAAAAGAAGTTCTATAGATGAAGACATTTCTTCAAGAACTTGGTATAAAACAAGGGATGGCTATCCTTTATAGTGACAACCAAAGCTCCATCTGCCTCAGTAAGAACATGTCATCTCATTGAAGGTCTAAGCATATTGATGTAAGATAATATTGGATTAAAGATGTATTAGAATCCAAGTAGTTAGATCTTGTGAAGATTCACACTGATGATAATGGAGCAAATATGTTGACAAAGCCACTAACAAGAGACAAGCTAGAGACTTGTCAGTAGGTTGCTGGAATGGACTCCAAGTAGAGTCAATTCTAAGGAGCAATGTTCTTTCTTTTATGGTGTAGGGATGTTGCACTAATGTTACTCAAAAATGGGGAAATTGTTAGGTTTGGAGTAAATTAGTAAGGGTAATTATGTAACTACCATGTTTATGTTGTGGGTAGTTTATAAGGTTTCCTAGTCCTATTCTATTTGGGTTTCCTAGTTTTATTCTTATTTGGGTTTCCTTGGTACTAGTATAAAAGGAAACACTATGGGGAAAACCTAGTTATGCGATTGAAAGAGATTAAGAGAAAACATAGGTTTTTTTGTATACAATGTAGTCCTCCTCATCATAGTGAAGAATTGATCCTTAGGCTGGGGATGTAGGGATTATCCCGAACCTCATAATTTCTGTGTGTTCTTTACTTGACTAATATTCTCTTTGTGTGTGCGGTGAAATCCTTAGAGATTCCATGAGTTTAGATTCATGGGTTTGTTTCTAACACTTAGGAAGTTATATCAAACTGCAAGCTATATCAATATAGAAAGCTAAGGCTTAAAAGTGTGCGTGCGCGTGGGTAGGAGAAGAAAAAGGAGTGAAAAAATGAGAGAGGCACCATCGGCAGTGAAACATGCGTTTCACTATAAGTTCCATTTGAGATCAACGCTTGGGTCATTTGGTCTTTAAGAATTCAGCCCACATGATACGAAACTTTAGCCCAAGTAGATATTTCATGAGAATGGGGGAATAAAAAATATTTTTTTCTGATGTAAATATTTAGTCAAATAAAATATTTATTTTGCCAATAAATATTATAAACAATGCCTTATATATATTAGCTTTATGGTACACAATATTCTACATGCAAAATACATTTCACAACTTGTTAATCATCAAAATAATGTAATGTAGAATATACATGATATATTTCTAACAAGACCGTCTCTAGATTTTGCACAAAAGGTGAATATCATACTATGGCAATTACTTCTAGTGAGATAATCTAGGTCTTGGGGCTACTTGATGATTTACATGTATCATCTTTGAGACTCATTTCCATTTTTTTGTGATAATGACTTAATAATGAAGATAATCGTGACACCACAGTTTATGAAAAAATTAAGTATACTGAGATTGAGATTGAGATTGATTACCACATCATACATGAACAGGTTACAAAGGGAATCATCTATACTTCTTATGTTTTAAATAAGGAGTAATTATCAAATTTATTCACTAAAGCCTTGTGCATAAGGTAAAATCACTTTCTTATGAACTATGAACATTCGATTTATATGTAGTAGTGACTCGAAGGAAAGTGTTAAAGATGCATTTATTGTGCGGAACTCTGTATTGCCCAATAGTCAATAAAGAGAATTGAACACACGCATTGACTATTATATATTGACCAACTTTTATTGCTTTGCGGTTCTTTAGTTCGTTCACACTTTGAGGTTGAGTTGTAATAGATTTGCATGTTCTCCCTGTTGGGTTGGTCTAGCCCATATTCGGGGACTTATTATTGGGTCCTATTAGGGTAATGTGGTCCTAAGGTTTAAAAAGAAAAATATAGGGTTTTTTCTTTAGAAGCGAGTGGCCGTCAAAAAAGAAAAGAGAGAGAGAAAAGAAAAGAGCAGAATTTCGCAGGAATTAGAGGCCCTATGCAGCAGTTGATCAAACGTTTGATCAAGGTCGATCCGTGGTCCAATTGAGCTGAATTTTTGTCAGCAGGTTCGGGATTGGGTGTTCTTCATTGTGAATGGTTGGATCGTCATTTGGAGCTCTTTAAGTCAGCATATGGTGGTCGAAAATCTGGGTAATATTTCTCCAACTTTTCTTAGTTAAGTTGTTGTTTACAACTTGTTCTTTACTATTAATTGGTGATTCTATTATTGTTGAATCAGTAAATCTTAGTCCTGTTGCTATTGTTAAGGACTTGATTGGGTTGTAACCTAACGATTTATATAGTGGAGATTTAGGTGGACTCCGTGATCGATCCCGTGGTTTTTATCCTTCACATTGGAGGAGTTTTCCATTTAGAAATTCTTTTCTGTTGATTGTGATTTGCTTATTTTACTTGTGATTCAAATACATCGTTGGTGTTTTAGTAGTTTTTCATAGGTTTAATCAAAGTGAGAAACTTTATACGTTATTTTTCCCATCACTCCCCACAACCGTGTAAAGATTATTGGTCAAAAATATAGATTTGTTGAATTATTATGCAAACTTTGAATCTCAAGACAATCAAATCTATAAGATATGTGGACTAGAAGTGGAGAAAATATAAAGAGGACTTTACTTTAAACTGGCGTGCAGAGATGAAAAGATACAGGCACTGAACGTCCATAACATATAAAGAGGACATTAGTTTAAGGCAATGTGTAGAGCTGAAAAGCCATGCGCGCTTGTGCGTCGTGACCAGATCAAAAAGACTTTGTCCAAAGGGCCTATGATAGTGCTTCCTGGGTCAAAAAGACATGAGCACTAGTCTGTGCAGAGAATATAAACATTTCATCGGAATCTACCATGGTGCATGAAAAACATGGACGAAGGAGTTTACTCCTTAAAGCAGCATATAAAGGTGCGTACAATAATGAACTTTCTTCAATCCGACTGCTTCTCCACGTTTGGCCTTCTACACGAGACTAAAATATCCAAAATGGTTGACAGTGTTAGCGCGAGAGCGATGGCACCAGTATGTGGGGTGGGTGAACTCCAATGACAACAAAGACTTCTTGCAGGGTGTTTAAGTTTATATAGTTGCTTCGTGTCAATTGAAAGTAGTAAAATTGATTGAAAAAAAGGTTTACATTGGAAAAATATGACATTGAGTACTGTTTAAACATAAAAAAAAATATCTTTTTAATTTATGAGTTAATTTTTTATTTTAATCTTGGGCCTATTTTTAATATAGCATCAAAACTTAAGTTCGTCACTTTAACTCATGTTTAACCTTGACCTATAAAATATATTTGGTGTACAAGAAATATTCATTCCACTCTATTTAATTTTAAGCCCATAGTATGCAAAAAAATTGTTAAAGATGAAAATTTTACATTGAAAAAAATAATTTTTAGATCATTTTAAAATTAAATAGATATTTCTACAACTAGGAAGCTAGTTTTTGGATTAGAATTTGAGATTTTCTTTTTATGAATATGTGAGTTTATTTACCGAAAAATAAGAGATTATAAAAGTTTATGAGCATACCTTAGTATTATAAGTTATCTAAAAGAAAATCAAATTTAGAATCCTCCAACCCTGACGTAATAAAACATTCACCTGAAAAAGTTTAATGTTCTTAAATAGAGATACTCATTATATATTACTTTCCTAATTTTATCCAATAAAATTATTATTTTAACAGTCTTATATTGAAAACATCTATGATTTTATTTAGATCATATATAATACATACAAGTTAAGAAAAAAGTTTTAAAAACTTTACAATCAAATTTTTTCCTTTAGTTACTTTAAGCATCTATTGCAATTTGAAATTATAATCATTGATATTCTTACGAATGTTTTATTGCATAAGAATATTTCACCAAATTTATTCAATTCAAGTATACTAAAAAAACAAGTGTGACCTACTTTTCAATTGAGAATCATAGAAATTATAATATAAGTCAATTGAAGAAAACCATCAAGATACTATTTCTGTTGTAAGAAGTTTATCTCTACATATGAGCCATTTAATGAAATTATGTTTGTTGATTCCATCTGAGTATATCAACTCATGTCATTCAACCTCAATATTAACTTGATTCAATTCTTTGTATGTCTTTTTACAACCAAGAAGATTTAGAGAGTGCAAATAAGAGAGTCTATCATAACTTAAGAAGACCTCTAAAAGATTAGATTTTGAGTTTATTTCAAATAAAAACGTATATTTATTGTTTTCAAGTTAAGTTAATACTTAGAAACCTTATTCCTACCTATGTGCATTTTTTTCCTATTGGCTCTCGACTTAATAGTTTACCAATACCGGTGGGCGCAATGAAAAAGATAAAAACTACAATAAAGAAGGTACAATGTTTTCTGCGAGGCGAGAGTCTATGCGGAGGTAGGAGTTGGACACGAAGGAATTGATACATCAACCATCCCTTCTAACATCAAGAGGACACTTCTTATAGAAGGACGAAGAGCTGGCTCATCTTGAATACACCAAAGTGCCATGTTAACCATATTCTCCAAGGTTGATGTTCTTCCAAATGCTATGTTGCACAAGAATACTTATCAAATTTGTTCAATCCAAGTATATTAAAAAAACAAGTGTGACTTACTTTCCAATTGAAAATCACAAAAATTATAATATAGGTCAATTAAAGGAAACCATCCAAATACTACTTTTGTTGTAGGAAGTCTATCTCTACATAGAGTCATTTAATGAAATTATGTCTATTTAAGCATATTAAGTCATGTCATTCGATCTTAATATTAACTTGGTTCAATTCTTTATGTCTCTTTATAATAATAAGAAGGTTTAGAAAGTGTAAATAAGAAAGTCTGCCATAATTTAAGATGACCTCTACAAGATTAGAATTTGGGTTTATTTCAAATAAAAATCTATATTTATTGTATTCAAGTTAAGTTCATACTTAGAATCCTTATTCCTGCACTGCTATGTGCATTTTTTCCTATCGGCTCTAGACTTAATAGTTTACCAGTACCAGTAGGTACAATGAAAAAGATAAAAACTACAAGTACAATTTTTTCTGCGAGGCGAAAGTCTATGTGGAGGTAGGAGCTGGACATGGAGGAATTGATACATCAACCATCCCTTCTAACATCAAGAGGACACTTCTCATAGAAGGACGAAGAGCTGGCTCATCCTGAATACACCAGAGCGCCACGCTAACCATATTCTCCAGGATTGTCTTGTCTGCTGCTTCCTCCCGCACAATCTTCTCCAACTCCCCAGTAACAAAGCATTTATAGGTCCAAGTAGGAAGATAAATCTCGTCGTCCTTAGATACATTCAGCTCTATGTTCCTCCTGCAACATATAATTTCCAATAGCACCATCCCATAACTGTAAACATCTGCCCTCACTGATATTGGAGTGTTCTTATGCCATTCCGGTGCCAAGTAGCCTCTTGTCCCTCTGATCCCCGTGAAAGTCCTTGTTTGATCTGGCATGAGAAATTTTGCTAGCCCAAAATCACTGATTTTGGCGGTCCAAAAATCATCGATTAAAATGTTTTGAGGTTTTATATCACAATGGATAATTGGGGCCTCACATTCTTCATGTAGATAGAGGATCCCCTTTGCTACCTCCCGTGCAATTCTCACTCTCTCATTCCAGTCTGGACGTGTATCGGCTCTAAACAGAAGATCTGCGAGGGAGCCATTGCTCATGTACTCGTAAACCAGAAGCCTTTTAGAGTCCTCTGAGCAGTAACCCAGCAAACGAACTAAGTTCCTGTGGTGGGCTCTTCCAATCGCTCGCATCTCCGCGCGGAACTCCCTATCACCTTCTTCAATTAGCTTCTCTAGCCTCTTTACAGCAACAAGTCTTGTACCTTTGTACAGTGCCCCTTTGTAAACTGTTCCGAACGAGCCCTTACCTATCTCTTCTTTGAAGCCATTTGTTGCTCTTTTGAGCTCGTTATAAGAAAACAATCTCAATGCGACCCATTCTCTTAGACCCAGGTTTCCATTTTCCAACAACCTTGGCCACCTGAAAGCTCGACTTTTGAAAATGAAGAGGCCAGAGATTGCGAGGCCAACACATGACAGTGCAGTAAAACCTAAAGTCACCAGGAGAATTTGAGCTACTACTGCTTTGCTCACGACCACGAGTGGATTCTTTTCGATGTAATTAGTTTCATTGCCGCTCTTAATACTTCTCATCCCTTGCTTCAAGAATGCCGTGGACTTCGTTTCTGTATCTCTTCTTACATATCTCAGAGGAAGACTTTGTTTCTCGCAAAAAAGGTCCTGGAAAAGTGCCGCCCCACAATAACAGTCTTCCAAACAAGACTTACTGCATTCTTCAGCTGTCGACATGTGTACCTTAAGATATGGACGATCTCCCCACTTCATATTCTCCATCGTTATGATGTTATATAAGGCTTCGTTTTCTTTTCCACCAGTACACACTGCTTCCAAAAAGTTCCTCTCACAGCCACGAGACCAGTCATTCGGATCTAGAAAATCAGTCCCAGGAAGGCAAAGACAATATGGTTTGTTGTCGTTGAATGTGCAATAGCTGTTGAAACCACAAAAAGTTTTCACTTTACAAGGATCGTCGAATGCTTGCCATAAAGTTGATACATTGACCCTGCCAATTTCATCATAGGCGTGAGCATAGAGCCGGAAAAACCCATCGAAATCAACAGTCGCACGAAACATAATTTTGTTGTTGCTTGCTGAAGATGGAAAACTATCTAAATCCGTGACCGGTTCTGACGTATTGCCGTCGATGAGAAGCAGAGGGCCAGTGTTATTAAGAAAAAGGTGGAACTTGGCACCACGACCGGCAGTGTCCGTGTGCCAGTAAGCATCTCCTGGGGTGTTCCCAGTTTTTGCTGGGTATAAAACAAGGTTTCCATCATTCTGCATCATAAGATGAAAACCTCCGGTTGAGTGGTCTTCCTTGGTGAAGCTGGAGAAGAGTTGACCTCCAGCGGACAGAGTCTGACCTCCTACAATGGTATCAGTGGGGAACTCAAAGCTCTGCCAAACAATCTTGGAATGCTTGTTATAGAGCACAAAATTGCCAGAATCGAGCATGGAGGCATGGGAGACGGTGTCTGCCGCATTTGCAATAAGCTTTTGACGTCCTTGCTCATCCGTCAAGGTAAGCTTACCATCCTTGGTAAAATCCAGCGTTGCATTCGAGGTGACAAGGGGATCATCACGAAGTGCTGTCCACACAACTGTTTTATCGTCTTCATGTACCAACCAAACTCCTACCGCAAAGCCAGTGCTGCTTTGTCGGTAGAATCCAAATGCAAATCGGGTAGAAGGAGAAAGCCAGGAGGTAGATTGAGTTGAGGGAGACAGTGAAGAGCCCGGAGCTATATGGCTGAGTTTTTGTGTTCGGGCTTTTCCACATATAACCAGCAGGACGAAAACAAGGGATATGGCATCCATTGGACGGGGGAGGGAGCAGTTGCGAGATTTTGGTGAAAGCAGATGGTAGTGTTAGTTATAAAGACAGATTATAAGAGGTGTGGAAGCCGTCAAATCCGACGCATTTAACAACATATGGATACTCAAATGTTTAAATAGACGATGATTTTCTTCGTTGCATTGGACAATTCGACGTCTTCGGTTGCGCCTTGACCGAGTTGTCAAGTCTCCTCTTATGGCGCCTTCGATACGAAATGGAAGTCATCTTTTACCAGGTATGTCGTTCTAGCATTTAACGCTTGCCAAAATTTAAACAAAATCTGTTCAGGTAGTTAATATAATTCCACTTTTCTTAGCGTACGGGTTGGACCGGTAGAATGGACAAAGCCACGAGGTATGGTTGGCATTGGGAGAAAGCGAAGAGCCCAAGGGTATCCCACTGGAGTGGTTTTGTTGAGCGTTTACATCATCGGAAAGTAGGAAAACGAGCACCAAGAGTAGAAAAGGTTTGGAGGCCATGATGCGAAGAGTGAGGGCTGTGAGAGAAGAGAATATTGTCCAAACTATAAGGCAAATTTTTCCTACTTGCCAATTTGAACAAACAAGAAACTTCTTAGCAATCATACATTGACTGACTTTGCTCTTAGCCCAAACCCAAAGCTTACTTTCAGACATTGCAGTCCAAAAGGGAAGTCCACTGTCGCATCGTATTCACACCCACTAACTCTGAATGATGAATTTTCTTTCCTTTCCTCTGGGCGACTCTGAAAAATGACTTGGGGTGGGCAGTCCTTTAAAGGTAAAAGGTAAAGACCCAACATCCATGATTGCGTTCACTATTACATTTCTGAATGCATCTGGACCTTCCACTCTCTTGACTGCAAAATAAGCGAATTCAGGCAGGTGAGAACAAATAAACGTTCCAGCCACGGAGCTGAACAGTTATCTTTGTCCTGCTTGCTTTGTGTTTTGATTGGCTCCGTTTTTAGAAAGAGATGCTTGCCTTCATGTGGAAGACGATGAAACAAGAGGGGTGCTTTGTTACATGCTTACCGCAGATCTAGTGGGACTTATTAATTTTGTAAGATCATTTAATTAGTAATTGATTCTTCGATTTTCTTTCTTGACCAAATAAAAACATAAGATTTAGAGGTTTGGCGAGTATTTTCGTCACACCAGCTTTCAATCCAACTTTTAGTGGGAGGTCTATAGGATGTTAAGTTTTATTTAGTAATACGAATAACATGTTATAGTGACACCTCGCGCTAATTTAGGATTTATTATACTAGAGTTATCACATCAATTGAGTTCTAATTATCATAGAATTGATTAATAAATGAAAATAAAAAAAGCTGTGATATATAAGTCTCGACAAGGGGATACAATCATTCCAAGCTTGGAGTTCAAATCATTTTGCTTAGCTATTGAATCTTGGCCTCTAGTTCCCTTCACCAAAAAGACTTCTTCTAATAGTGTTAGATCGTCAATGATACTATACACAACAAGATGTGGTCCAGTTTTGCTGTATTTGGATTTCCTAACCTTTGCCATGGTATTTAAATATCTTATACATACTGTGTAATAGATTTTCCATCAACTATTTGATAGCAAAAGAAGTAAATGACTGCATATTTCTTTGCACTAACCTTCTTAGCGTTGTATTTTCCTAGCCAAGCTTTTCAAGTGATCCACTGTATACTTCAACAGATAATGGCAACTATTATACTTTCTTTTATACCTTTTCTGTTTTTTCTCAAAGAAATTTACTTGCATAGGCTATTTCCGTAAGGTGTACTAGAAAATAAGAAGGTTCTGATATAAAAACCACTTCAGTTTTCTATCTTTTGAAATTAGTTCCCACGAAGTAGAAGAATTGTCATAAATTTCGTGAAACAGTATTCTAAATAAACAAAGTTAAGTCTTAAAAATTAAAATGACAAAGGGTACACGGGATTAGTATCTTGATTTCCTATAAAGATAAGTGAGACATATGTCTATATATAGCTTTGCTTCGATACAAATGTTTGTGCGCATATATGTACATAAATAGGTTGATTATCATAAACGAAGTGTTAGATATTGTCTCACTATTATAGACTTTTTTACAAGAAATAAGAAATTTCCTTACATAGGCCAAGACTAAAATCTTGGCCATGGTTTTCACACAGTTTGGAACCTCAATAAAATGCATTAGAACAAACAACTCACTAGACTTTTTTTGGGTTTAAATACACCATTTTTTGAGTCAGTTGGTGTGGTATATGCAAGTTCATACCTATACACTTCATAACAAAATAGGGTAATAAAGAGAAAACATCATTATCTCTTCAATGTTGTGTGTGGATTAAAGTTTCAAGTACAAATTTCAGGGAAACTTTGGGGTGATTGTCTACTCACTACCACTTATCTATCAATAAAATACTCACCATGGTCTCAAAGGGAAAACTCCCATTGAGATTTTATTTGAGAAATTGGCCTTCATTAAACCATTTGTGAATTTTTATGTGTCTATGTTATGTGACAAATCTCACCTTATAAGACAAGTTTGAACGTAGAGCCATCATATATATTTTCATGAGATACCCCTTACTCAAAGAAAGCACTTACTTTATGACAAAAAGGGAGATTACTTCCTCATTAGTTGAGATTTTTTTATTTTTTTCACGAGGACCATTTCCCATTTGCATAGATTGCACCACCTAGGAAACATAACAAAGTTAACATTCATGTAGGTGATCATGCATCACCTTCATCATTTGACCTTGGGGCATGAGGTCCTAATTCATTGCTTATTGTTCCTGTCACACACCTTAATCAAGGCTCTCATCTTGTTGGTTCTCTACCTTTCACTAGGACTCTAGTATCCCTCTACACCATAGTACCTTACTAGCCACTAATCAAATAGCCATATTATTCAAATTAATCTTATAGACTTTCTATTTGGACCATCGACTATGTTTATTTGACCCATAATACAAATACCTCACATTCTGTCTCTCATGTATTGTCTTTCCATCATCTATCATTTGACTACCATAGAGCCCTTCTCTTATTAGGAGATAGTTCTGATCCTAGGTGACATCATGTCATGGCAACAAAGATTATCATATTGGAGTTAAACTATACATGGGATTTAGTTTCTATCTACCGGTTAAAGAACCATCAGATATAAATGGATATATGATAACTCATTTTTATTGTTATTTTAATTATTTTAGGGAGTAAATAATGCATTTTTGTGAGACAACATTTAATTTTTTTTTATATTTATTCAAATTTTTATTGTTTATGTAGGAAACCCTAAAAGACGTAAGAAAAGAAATAAACTGCAAGTATTTGAGAAGTAAAAGAAAAACAAAAGATAAAGCCAAAAGAGAAGGAAAGTGTGTGAGGAAAAAAAAAAGAAAAGAAAGAGAAGCCGTTCGAAAAGAAATAAAGAGAGAGAAAAGGAGAAATGAGAGAAGGCGCCACATAACAAATAAAAAGAAACCAAAGCAAAAAGGAGGGGTGGTGCATTGCACCAGAGAAAAGGAAAAAGAGAAAGAAAAAGGGAGAGCACTTCTAGGAGAAAAAAAAAACAAAAAAAGGCATGATATTGTACTTCTATTTTATACAATTCTTGATTTTGCTTTAATTTGTAGGAACTTTATAAAGATTTTTTGAAGAAAAGATAGTGTAGTGACAATTTTTCTATTTTTCATTCAGGATATATTGTTTAATCTCTACCATTATTTTGGTTTGTAATTATGATAGTATGAATTTCATAGCTGCTATGTTTTGAAAGAGATGATATTTATGAAAGTTATATATTATTGTATTTAATGTCTTTAAATGATTAGCTATCATTTAAATAATTTAATTTGCATATTTGAGACTAAAAAGAAATGATATGCAATTGCTTATTCTTGTTGAAAGTGAGTGTTGTCCCCATACTGAAAGTGTAAAGATATGCCCTTGAGCTTATAAGTTATGAGATTTTTCCACCTAAGGTCTTAAGGTTTTAGAATGGGCTCTCACAGTTTAATATGGTATCAGAGCCAGGGATGAGCCTCCTTTTTATAAACCCCCATACCTCGAAATTAGGCTTCAATCTACTTGCAATGCTTATGTCAGCATGCAAGTAAGGGGACAGTTGAAAGTGGGTGTTGTCCCACATTAGAAGTGCGAGGATGGGCCCTTGAGCTTATAAGTGATGAGATTTCCTTACCTAAGGTCTTAAGATTTTAGGATAGACATTCACACTCTAATAATTATAATATATAATTTAGATAGATATATACCATATTATTTGTGTGACTTTTAATGATAAAATGATAGAAAGATCTATTATAAATAGAGAATGTACATAGATCGTAATGCACTTTATTTATTTCAATTTATATAAAGATATAATGAATTAATAAATAAAGTAAATTTACTATACCTAGACATATAATAGTAAAAAGATTAAGAAGTTTTTATCACATAGGTATTATCATTCTTATAGGCATATATGATTGAAATTTATATCTAATAGTTATGGTAAAATTAGATACTCTAATATATTTCTTGGATTGAGTCTACTTATTTAAATTTAGTTATTCTTAGTTATAATTTTTTTTTAAAGAATATCACTTTTAATCTATTCTTAAATATTTGATTTGCTAGATAAACTTTAGGATTAACTTATTGTTATATTTAATTTGTTTAGTAGTTATTAACCTTTGTAAAATGATACACTTTTTTATCATTATATTACTTGTTCGACATTTTCATTTATATATGAAATTTTCACGAAAAATATACAAGATCAAGTATCATGAGGATGGGAGGATTGAATATTATAAAGCATGGTTAGTGGCAAAGGGCTATAGTTAACAACATGACAATGATTATGAGAAAACTTACATGTCTGTTGGGGAAGATGGTTACTATAAGCCTAATGATTATTGTTGTTAAAAGTGGGTGTTGTCCCACATTAAAAGTGAGAGGATGGGCCTGAAGTCTTATAAGTTATGAGAATTTCTTACCTAATGCCTTAAGGGATTGTGATGAATCCTCACACTTTAATATGATATCAGAGCCAAGGATGGGCCTCCACTTCATAAAATCTCACACCCCAAAGTTGGGCTTTAATCCACTTGCAATGCTTATGTCAGCATGCAAGTGAAAGAGGCCCTTTATAAACCCTCATGTCCCAAAGTTAGGCTTCAGTCTATTTGCAATGCTTATGTCAGCATGCAAGTGAGGGAGAGTGTTGAAAGTGAGTGTTGTCTCACATTGGAAGTGATAGAATGGACATGTAGTCTTATAAGTGATGAGAATTCCCCACCTAATACCTTAAAGTTTTGGAATTGACCCTCACACTCTAATACTTTTCATAACAAATAAAAGGGCATTACATCAAATGGATATTCATAACACTATTCTTCATGGTGATCTTAATACTAAAATATCCACAATGGTTTTAGAAGAGATCCACAGCATGCAAGTGAGGAAGAGTGTTGAAAATAGGTGTTGTCCCACATTGGAAGTGAGAGAATGGGCATGTAGTCTTATAAGTGATGAGAATTCCCCACCTAATACCTTAAAGTTTTGGAATTGACTCTCACACTCTAATACTTGTCATAATAGATAAAACGGCATTGCATCAAATGGATATTCATAACACTATTCTTCATGGTGATCTTAATACTAAAGTATCCACAATGGTTTTAGAAGAGATCCAGCACAAGGGAGGCCACAAAGTGTGTAGATTGCATAAAGTATTACATGGATCAAAGTAAGTATGTAGACAATGGTATCATAAGTTTGTGAAGGTCTTAACTACTAGAAGTTTTTATCATTCTCACAATGACTCTTTGCTATTCATTAAGCTAATTGGTAAGGGTTTTCTCATTATCTTCATTTATGCGAATAACATGATCATTACAAAAGGAGATAACACATTTGTCTTAGAGTTAAAGGCTTATTTGCATTCAAAATTCCACATCAAGGATCTTGGTGTTTGCTGAATATTTTCTTTGAGTCGAATTTATGAGATCGATGCCCAATGTACTACTTAATCAAGAAGAGATGCACTTAGGAAGTTATATCAAACTGTAAGCTATATCAAAATAAAAGGCTAAGGCTTAAAAGCGTGCGCGCGCGTGGGCAGGAGAAGAAAGGGAGTGAAAAAAAATGAGAAAGGCACCATCGGGAGTGAAACGTGCGTTTCACTTAAATTCCATTTGAGCTCAACGCTTGGGTTATTTGGTCTTTAAGAATTCGGCCCATATGATACGAAACTTTAGCTCAAGTAGATATTTCATGAGAATGGGGGAATAAAAAAAGATTTATTTTCCGATGTAAATATTTAGTCAAATATAATATTTATTTTGCCAATAAATATTACAAACAATGACCTTATATATATTTGCTTTATGGTGCACAATATTCTACGTGCAAAATACATTTCACAACTTGTTAATTATCAAAATAATGTATTGTAGAATATACATGATATATTTCTAACAAGACCGTCTCTAGATTTTGCACAAAAGCTGAATATCAGACTATGGTAATTACTTCTAGCGAGATAATCTAGGTCTTGAGGCTACTTGATGATTTACATGTATCATCTTTGAGACCCTTTTTCATTTTGTTGTGATAATGACTTAATAATGAAGATAGTCATGACACCACAGTTTATGAAAAATTTGAGTGTATTGAGATTGATTACCACATCATACATGAACAGGTTGCAAAGAGAATCATCTATACTTCTTATGTTTTAAATAATGAGTAATTATCAAATTTATTCACTAAAGCCTTGTGCATGAGGTAGAATCACTTTCTTCTGAACAATGAACATTCGATTTGTATGTAGCAGTGACTCGAAGGAAAGTGTTTAAAACGATGCATTTATTGTGCGGAACTCTGTATTGCCCAACAGTCAATAAAAGAATTTAACACATGCATTGACTATTATATATTGACCAACTTTTATTGCTTTACGGTTCTTTAGTTCGTTCACACTTTGAGGTTGAGTTGTAACAGATTTGTATGTTCTCCTCACAGCCGTGTAAAGATTATTGGTCAGAAATATAGATTTGTTGAATTATTATGCAAACTTTGAATCTCAAGACAATCAAATCTATAAGATATGTGGACTAGAAGTGGAGAAAATATAAAGAGGACTTTACTTTAAACTGGCGTGCAGAGATGAAAAAGATAAAACATAATAAAAACTACAAACAAAGAGGATACAATTTTTTTCTGCCAGGGGAAAGTCTATGCGGAGGTAGGAGCTGGACACGTAGGAATTGATATATCAACCATCCCTTCTAACATCAAGAGGACACTCTTCATAGAAGGACGAAGAGCTGGCTCATCCTGAATACACCAGAGCGCCACGCTAACCATATTCTCCAAGGTTGTCTTGTCTACTTCTTCCCCCCGCACAATCTTCTCCAACTCCCCAGCAACAAAGCATTTATAGGTCCAAATAGGAAGATAAATCTCGTCGTCCTTAGATACATTCAGCTCTATGTTCCTCCTGCAGCATATAATTTCCAAGAGCATTATCCCATAACTGTAAACATCTGCCCTCACTGATATTGGAGTGTTCTTATGCCATTCCGGTGCCAAGTAGCCTCTTGTCCCTCTGATCCCCGTGAAAGTCCTTGTTTGATCTGGCATGAGAAATTTTGCTAGCCCAAAATCACTGATTTTGGCGGTCCAAAAATCATCGATTAAAATGTTTTGAGGCTTTATATCGCAATGGATGATTGGGGCCTCACATTCTTCATGTAGATAGAGGATCCCCTTTGCTACCTCCCGTGCAATTCTCACTCTCTCATTCCAGTCTGGACGTGTATCGGCTCTAAACAGAAGATCTGCGAGGGAGCCATTGCTCATGTACTCGTAAACCAGAAGCCTTTTAGAGTCCTCCGCGCAGTAACCCAGCAAACGAACTAAGTTCCTGTGGTGGGTTCTTCCAATTGCTCGCATCTCCGCGCGGAACTCCCTATCACCTTCTTCAATTAGCTTCTCTAGCCTCTTTACAGCAACAAGTCTTGTACCTTTGTACAGTGCCCCTTTGTAAACTGCCCCGAACGAGCCCTTACCTATCACTTCTTTGAAGCCATTCGTTGCTCTTTTGAGCTCGTTATAAGAAAACAATCTCAATGCGACCCCTTCACTCATACCCAGGTTTCCATTTTCTAACAATTTTCGACACCTGAAAGCTCGACTTTTGAAAATGAAGAGGCCAGAGATTGCGAGGCCAACACATGACAGTGCAGTAAAACCTAAAGTCACCAGGAGAATTTGAGCTACTACTGCTTTGCTCACGACCACGAGTGGTTTCTTTTCCATGTGATGAGTTTCATTACTGCTCTTAATGCTTCTCATCCCTTGCTTCAAGAATGCCGTGGAATTTTCTGTACCTCTTCTTACATATCTCAGAGGAAGACTCTGTTTCTCACAAAAACCGTCCCGGAAAATTGCCGCCCCACAATAACAGTCTTCCAAACAAGACTTACTGCATTCTTCCTCCGTCGACATGGGCAACTTGAGATATGGACGATCTCCCCACTTCATATTCTCTATCGTTGTGATGTTATACAAGGCTTCGTGTTCTTTTCCACTAGTACACACTGCTTCCGAAAAGTTCCTCTCACAGCCACGAGACCAGTCATTCGGATCTACAAAATCAGTCCCAGGAAGGCAAACACAATATGGTTTGTTGTCATTGAATGTGCAATAGCTGTTGAAACCACAAAAAGTGTTCACTTTACAAGGATCGTCGAATGCTTGCCATAAAGTTGATACATTGGCCCTGCCATTTTCATCATAGGCGTGAGCATAGAGCCGGAAAAACCCATCGAAATCAAGAGTCGCACGAAAAAGAATTTTGTTGTTGCTTACTGAAGATGGGAAACTATATAAATCCGCGACCAGTTCTGAAGTATTGCCGTCGATGAGAAGCAGACGGCCAGTGTAATTAAGAAAAAGTTGATGGTTGGCACCACTAACGGCAGTGTCCGTGTGCCAGTAAGCATCTTCTGGGGTGTTCCCAGTTTTTTCTGGGTATAAAACAAGGTTTCCATCATTCTGCATCATGAGATGAAAACCTCCGGTTGAGTGATCTTCCTTGGTCAAGCTGGAGAAGAGTTGACCTCCAGCGAACAGAGTCTGACCTCCTAAAATGGTATCAGTGGGGAACTCAAAGCTTTGCCAAACAATCTTGGAATCCTTGTTATAGAGCACAAAATTGCCAGAATCGAGCATGGAGGCATGGGAAACGATGTCTGTCGCATTTGCAATAAGCTTTTAAAGTCCTTGCTCATCTGTTAAGATGAGCTTACCATCCTTGGTAAAATCCAGCGTTGCATTCGAGGTGACAAGGGGACCATCACGAATTGCTGCCCGCACAACTGTTTTATCGTCTTCATGGACCAACCAAACTCCTACCGCAAAGCCAGTGCTGCTTTGTCGGTAGAATCCAAATGCAAATCGGGAAGAAGGAGAAAGCCAGGAGGTAGATTGAGTTGAGGGAGACAGTGAAGAGCCCGGAGCTATATGGCTGAGTTTTTGTGTTCGGGCTTTTCCACATATAACCAGCAGGACGAAAACAAGGGATATGGCATCCATTGGACGGAGGAGGGAGCAGTTGAGAGGTTTTGGTGAAAGCCAATGGTAGTGTAGGTATTAAGACAGATTATAAGAGGTGGGGAAGCCGTCAAATCCGACGCATTTAACAACATATGGATACTCAAATGTTTAAATAGACGATGATTTTCTTCGTTGCATTGGACAATTCGACGTCTTCGGTTGCGCCTTGACCGAGTTGTCAAGTCTCCTCTTATGGCGCCTTCGATACGAAATGGAAGTCATCTTTTACTAGGTATGTCGTTCTAGCATTTCACGCTTGCCAAAATTTAAACAAAATCTGTTCAGATAGTTAACATAATTCCACTTTTCTTAGCGTACGGGTTGGACCGATAGAATGGACATAGCATGTTCCTCGCCCACCAAGGATAACATTTTTATGTCTTGTATTCCCACATACGAGGTCCCATATCTAGGTCCTGCTTTTGATATGAGAATCAAAATGCCGCGTGGAAAAATATCCACGTTCATCACACGACGTCGGCTTTCTGGACCCCTTTTTGGTTGAAGTCTTAGCTAAATTTGTTTCGGTCATTTGCGTGTGGAATTGAGCAACCTACAATATAATCCAGTGATTAAGCTCCACGATAAGGTCCGTGGGAAAGAATGATCATTGAGAAGTGGCAAGCCTGTAGCCCTGGAAACCTATAAACCCTTTGTTCAAAGAGAAGTTCACTGACAGGTCAAGTCCTCGTTCCAAGTGAGAGAACCACAGCCAATCTGCGGTTGCTCTTTCAGTTGCTCAGAATGGTCATCTTGATACTCAATCCTTAAGATGCAGTTTCGACAAGAAAACTTTTCCTTGTGGAAAATTACTCTTCTCCAAAAGGTTTGCGGAATTTGCGGTTCGAAACATCCAAGAGATAAACCACCATTCAATCAAATAAATGTAACAAATTCAGCATGTCCACATTTCTTCACAAAAACAGCCACGCCATCAGCCGAGACCTGTGGACTACAGAAGGCTGAAGTGATGTTGGGCTTCCAAGGGCTTCACTGGAGCTAATTGCTGTAGTTCTGGGCCATGTGGGCTTGTATATGCTACTCCCTCCTACCCCCACAGCAAATCCGCGAAAGGTCGACTTTTACCAATCAATTACCAATACCAGTTAGAAAAATCAAGACCAAACACGTACCCAAGAGTTGCCGTCCTTTCAAACTTGCCCATTTGACTTTGCATTTGGAGCACTGACTGTATGTTCATAATGGAAAATGGATCAAGTGGCCTTCACATCTCCGCTACTACTACGAGATCACGGTCTTGATCAAAACATCAAAGATCATGTGAAAAATGTCAACTTCAAGAGAGCAAACTCATTTTGTTCTGGTGCATGGAGCATGCCATGGGGCCTGGTGTTGGCACAAGCTCAAACCACGGCTACAATCCGGTGGTTACCGGGTCATGGCACTAGATCTCGCTGCTTCAGGCATCAACATGAAGGCAATCCAAGGCGTTGGCACTTTTCATGAATACAGTGAGCCTTTGTTGGATCTTTGGGCTTCGCTTTCCCCAGATGAAAAGGTAGTGCTCGTCGTGCATAGCAAGAAGGCTTGAGTTTGGCCCTTTGGAATGGACAAGTACGCTGAGAAGGTGGCCGTCGGAGTTTTCGTCACGGCCATGATGCCTGATACCACACAAGGCGTCATATGTTTTGGATAGGGTAGGGCAATAATAACTGGTACTTGTGGTTCAAAATCTGTATTAGAAAAAATATGGCCCTTTTAGATTATATGCGAAAACCATATTTCGAAGACGCTTCTTGGTATTGATTGGTAACATCGTTTTAAATGGAAAGAAGAAGAAATACTGTAAATAGAAGGAAGAGAAAATACCACACTTAACAGTATATTATTATCACAAGTGTCTTTTTTTTTTTTTTTTTCGTTTGCCCCAAAAATAAAAATACAAACAACTGAATTTCAACAAGTCTTTTTGTTCGGTGGTATGTTGAAGGTCGTTCAGTATTTTTTTTTTTTATTAGATAAAGAAGGCTTTAAAAGTACTAAATGTCTTAAGTGATCAGTAGCAAACAACTTTATTGATTTTTTTTCCTCTTTTATGAAAATGACTGCACAACTCTAGGTTTGTTTTATTATTTTTTTAAAAAGGAAAAGAACGATGAAGAAAAATCAACGATAAGTACTGTCAGACACTCGCTCTCGACTCGTCTTTTAAACGATTACTAATTTAGAGATGAATTTGGAGTCTTTGGTGTTCCTGCTTGAGTCATGAAGTTGTAGAACACAAACCAAGAACATGCCTTTTTCTATCTTGTTAGTTTACTGAGAACGCAAATGCCGATGGATGGCTAGACACACGGTTTTCGTCCTACAAAAGCGTCGACGAACCATCAACGTGAATGGTCTTGGGCCCCCAGTTCATGTCCTTCAAGCTCTATCAACGCAGCTCCATTGAGGTACTCTCTCTCTCTCTCTCTGTCTCCCATTCTGAAGCCACCCACATGGAAACTTGTCCACATGTACAAGACAACATCTTATTGGAAATGTTTCAATACTTTTGTTTAGACTAGATACTTCTGAAGAACTTTGCATTCCAAGCGTAACAAGTAACTTTTATCGTAATTTGTTCTAAGACCTTGAGCTGGCCAAGACTTTAGGAAGCCAGGTTCGGTGTTTCTAGCGGACTTGTTCTAGGCAAAGAATTTTTCAAATGAGGGCTATGGGTCCGTTCTGCTTGTTTTTGTTGTCTGCAATGAGGATTTATCACTAAATTAAGAATATCAGCGATGGATGATTGAAAATGCTGGGGCTAAAGAGGTGATGGAGATTAGGGGTGCTGATCATATGCCAATATGTCCAAAACCACAAGAACTTTGCCATTGTCTTCTCAAGATAGCACGTAAATATGCTTGAAAATATCTGCATGCTAGAATCGATCGTATCCCTATCTTGGTGTAAGGATGGCAGTTATCTACTAAAAGTTTCTGCTAATATGATTTGTGAACTCATTATCATGTCAGTTTAGCTCGCAATATATAGGGAACTCACTGCAATGAACGACACGCCATTGGAGAGGTGCTCCTTTTTCTCTTTATTGTACTTCCTTATACCGCTTCCTATTGAGTTTCACTAAATTCTTAACTTCTGGAAAAATGTACAATAACCTATGGCAATAAACCATGCTTACTTCTCAAATTAAGCAAGAGGATTGAACTAGAAGGATAGAAAGATTCTAACGTAACTCAACGTTAAAATACTTCAAAAACACGCAAGAAGATTGGGGAAAACTCTCATTTTATTGATTAACAAGAGAAAACCAGATTACAAGATGGGAGAAGTAAATCCCATGATGAATTTTACAGATGTACAAAACCGTAGTCTTATAGAACAAGATTCAGAACTACTAGGCGGGAGAGTTGCTCTGTGTCTCAGGAGCTGTTGGCATCTTGCTGCTGAGTTTAACTGAAGAAAGCTCCTGCAAGGCTGCGCGGTGGAAAGCATTCACCAGCTTGCCAAGGATAGCAAGCTAGTGCAGTGCTACAGGGGACGGTTCCCAGCTTGGGAAGCGCCCGTTGACTATACAACGTGGCATCCAGGTGGATGCCACATCATCTTCGAACACTCAATTTCTCCATAAGAATTAATCCAGTTCAACAGCCCAAAGTGTACTCTGCACATGACGTGGTTGCACAACAATGGAAAAACGTTGAATGCCTGAGAGTTACGTAAAAGGGTAACAGAGGCTTCAAAAGAAAGAAAGCGGCTGTTAACCCAACTGCTTATTTTCGAAGAAGGTAAGCTGAATACCGAAGCAGAAGGCCAAAAGGAGAAGCTCAGAAGATAAGTTTAGCTTTCCAATCTCATTTATTGTATTTTCTACTTTTTGTGTGTATTTAAGTAGAGATAATCATAGGTTGTTGGTAGGGAGTCTTGTAATACTTGAATATCTACTACAATCTTTTCATCCAATCCTTTTTTGGTGAATCAATGTTACTGCGGAAAACTTTTGAGTTGTAATTGTAAGTTTCGGTGGCTCTGTGTAAGCCCTGCTTTGGAAGTTTTCTGGTTGACCATAAACTCTGTTTTATTTAAATAAAGTATTTGTGTTTTCCCAAGAATTCCTTCGCACTTTCAAAAATACAAGTTGTGTTGAACAGGACAAAATCAGTTATTCTTATTTTATGTTTTAACAATTCTGCACTGAGTTGTCAACTACTTTTAGATTGTCAAGACAAAATATTTAACAGTTGTATCAAAGCTCTGCTTTGACTTTTTACTAGAGAGCCCATTTTATTTACTTAGGACTTTTAAATAGTATCCTCTTCGACTTTAAGTTCTTTGTCAAACATCCAACTTTTGTTTGCTTGTTTTTACCAGTGAAAATTACCATTATTCTCTCTCAAAACAATAACTTATTTTGAATATTTAGGGCTTTGGGAACTGGTTGAAAATGGTATGCAAAAGCCTGTTAGTGTGGATGCTTGGACAGCTGGAGAAAAAGAAAAATGGAGCAAGGATCATGAGAAGGAATGCAAGGCTTTCTTCATCATTTAATTCTCAGTGTCAGAAGCCGTATTTCGAAGGCTGGCCAATACTAAAACAGCAAAGGCACGGTTAAGAAGGAAAAACAAGTCTCAAGGAAGTGCCAAGGTAAAAGCTGTAAAATTCAAACCTATAGAAGAGAATTGTTGCGTCTTTTTTATTCTCACTTGAATGGAAGAGCTTTGGCCCCAGATTTCTCCGATTGGACCAACTCCATTTGCGCCGTTTTAAAGAGTCTTAGAATTAGTCAGCATTTCTTGGCTCTTTACTTAGACATTTCAAAATGACTTGTGAATACTAGTTTGGATTATTGGCATTGTTATGGCTTATGCAAATTGGGGATTTGATTGCCATTGTTATTTTTTGGTACTACGCCAGATGTTTAAATAGAGTTGCATGCTTGCCGTATAGACCCAGGAAACTTGTAGATTGGGCATGCTTTGGTCCGGCTATTCCACAGATTCAGCAGGATGCAGGGGAGGGCTTTTGGAGTCGTCAAATCCGAAGAAAATACATAGATGCCCAATTTTTTAATAGACATTGATTTTTCTTCATTGCGTAGGAAGCCTTAAAACCTTTTTGTCCGTTGACTGAGATGCCTAGTCCTCCCTAAAGATTTCACAACCACTAAAGGGTCACTCAGTTTATCGTCCTTAAAAGGATTCAGGTACAGATGTTGGCCAGTCAGTCACCCAACTTTGTATCCGCTTAACATTACATAGAACCGTGCACATAGCATACATAGTTGGATGATAGGCTGTCGGGTTTGCCTCAGACCAATCGGAAGTCATCTTTTACAAGTTTTATATGACCAAAGCAAGTCCTTTTAGCATTTCAGGCTAATAAAAAACTAATCAAATTCCGATCAGGCATTTGCTATAATACTAAGACAAAGTCGTCTTATCAGTGGATTCCACCCTTAAATTGGGTGTTGAATAATCTAATTATTTTCAAGTGTTAAAAAAACGTAGAGTTTCCTTCACTGGATAGGATTTCTATAATTCTGTGAAACGTTTGCCATTAGAATTGTTCATGGAAACACTGCAACGAAATCCAATTTATGCAGATCAAAGGAATTGCTCTTGACACTCGATTTCAGTGAAGGCCAATAGGCAGGGCCCCAAGAATTCCGATAGAAATCCCCTCCCACCATACAAACTTCTCTCCAACTGTGTTTTGGGACTAAAATAGTTCAGTTAATCTTAATGGTTTCAATGGCTATTGATATTTTTACTCTCAGCTAAATCGAAATAAGAATATACAACCACAAACTAGTAGCACAACGTTACTCTAGGATTAGACACTTACTAGAACCCAGACATGGATTTAATTAATCAAATGATGAGACAATGGGAATTAACTAAGGCTTTGAGAAACTGACGACATACCTTCGACAATTTTTTTCTCACAGTTGAAGATATGTTGAGAATGTCTTGCTGATATCCTGCAGAAATTGAATGACGATGAAATGGCATCCTTACAAGGGAAAGAGGAGAAGGCGTTCACAACTATGGGATATTATTAACTCCAAAGATAGCATACAATAGATATGGTTTGGCATACTTAGAAAAGTTTGTAGACGTCGGAACACATTAACGAGGTTTTTACTACAAATTTAACGTTTAAAAAAAAAAAAAAAAAAAAAAGGATGGATACTGATCTCATGCAACATTGGAAACAACTGGGGGTGGAGGGATTGGAATATCCGTTGTCCCTTCCAACATCAATATTACATTCTTCATTAGAGGACGCAAATCTGGATCTTCTTGAATACACCATAAGCCCACTTTCACCATTCTTTCCAGCATCCTGAAGTCCACACTTTCATCTCCCACTACCTTGTGCAACTCTCCAGCCATAAGGCAATCGTAAACCCAGCTAGAAAGAATTATCTCATCTGCTGTTGAAACATTCACTTCTATACTACCTCTGCAACATATTATCTCCAAAAGAACAATACCAAAACTGTATATGTCTGCTTTTACAGATATCATGGCCTTCTTGTGCCATTCAGGTGCCAGGTAGAAGCGCCCAGTTGTCGACTCCGCCCCCAGGGTCGCTCTCGATTGATCTGGTAGTAATAGCCTCGCCAACCCGAAATCAGAGATCTTTGCTGTCCATGTATCATCCATGAGTATGTTTTGGGGCTTTATGTTGCTGTGGATGATACGGGCTTCACACTCTTCATGCAGATAGAGAATTCCTCTGGCCACATCTCGTGCTATCCTTACACGATCTTTCCAAAGGGGACGTATCTCAGCTTTGAAGAGAAGATCTGCAAGCGAGCCATTGCTCATGTATTCATAAACAAGAAGCTTCCTAGAGCCCTCAACGCAAAAACCCAATAGTCGAACCAAGTTTCTATGATGAGTCCATGCAATTGTGGTCATTTCAGCTTGAAATTCCCTTTGCCCTTCGTCCACGAATTCCTCAAGTCTTTTAACAGCAACAGTTTTGTTACCTCCAGGTATAGTTCCCTTATAAACAGCCCCAAAAGAGCCCCTTCCTAGCTCTTCCTTGAAGCCATCTGTTGTTGTTTCAAGCTCATTGTAAGAAAATGATCGCAATGCACAGTCTTCAATTAATCCCAAATGTGCATTTTCTGGCTGACTTCTATACCTGGAAGCTAGATGCCTATAGCCAAAGAGACTACAACTAGCGAGGATAAGACAAACACACGAAATGCAACCCAAGCTTATAGCAAGAGCCAAAATCAAACCCCTCTTACTTTCGGTGAATACTTCAGGACCTAACGGAAAAGAAGGGGTTGTGATATTTGCTCCACTCACCTTGATGTATGCTGTTGAGGTTAAGCTTTTATTTGATCTCCCATATCTCAGTGGAAGCTTATATTTCGTGCAATTTTCACCTGCATATAATGCTGCCCTACAATAACAATCTTCCAAGCAAGATTTGCTACAATATTCCTTGTCCATTGATACCACTGAGTAAGGATAATCGCCCAACCACGCATTATACAAAGGAACCATAACATTCTGCATCTGTGGATCTTTACTTTGCCCGCAAACTTCGTCACTGAAATTCCTGCGGCACCCCAGGAAATTGTTGCTGGTGTTGAAGAAATCAAATCCAGGATAGCACTTGCAGTAAGCTTTGTCGCCCATGCTTGAGCAGTAGCTGTTGATTCCACAGAAACCTTTGACTTCACACTGGTTAGACAATGCGGACCAGCACACCGACATACTTGAGTTATGATCGCTATCAAAGTAGTGCAAATACATTCTAAATATCCCATCTGGATCGAGAGTTACAAGGTAGACAAAATTTCCGTCTTTCTTGCCAGGACAAGAGCTATTGGCCGAAATTATTTTTTTCCGCGCACTACCTTTTAAGAACAGAACGCCTGAATCACTAAGCATGAGTTGAGAGAAAGGCCAATCCCAAGTGCCAGTGGTCCAATAACAATCATTTGGTTCAGTCGATCTGTTGACGGGGTAGGCAGCAAGGTTTCCATCTCCTTGCATAGCTAGAAAAAATCGTCCAGTTGATTGGTCCGACACAGACGTACTTGATACTAAGTATTGGCTAATGGACAGATTCTGACCTCCTAATATGGTGTCAGTTGGATTATCAAAGCTTTCCCAAATAACAGATGAACTCTTGTCATAGAGCACAAAATTACCCGAATCAAGCATCGCAGCTGAAGCTGCAGGTTCTTTTGCATTCGAAATTTGCTTCCCTCCGTCTGGTTCAGCTCGAAGCAGCAGCTTACCATCTCTGCTTAGTTCCAACGTAGCATATGAGAAGACAGGCGAGTCGTTTCGATTTGCAGTCCAGACGACTGTCCTTTTGGCTCCATTAGTCAGCCATATTCCGACAGCAAAGCCATCACCTTGAGGATAGAAACCAAATGCAAAATGGCCGGAAGGTGAGAGCCACGAACTACGGTTGGCGTTGGGCGAAAGCGAAGAGCCTAAGGCTATCACATCGGAGTGGTTTTGTTGAGCGTTTGCACCATCATAAGGTAGGAAAACAAGTATTAAGAGTAGAACAGGTATGAAGGCCATGATGCGAGGTTTTGAGAGAGAATTGTGAGATACCAGAATATCGAACAGACAGCAGACCATCTCTCCAATTTGAACAAAAAAGAAACTTCAAAAGCAATTACACGAGACTAACTGCACCTCACGTTGACTTGACCTCAAGCCTCTCTCCCAGCTGTTGCGGTCTACTCCTAAACCCAAAACTTACTCACAGTTGTTGCAGTCAAGTCCAGAAGAACAGACAAGAATATGCGTCATCTTCTCATCTACAAACCCGGACTAGTGACTTTCTCTCTCTTTTAATATATTTTTTACGTTTGAGAAACTTTAACAATCCAATTGGGACATGTCACAAAGCAAGATAAAAGAAAATCCAACCAGACGAGCGAATTCTATTATATTGATTTGCTGTATCAATGACCTATACACCACTACCCTTATATATACAAGACTAAACCTAGTCTACCTTACATGGTAATAGATTATACAAAAAAATGAATAATATAGGAACAATTAGAAAATACTAATGAAATCAAGAGAATCATATGTAAAAACTTTTACAATATTGTAATTAGAATCTTATCTTTAATATTCTCCCTCAAGTCAAAGATTTGAACAAATCAAATACTCTTAAGTTTAGAAAAGGTATCAATGTTGCTTACTACAAATTACTCTAGTAAACAAGTTTGAAGGTTGCTGTTTGGTTGAGATGCATCTTGTCGCAATGATTCTTTTAACTTTTCTTTCATACAATGGGAGTCAACTTTGATGTGTTTGGTTCACTTATGAAAAATTGGAGATAAAAATGAAGAAGGGAAGGGCGCGAAGAAGAAATATTACGGATGAAATATTTGGCAATAAATTTTTGCCAAACTCAAAGCCAAAACTTCTGCTGGTGCCAAAGACAATGGAGAATCAAAAAAAAGGAAGTCTCTTGCTCTCGTACTCAGTCTTGGAGTAAACGGCCGAAGAAGTCTTCCGCAATAATTGTTGGAAAACTACGCGTAATTACCGCTGCAAGTGGCTAGCTTGCAGAAAACGAAGGAGAACGTGTGGAGTGCTTTCTTTGAGCCTTCCCATCAGCATACGGCAGAAATATAGCTAGTCAGGAAAAGAAAAATAAGTGGTCCAGGAGATAAAAATGAAGAAGGGAAGGACACTGAGAAGAAACTTCCTCTGAGGACTGTCTAAAGGCTTGATCAAATTGCTTCTTATCTGAAAGTCACACCAGTCCCAAGTAGACTATATCTTTCGCGGTCGGCTGAAAATACCAAAAAGTTAATATATTAAATAATGATATTCTTCCCCTTCTCATACAGCTTCTAAGAAGAAACTGATGCGGAAAAAATATGAAAGGTAATAGGAAAATCATCCTTTGAAATGGTAGCTTTGGAGTTAAGATGATTTAATCACTTGAGAGTTATTTTATAATACTTGCGGAGGTAGACCCCTGTATATGTAATGCATTTTACACAAAACAAAGAGCAGCGAGTGATGGAGTCGAAAGTGGTAATAACAACACCTTAGCAGCAGGTATAGTGGTCAGAAGAGATAAACACTGTCAGTGACTAGGAGAGAGTGGCTAGTGACAGTAGCCCGAGGTGAATAGAGACTCTGGCAGCAGTAGCAATCTCAAGCCTGTTTGTCGGGGTAAACTCCCAAATTGATTTCACAGGAGCAGCAATAGAACCCATATGCGGGGCACGTGAACTTCAAAACCGAAGACTCTTGGTCATGCATTACAGCTTATCCGGGCGAAGGAACTTATTGCATTGAGTAAATCGAGGGTTGTTAAACCTTTACGAGTTTTGAATAGAGGCCATGCAATGATAACTTCAACGACCTTATCAGAGGTGAAAGAATGGTGGGTTTAAAATAATGCCAAAGTTGACTGGCAATTATGATAAATAGCAACTAAAATATCCAGACAACATCCAACTTACCAAATATACTCTTAAGAAAAATACATGTTTAACAGGAAAGCTTACCCTTGCACCTTTTTTTGCAGTTTTCTCCCCACTGTAGACAGAAGAGTTCAGTAGGGGGAAACATAATGAAAACTAAATGATACATATATTTGTCCTCTAAGGCTAAAGTTTATGTGGACGTAGCAGCAGGACATGGAGGAATTGATACATCAGCAATCCCTTCTAACATCAATACGACGCTTTTCATAGAAGGACGAAGAGCTGGTTCATCTTGAATACACCAGAGTGCGACCTTGGCCATATTCTCTAACGTGGTCTTATCTGCTTCTTCCCCCCGAACAATCTTATCCAACTCCCTAGCGACAAAGCACTTGTAGATCCAAGTTGGAAGATAAATCTCGTCGTCGTTTGATATGTTCAGCTCTATGTTCCTTCTGCAACATAGAATCTCCAAGAGCACTATCCCATAACTGTAGACATCTGCTTTGACTGATATTGGGGTATTCTTGTGCCATTCTGGTGCCAAGTATCCTCTTGTACCCCTAATCCCCGTAAAGGTCCTTGTTTGATCTGGCATTAGAAATTTGGCCAGCCCAAAATCGGAGATTTTGGCAGTCCAAAAATCATCCATTAGAATGTTTTGAGGCTTTATATCGCAATGAATAATTGGAGCCTCACACTCTTCATGTAGATAGAGGATCCCTTTGGCAACATCCTGTGCAATCCGCACTCTCTCATTCCAGTCTGGACGTCTGTCAGCTCTGAAAAGAAGGTCCGCGAGGGAGCCATTGCTCATGTACTCGTAAACCAAAAGCCTTTTAGAATCCTCGGCGCAGTAACCCACCAAACGAACTAGGTTCCTATGGTGGGTTCTCCCAATCGCTCGCATCTCCGCACGGAACTCCCTTTCGCCTTCTTCAATCAACTTCTCAAGTCTCTTTACTGCAACAAGTCTTGCACCTTTGTATAGTGCCCCTTTATAAACTGTTCCGAACGAGCCCTTACCTATCTCTTCTTTGAAACCATTTGTTGCTCTTTTGAGCTCATTATATGAAAACAATCTCAATGAGACCTCTGCACTTAGGCCCACATTTCCATCCACCAGCCTTCGGGAACTTAAAACGCCACTTCTAAAAATGAAAAGGACTGAGACTGCAAGGGCAACAAATGACAACGCAGTAAACCCCGAAATCATAAGTATAATTTGAACTACTGCTGTTTTGCTCACGACTATGACTGGCTTCCTTTGGATAGGATTAGTTTCGTTGCTTCTCTTAACGCTTCTTACACCTTGCTTCAATAATGCCGTGAACTTCTTTTCTATATCTCTTCTTACATATTTCAGAGGAAGACTTTGTTTCGCACAAAAACCATCTTGGAATAGTGCTGCCCCACAATCGCAGTCTTCCAAACAAGACCGTCTGCATTCATCTATTGTTTCCGTTTCCGCCTTAAAATAAGGATAATCTCCCCAGTTCATATTCTGCATCACTGTGATGTTATATAAGGCTTCGTTTCCTTTCCCACCAGTACACGCTTCTTCCAAAAAGTTTCTCTCACAGCCACGAGACCAGTCATTTGGATCTACGAAATCTGTCCCGGGAAGGCAAAGACAGCATGGGTCGGTGTCATTGAGTGTGCAATAGCTGTTAAAACCACAAAAAGTTTTCACTGTACAAGAATCGTCGAATGCTTGCCGCAAAGTGGATGTATTGACCCTGCCAACTTCATCAAAGGCGTGAGCATAGAGTCGGAAAAACCCATCGAAATCAAGAGTTGCTCGATAAATTGTATTATTGCTGCCTGGTGAAGATGGGTACAGCTCTTTTACTATGGCTGAAGTAGTGCCGTTGATGATAAGCAGACTGCCCGTGTGATTAAGTTGAAGCTTGGCACCACCATTGTAAGTATCCGTGCTCCAGTAGGCATCTTCTCTAGTGTCACCAGTTTTTGTTGGGTATAAGACAAGGTTTCCATCAACCTGCATCTTGAGTCGAAACCCGCCGGTTGAGTGATCATTCTTGGTCAAGCTGGATAAGAGTTGAGTCCCAGCAGACAGAGTTTGACCCCCTAAAATGGTGTCGGTCGGGTGTTCAAAACTTTGCCAAACGATCTCGGAATCCTTGTTATAGAGCACAAAATTGCCAGAGTCGAGCATGGAGGCATGGGTAACGGACTTTGTTGCATTTGCAATGAGTGTAAGTCGTCCTTTCCCATCTCTTAACATAAGCATACCATCCTTGGCAAAATCCAGCTTTGCATTCGAGGCAACAGGTGGATCATCACGAACTGCTGTCCACACCACTATTTTATCGGCGTCATGGCCTAACCAAATTCCTACCGCAAAGCCAGTGCTGCCTTGCGGATAGAACCCAAACGCAAACCGGCCAGAAGGAGAAAGCCATGGTTGAGTTGTGGGAGAGAGTGAAGAGCCCGGGGTTATTTTGCTAGGTTGTCGTGGTTGAGCTGTTCCAAATATCATCAGCAGGAGCACGATAATGGATACAGCAGCCATTGGGAAAGGTGGTTGGGTGCTGGGGGTGCAGGGCCTTGGTAAAGAAACAGGTAGTATTGTTTTTCATAGTTCAACTAACAGTTTAGACTTGCTTTGAACAGTTGATGCCAAACCTACTTTCAGATAATCGTTGATTTTTCTTCCTTGCGTGGGCAGACTGGCAACAACGTTTGTCAATAAATTTCGGTGTCAAAGTCCTCCACTAGGATTCCACAAGCACTAAATGCAATTCATTTCGTTGGCATCCCAAGGTTCATGCATCACAAACATGGCCCGCAGCACCATCCAACTTTCTAATCCAAAGAAAGTGATAGGACTTTGCCCGTAACGTACACGGCTGGATGATTGAATGCCTGCAATTGCCTTTGGAACCAGTTGGAAGTAATCTCTGACGAGTTTTATTGACTAAGCACAGTCGTTCTAGCATTTCATAACTAACCAAAACCTAAAGGAGCTTTGATCACGCGGTTAATATAACACCACGACACAAGTATCTAATCAGCAGCTGCCACCTCCATTGATGACCACCATTAATATGTCTGTTGAACAATCTACTGATTGCCCAAGATTTAAACCAACGTGGAATTTTCTTCATTGCTTTATACAGATAAACGCATTTGTTTCTCCGGTGACTAACTGGTTAGGTCCTCCTCTAGAGTGAAACAACCACGAATGCTGTTCAATTTATTGTCCTTCAAGGTTCGCGAATCACGTAACTGACCACTTTCTCGGAGCCTGCCTTAGTATTTGAAATTGGTAGAGAGTAACTGCTTGCATGAAAAAGTAATAAGAATTTATCTTATTCAAGATGATTTTCCCTCCGGAAGAATGGTAATCGAACTAAAGAAGGAGGAAAAAAAAAACTAGGAATCAGCTGTTCACCACAAGAACTCAGCAACAGGGCCAAAAACCATGATGAACTAAGCAACACTACCACCGCAAAAACAAGCCAACCAAGGTATTCCATTCCTTCTAGTGTCATGAAGAAGTCTATATTTTCATCTTCCATGAATATGTCAAATTCTACAACCATCAAGCAGCTGTACATTTTTCACGAAATGATCTTCAAAAGAAAACACGAAAGCTGTATGTATTTTCCTTCACGGATATAAAGGCACTTTTTTGTCATGCGACGCCCCCTTTTAGTCTTTTTCGATTGACTTGTCAACAATGGCTTTGTCAACCAAAAATTAGACATCTTTATCATTCATGTAGTTCCCACTCTTTCATTCAGATAAAGGTTCCCTTAGTTACATCCAGTATCTTTACAAATGAGGTGTACCCTAGCTCTGAAGAAAAAAGATTTGTAAGTAAGCCATTCCGATCCACGTAGAATAGGCTTCCTAGAGCCTTCAATATGGATCGAACCAATTTTTTTTAAAAAAAAAAAAAAAATTGGTGCAATGTTGAACTTATATTAATAGAGTTTTGAATATAAAAATATAGAGATATGATCCAGCATTTCAAACTTATTACAACTATGAAAAAATAGATGGTAAAAGTCTCCAAATTTTATTTAAAACGATGTTTTATTTATTTTTTTTTATATTTTTAAACAAAGAAATTTTTTCTCATACAATTTTTTTTTTATTACTTTTGTTGTTTTGCTCTAAGAACGTCTCTTATTTTGTTCTTTATTTCTTTTAGCCTATACAATAAATGCACAATTGAAATAAGTTGTTATTAGTTAGTATCTCCGTGGTAATTTCAGCCCAAAATTTTCGTTTGACTTCTTCAATAAATTTCTTCTAATCTTTTAAGGAAAATAGTTTTCTTCCCTTTCCATAGATTTTCTTTATCAACGGCACAACAGGAACCTACCTAAATCTTTTCTGTGAGCCATCTGCGGCTTTCCCAAGCTCATTGTAAGAAAATGATCACAAAGGGAACTCTTCCGTTGATCCTAAATTTGCATTTTCCGACCTACTTTTCTACCTGTATCTGAAAAGACCTTAGACAACAAGTATAAAACAAAGTGAGGGGGGAGGTTCCAACTTTCTACTTTTCTTTTCTTCGAAAAACAGAAAAAAAAAATGTAACTTATTAAATACGATCGAAATATCATAGTTCGCAGGGCAATACAAAATCATCACCCTGCCTTATTAAAGAGAAAAAATTTCAACTAAATTGCTGGAGACAATATGATCAAAGTCCTTCATTGTCAAATGTGGTGTTTCATGTTCCCTTCTCCTAGATCAAGAAGTGCATTGACTGCCAGTTCCGGGTCGACCCTCGGAGGGTGATTCTTGTTTATCATTAACTTTAATAAAGCGAAACTTTTACAACTGTATTCTTGAAGATGGAAGTTAATGCCACTCATTTTCTGTACTTATAACACCCTCGTGAAAAGCCAAAAAGCAGCTTTTTTAACGCAAAAGTGCGTGCGTGCTAAGGCTATCTATTTCCACTGGCGAAGTATAAATTGGAGTAAGGCTGCTTAGGATCATAAGCAAGAAAAAATGGCGAGAGAAAGGATAGCCTTCGCGACTTCCTCTGCCATTGCCAGTCTCTTAGTAGCAACTGTCTTTCTTAGTTCTCCTCCCGAAGCCATGGCAAGAGAGTTTGCCCCATCTCTCCAAAATCGTATGGCCCCTAGAGACCAACGGCCATTGTCACCGAGGAGTTCATCATGGAACCAACAACATAAATATAGAAGAGAAAATAGACCACATCCAGTCACCCCGTCGTCACCATATCAGCGACTGCCTCCAACTATCAGGCCACCACCGAAGCCATACAAGCCGAAGCCCCCAACCGTGATCTGTCCACCACCGAAGCCATACAAGCCGAAGCCCCCAACCGTGATCAGGCCACCACCGAAGCCATACAAGCCGAAGCCCCCAACCGTGATCAGGCCACCACCGAAGCCATACAAGCCGAAGCCCCCAACTGTGGTCGAGCCACCACCGAAACCATACAAGCCGAAGCCCCCAACCGTGATCTGTCCACCACCGAAGCCATACAAGCCGAAGCCCCCAACCGTAATCAGGCCACCACCCAAGCCATACAAGCCGAAGCCCCCAACCGTGATCAGGCCACCACCGAAGCCATACAAGCCGAAGCCCCCAACTGTGGTCGGGCCACCACCGAAGCCATACAAGCCGAAGCCCCCAACAGTGGTCGGGCCACCACCGAAGCCATACAAGCCGAGGCCCCCAATAGTGGTCGGGCCACCACCGAAGCCATATAAGCCAAGGCCCCCAGTAGTGGTCAGGCCACCACCGACTCCACCAGGGTGCCCGCCACCATTACCACCGCCTACTCCTTGCTCTGGGTGCAAAACAAAGAGCTCACCAACAACGTAATACTACTTCCATTTTCCTCTTTTCCTAGAAGTATTATTCCTTCGAACGTGAACGTAGTCAAACATGGTTCTGAATCAGAAAATTGGCAACATTTCGTAATTACAGTTTGTAAGTTCACAATATGACGAACCTTTTTTTTTTTTTTTCATGCAGGAAATAAAGGTTACTTTTCTAGAAGATCGAATAAAAGCAACTTGAGTTCATCTCTGACTGCAGCCGTGCTTTTTCTGTTTGTAGCAAACAATGTTTGAACTGTCGATGTAATTTTCTTTCCTCCCATTAAGAGAATGGAAAGAGTTAAGCATCCTTCTATAATAAGTTCTATAATGCAAAGTTCAAAATAAATAAGTAAGGTTATCTTCAAGACATAAACCCGACTTTATTTTTGAGGTTCATGTTGTCAACGACGCCTTTTCTTACCACTTTCTATGTGACTAACATTCATTTTTATTTGTCAAAAATTAATAGCGGGAGTGACACAGGTCGGTAAACAACAGGTGTAAGTATGTAAAGGATAAACAAAAACAGCTTTCTTAAAACTATTTAATTCTAATAATTTCAATTGCCTGGTACATGCCTAACAAACAAGACATGTCCCCGTATATCGTGTTAATAAATACTAAACCATCCTGGAGTTCGGCTTGATACCCGCTCCCTACTTTGTGGTAATTAACTGCGAGAATGATCACGTTCGCGCTGTATTTTCAAGCAACAAAATAAGAAATCCATCACATTTACTAATATTGTTAAGTTCTACTTTAACACTCTTATGGACTCTGGAAACCAAGTCCATTCAATATGCGGTACCACAAGACGAGTAAGAGTTGGACTGCCACAACAAGGGGCGCGTCAACGATGCGGTAGAAGGAAATCCAACATTACTAACTTCAAATCATTGTTAAATAAATGGTGTGGAAGTGAAAAAGGGAAGGATCGAGTCACCGGAAACCTAGATTTGGCCGGAAAAACACAAGAACATGGCAAGAAAATACTCTATGATTATTGACAAACTCCCGTGAATACAAATTATAATTCGATCAACATGTATACAATACAAGATGACAATAACCAAGATCCTAACCCAATTACAATTGATTTATACACAATCAACACAAATTAAGCAAGATTGCAACGGCGACAATCTGTTGAATTTTTGAACTACCTAGCAGAATAACTACTAGGTAGTTCAAAAAATCAAATAGTACCATGAGCTCTCAGCTCCTTGTTACTAGCTACTTGCCAATGAAGAAGTACTTTACCGTTGGTTTCAAGTCCCTCTGAATGATGTGGTGGGAGTTCAACACTTCGAAAGCAGCTGCAGTGGAAAAGAGGTCATTTGATTTATATTGATTAAATGAAATGCAGGGAAGCAACAACTGCAGCTAAGGAATCCAGCTATTGATAAGAAAGCAAAGGAGTTATCGGTTCTTGGACTCTGCCACGGCATCCAATAAATGAAGCAAGATTTCTGCCAGCACAACATTCCAAGAAAATAATATACAACCTTCAGCCTGGGGATGAGACAAAGGAAAGTATAAGAGCAAATTGTTTTTCAGTTTTCCTACGTATAAACTAACATTCCTAGATTCATTTGATTTGAAGTTTACGTGAGCAAATATTTTACTTGAGTGCCCATTCCACAAGGTACGGCTCAAGCAATGTCCTCATTAAAAATATAGAAGAAGGTATGTGCTCTAGATTGCAAGCACACAAATTATTGGGTTAATTTCTAATACTATAGTCACTAAGATTCTTAGTGCCACTATCAAAGACCCCAATAAGGAAATTAGTTCATTTTCTCTATCCGATTATGATCTTACAAAGTAACTTGACAACAACTTACTCACCAAATAAAAGAGAACTATGGGTACCAAATCTCAAACTTTAGAACAAAGTTTTTTTGGGACATATACTTTGAAATCTCATTAATCTCTTAAACTCTTCATTATGAAGTACATGGATTCATAGTACAAAATACAAAAGAACTCTAGTAATATACCTTAATATAAAAAATTTCATGGTATGGAGTTAAAGAGACCTCCTCAAACTAAGACCCACTCTTACCTTGGTTCTCTATAAGTTTGCTTATCGCTACAAAAAAAAAAAAAATACAAAGATCTCGGACCAATTAATGAAGAGAAGGGTTGATTTGTTCTAATTTAGATTGGTTGTATAAGCAAACTTAATTTTATTGAATAGCTAGTTTGTCAAGATAGACCTTTTACAATGAAAGAAATTGTAGGATAGGTTCTTTTAGTTAACTTATATCATGATCAATGTCATTCCTAGATAGAAAATATTAGTCATTTTTTTCTTTTGAATGTATATGGACAAAGATGATTTTAAAGACTGTCCTTAGTCAGAATAGAATTCAATGTCATATTGGAGGATGAAATAAAAAACTATAATAAATGATTAGAACAAATAAAAAAAGAGATTTGGCTACTAAACTTTTTCACGTATATTTTGTTAGCTTACATTTATTATATATGGGCTAAATATAATACAAGACAACTTTAGAACAAAATAATTTACATTGTAATCTTGTTAGCAAAAGTAAGAAAAATAGTATAAAGGAGAGCTTATTTGTTTTAAAACATAAAATCCTCCCACAAAAATGTTATTTCAAGTGAGATTTGGAGACTTCCAACCTCTACCTTTTCATAGCTTTTGTAACTTTTGTAAGAAATGCACCTATATTTTTGTGCACTAATTTTTATTAATATAAACTTATCTTTAAACCAAAAATAAATAAAACTTTGTCATACTAGTAAAGTGATTTGCTTGTGCCCATTCCACTCGATTGTAGGTGAGCTTAATTTCTAGAGCAAATAATATTCCACTTGGATGTAAAATCTCATACTGAATTCAAAATACTTTGATTTAATTTATTAATCAATAATTGAAAGAAGACCACTGCTCTGTAAAGATGAATGGCAGATTGGACTCATGAGCAAAATGTAAGCAGTGGGATTGGACCAAGGGAAAAGAGATGGAATCAAGAGTGATACGGATATATTTGATATATGTGTCACACTGAAAAATTCTTTGGTGGCCCTCTACCAATTTCAATCAAGGAAAGACAAAAATTACAGAAGTTAATAGCTAAAATGTGGAGTTAGGGAAGGAATGTGAAGTTTATTTATTTTCTAGTACAAGTGGGGACTATCTATTTCTGAAAGTTTCCAAACCTTTAGTGGTTGGCACTCTAACAATTTTATTGGTCTTCATTCCACATTATGTGTGGCAAACACTGGCCTCTTGGAACGCACAATGGAAGCAATGAGCAACAAACAACCTAGGTTAGTAAACCAAACATCTGAAAAGGATTAACTATCACAACAAGTGGGCTAAGAAAGTATCATGTATATAACCAAATGAATATTGCTTTTTCCATTCAAAGAATTAAGCTCTTGCTCTTTCTTTTTCACAATTTAATTAAATATTGGTAAGAGCACTAGACTTTCGAACAAAAGGCAAAGGTACTAATTGTTTGAATTTATAATAGTGAAAGTTTATTCATACTGGGGTATGCCCCTACACTTTTGTAAATTACATTTTATTAATACAACTTATATTTCAACTAAAAAAAATTATTCACACAAATAGAAAATAAAAATTTTGAAGACAAACAAGGTTTGATACGATTTAGCCAATTCAAATCATATACCATAGCACATGCCAACCAATCTACTATGGACAACAAAATTCCAAGCACTTGAATGATCATCACAAATAATAGGATCTAACAATAATGATGGATCAAGAGGGGGAGGAAGGAATGTGGAAGGGGAATTGGTTTCATCAAATTGGACATTCGCAACAATGAAGGTTTTCTAGGTGGAGGGTAAATAACAATAGTATCCTTTATAGCTTAGGGGATAACTATGGAAAACACGATGAAGAGATTTGGATTCAAATTTGTGTTCTATATAAAGTTAAAGATAGGGAAATACAAGGCAACTAAAGGTTCTTAGATGGGTGATATCACTTTTTTCCCTTTTTGTTTTGTTTTTTTTTTTTTGGTTTGGTTGAAATACCATAATTTGTTGGGATAAAAGGGCAAGATATAAGCATAACCTAAACCCAATATTACATGACCTCAACAAAAGGGGGGGGGGGGAGAGAGAGAGAGAGAGAGAGAGAGAGAGAGAGAGAGGACAAAAGGAAGAAGAAGAAGAAGAAAAGTCCTTAAGGTAAAATCAAACACATTCAACTCTATATTTTAGTTACTCATTTAAGAGAAGACATTGGAAAATATTATGGAATGGAATTAAGTGTACCGCCTATAAAATTGGATGATGATTCATCATAACCATGATTTTATACTAAAGACAAAATTCTAATCTTTTAAGTCACCACTACTTCATTAAGGTACTCCAATTTAATATCAACACAAAAATTGTGATCCTTAACATTGCAAGATATTATTTTTCATTATACTTTGTGTCAAATATGTCTCTTTGTCATTTCAAGGTGGTCTAGGATACCATAAATCTTTTCAATAAGGTTGTCTTCAATTTGGTTATCCTTTTTAACTTGCTTTGCATTTTCTCTTCCCCTAATAGGTTTCCTTTTTGCTTCTTTATCTTTTAGTCATGCTAGCTAGGAGCTTTTTCTCTTCTAAGCCTATAGATTGCAAGTCTAAGTCCTTTTTAGCTTGTGAGGACTGTTAGTGAGTCAAACAAAAATGAAAAGGGCAAAACAATCTTAAGTCAGTGTTTGACTATTTGATTTCCTTCTTGTTGCTTGATCATTTTATCCTTATCATCTTCCAAATAATCAATTGAATAAGTTTGCTCTTATTGGCCTCTTCCAACTCATTCAGCATAATAGAAGAACTCCTAACTTGAATTTGATTAAACTCTAACTAGAATCTCTCCTATTTTTTTGGTGGAAAGGTAAATTATGTTAATAAATATTCAAATACAAAAGCACAGTGGCATACTTTAACATTACAAAAGTCACTATATCTATAAAAAGATAGAAGTTGAAAGCCTCTAAATCTTAGTTAAAATAATATTTTTTTAAGAGAAATTGAAAGCCTCTAAACCTTCTTTATTTTTGCTACGAGAATAAGAAAATCAATTATTTTCCCTGAAAAATGTCTTCTATTTCGTTTAACCCATATGCAATAACTACACAATAAATCCTTTTCTTTAATTTATTTGATCATTCTTTGTAATTCTTCATTCCATCCTCCAATGTTACATAGAATTTTCTTCTGAGTTAGAATACTTTTTTAAATCATCATTGTCCATGCTCATTCAAAAAGGAGATGACTCCTATTTTCTCTATGAGACTGACATAGATCACTATATATGTTTACCAAAGGAAAGAATCTCTCATATGATGTTTGTAATTGAACAATTTGTAATTATTTTATAGTGATATTTAATTTTTAACCTTTCATTGGAGAAAAAGAAAAAAGAATCTCTCCCATTTATTAGGCACTACTAAAAACATCTCGTATAGGAAACACTGCATTATATGTCTAAAGTTTAAAGTTAAACTTTGTTTTAATTCCTGCATCAGTGCCCATAATAGTTATATTTTTTACTCTTCTTTTTGTATTATTTACCCACTACAACATTCTAGTTCCTCTAGAAGATCCTTTGTCAAAGTCATTTGCCACAATAATTTTTCGCCTATTATACCCATCCTTATCCTTATACACCTCCTTATCCTATAGGTGTTGGTCATCCTCAAAGTGTACTAGGATAGCAAAATCATTTTGAATTGCACTTTCTTATGATGGATTGTCTTTTTCATACTTCTCCTCAACTTCTATTTCTTCAACCAAACTACTTGATAGGATCCATCAAAAATCACTTCATTTCCATCTTCATCTTCATCTTCATCTACATAGATAACATCCTCATCAATCTACTTTGGTTTGAAGGACACAACAACCCATCATTAGATACAATAAGATTAACTTCCTATGTAATGGCTACCAATGCTTTTAACTTTTTTGTATTTTCTTTTATTTTCCACATCTTGGATTCCTTAGTTACTTGAGTTTGTTTTCCTTTCTCATCACCTAAATGTTGGGCTTTGGATTTTTCATACCTATGCAATTTCTTTCCACAAATGGGCTTATCATATTCATCTCATTACAAAAATTACAAAAACCAATATTCATCTTATAAACAATTTTTTTGCCACTTTCTACCCTCCCTAAAAACATTACAATGAATCCTAGTGGGCAAAGGATTAGAAATATCCATCTCTACACATTCTTGCAAACATGAAGTTCTCTAAGAACAAAATGTGATCATCCACCTTTGAAAAATGACTCAGCCTATTACCTAATCCACATAAAGCTAAAGGATTGTAAATGGGTAAAGGCAAACCTATAACTGCTGCCAAATTGTTGCATGTTTAGATTGGTTGCTTTCATTTAGTGCCCTTAACCATTTGTAAAGGAGAAAATGGTGGTTCTCAAAAACTCATGATTTATGTGATCAAACCATGATGAGATCCTCCTTTGGAAAAAGATGAATAAGAGTACTCCAAGGATCCATTAATCCAACTATGACAAGATGGCATAAACCCTAAGAAGAGTTAACATGATGCTTAAAGCATTTGACAAATGGACAACGAGATCCAAAGTTTGCTATAAACATGAATCTATGAAATTCTACATCTTGTTGATATTTAGAAAGAAGTATGCAAAATTCTAGTTCCCCCTTCTATGTTGTAGGTTCTTTTAGAGAAAAGGGAATAGGCAAAATTGGTGGAGGTGATGGAAAAAGAGAAGCTTTTATTTGATTGGTAATGATAGAAAGATAAAATTTGATAAAGGCCATTAATATATGGGGCATTACTCACAGAGGTAACTTAGATCGCTTTGATGGCATGCCATCCAAACAAGTTAAGGGCAATGGCAAGTGGTGAGGCCCCCTACCAATGGCAAAGGGGAAATGGTGGTGGCCACCATAAGGTGGTTGGTGTTGAAGTTTGTTTAATGGGCAAAGGTATTTTTAGTAAGATTTGGGTGAGCAAGAGAGAGAGAATAAATAAAGCACTTGTGATTGCGATTTTTAAGATGGGATATATTAGTGTTGCCACATAAAAGTCTCTTGTTCGGTGAATTTTAGATACAAGTGAACATATCGAACAAGTAATATAATGATGAGTACAGATATCGTCCCACGAAGACTGGTGTTTACTAAACTAATTAATTACTAATGGTGAACAACTTCTAGAATTTATCTAGCCAACCGAAAAGGTAAATTGTGAATTTAATAACTAAATTCAATCTAAACTTAACAAACGAAAGATGTTAGAGCATCCGATTTCACCTAATTATTATGTACAAATGTCGATCATCCATGTTAGCAAGATTAATTTTACTTATGTGATGGCAGAATTTCCTAATTTATTTACTATCCTATATCTAGGTATAGTAAACCTATTTAGTTCATTAATTCACTATATTTCTATATGTGAATTGAAACAAACTAAATGCATTAGGTTCTGTGAAGATTCCTGGTTTACAATAAATCTTTCGATCATCTCATCACCAAAAGTCACACAAATAATATGGTATATGTCTATCCATATTAATCTATGGTTGCATATTAGAAAAAGCAACTGTATGTCATTTCCTGTCGGTCTCTAACATGCAAATCAAGTCATCTAGGTGGTAGCTAATCACCTAAAAGCATTAAACTCCGTAATATGCAACTTCACATTCATAAAATATCTCACAAAACGTAAATAATCATAACATTCATACATTATAATTAAGTTCCATCGTAGCTTCAACATACTAAACTAAAACAACATATTTAAATAAACTAACTCAGTGCAAAAACGTGAACAAAACATTCTGGAATTTAAAAACATTAAAGCTGTCACCAAATGTCTTCAAATCACAAAATAAATTGCACAAATCTACACATCACAGGGTGAAGAAGAAGCTGTCTGAAGAACGGAAGAAAAACGAGCTAAAACGCGCCGTCACGCGCTTTCGCACGCGCCTCCACGCGCCGGTGACACGCGCCGCCGTCCGGCCGCCACGCGCCGCTGCCGTCCGCCGCCGGTCTTCACAGAAACCTCCAGAAACGTAGATCGGGATGCCTAGGTTGCAGATCTGTAAAAATATCGCGCAAATCTACCACAGAAACGCGTAGATCTAGCAGAGAAGACTCGAACGGCGTTCGCCGTTCTTCGCCGGAAACCACCGTAAATCGCCGTGAATCTGTTACAGAAACGCCGGAAATCTCTCTAGGAATTCAAATCTGCTTTCAGATCGCCGGAAATCTCTCAAATCTGGCCGGAAATAGGTGCCTTCGCCGGAAAAGAACGTCACGGTCCACTTTCGCCAAACCGCCGGCGTCTACAGAGTCCCGCGCTGTCGCGCGTGGCCTCTGCTTTTCCGGCGAGGTCCTAGCCGCCGAAATCTCTCCTCTGTTCTCTGTTCTCTGTTTTCTGTCCTCTAAACCCGATTATCCACCGTCATTTGTTAATCGGCTTCCAAAATTGGTCACGATTTTCCTTTCTCCTTTTGACTTTCCTCTTTGTCGTTTTCTTTATTTTTCCATGATAATTCACGTGTTTCCTCTTTTACTTCTTTTTCTCTGTCTTTTTCTTCTTGTTGCTTCTCACATGCTTCATAAATAAATAATAAACATTGATTTTGGATGATTTATTGTTTCTTTTTCTTTTATTTTGGGTTTATTGCATAAAATAACAAAAATATATAATTAAATACAAATATAATTTAATAAAAACTATATTAAACATTAACTAAAATAAACAAAATAACTCTATATAAAATAGAGTTATCATCTCCTACCTAAATGAATACTCTTTGAAAGAAAATTATTGGCATGAAATATGAAAACAAGATGATTATTAGAAGTAAATTTGGAAATAAATAATAAAGTTTTGGTAATAGACAAGAAAAAAATAAGACAATATTGAATTTAGCATCAAAAGACATGACTATATTACATGTATGAGGAATAGGAAGATCAACATCATCACCTACAATTACTTGTTGATTACCTAGATAGGGACTAAAATTGGCGAGCTAAAATAAGTGGTTGGTGGTGTGATTAGTGCAATTTAATCCTCAGCTTTTAACCCAATGTAAGTTTTACGGGCGGGGCCCTGGTTCAGTGGTGTTCTCTGAGCCTAACCTTGACTGACAGTCCCACCGGTCAGGGGTTCGAATCCTGTTCCTCCCCTCCTCTGGGTGTGTGAGTTTATAATAAAAAAAATTAAAAAAAATGAAAAAAAAAAAGGTGTGATTAGTGCAATTTAGTGGACTTGAGGCTATAGTGTAAAGGTATGGGGATTTTGGGTTTAGGAAACACCTTTAGGAAAAGTCTACTGGGGAAAAGTTTGTTAGCAAGTTGGATTGGATCTTGTAGTGAGATAGGCTTGATTTTGGGCTTAGGGTGGGAGGGGAAAGGCAAAATTGAAATTGTATCTCTCTTGGTAGTTTATCACGTGGTGGCCGGACCACTTGCAAAGTTGGCAAATCGACAATCAATAACCACCATTTTGCCCATCATAAGCCTGGGCGTGAGAAAATCAGGGTGATGTCATTTAGTTCGGCGCATGCAACAACACAAAGGGTGAAAATTGATTCGGTTTAGGATTTTCGGGTGGATAAAATGGGCAATTTTGGGGCTATTAGGCAACAACGGTGGCCAGAGATGGGGGAGAGGAGGCATGGACAAGATTGAGGTAGGCTTCATGGGTGAGTTCGAGGTTGTGGGGGTCATCCAGGGTTAGGTTTGGGTCCAAGAACACACCTAGTTCATGGTGGAAATTAGGTTGAATTTGGGTCTGAGTCGTCTAAATAGGTAGTTATGGATTTTGGCCCAAGTGACAATCTCTCCAGTGGCTAGAAGCTAGTTGACAAGGCTATAGGCATGATGGAGTAAATATAAGATTCATTGAGTCCCCTTCGACAAGTTTTGGAGCTCCGTCCAGAGTAATGTTTCTCGGGCGGTGCCTTTGGATACTACGTGGTTAGGGCAACGAAGGCAGCAGCGGAGGTGGAGAAGCGAGCTAAGCCAATGACGATCGACGGGGTGGAGGTGTTTAGAATCCACCCCAGTGCCGTTTGGTCCTAGGTCACCCAATCGTTGTACTTTGGGTTTAAGTCTTGGTGCCATCTTCATTTGTGTGGATTGATATGGCGGGCAATTGCAGTAAAGAGCCATTGACAATCAACATGAGACAACTAATAGTATGGTAGGGGAGGATTTGTGTCTGCCACATAAGGTAATTGTTGTTGTCTAGTCAGACCTTGATCATTGGAGAACTAAGATTGAACTTATGGGTCAGGTTCGGCAATGTGGGGGTGGCAGCGGTGGTTATTAGGGTCAGATTTGTGGAGCTTGAAAAAGCGATGAAGATCAAAAGGCTTTCACTATTTATGCTTTGGTACCAATTTGAGAAATGTTGGACAAAGGTTGGTTGGAGAACTGATTATGAATATGGAAAAATTGTGAAAAATCAATACATTATCTGTTTATATAAGCATTAGATTCAGTTTGTAACAATAAATCTTTTGCCTAAGTTTATAGATAACATTGAAGCCTGAAAATCAAAGATTATCTCAACATCTTCTTTAGGTACACAAACTAGGTCATCTCCAACTTCCTTGGGTGCATGTGTCGAGTCATCTCTAGCATCCTCAGGTGCATGGCTCAAGTCATCTCCAACTTCCTCGGCTGCATGGCTCAAGTCACCTAGGGCTGATGTGGCTCTATGCAACTAACATGGTGCTACTTAGCGTTATATTACTGAAGTGGTCCCCACTGACATCACACTCTCTAAAAAATATAGTATTCAAAACTCCGCAAATTGGAATGCTTGTTGTGGGGCACAAAATTGCTCGAGTTTGCTGAATCGAGAACTTTCAAGTGAACTTATTTTTTCAATTGTTAGTTTTACTTATCCTTATTTGTAACTTTCAAAACCAAAATTTAAATTTAGGGCAGTGCTTTATAAACATATGTATAAAAAAATAGAATAGTTCGTTTAGCCTCCTTATTCTTACAATAATTAAATATTTCAGATTTCTACTAGCTGTTCTATTTATCATTTTAAAACTAGATACAAGTTATTTGAAACTAATTAAATTACTGATTCTTAAAAAATATCTTTTTGTGGTTTTCTATATATTTTATAGTTTCTTACTGTGTCAATTTTCAATTCTTGGTCATTTGAGATTCATGAGCAACTTGAATTAATATTTCAGAATAGATACTAGCTCTTTTCCCCCCTTTCAAACGAATTGAAATGATTGAATTTTTACCATTTGGAATTGTCTTAGGTCTAATGGCCGTTACTTTGGCTGAATTATTTGAAACTGCATATTTACAGTACAATCAGGGTGATTAGTTGGTTGGATTATTTATTTCTTTCTTCGATTGACCTCCTAGAAGAATGGAATCACACTACGTCAGATTTCACCCTACGACATTGGGTTTTGCACACCCACGTCCTATCAAACTGAGCTAAGAGTGCTTTATAAATATTTTGTAACCCTAATACATTTTTGCATGCATTTGCTATTAGTTTAGTATTATATAGAATACTGTAAAATGAAAGATTAATCATACATAATTTTAATCAATTTCAATTATTTCTCACTTTCAACTCATAAGTGATTGGTAGGGATGGGCTAGGAGGGTTACAGTAATGTTGATCATCTAGTTGGCATGGCCAACGGAGTTTGTTGTATCAGCGATGACTACTTCCTGGCTCATCTCTTAAAATCGACCTCTTTGATTTCAATTGAATAATCAAAAAAAAAATTCAAAAAAAAAAAAAAAAGTTGCCGGAGAGAGTGAAGAACCCGGGGCCATTTTGCTAGGTTGCGGTGGTTACGTTGTTCCATATATTATGAGTTGGGAGGACAAATTTCGTACACCCTTGATTTTTCTTCCCTACGGTTGGCAGTCTCGTCATAGACTTCGCTGTCAAAGTCCTCCGCTACGCGGAGTTAACTCTGTCGTCATCATAAGGTTCGTGCATGACATGAATGGCCTGCGGTGTCATCCAACTTTTTTGTCCACAGCAAGTGAAAAGGACTTTGCACGAAGCGTGCACGGTTCGATGATAGGGGACACTTTTTTATGACTAGAAGTCAAGTTGTTCCAATAAACCAAAAACTAAGCAAGCTCTGATTACGCGGTAAATACAACACTAAAACAGAAGTATCATAGGAAATCCAATCCGCTGCGGGTCAACCACCATGTGATTGCCTAGGGCTACATCAATTTCTGCTTATAAATTGATATACGTTATCGAATATTTCAAGCAATTGAATATACAAAAGTTTTCACAAATTTTAAACTCTTAATTTTATTTTCCGGCGGACCTCTGGCGACCTTCTTCCGATTAGAAGTATCTTTGTTTCTCTGTTGATTGAGTGGACAAGTTGTCCTCCAAAAGGAAACAGCCACGAAATGCTGTTCACTTTATGGCCCTTTCAAGGTTTCACGTGTCACATAATTGAACCCTTCGTCGGGGTTGCCTTGGTATACCTAGTTGGGGGAGGGTAACTGCTCACTTGTGAAGCCAATAATAATTCATCTTATTCACAATCTTTTTTTTTTCCTTCGGATGAATGGTAATCTAATTAATGAAAGAAAAATCAAAAAATAAAATCCAACAATCAGCCGCTCTTCACAAAAACTCAGCAAGACATCTAAAAATATGACAAAGCAAGCAATAGTAGCACTGCAAAACAAGCCAACTAAGGTATTCCATTCTTTCTGGGGTCATGAAGAAGTCTATATTTTCATCTTCTGTGGACTTGTCAAAGTCTCCAAGCATAAAACAGCTGTACATCTTTCACGAAATGATCTGTAAAACATAATACGAAAGCTATATGTATCTTCCTTCACCGATATGAAGGCATTTTTTTGCCATCTGACTCGCCTTCCAGTCTTTCTTCATTTTTTTTTTAATTACTTTGTATCTTCATGGCTATTTCAGCCTAAAATTTCCATTTGGCTTCTTCAATAAATTTCTTCTAATCTTTTAAGGAAAATAGTGTTCTTCCCTATCGATATATTTTATTCATCAACAGTACAAAAGGTCAGCAGATCTTTCTGTGAGCCATATGTTGCTTTCTTAAGCTCGTTGTAAGAAAATGGTTACAAAGGGAACTCTTCCGTTTACCCCAAATTTGCATTTTCTGACCTACTTCTATAACCTGTATCTGAAAAGACCATAGACAAGAACGATAAAACAAAGTGAGTGGGAGGTTCTAACTTTCTACCTTTATTTGCTCCGGAAAAACAGAAAAAATAAATAAAAATTGTAACTCATCAAATGCGATTGAAGTAACCTAGTTTCCTAGTTCGGAGGGAAAGAAGTGCATTGAAACTTCTTCAACTAAATTGTTGGGGACATTATGATCAAAATCCTTCACTGTGACTGCATTGGCTGTCAATTCCAGGTCAACCCTCGGAGGGCGATTCTTGTTTATTAAATACTTTGATAAAGCGAAACTTCTACAACTGTATTCATGAAGATGAAAATTACTGGCACTCATTATCATCATCTGTACTTTTAACGTCATTAATGGCACTCATTATCATTATCAATACTTGAAACGACCTCGTGATGAGCCAAAAAGAAGTTTCTTTGACGCAAAACTACGTGCATGCTACGGCTGTCTATTTCCACTGGCGATGTATAAATTGGGTTGAGCGGTGCTGCTTTGGACCATAAGCAATAAAAAAATGGCGAGTGGGAAGATAGCCTTCGCGACTTCCTCTTGCATTACCAGTCTCTTTGTAGCAATTGCCTTTCTTAGTTTTCCTCCCGAAGCCACAGCGAGAGTGTTTGTCCCATCTCTCACAAATCGTGTGGCCCCTAGAGACCAACCGCCATTGTCACCTCTGTGTTCATCATTGGACCAACCCCCACAACACCATAGATTAAATATATCCCAGCAGGTCATACCGCCGTCCCCTAATTGTGGTAATTCACCACCATCGACGCCAAATGCACCAAGTGCTCCAACTGGGTTCACACCACCATCAACGCCAAATACGCCATGTACTCCAACTGGGTTCACGCCACCATCGATTCCAAATACGCCAAGTACCCCAACTGGGTTCACACCACCATCGACACCAGATACGCCTGATACTCCCACTGGGTTCACGCCACCATCGATTCCAAATACGCCAAGTACTCCAACTGGGTTCACACCACCATCGACACCAGATACGCCTGATACTCCCACTGGGTTCACGCCACCATCGATTCCAAATACGCCAAGTACTCCAACTGGGTTCACACCACCATCGACGCCAGATACGCCTGATACTCCTACTGGGATCACGCCACCATCGACGCCAAATGCGCCAGGGACTCCAACTGTGGTCGGGCCACCACCAAATGCAACTGGGTGCACGCCACCATTACCATCTGCTCCTCCACCCACTGGGTGCTGAACAGAGCGCTCACCAGCAAACTAATACTCCTTCCGTTTTCGCTGTTCCTAAAAGTATTATTCCTTCAACCGTGAACGTAGTCAAACATGGTTCTGAAATAGAAAAAAAGGCAACATATCGTAATAACAGTTTGTAGGTTCACAATATGACGATTCCTTTTCTTTTATGCAGGAAATGAAGACCATAAATAAAGTGGAGGTTACTCTTCTAGAAGATCGAATAAACGCAACCTTGAGTTCATCTCTGTCTGCAGCCATTTGCTTTTCCTCTTTGTAGCGAACAATACTTGAACTATTGGTGTAACTCTCTTTCCTCTTGTTAAGAGAACGGAAAGAGTTAAAGATCCTTTTATAATAAGTTTAAAATAAATAAATAAGGCGATCTTTAAGACATAACCCTGCTTTATTTTTGAGGTTCAAGTTGTTAACAAGGGTTTTCTTACCACCTTCTGTCTGACTAACATTCATTTGTATTTGTCAAAATTAATAGCGGGAATGACACGGGTCGGTAAACAACAGGAATGAGTATATAAAGGATAAATAAATACAGCTTTCTTAATTCTATTTAATTCTAATAATTTCAACTGCCTGGAACATGCCTAGCAAACAAGACATGTCCCCATATATCGTGTCAATAAAAACCAAACTATCCTCGGGTTCGGCTTGATACCCGCTCCCTACTACGAGGTAATTAAGTGATATTGTTAAGCCCCACATCGTAAATATAAAAACTTAGAAAAGTAGTTTATAAAGGAATCGATCTTAAGTTTAAAGTTAAATATGAACCATCTTTTATAATTTCTAATACAATATCAAAACTCAGATTCCTACTTAACACTTTTGTGTACTTTAAAAGCTGAGTCCATGTAGTAAGTGGCACCACAAGGTGATTTAAAATTAGACTACCACAATGAAAGAACATGTTAAAATGTGATAGGGAAAAATCTAACATCATTAAGTTAAAAACATGTTAAATAAATTATGTAAAGTAATTCTCAGTTGTTAAGAAGTTTATTAAAATCCAATTTTTATTTTTTACTACTTTGCTTGTAGACAAAAATTCTTGTAAAAAGCATTATCCCATATCCGAGGCAAAAAAGTATGTTATGTCCAACATGAAAAATATATATAAAAAAGGTAGTTTATAAAGATAGATGTCCACACACTTAATTCCTTAAGGTTTTAAATTAGATTTTGATATTGAACAATTATTTACATAGTAGGTCAAGTAAAATCACTCAACCACGTTTAGTTCTTATAATCACTCATTTAGATTAAACCATTCAAGCTTGGATGTCAAATTTATTTGTGTTAGTTTGCAGTGGAAAAAGGAGATATTTGATCGGCGAAGAGAGAAGCAACGGGTAACAGGGAAAATAAAAAATAAAAAAATCTGATGAAAGCAGAGGCTTGTAGTTACAGAGCAGGGAGAATAGGGAGATGAAGAGAGGAAAGTGGGAAGAAATTCAAAGGGTACAAGGAGATGGGTAGCGAAGCTTTTTATTATATATCTGCAAAAGCATAGAAATGTACATAGAAAATTTGTAGAAAGAAATACATTTAAATAAAATAAAGGTAAATCATAGTTTATTAACTTGATAATTCACGACGAATCTGTATAAAATTTTCTAACATTAGCGACTAAGATCTAGATGTCACTAATTTAGTAAGGCAGCATGTACAGTTTATTTCCTCCGTTTTCCCAAGAAACATTCACGTCTTCCGTCATTTTCTTTTCCACATGGAAAGGGTGCTTTCACGGCTTTTCTCCACGCCCTTCACGGTGTCACGGAGAGGATGGGACTCAAATTATCTCATCTGACAGAAAATTCAGATAAGAAATATGTTTTGATCAGTAACAGTGGCTAACCACTATGGATAACATCTCACCTTGTCCAGATATTTTTAGTACGAACCAAACTGGGCAAGAACAATCAATTATTGTCTTGATAGGCAACGAAAACAAATCTCAAGAAAAACATAGAGATGTAAAGATGAATCACTATATCAGTGAAATAATGGCCAAGGTCACATCAGCTTATCAGGTTTTCACTAATTCAAGCTAAAATCAAGAATAAATCCTGGACTTGCAGCATCTCTGAGGTCAAAAATGCAGGCAAGAGCAACAGGGTACAATCAGAGATAATTATTGAAAGACATGTTAAAGCTGTTGATACTGGAAAGGCTGCGCACATATTTACACTTCATCTCCCACAAGGAAAATCCTGCAGCGCAGAGTTCCAAAGAGCTGATATTCAAGTTCCTAATCCTTTTCTTCTCAAAAAAATGTGCCGATAAAATTCATTGAAGGAGAGACGGTCAGCTGCAAGATTACATGAATGCATAATGAACAAGTCCAAGAGAATGCATGAATAAAAATAGACATAACTTTATTAAGGCAATATGCCAAACCTGGATTTAAAGACAGTAGCCTTGAACAGATATCAACAGAGTCTGGATGAAGACCCGGTAGGATTAACTGAGAAAATGGAAGACATGTACATGTCTTCATGTTCTGTAGCAGCTGAGGAAACAAAAGTTTTAATCGCGGTTGAAGGTGGCACATCAGAAGGACCTTGAGTTTAGGACCGTGGTGGTACCTGAACATTTGTCCTACCACGAAAAGGTGGATAGCCATTCAGAAGCTCAAAAAGAATGGCACCAACACTCCACATGTCAACCTACAGGGGAAAATGAATGGCAGTTATTCCTAACTCAGAATAAACAGACAAGATTAAGTAATCGCCTTACCTTTTCGTCATATCTTTGGAATAGAAGAACTTCAGGAGCCATGTATAACGGGGTTCCACAAACTGTCTCAGCATAATCGCTAGGATGTACAGATCTGTCCTCCAAATGGAAAATTTAAAATTCATGCCAGGAATAATTATAAATTCAAGAAACCTTTCATAATAAGAAGATTATGAAAAATGGGAAGCTTCATTGGTGCCCTTCTGCTAATTATTTACCTTGAAAGTCCAAAATCAGATACCTTTAGGATAGCATCGCTGCTGGGGGCAGAGAGAAGAATATTCTGCGCAGATATAATTACCATAACAAGAAAATTAATAGGAACTCAGATCTCATGAAATTTCTAACGTTAAAAAAAAAAAAATAATAAAATAAAATAAAATAAATTATGAAGTGCAAACACAAAACAATTTTAGAATACTACTCCACTTCTGTAGCTACCTATTCAGACTGCAATATCTTCCAACTTTTGCAAGATTGTTCCTTTTCTTTTATTTCCTTTTGTCCAGAAATTATTGTGTGGTCAGAAGAAACATAAAGAGGCCTAGAAAAATTACCAGCTTCTGAAAGTTGCAAGATAATACAAAAATCTAGTTATTCCCCCATGCAATGTCTATAACAATAAGAATTGCCTCTTATTTGGAGGTTTACATCTTAAACTTTCCAAGTTGGAATCTGTGAAGTCCAAGATATGATGCTTTAGTAAAGAACACCAGACTAAAATGTTATGACAGCTTTTCATTCCAGATAACGGAACATCATTATCATATACCAACTATCTAATTGTAGACTGGATAGCTGTAAATCAGACGGAAGATGCATGCTTTATTAATGTAGCAAACAAGAAAAGAGGGACTCGCCTAAGGAGACCAATAAATAAATAAATAAACAATACATGTAAGCTTAGCGACAGAATAACGACTAGGTAGCTCAAAAATGCAAAACAGCACCATGAGCTCTGACCTCCTTTTTACTATCTACTTGCAAATGAAGAAGTACTTTACCTCTGGTTTCAAGTCCCTGTGGATGATGTGGTGAGAGTTCAGTACTTCCAGAGCAGCTCCTGTAGAAAAGAGGTCATTTGCATTATATTGATTGGATGAAAAGCAGGGAAGCAACAGCAGCAGCTAAGGAGTCCAGCTATTGATAAGAAAGCAAAGGAGGAGTTACCAAGCTGCTGCATAAATCCTCTCGCTATCTGTTCTTGGACTCTCCCGTGGTGTCGAATAAATGAAGCAAGATTTCCACCAGCGCAAAATTCCAGGACAAGAAATACACAACCTTCAGCCTGGGGATGAGACAAAGAAGAGTGTAGGGCAAATTGTTTTTCAGTTTTCCTGTGTGTAAACTAACATTTCTAGATTCATTTGATCCAAAGTTCATGTGAGCATATATTTTACTTCAGTACCCACTCTAAAAGCTATGGCTCTAACAATGTCTCCATTCAAAATATAAAAGAAGGTACGTGCTCTAGGTCGCAACCACACAAAATATTGGTTAGTTTTGTAAACTACAGTCACTAGGATTCTTAGTGCAACTATCAGAAATCCCGAGTAAGGAAATCAGCCCATTTTCTCTACTAGACTGTGGAGTTCTCCAGTCATCACAGAAAAGTATGATCAATGGAACTGGTTGTTTTGAAAAGAAGTACAATTCCCCCCCGCCAAAAAGAATTGTGTCATACTGGTAAACTGATTTGCTTGTGCCCATTCCACTCAATTGCAGGGAAGCTTAACATCTAGACCAGATAATATTCCACTTGGATCTAAAATCTCAATGAAATGAAAACACTATGATTTTATTTATTGATCAACGACTGAAAGAGGGTCTCTAATCCATAGAGATGAGTAGCAGACCAGACTCTTGAACAAAATTTAAGTAGCAACTGGATCAGGGGAGGGGAGATGGAATCAAGACTGATAGAAATGCATTTGATATCTGTGTCACATTGAAAAATTCTTTGGCGACCCTTCCAATTTCAACTAAGGAAAAACAAAAATTAGGGAAGTCAATAGCTAAAATGTGGAGTTAGGGAACCAACATGAAGTTCATTTAGTTTCTAGTACAAATGAGGACTATCTGTTTTTGAAAGGTTCAGAACCTTCAGTGGCTGGCGCCCTAACAATTTCTTTGGCCCTTTTTCCACATTGTGTATGGCCAGCAATGAGCAACAAACAGCCTAGGTTAGTAAACCAAGCATCTGACAAAGATTAGCCATCAAACAAGTGGATAAGAAAGTATCATGTATATAACCACATGAGTTCTGCTTCTGCCATTCAAAGAATTGAGCTATTGCTCTATTTTTTTCCCCCATTTTAATCAAACGTTGGTAAGACCACTAAACGCTTGAACAAAGGTAAAGCTACTGCTTGTTTGAAGAATAGTGGAAGTTTATTCACACAAATATAAAATAAAAATTTTGATAAAAAAAGAGTCTATACAAGGCAAACAAGATTTGACGTGATTCAACCAATTCAGATCATATATCATCATGCACGCCAACCAATCTACTATTGACAACAAAATTCCAAGCATTTGAACAATTATCACAAATCATTCATTAACCCTCACAAAAAGACGCACAAACCAAGACAGGGATCCTACTTCACCAACTCAACTCTCAACTACTATTGAAAAATTCAACACTCAGAATGTCAACACCTCATATGCCCTATAGTGCCATCATAGTATAAAGAAAACAAATATCGATGTGCAGGTATCTTCCAATTCCTATCGCTAAAATCTTTCAATCTCAAAAAGACAGCCAAACAACTTCCCATAAAAGATGGCAACTTGTTTGGGATGGAAACCCCTTCTGTACCAAAGGCAACAAACCCTTCAAATAGGGTCTACATGTACCCATCAGCTGCAATTTATTACAGCAACCTTACTGATGTGGGATTATCATTCTTACGCACTATTACTTCCTTGATTTTAGATGTATAATCAGAAAACTTGCAATTTGAGGTAAATCCATCTAAGTCAAATTGCATCAGATAAATCTTGTTCCTTTTATATTTTCTTATTTTCACTTATTGGTTTTGATTAGTATCCCAATATTATTAAAAACAGAAAAAGATGCAACGTAGTAACATAGAAAAGTGAGAAAAGGAGAAGACGATGACTCTAAGAATTGGCAAAAGTTGAAGCATGAAAACACAATTCTTGACAACCACCTAGTAGAGATTTGAACATGAAAGTTTTTAAGACTATCACCATTATCTCACAGTGTTTGAAGTTTCCGGTGTTATATTCTGTCCAAACATCACATTAACCATAATAGATTCATCTTCCAAACTATTATGTTGCAATATTTTCTTAAGTTATCTGTCTCTGACAAACCAACATAACCACTATTCATTATAGCATAACCTGTTCTATCCCAAACAGCTTGAAAATCAAAACTCAAGATTCTCTGCTCTTTTAGCACATACAACGCCAATCTATCATTTGAATGTCTTTTTTTTTTTTTTTTTTTTAATATATATTGGCTATAGCAAGACTCCTTCGTAGAGTTACCACCTAACAAGAATTACACTTTCGAATAGGAAAAATGAATTTCATGCTTGAGAGTGGGAAGAGAGATTAGCGCATTATAGAAATATCTGGTCTTAAAACCTTCCCTTTCCCAACCATTTTCGCTTTTCTTGAGAAATTCGGACCAAGGCTATCCTTACCACAGCTTCTCAATCTAATGAAGTACAGAAGATTAGAAAAGCAAACAATTGAATTCGCCTCCCAATCATATATTGATTTGATAAAACTGATTCTCCATCGTATGTGTCATCAGAATGTTTTAAGTTACCAACCACCTTAAACTTCTTAAAAAGAGATATACCAAGTAAACTCCAAAAGAGCTTCTGTCAAAAACTAGTTACAGCACCATACATCATGATGTGAAAAATGATTATGGGACTATTGCCAATTCTTGGAGTTGGCAACAGTATTCATCAAAAATTACTGTCTTCATGTTCACCACCAATCTCCTCAGAAACTCCTCCTCCATTACAACAGTCACAACCAAACATCTCCAGAAGGGCTTATTCGAAATCAACTATTTCATAACTCCCAAATAGGGATAAGTGAAAACAGAGAAGAAATTTATAGAGGCAAAATGGATAGAGCGTTTTTATCAAGATGATCCTTCCGCTCTTATATAAATAAGGCTGCTTTCAACTAGCCAAACAATCCATCTTCACAATCTTCTTTCTTCATGACAACAACGCCGTCTTAATGAAACAAACTTTCTAAATAAGCCGACTATATTTTCAACAACCTAAATGATATTCATTACAGACCCTTACCAACATCACAAAACTTAATGTCACATAAACGCCAAAAATAAAAAAATCAAAATTAACGAACTGGATAATAATCACTGCCAACCAAGATTACACAAGAAGGTCAAAAACACATAATTACGGACGAGACCCTCAGATTCAACGAAATAAAAGAAGAGATGTGCGGTGAGAGCTGAGAACTTGAAGCAAAAGAAGATGATATCACGAACCTCAAAAACCTCGAAAAGACGAATGATGTTGGGATGGTTCACGGAGGACAAGAAGCCAAGCTCACAGTCCAAGCAGCTCCTGAGGTGGCGGTTCAGCCGCGACAGGTAGACCTGCTTCAACGCTACCACCTGACCGCTCAATCTGTGCTCGGCCTTCCAAACGGTGGAGAAGGGACCCTCTCCCAGCATTGATTTTAGAACGTAGTCTCCCACTTTGATAGGTTCCGGGTAATAGATAGCAGTTACAGTCTCCATTTGCGTTCGGAGCTCAATGACCACCAGGGACGTTTCGGGAATCCAAGGTTCCGGCTTCGCCTACTGTCGGAGTCGTTAGCTACACGTGTCATGTGGACAGAAATAGGATGCTAGTTTTTTTCTGGTTTGGTTCAGGCGGTTATTCTTCAGCATTATAGAGGACGAAATAATTAATATTTTTTAAATTTTTTTATACAATTATTTATGTGATTATATTTTTATAATTTTTTTTTTCATTTTTTGATATTGAAGGATTTTATTTTTAACTTTTTACTGAGATTAAAGAGGATTTCTTTAAACTCTTTTGTTGAATAAAAGAATCATTTCGGTTTTGTGAGAATTTTTATTATTTTTTACCCTTTTTGTTATGGATGAAAATTGTTGATCCAATATTATATGTAATTGGGCTGGTCCTTTCGGCCCAATTGTTAAATTGAAGCCCAATATGTATTCCTTTTCTAATCAAGGACCAAGGTCCAACAAGATCAAGCCTTTAATTTAATTTTCTAACTTGGGGGTTTTATTGACAATGGAAAACTTTAAGACATATGGGTTCGGAAATTACACACATCAACAATTAGTGACTTGAAAATTAACTGATGAAATGCACCCAAAAATGAATAACACGTTGTTCCCACGAAAACTAGGAATCCAAACATGTCAACGAATAATAAGTTTTGGATATTCCACACAAGCGTATATATGTATAAATAGGTTGAAGTTGCATAAGGCTTAGATTTTGTCAATATCACACAGCTTAATCACTTTATTTTTTTACTGTTTTGGTAATACTGGTTTTCAGAAAGAAGATGAAACATCGTTTCTTTCAATGCGAAGTTTGGCTTGGCCAGAGCAAAGCCAGGCTGAAGATAAACAAGGGTGGCGTTATCGTTGTCTGATGGTCTTGCTATGCTGATGTAAAACAAAGGGCTTAATATTTAGCTCTTGTCCATCTTTGCTGTCCACAATCAGTGATGATGCTTTTGGTGGGATAGTTTATTTGCATCTTGCTGCCAATCAAAACCCTCTTTGATGCTTTCGGTGGCGTATCTAGCTGTCTTGGAGCCTGCAGCCAAAATAGACGTGCCTATATATGCGTACTTTCGTCAAGTACATGGAAGCTTCTTGACAAAACTTTTAACGTCAGCTGCAGCCGCCCTCTAGTGCTTTAAAGGGGTTACAAAACAAGTAAGTTGTGAAAACTTGTTAAAAGTCACCAATACATGGGAAGTTCACACCAAGGATGGCTAATGACAAGGATGAGTGGTAGTCCCAAAGTTTGAGTCCACTTATAGATATGTGTTTTTCATTGTATGTAACGCTTTTGTATTATAATATATTCAGTTGATGTGAGCATTGAGGCGTTCCCAAGGTTGTTGCTTTCTTTCTCACTTTGCATTGCACGGCTAAACTCGGTCTGTGTCTTATCATTTTGTTATTTTCCACTTCCCGTGAAATCTCTCTTCAGAAGGGAACGGCTTCAAAGTGTCAGTTTCTAATGCCTAAAAACTCCTTTTCTAGAGTCTTAGCCCCATCTTGTATTGTAGTCCCTTTGTAAACAACTAACGAACTACATGACAAAGAAAATGCATGGGTCCTAGCAAGGTTAAACAAATCTTCTTATAATGAGACAATGATCTTTGGAGATGATTCGGTGAAGCTGGTCGGCACTTGAAGCTAGTTCGATCACTCAATTGGCTGTTATCGTATGGCCCACTTCAATTCTGCCGAAGTCTTCTTCTTTCACTTTCACAGTATGATAAAAATATGAATGGAAAACTGATCCAATCTGCAGACTACTTAAGCCCTTCCAGTCACTTGAACGGTAACTGGACTTAGTTGGTCCTTTCTCTGACCATTGCATCCCTAGTATAGCGTCAAAATCAATTCCATGAACCTCTTGATCAGCTTCTGTAGTTTCAAGGACCGATTGGTTGGCTGTAAAATGTGCCAATTTCACGTATCGTGAGAGTTATTGGTGTTGAAGACAAAAATTCTACATTAAAAAAAAAAAAAAAAAAGAACAAAGATCTTTGAGTAATATTTAAATATGAAAATTATAATCTTAACTCATGAGTTAGCTTTTGCTCTAACTTTAGTTTAACTCTAAGCCTTTAAGATGTGCTTTTATTTAACCTTAAGCCCAAAATATGTTTGATATGTGTGAAAGATGTATGTGAAAATCTTAAGGAAAAAGTATTACATTAGAAATATACCAGCAGAGATAGATTCAAAGTTTAACTTAAAAACTAACTCATGGGTTGGAAGATTTTTTTTTTATTTAAGCGTCACTTGAAAGATCTTTTCTTCTTAACATGTGACACCTCAATAATATGATAATTTATCCTATCATAATGAGGGTGTATGTTAAGATATAGATAATAAGTCCTATGTTGCTAAGAAATATATTAGAATTATGGTTTATAAGATAATGAGTTCTATCAACTATTAAGTCAATTTTTAGATTGGATAATGAACTTCTTAATATGATATAAGAGCTTAGGTTAATCCACTACAACTCTCGTTCAACTTTGATTCTTCCAAAGTATGTTTAATGTGTGAGGACCATCCAGTCTACCCCATTCAACTTTGAGCTCTAGGTATGATCAATTCGTAAGCAAGTATTTAAAAAAATATATATATCATGCTAAAAAGATAAGATCTTTAGATAGTGTTTTAAATATTTAAAAAAACATTAAACTTATTTCTAATATGGTATCATGGTCTAAGTTAAATATGTTTTACCTATGCAACCTTTAGACCAATGACACTCTATGTGTTGGAAAGCTTATGCAAGATAAAAGTCCTTCACTAGAAAAAATAATTTTTAAAATGAAGCTTAACTAAATGACTCTTTAACTCATGTGCTAATTTTTAAATTAAGGCTTTGAACTTTCTAACATATATGATTTTTGGGTAGCACTTAAATATAAAATTTGTCTCCTAACTTATGAGCTAACTTTTAATTAGACTTCTTAATGCTTAAAACATTTGGATCTTTGGCAAAGTGTTTGTTCGGCAAGGAAGAAGTTCATCATTCATCTCTAGAACATTAATGATTTTGTAATGGATCCACCCAAGTGAAGAACGGGGACGAGCTGTTAAATAAATTCTGTTTCTTTTCTATAGGAGATTGCTAAGCTGTATAATCATCTAGAAGCAAGAGGCCATTTTTCTATAAGTTCAGCTCCCACTAATCATAAATCAATTAATCTGCAATATTCCATCAGGCCCAATTGAATTTCTTTCGAATGAGGATTCCCACCTCTATCCACCTTTTCTTGTATATCTTGATCAACTTCCCAACCTACTTCAGTTGCTACAACACTTCCAACAAGTGTGTCGTTAAGGGGCAATAGAGCTGCACATTTTCCGCTACTTCCATTGTAGGGATTAGTGTCACAGAATGAGGGAGACAGACCAAGAAAAAAATGGCTGTGTTGATTCATCATATCAACCAAGGACATGATATATGGGTATAAACTTTTGTCACAACGAACCCTTTTGCAACTTTGCAACAAAAGATAGGGTGAAAAAATAAAGAAAGAAATGTTGAAACGTAGAAATATATATATAATTCGAGATATCACTTTAAACGCCTGTTAATATTTATCCCTTGATTAGTTTACTTGAAAGTATCGGTATTCAAAAAAACGATAATCCCAAACATAGAAGGGATTGAAGTAATAATCAAAACTATTACATGAATTCTATTACCGTTCAGTAACTTTTTGTATTTAGTCTATGCATTAATGAACACCTTGAATCTCTCCCTAGAACATTTATTTATTCAAGAAATGCATTTGCAAAAAAACGAAGTTGCCAGAAGCTAAGCACTAAAAGTTGTTGATAAATAATGTGGTATATCCGGACCTTCAAGGTCAGAATCCCAATTATTCTGCCCGTGTTCAACCCATTACCATTCATTATTGTTCAAGACAATAAAAAAACAAAGACATTCAGCATATTCTTGGTGTCCAGAGTTCGATGAGCTCGAACCAATCATCATGTGGTCCATAGGCATCAAAACTAACATAACAACAGTAGGATCCATCTTCCTACAAAAAGTATCACATAACAATCTAAATAGATAACAGGAAGGAACATCATCAGTTGTCCCAACCATAACCTTAACATAAAGGTTTGTTCATAAGGAAATTTTTGTGGGCAAATAATATAAATGCATATCATTGTCACTAATTAGTTTGACAAATTATTTGCTCACAAAAAAAAAAAAAAATGAGTGATTAGTTTTACCAAATCTCAAATATGAAATAAAGTCCTTTTAAGACTTATACTTTGGAATCTCATAAATCTTCTAGAATCTTCATTATGGAACTAATGGAGTCATATTACAAAGTGTAAAAAAACTCAAGTGATGCAACTACATAAAATGTATTATGGTTTGGAGTTAAAGAAGTCTCCCTAGGTTGAGGTTCACACTTACCTCCATTCTTTCCAATTCTAGATATTGTTGCCAAAAGATTTATGAGAATCTTTGGAAAGTTGATGAAATGGTAGATTGGTATGATCTAACTTAGACTAGCAACATCAACAAACACAATTTTATTAGATGGCTTGTTTGTAGAGAGAAACTTTTTAAAGCAACAAAAATTGAATGGTGGCTCCTTTTAGTAAACATATATTGTGATTTTTGTCAATCTCATGTAAAATATAAAATCATCTTTTTTTTTAATGTGCATAGACAAGGATGATTTGAAGAAGTATTCTCATCCAAAATAAAATCTGATATAATATTAGAGGATGGAATGAAAAACCACAATGGATGATGAAATCAATTAAATGAATGAATTTGACTATTAAACTTCTTAAGATATTTTTTTAAGTTTGTATTTATTATATACTGGCTGAACAAAATAAAAGATACTTTCAAAGAAAAATAGCTAATATTTCTATTATCTTAGTAAAAGTAAAAAAAGTAGCATAAAAGATAACTTCTTTGTTTAAAAATATAAAATCCTCTCAAAGAAATATTATTTTGAGTAAAATTTGAAGGCTTCCAATTTATATTTTTTCATGCTAGGTTATGCCTTTATACTTTTGTATTTTAATATCTATTAATACAATTTAACTTTTCACCAAAAGAAAAAACAAAAAGTTTGTTCATACAAATCGTACTACAAATATTTTTTCATGTGGCTTTCTTGCATAATTAAAAGAGATTAGGGTGATGGATTTGAACATTGGGGTTTAAGGACAAAGTTCCTGAGGTATTTGGCCTTTTGATGGTTGTGATGGCGTCGCTGTCCATGTATTTGTTCATTCTATTTGGGACAACATTGATGCGTCCTTTATTTGCATAAATTTTAGCCACTTGCCCTTTCATATAGTAATGGACGACATTCCTAGCGGCTGCACCAGCTAAAACATGGGAAAAATCCTATCCCCCCAGCTAATTGTGGTAATCTTTCTTAATTTAGTATTAGCTTGTAGATGACATTGATGGGTTGGCTTCTATCCAATTCTTGTTTAAAGTGGATGTGGCAAGATATCCCCATGGAATTGAGTCTAGTAAAAAAAAAAAAAATGTAATTCTAAGCGATCTTTCACTTATTCTCTTTTATCCTAATACAAAGTAAAATTCTCGGGTTGGGAAAGGATTCAAACACAACTCTACTACAAAGGAAAAAGGCCACAAATTATAATCTCTTATGATATTGTTTTTCTCTTTTACCTACGAAATGATCAACATTCATTTGTTTATTTGAAAGCATAATTAATTTTGTTAGTTGATTATCACCATATCAGATCCCCGAAACAAGAATCGGTAACCTGAGTCATTATGTTAATTGACCACTTCTCTCAGTGCACCATTGAGTGCTGCACTCAAACATTGAGTGTTACACGGAAAGGGAGAGCCAATGTCAGTACGGACAACACACTTCCCCAAAAGAACGTGTCTGCGCATTGTAGTTCCATATTCCAATCTCTATTTTCTTCAAGCTAAGCACCTTCACGAAGTTCTCTTCCATTATCTATTAGAAAGCTTAATTCAAAATGAAAGCTCTCTCAACTCTCCTGAGTTCTCCTAGACTAAACATTCGGAGAGTGATAACATTAGAAACCCCGTCGAGGAAACTTTCTTTTGTAGTTGGCCTAGTCCTTACAGCCACCAGAGCTACGAAGTCATGAGATCTGATTTTTACTTGTGAAACAAGAACTCAGCTTAGTTAGAGTAAGTTGCCTAAGATCTAAGAGATTCTAAGTTCTATGTTCATCTCTTTCTTTTATACCAAGTTTTTAAAAGAAAAAAAAAAAAAGAACTCTTTATAATATAATATGACTAGAAAATTCTGAGTTCGTTGGACTAGTAGAGATAATTTCCCAAATAACCACTGAAAATTTCAATGCTCCAGTTTTGGCAAATGCCAGAAATTTTTTCTTTTTTATTCTTTTTCTTCCAAGTGTTTATCCTAATTTCTCTTGTATGAATATGTGAGTTGTATTCATAATGTTTGTGTTTATTCTAAATTGCTTGACTAGAATAATAGTACTTATGATGATCGAAATAAAAAACAATAATAGCGATATGTAACCAAAACAACAATGAAGAATATTTTGACTTTGATAACCATTGTGTTCGGAACACTGAATTTCACTAACGCTACTCAGCAAACTGAATAATGGAAACAGTAATGAGCACAGGTAACTTCTTTCAATTGAGCAAGCTCATAAATGAAGGTCTTTTGTGAGGATGAGCCCTAAAACATTCAGGACCATTTGTGGGAAGCATTCATGTTATTTTATTAAGTAATGGGAAACTTTAGGATCTTGCTCCAGAGCAAGTGTTCATGGGCAGGACGCGTTGCAGAAATTTAACATTAAAGAACAATATCTGAGCTCCTTTTCACCCGTTCAGGACAGTGCCATGTATGTGAACTGAAATCACGGTACTCAATCCTCTTATCAAATTGGTTAATTCTGGTAAAGGACGCTGCCTAGTCTAGTCGGAGCCTCACCCTAGATGGTCGAAATAGGACAGCCCCAGCGATCAGGAAACAAAAATGACAAGCAAATCCACTGCAGAGCTAGTTTTCAAATAACACGTCCTAATCAAGGTACCAGTTGGTTCCAACTTTTCTATTGATTTATCAGTAAACATAAACAGATTTGAACAAATAGAATACAAGAGGCTTTGACCTTGCTCAGGATGTCTTTGTTTTTGGCACCCAAATGGACGCCGTTGTCATTGGTCTTGACTTCCAACACAAGGCCAGCCTGCATTTCTCATGCTGTACCCAGTACCCCCCACTAAACAAGCTTACCAAGGACTTGGCTTGACAAATATTACAAGAACTCAGTGGGATTCTCCTATATCCTTTCAGCGAAGCAACTGCCTCTCCCCACAACTTCCTCTCCTCCTTATCGCGAGGAAACTGCTTTAAACTATCTACGATTCTTGTCCCCAAAAACTCCTTCTCTATTAGTCTTAGACCCATTTGGCGCACACCACTATAGCTGCTGACCAGTGACTCAGTCAGTGAAGTGTAATGGTTAAGGGCCTCACAGAAGAACTCCACAAAGGACATAGATGGGACTCTAGCGAAATTAAATAATTCTTCCTGGACTAGAATGACAATCTTAGGGGACAATTTGATAATCCCATCCAGGAAAGTCTTGAGAGATGAAGAACGTCGGCTGGGCATGTGAAGCTGGTGAATCATGATATTGGCTATGAAAGTATTACCAACTTTGACGCTTTCGAAGTCTTCTTCTCTGGTCATCACCATATGTTCAAATATGAAGGGCAGGTCGATTGAATCTGCAAACTCTCTAAGTCTTCTTCCTGTCTCTTTGACCTGAAAGGCATTTTTCGGGTCCACCAGGATGGCCGTGACTCTGAGGATGGTATCCTTCCTCATTGCGAGCTCAACCATCAGAGGTGGCCATTGGATCCCCTCCATGATGTCAAAATCAATGACATGAACCACAGGTTCGCCTTGTGTGGCCTCAAGGATTGCTTGGTTTGCTGTGAAATGCGCAAATTTCACATATGGAGAGAGTTCCTGAAGAATCTGAAAGGTAGAAATAATGTTATTTCGATCATCTTCAGGCTCGGGATGCGTTTTGAAAGCGTTAATGCTAAGGCAATGCAGGCCTTGAGTGAAGAAAAGAGCCAACCTCTTGAATAAGTCATCCTCGTTCTCTATATCGATAAAGAGGTCGTTGAGCTTCTCAACTGCAGCTGAAACAAGAGGCCAGTTTTGCGCTTCAACAGCTTCAGCTCCCATCAATAGCAGATCGGTCAAGCTACTTTCTTGCATCAGTTCTTCTTGAAGTCTCCTGAGAGGGGAATTTCCATCTGTCGATACGCTCATGTTTTCTTGATTTTCTTGATTCACTGCGTGATCTGATTCACTTTCTAAAGCACTCTCAGGATCCAGAACTGTACCTTGACAGATGGAATCGTAGTCCACCATCTCTGGCTCCAGTTCGAGCAATCTTTCCAGGCAGGCATCGTCAATTGCACTTCCTTGGATGGCGTTCTGGGAGGACAAATCTTCTTCCCTTTCCAAGGAAAAAACACTTTCCAAGCTACATTGATTGAGTTCTTCAATGCAACTGGGGTTAAAGAGGTAATCAGTTGGCTCATATACCATGGAGTCCATGGAGCTGATAAAGCTTGTGAATTCACGCAAAAGAATTCTGACACCAAGAGCTAAGGCGCCGTACTTATAAAGTAACACACTTTGGGTGTAGATAAGAAGCCACAGAATGGACCCGTGGTGGTTGAACTCTCAAATTGGTATCCAAGATAAATTATTACTCTGACAATAAGAAAATACGAAACCACAAGAATATCCAAATTAGAAACGTTTTTGACTGGCAAAGAACAAATTGAATATAGATGGCCTTCTCTTTGGTAGGCAATTCTAGGTTTCGTCACTACACGTATTCCTTTGAGACAATTTAACCCGACAACAACATTAACCATATATTAATATATGCTCTTACTCCTTACCTACTCCTGCATAAGAATCTTTAACCCAGCAACATCATCAACGATAAGTTAATACAGGCTCTTTCTTCTTAACAATTTTGGATGAATTTTTCACCCTCAACTAACACCTCATTAATATATGGAATCAACCAAGTTTCATGAGGACTATCATATTCAGTAACCTTTTCCCATTCAGTCTATTATCTAAATTTGTCAGAGAAACTAATAGGGAGCAAATGACAATTTATTGTCTTAAAAGTGATACTTTTACAAAACTTACGGGAATTAAAGAATCACTATTCACACATAAAAATTTTGTGTTGACACCAACTCTAATATCTAGCCTGTCTAAGTCTTGTGTTGATATGAGTTTCATAAACATATCTCACTAGGAGCAATCCATACTTATGTGCATATAGGTAAATATTCATCGACCAAACCCTGTACTTCTCACATCCCAATTATAAGAACTACAAATTTTAATTAAGTATTACAAAGCACATACTTCTAACTATAATAAAATAAATATATCCATATTATAGAAGAAAATAAAGAGTGAACAAATTATATTTTTGTATCGCCACCGTATGATGGAATCCTATTAAACCTATTTATGGTGAACTTTGATATCTGGGTTTTGTCTTTTCTACTTATCAAAAAATTTGTCTTGTCTCCTCAACGTATTCCATATTTTCTCTTTTGCAGACATGTTAATTTAAACGTAAAAATTATCATATGATTTTATATTAGTCATAGTAATGATAGCATTACTTAAACAAAATTAGACAATATTGTGCTTTATTATTGGTTTTTAACTAGCTTTGTTTTTTTTTTAGAGTGGGATTTTGTACACTAAATGCCTTGTTAGCATGTTGTTTCACTGGTTAATGGTAAAGTTATAAACAACATTCATAGTTGAGTAAGCAGTAATTTTTTCATTTTCAGTAATTCCAACATAGCAACAATATTGAAAACAAAAATTAAACTAGAAATAGAGGACGAATGTCCTAACAAAATATTTTTTTGATCATTGAAGAATTTAATACAATATGATTGTTCCTATTGTCGGGCAATCATTCTGCATAAATACATCAAAATTTTGCTACATGTTTAATGTCACATCTTTACCTTATTTGCTATAAAAATATATTAATGCTTGTATTGAAAATCTTATTTCTAGTCCACATAATCCAAGCTAGATTTTATGTCTGTACACTTCTTTTGACTACTCTATAATATCATAATTTCTTGCAAAAAATCAATACAAAACAAGGATCACGGGCACATGTTTGTAGTGATCATTATTAAGCTTTCCAATATCTTATCAATAGAATGTTATGTAAAAGTAAACTCATCCTTCCTACAAAACGTATCATCCTCCTTTTTATTAAATGCCTACTTAGCATATCTTTTCCCTTCATGTATAACATGTAAATTAATTCCAAAACTCAGTAATTGCCCATGTAAAAGCTAATTCTAACGCATGAATTTAGACATTTCTTTTTATTTGAATAACCTAGCATTATGGAAAAATTGATCTTTGACCAATATCTTTTTTAATACTAATCTATTTGTACCAAATCCACCACCTTTCTGTATACCGGCTAGAGTAGATGCTTATGGTTATCGCCAAAAGTGGATGTTCAATGCAGTTAGCCTGGGAATTAGATTCACAACTTCAGACCTTGCGAAATAAATGAAAATGCCCAATTTTTGCTAGTTTCGTTTGCAAAGGGAGCCATTGGTCCCAATTCTTTTCAATCGTTGTTGCTGCTACTATAAGGTCAACCCTGACATCTACGCACTTGTTTTTATCCAATTGAAAAGTTCTAAGAGAACGACATTTGAGTAAGTTCTCACTGCATAAGTTAAATTTATCGTAATGGTAAAATATCTGCCGATCTTGTGTTATCTGTGTGTATTGACTTCTAATCTCCTTACAGAGTTGTCAGGTTCGTGGTCCTCGCGATGTTTCAGTTCGATTGTGAAATATGGACTTCTGGAATTCTCTCCACAATAACAATGGCTTGTCCGTGGTGCTAGCCATAGTGTCGTTGTCCTATCGCTTTTTTGACCCATCATTGCTTACTAAAGTAGTTGCCGGCATATCTTTTGATTCCTCCTCGTTGGCGTTATATTTGTTCTATAAGGCTTCCAAATTTTCATTGCCTTTACACTTGGATTCTTCTAAGTAGGAGAGTTTAAGCCTAAATAGTAAAATACTTAGCTTTTGATCTCTTCAATGAAAGGGCTCGTTAAGATTTTCAATTGTTGTCATTTAACTTCTAAAGTATTAACTCAATTGACTTAGACCATATCCTTTATAAGGAATTCAAGCCTAATATACTTATTAATCATGATGTAATGCATTTTTACCGATGTGGAAACTCTTTTCCATCTTAATTCTAGCTCATTTTATGAGGCTTTAAAGCCCACCGTTGGTACACCTTTGAAACGGAATGCCAAACAGTTCCCAAGGACTAAAAGAGAGGATTATCATGCATCCAATTAATCTTAAATCTCGAAATTACAGTCTTAATCTCACCACTCAAACCCGAAAGTCAGGCGCTACAAATATAAAATGGAGTAAATTGGTTGAACTGTCGAGGCCAGCAATCAAGGTTGAGCTTTATAGGTACCAAGAGAATATGCTGCTGCGTGACACAGGGATTGTGCTCTCTGGTTGAAGCAAGTCCACATAAGTCTGCTATTGTTGTTAATATTTTTAAGTGTTTTAGACGGAAAGACAACAAAATCTGATGAAACCACCAAGACGGCGGAAGCATATTACTGGTAACGGCACAATCAGTTTCCGGACTTGTGATGTGATCACTTTGTCAGGTATAGGGAATTATTCCTCCTTCTAAGCCCCAAGTTTATATAAGTGTTATAGCAAAAGACAACAAGAACGACAAGCGCGTAAACAGATCATTAATTTAGAACTAGTTGCGTCTGATTGAAATGCAAATGCTGGAATACTTTAATGACTTGTCAGGATATATTCTAGCCCAGCGTCAGATGTAGAGAGAGAAAAAATAATAATAAAACATCATAGTACCGTAATCGTAAAAACACTGTAATTGGAGAAGGAAAGCTGTTCCTCGATCGTTCATCAGCACTGGCTATGTAAATAATGTTGTTCAACCAAGACTTCGAAAGCAACAGATGAAGCAGCTAACATGTGGTACAGACTACCATCGATGATAACATTCACAATTAACCAAAAATAAGTGAGCTAATCTATCTGCAACCATCTGCCACCTTTAAAAAAATTTACCAAACCAATCAAATTACCAAGTATCTTAGAAACAGTGTGTGTTTGACTTTTCCTTAAATTTTATGCTAATATTCTCTTTAAAATTTTAAAAATGGAATAAGTTTCTAATATGACATCAAAACCCAAATTCAAATACTGCATTTCTTCACTTATGAACAAGAATCCTTATAAGAACTATTTTTTTTCCTTCAAATCTAAGAGATCGGTTATAAAAGATATATAACTTACATTTCTTAAAACTTGTTTTGATACCCTTTTTAAAATGAAAAACATACTTACTTTCTACCAAATACATCAGGGGGAGAATTCAATTCAAGAATTTTCCGCCTAAAGTTCTTCAAGTTAAAACTAGTAATGTTAGAGAAACCAAAAATTGGAGAGATGACTATGTGAAAAACAAGAGTCCCACATTTAAAAGTAAGATTTCTAAGATTAAGTATAAATTAAAAGAGGACTCTCTAACCCTTGAGCTAGTTTTTGGGTTGGACCTTTGGGCCTTTTAACTTGGTATCAGAGCCTAAGTTGAATCTATTTCACCCTGTGCAACCTTAAGTCCAATGATACTCAATGTGCAGGGGTGTGTGTAGAAGACGAAAGTCTTACATTTAAAAGTAAGATCCATGAAATTAAATATAAATTAAAAAAGGATCATCCAATCCTTAAGTTAACTTTTGGGTTGGGCCTTTGGGCCTTCTAACTATGACAATAAAATACTTGAAGAAGCCAAAGTATTGATATTATTGCCCTTTAAAAGAATATTTTTCTGGATCTCGTGTGTGTTTATATGGCAAAATTATAGAGCAATTAAATCAAAGATAACCTGAACTAGTTGAGAAGTTGAATCAAAATCAAACTTGATGACAGAATTCACATTCCTGCAAACTCTTAACTGTCTTGGATCAGTTCTGCTAGGGAAGATGAAGTTGATGTGACGATGTTGGGCACGCGAACTTGGTCTCTAGTGACCTGGACGTTGACATAGTACCAACTGTAGAACTAATTAACATCATCTTGCAAGTTGATGGGGTGGGTAGCATAGTTAAACTTGTGTTATAGCAAATGGAATCTCAAAGTTTTAGTGAAACTGTCAGTTATTTGGTCCTCAGAGAAGATAAGATGGATAAGAAGTTGCTTGCATGTGATGCGTTCGTGAATAGTTCAATGCTTTAATGAGGAAAGGAGGCATAGAGGCCTTGATGAGGAGGCTAGAGTCAACGTCAGAAAATGGTGATGCCTTGGACGAAATGGGGTAAGAGAGAGAAAGAAAATTATTTTGTCCAAGTATACCAAAAAAAGAAGTGTAATCTACTCTCAAATTAAAAATCATAGAAATTATAATATAAGTCAATTGAAGAGAGTCATTAAAATATCACTCTTTCTTATAAGAAATATGTTCTTAAATATGAATCATCTCATGAAATTGTGTTTACTTGTTCTATCTAACCATATTGAGTTATGCCATTCAACCTCAAGATTAAGTTGACTCAATTCTTTGTATGTCTCTTTATAACAATAAAAAAGTTTGGAAAGTGTACATAAAAAAAAAATTAAAAAAATTAAATTTTTAGATTAAGATGATGTGAAAGAAAGAGAATAAAATTAAATTAAGAAAATCTTGAGAAACTTTGGTACTCGAAATGTCCCCACGAAGATGGAGGAAATGAGATGAAAGAAGGGTAGCATTGATCGTAAGAGTGAGTTGGTCGAAAAAATTAGTTATATTTGTTTTTCTCTTTTCACAAGTAATGAAAAGATAAGAAAAGGAGACTTGATTGAGGTGATCTTGGGAAAGGAAACCCATGCTTTCCATTTTGAGAAAGAGATTAATAGCAAAGAGACTTGCTTGTGATAACTGTATTTACAATAAAAAGTGTATATTCTATTTTAAATAAGCTTGGAAAGATAAATAAGAAAGAGATTAAAAAGAGAGAGATTTGATTAAGATAACTATGATAAGAAAAGGGAAAGAAAAGGTAAATATTCTATTTCAAAAAGCCTTGGAAGAAGAAGTGAGAAACAGATTAAACACATAAAATAGTTGGATTGGAAAAATTATGGCATGGGCCTTTTTCTACTCACACGAAAGATCAACCTAAGCAGTGCACCTCTCAGACAATAGCTGAATAGAGAAAAATAAAATAAAATGTGTTGTTGACAAATTGAAATGTACAAGAAAGCATTGATGAGATTCAGCCCTCTTCCTTCATTTTTTTTTTTTTCTTAAAGAAACTCGAACCAACTAGTTTCTCTTTTTCAAAAAACAAAGATCCAAAATAGAACTATTGGAGAAAGCAGACAGCTTACTCAAAGATACGGAAAAATCTGAGCTTTCCAAACCAAAAAACTGGGGCTGATCAAATTGAAGGCCTATGGTTGAGGGAGAGAGAAGGTTAGTGGGGAAGAAAGAAATAAGGATTGAAGGGAATAAGGTGATGTACTGAAACCATTTGAGGAGGAGGAAGAAAATGCCATTGTTGATTTCCACAGGAGACAATGGCTTTTGCCTATTGTACCTTTGATACAAACTAAAACTAAAACTAAAACTAAAACTAAAACTAAAACTAATAATCTAAAACAAATCAAAATTGAAGAGATGAAAATATAAGATTTAGAGAAGTCGAAGCTTTGAAATTATTGCCTTTCAATAAAATATTATTTTAAATAGTTTTACAAGGGATCCACTATATATATGGGCAAGATTAATTTGTAATTGAACCATTTGGACGACAGAGTTCTTATTCCTGTTAACTCTAAACCTCCTTGGACTGATTTTGGTAGGGAAGACGAAGCTGATGTGGTTGTGCTGCTGTGGCACTTCAACTTGGTCTCCGGGGTACATGGACACTAGCATGGCACCAACTGTGGCACTTAAAATTGATGACTTTTCATCCGTTAATCACCCAGCTGATTTTATCATTCCTGAGTTTAGGATTCCTCACGATCAAAACAATCTTGGCATGATTACTCGCAATCATCTAGAAGAGCTACAATGATCGCACCAAGTTAAGAAAAACTTTATAGGAATGAACTCTGCAACCTTGTTTCACTTTTCCACAACTGGAATACACTACATGTCAGTCATTCACTAAACCCGAGTTATTCCTCAAAACCCCTATCGTGCGGAAAAGATTCGTCACTTGCTTCAGGAACAACTGGGAGACACTCTTGTTTCCCCTCTCTGATCATTATTGAATACATTTTAATTGAGTCCTTTTTCATGACAGTATGTCGGAGTTCCATGTGATGTAATGGCTTCATTCGATAATTTAGATCATTTTTTTTCAAAATCCAATGGAAGAGAGTGATGCTTCAAATGTAACGATGATATCAGAGACAAAAGGAAATTTAAAAGGGGTCAGAGTGATCAGGCGTAAGACGGAACCTGCAATAATTCGTCCCCCGGCAAACCATTTCCTATAGAAGTTCATGTATTTTAACATATAGGAGAGAAGTCCATGTATTTTAACATATAGAGTCATCTATGGACTACTAATATTGTTAGAATACGCACCTTTCCAACTTTTCCATTGTTGTCTTCTCCATTCGATGCCTGTGCATCTGAATACTCCTCAGATAGATTAAAGTGATTTGTAGCAAAGTTGGTTGGTAGAGTTACATTACACCGACAACACTTTGTTGTTTTGTCGTTGCATGAGATATTTCATCCTTCCTCTAATACTATATTGAACTCAATTAGTGACGCCTAACAAGACAGAAAATGTGTGCCCAAAACTAGAGCTCACTGTTACAAAACCTAGACCGGAGTTAAAAACTAACCTGTTAGCTGGGACCATCTCGTCATGACAAATCAACAGAAGATTCGGTTCAAGAAGTCACTACCGGTTTGTCTTCAATCCAAACTTCCAAACAATTTGGTGATACGCGTCCAATAGACTACCACTCTGTCCCACTGTAGTTGCTTTAAATAGACTGCCATTTGACTACATCTGATAAGCAGCCTGCTAGTGGTTGAGGACTGCCAGAGCTTTCGCTTAGAAAGGAGGGAAACTTGTCTTATCCGTTGTCCTTAGCCTAATGGCCAAATGCAATGGAACTGGAAATCCGTCTAGATGAACAAGATTTCAAGTAAACATTTAAACTTAGCTGAATATGCTGGGGTAGTATAAAGCAATCTGCCATGTCTATCAATTAGTGGACAAGTCACCACATGGACTTAACAATGAAAGAACTAGCATCTACTGAAACAAATTAGCAATCTTTTAGGCTGTCGATCTCTTTCAGAGGTTTCATAAGGTATACTTGCCAATGACAAGAATTTATCATAGTTAAGTGCCCGTCTCTAATCACTTTTGAGACTACCAAGTGGAACGTCATCACAACAGTCCCCACCTTTCATAAAACAAAGCTCTCCCCTCTTTAGGTTTCTATAATTAGCTTAATTTACCTAGAACTTCCATAATTAGCAAGATCAATCATGGCTGGAAGAATATACCTGGACCCTATGAGTTTTCCATTCTATATAGATATCGGTGGTGCTCATCAATAATTGCAGAACGTAGTCATTTAAATCCAGGTTTCAGTATCCCCAGTTGATCGGATTTTTTACTTTACTATGAAATTCAAAAAATTTAAAAGCTATATTTTCAATTGAAAGTTGGAACATCTTAAATTTCATCTACTCTTTACTATTTTTTGTTATTATTTCTTTTCCAAGCAAAATAATAACAAAAAAATTGGATGCTTTGACTGATTTGCATCCAAAGGTTCAAAAGCCGGTAGAAACCTATGGTTTGTACGGGTTATATGTTGGTAATTACCTATGATTAGTTGTTCATGGCAAATGGAAGAAAGTATTGTTCACGTCTTTTTATATCCCTCTCTATGAATAGTTGTTTTGGCTAAGAGCCTTTACTTTAAATTGGCGTTTCCTTTGTGACCGGTTATCCTTAACTCATTCCTGTTTTACTTTGTTATTATGTCACCCATCAATGCAACAAGGGATATCTTCATTTCAAGACTTTGTCGCATCAAGAAATCTATTGTCAGGATTTAATTATTTCTAACAAGATAGAAAAAAGGAGAAATTAATTATATAGAACATAATGCATATTCCATTAAAAAAAGTTATTCCATAAGGGCATGCGTTTTACTTTTGTTATAGATAATCACTCAGGTTTCTAACTTTAATACTTTAATTTCTAATTTCATAAAAGTGACACAAACTTTTTAATTTCTTGTTAGTCTATTGACTAAGAATCTATCAATAGTCAACATAATTAGGTCAAACCAATTGGTGAGACATGAAAAAAAAAAAGTATGCCACATGTCCCTGTCAATTGAACATAAGCAATGTACTTTGAAAGTGAATTCCCTTGTTAAGGAACAAGGGGAAAAACAATGTTTTCTACCGCACAACTTTGACAAGTGAAATGCTGCTCTCAAACCTTAGTCACCTAAAAGGGGTACACTCCCACCAACCCCATAAAGGTGATGCAATAGAGAACACTGATAAAAATGGTCAAATCACTCTTCTGAACTGAAAATAATATTTACTCATCTCAAAGGATAACTACAAGAAACATCTAAACCACTTGTAATGTTAAAAAATGGTTTAATCAATGAAAACATCTTTAAAATTCTCATCGAATCATCTTTCAAATAGAAAGTATGGTCTGACCTTTTTCTTCCCCTTCTTTTTTGTGTCTTCCCTACAACTCAATGCAATAGTTCAACACCTTAAAAAGTTAGTTAAGGTGAAACTAAATCACATACGTGGTAATTGGCCACTTATAACCTTTTCAATCATCTTTTGTTTCTTCTTCAAATGTAATTTAAAAATTTTGAAAATACAAAGTTAAATTTTTTCTTGATAAACCTTGCGAAGTTTACTTTTCAGTTATTTTGCATAACTACACAAATATGAAAGCATTACATTTATTGTTCTTTTAATGGTTTCTTTTAAAATTAAATAATGAGATGATTGAAGGAGAATAAATTTTCAGTATAGCTCGTTTAATTGATAGCAAATTTAATGATAACTATTTATGTTTTCTTGATAAGTGTGAAGTCCTACATCACCATGTGCAATAGAAAAAGCCCAAACACAAAAATGAGTTTATTAAAATCATTGACTCCAGAAAGTATAAGCTACGAAATTCATTCTTGGCATATGGAAATAAATATAGATGTATAATTTTTGACATCATGCTCCTGTTTTACTTTTTCGGTGGAGACGCCATAATGCAAAACAAAATTAGATATTTTCTACATGCAGAATTACAAATCGTTAAACTTAAATAAATTGGAAGTGTCACAACTATATAAGTTGAAAACGTAACAACTACTCTTATTATATAAGACGTGACTTGGCCTAATATCTTTTTCTTTTTGTTTTAGGTTAAATGCGGTCCAAAGATGACACGTACTAATTAGTAGGACAATGTTTTCTTCAGAAAAAGTTTCCTTCAAATTGAGTTGTGATATTTCGAAGATGATAGATACGTTTAACCAAATGGTTAGCTTGATAATCAACAGATCAATTAATTAACAGATTATTATAAAATGACATCATGTGGGTAAAAATGCATAGGTAACTTCTTAATTCTCCCGAACATATTATATGAAGTCCTCCAACTATTTTGCTATTGTGGCTTTTACAACTGACCTACTGTGATCTCGTCTGCCTCCAGTAGGCTAGAATAAATCGAATAAATCAACTCAACACGGATTGTCCGTTACTCTTGTCTCTAGTATTGTCCGTACACTTATGTCTCTATTTTTGCCAAATGATTCCCAAGAATGATTGTGTTTAAGTAATAATCTCCTCTTGTATCATTAACCAAAGTTTATTATGAGTAATGCGCATCAAACTTCTTTGTTTATTTAGTGTTAACTTTCGATAATCAGCCAAAGTTTAAAATGTTTGGGCCTTACAATTTTTGCAACCCAAGATTGAAAAATTAGGGATCCAACTAAATTTCGTTGCATCATTACTATTATTTCTCATGTAAATGTAAACTCACTCAGATTTAAGCCCAGCGTCCAAAACCCACTTCTATTAATATGGGTTTAGTGAATGCTTAAACTAGTTTAGATAGTAATGGGTCTGATAAGCAATGTGAAGCCAAGTGTCTGTGATATTCTGTGTTAGTCTTCCAATCAACTAGTCAGAGCCAAAAACAATTCCGAAGTACATATACAAGGAAAAGATCATAACACCATTATGAGGTCTAGGCCAATTTCTAAGAATTCGTTGAGTTTCAAATTTTATAACAAGAGTTTTTAGGCTATGAAGTCCGAACTAACATATTATGAAATACCAACAAAAAAAATTAAAAAAGACAACCAAAAAAAAATAGGAGCACAAGAACTTACGAACCTAAAACCTTTAAAAAAAAGGCGGGGGGGGGGGGGGGGGGGGGGGGGGAAGAAAAAATAAAATAAACGTAGGCCCGTAACGTAGTGATAAAGTCACTGACACTTGATCTTTTGACCAGGTGTTCGAATTTCCACATCCCTAAAACCCATACATTTCCTCATTTACCAAAAAAAAAAAAAAAGAGAGTTAAGAGCCAGAGGTCACCTTCACAAGTCACCCTGGAGATTGATTTGCTACTGTATCTGCTCGGCAATCAGCCTTAGCAGCTTGTGAAGCGTTATTTTGGGGTTGAAAGACCTAAGAAAGGCGAGCAGGGGCTCTGTGGTCGCCATTTGCAAGAGAGAAAGGAGTCTGGCGCCGAGCAAACACTCTGATGGGTCCTTCGCGCTTGAGTACTGCAGGTTTTGAGCTCAATCCTATTCGCTTAAAGAACTCCGCGGATAGGAAGAGAAGTTGATTTGTGATAAAGGGGGAAAGAAGTTGGGTTGTGAGAATTAGAAGTTTTAGATATTACCAATTCGTATAGGAAAGTTTAAAGATTTAACATAAAAGTTAGCTAAAAAATTAAAAAGTCTTTCTTTTATTTAAGTTCTACATCAAAAATCTTAATTCTCAGTGTAAAACTAGTATCTTATATACACTCCTCATGCAATGAGCATTATTAGACCCAATAACACATGAAATAAAAGAGATTTAATCTAAACTCTAATACCATATTAGAATGCCTCATTTAAAAGTTAACTCATGAATTACTGAGATATTTTTTATATTTAAATATCACTCAATAATCTTTCATTTCTCATGTGAAACTTTTGTCCTTAACATTTCTTCACATATTTTGGGCCCAAAGTAGAATAAAGTAAAATTAAAGTTTCCACATAGTAAGCATATCTTATCAAATCAAAGTTAAACGAAAACATATCTCTTTGAGAATTCCAACTTTGGACTCTCTAATTTTTATGTTTATTTCTTTCTTGTAATCATAATAGCAAGATTAGTCATCAATGAGGAAGAAAAGTCATGGTTCATTTGTAGATTTGAAATGATTTCAAATCACCGCCCTCTGATATCATGGGGTTTAATGAAAGGAGGGTTTGAAATACGGCCAAAACTTAAATTTGACTTACCGAATTTTGTAATCCAGTACCTGTTTTGACAAATCGCCTAAAACCCAAACGATACTGTGATAGATAAGTAAAACACAGTAGAAGGTTACTTTGTCTAGAATCAATGCCATTCGAAATTAGAAATATCTTTTAGATTACACTCCATGACATAGCTTTCGATTTGCAAGGGCATGTTGGTATAAAAAAATAATATCCCCATTTTGTGGAATCATCGGTGCGCTCCATGTGCTATTAATTCAAATGAATATGTGACACATGGGATGCTATTTAAGAAAGTAATTTTAAACAATATGTTTGCTTTGAAACATCGATCAGTACTTCTAACTCCACATATAATTTTGGTGATTTCAACTTTTATTATTCCACAATGGAAGTAGTGGTTAGGAAGACTAATCATACTTCATTATGAAATAAGTAGATCCACAGTACAAAATGTAAAAAAACTTCAATAATATAACTTGATATCAAAGGTTTTATGTCATGGAGTTAAAAGCTCCACTTACCTTAGTTCTTTATAAGTATGCCTATTGTTGCAAAGGAATTTATCAAGACCTTTAACCAATTAATGACAAAGTAGATTGGTATGACCTAATTTCTACTTTATGTCATCAATAAACATAATTTCATTAAATGACTAATTTGTCAATATCGATTTTTTATAGTAGAAGGAATGGTATGAGAACTCCTTTCAATTAACTTATACTGTGATTTTTGTCAATCTTAGGTTAAAACCAAAGTTATCTTTTTTTTTTTAATGTTCATGAATAATGATGGTTTAGAAAACTATCCTTACTTAGAATAAAATTTAACGTTATATTAGAGGATAGAATGAAAAACTGCAATAGATGATTAAAGCAACTAAAAGAAAATATTTGGCTACAAAGATTTTTAAGACATCTTTTTTAACTTAACTTTATTGTATATGGGCAAAACAAAATAAAAGATGATTTCATAATAGAAAGTTGACATTCTAATCATGTTAGCTAAAGTACAGAAAATTGTATGAGAGAGGGTTTTTTTGTTTCAAAATATAAAATCATTACATGAAAATGTCATTTTGAGTGAAATCTAGAAGCTTTCAACCTATCTTTTTTGTAATTTTTATATGCTTTTATACTTTTTTTATACTACTTTTTATTAATACAAACTTATATTTTTGCCAAAAAACATTATTAAAAAATATACCAATCATGTTGCAAATACGTATATAACAAACACAAAGTATATTATTTCATATGATTTGTGATGAACCAATCCATACGTTTACAAAATAAATGGTTAATCAGTCTTTGAAATTCCTTACACCAAAGAATCTTTAGAAGCTTTTCCTCTTTAATAACTTTCTCTCTCTTTTGTCACCTACTTAGCAACTTAGTTATAGATATTAAAAGGTCCCTACATAAATGGCAAGAGTTCAAGAAATCCTAAATCCCCTTTTATGTAATTAAAAAATAAAAATAAAAGCTCTCTTTTTCTTATCATTGTAATGACTTATGAAATAACAAAGTACACATAACATTTTAGAAAATCTCTTACTAATGACAACTTCAGAGAAATAATAACATAAAATTATTATTTTGTCCTCACCTCTAACTTTGACTCTAAATCTAAGAATCATTTTCACATTAAGCCCTCACTATGGAGTGTAAAATGGGATTCAATCTATAGTTTAGGATCAAAGTTAAGAAGCTTTCACAGATTCCTTTTAGCTTCTCTCATACAATCTAGGGAGTTACAGTAGGTAAGCCACGCACTGTAATCACAGCAAACGATCAGACTGGCTACGATGTTCATGAGTTCCATTTGGCTTCTCTCATACAATCTTGGAGTAGCAGTAGGTAATCCATGTACTATAATCGCATCATGCTAATAAAATAACAAAAGAATACGCCTCACCACGATCAAGTTCCTTATAGTGCGAAAACAACCGCTTGGGAAATTGATCCACCCACGACATGTCCCAACCGAAAACAAACAAATTACCAATCCTTTTCATAGACACCAACACAATTGACCGACCACTTCTACCTTTTTGTGATGAAATGAAAGGTTTGGTAAAAGAGAATGGGCAGATAATACGTTGGAGCAAGAGGATTGCACCGTCCATCGATTTGCTATATGCGTTCAGTCCAAAAACACGATACTATCTGGACTGGTGCAGCGTGCACGCTTACTTCGTTTTGCGTAGTACGTTAAGCATGCACTAGAAATTAAATTATTGTATTCTCCGTATGTTGCAGCACTGACTAAGGGAACGAGACGGTTGGAGCAGCACAGATTCATCCTAGTTAGCTAGCTATGATTCTGCAAAACACTTAAGCAAAATCATCTCTTTGGTTAATTTCGTTGAAGAAGGAAAAGAAAACCAAATCACGTTTGCTCTCTCACTTGGGATTATAATAACATGTATCAATCAAGCTTCCCTGTCGGCTAGCTAAAGGAGTTAGAAACTCAAGAACTTTGCACAACAGACGACACAAAATAAAAGTACTAAGCTAATGAAAGAGTGCCGACATACCTACTTGGTTGAATGCAATTAAAAAATCATCTCCCAAAGTTGCTTTCTTTTCTTTTTCTTTTTTGGCTCTTTGAAAACAGTTTTACGAGTTATTTGGTTGTTTCGTTAGTTTTTCAGTATTTTACTTTTCGTTGAGTGCAATTAAAAATTATGTCCCAAACTTTCTTTGTTTCTTTTTTTTTTTTTTTTTTTTTGGGTTTTGGCTCTTTGGGAACAGTTTTACGACTTATTTGTATTAGATTTTGATAAAGCAAAAGTAAATATTTGTCCCAAGGAAATCAAAAGGTTAATTCTTTCACAAGTAACTCCTTAATTTGCTAATTAATTTTATTAATTTATTCACTTTGTCCTTGTTTTATCTCCCAGCTCTTAGCTTTCCATGTTATCTACAGAAGGCATCCTTGTTCTCTTCCCCATCCGATAAAGTGTATACAGCTTTCTCTTTTTACGTATTTTTGTAACCAGCAGCGAGTACCTGCTCCCATATTTTAAACAGGTATACCTTTTCCTTCATGCAACAAATAAACATTAAAAAAAAAACTAATGAGTATATCTGTAATTATGTTGACAATGACAATAGCAATAAGAACAAAAATAATAGCCCGAAGTTTTTGTCATTCTAGAAAAAATATGAAAATTACATATCAATTTTAGATAGTACGTCATAAAACTTCACCAATAGAAGCATAATTAATCATCATTGGGGCACTTCTAGACACTAGTAATTAGCATTCTCCAACACTGGCAAATGCTATGGTATTTGTCAAACTCGCATCAGTGGGGTGCCATTGTACATCAAGCTTTGCCCTGACACGTACCCATTTCAACTTTTATTTGTTCCATGCCGAGGTACTTTGCGTTTCATTAAAAAAATTTAAAAAATAAATAAAATTTATATTAAAAAAAAATGAACACTCGATGTTGTCGGAATCATCACAAGAAAAAAAGTTCCTCAAAGAGTCATCATAAAGGTTCTTTTTAAATTTTATTTAGATTTTTAACAAGAAGACAAAATCAGCAGACCACTCACTTTTGAGAATAATTCCTTTGCGTTTTCAATAATAGTTGTTTAAAGCTTTGTCCAAAGAACAGAAAAATTTTGAAATAATATATCTAAGGGTTTTGTTTTCCTTTAAATAGAGACAGAAACGAGAAGAAAACATCATATCTTATGCATTATCTCTTAAGACCAAAAAGCAAAGAAGCGTTAAGAATTTGATGAACAATGTTGAGCATTCAGGTGCTGCCAATTAAGTATAATGCATACAAAATGGCTGCATAAGTTGCTGTCCCCTACGAAACATATAGCAGTATAATGGATTCAGGTTTGATTTGATGGAAAGATAAGTGCCGGGCCCGAAGGCCACTGAAGTCTGTAAATGCCATGAATCCAGCCTTAACACAGGCGTAAACAAAAATCCAGCCACGACAGAAAGTGACGAATAAATGCCCACTGAAGATGGTGGAGCCTTTTTCTTCTATCTTTCTCCCCATGCGCTCTCGATGGATGTCTTTTTTCTTCTCCTCCTCCACAGTTATTGGAGCTTGTTCTATACAAAGCTTAAAAGATTTCATTGCTCAGCAATTCTTAAGCAGAAATGGTGGAATGGCTTCTCATCCTCAATGCTTCTGGATAGTTAGCCTTTTATCTTTTCCTTTGAGAGGTACCCTTTCCTCAATTCACTTTCATACTTTATTTCCAACTCATCACATTTGTTTTTAAGTGAGGAATACTAGAATGTACCATCGTTGCCCTATTTTCATTCTCTTTCCCAAGAACTTTTAGAAACCTCTGTAAAAAACAACTGGTGAAATTCTGGGACTATGTTCGATAGGTCCTATAATATAGCCCATAAAGGTAATTTTCAAAGTAATCAACTGTTGCTTAGGCGGCATCTCATTAAAGTACGATTACTTGATAAATCAATGACAACCCGAAATATTTCTTTTTCGTGTTCTTGACTTTTGTATTGCACGCAACCCAATACAACTAAAGATTACATCTCTTTTTTGAGTACAAATATGGCCTCTTAATTTAAACAGGTTGAAAAACTTTTTTTTTCTTTTCCCTAAAATACTTTTTTCATGTGCTATATTAATTTATACCTCCATGCACCTAGTCTCCTTTTATTTTATAGGGACCTCTATCATCACTTTGTTTGAATAGGTCAACTAGACTTTGCCATTATTTATGTTCTCATGTTAATAATTTTAATCATCATTTATATCTTTTTTCTTATTCATGAATCGCATAAACTATTTCTTGTCCCTAATTTGGTAGCTCAAGTGGAGCTATATGGGGACACCAGCTGCAAGGGCTAGGGTTTGAGACATCGCATACTAATCTCTCTTTACCTAAAAAAATAAAAATAAAAATCATACAAATTACCTCGTTATATCACATCGATTAAAATTTGCTTCAATCTCTTTCTTGTGGGTCAAAAGGGTTAATTTATACTTTATGAATGCTAATCACACATATCAAAAAGTTCTTAACTTCCACTCGCTAAATCCAAATTAGTCTACAAAAATATACAAATAACACACTTCATATGATACTCAATTTAAGAGGGAATGTCAAATTATAATTAGTTCCTTGTCAAGGAGCTTTGTATATAAGAGGAAAAACACTTACATGTCTGAATTCATCTATTTTCTCTTTTGGTAAGGTATTCGTTTCCCCTATGTTTTAAGTGTTAACAACATGAGCAAAACTGGCTAAATTTATCTCCGCATTAAAATCAGAACCTTGATTGGCTTCTTATGCAATTGATATCCAATCAACATTAAGTTTTTAAAAATAGATAACAACATTAATGAGAGAAAGAAATTTCAAACTAGCATTTCTACACGTACATGTAATCAATTCTTTGTTTGATAACAATCAAATTGAAGGTTTCAGCAATAACTAAGGGGATTTGATTACATACATTAAGATCATAATTAGATATTTTTCCTTTATATTTTGATTTTAGAAAATTGGAAAATGAATTCTTTGATTACACATTTAGGTCAACTTTATTAGTCCAACTTCTAATGTATATTCATCCAATATGACCCCATCAAAAGCAAGTTGGATTATTAGGTTTCATTATTTTGTAAATGGTTTTCACTATTAGAAGACTGTGAAAACCAAATCATTTATCTAAAAATTCATTCTAATCTCATATTTGATACAACGATAATTTACTTAGTTTTGGACTACTCAACTTCAACTAGATTTGGTTAATTTATACAGTCATTATTTCTAATTGAAAATGATATTTAGTTGTCTTAGATTGCATTTTTATAGCATTATCCAACTTGCAAAAATGTTTTCTTTTTCTTAAGTGTTTGATACAAGGTAATGATAAAACAAAAATAATTTTGGGTGGATAATTAATTTTTCATAATGCAAAACTGGTTTTTACTTAACAATTCTAAGCTGATCAAATTTACTAGTATAAGAAAGAAAATAGCTTACTCTTTCCATGAAATCTAAAATACTTTCTACAGCTAGTCTTCTCATTCTCATTGAACCATAAGACTACTTTAATTTACAAAGAAATTTAACCGCATCTATTCCTCAACATACTCCATTCCTCCTTTTGATTGTCTCTGCCTATCCTATCCCAATCTCCTTGCGACAACTCCCAATTCTACACTGACAAAAGGTTTCCAAGTGTCGTTTCCCTCCTACATTTTCTCTTTCTTTTTTACCACCTTTCTCTCCCTTTTTTCCCGCCTAAGCCTTTTTTTTTTCACCTTTAATAATCGCATCGTCAAAACCCTTTACGTTTTTAGCACTCCATCATGTTGAGTCACTTCTGTCATCAAACAAGGATTTTTTTTTCTTTCTTTCTTTCTTTCTTTCTTTTTCATTATCTTAGGCTCCCTTCGTTGTTTATAGGTTTTCATGATACTTTTTGAAAAGAAAAAAAATGACCGTAGTATTTGATATTATCTTGCATTTTTGGATGGCTTCCATTAATTTCTTGTTGCATTAAGAAAATATTTTTCATATCAACCATATAACTAGAAACATTTTTTTATGCTGTTCGTAAAACAATAATGGATAATCAATGGATTTCTTCAAAATTATATTTTTCTTAAAAACCATTTTATATGTAAAACAAAGGCAGCCTTAGATGCAAACTTCTAGCCTTGTGGTCTGCTTGATAATGCCATAGTTTTTAGTCTATCAAATCTACTTTCTGGGGCCTAGCCTTGCCCCGAAGTGAAACAACTTGTTGGATTAAATAGTTGCTTCTATTGGTCTTGCCAACAAAATACTCATCCTTCTTAGCTTTTCTTAAACCTCTTTTTAGCTTTCAATTATCATCTTGTCTACAAATAAAATTCATTACCGGAGCCCGCCTCTCGAAACAAGTGGTTCCTCTCATACTGTGGGTGGGGTCAAACACTTTCTTCTTCTTTACATCCAAACTTGCTTTACAATCGCAAAGGAGATTTCTAGTCTCTTCCAAAACTATTTTTTCAGGCCGTTCCTATTTCCGGACCAATAATTTTGTAACACTTTTAAGTTTTAGTAGCATTTGTCTCAATAAATGAACTTCAAAGTGATGCACCCAGAAAATTATTACTATCCATCAATATGAATGTATTACCTTTCGATTTCAGTCCATGAAGTGAAATGACAGCCAAAATCGTCGGCATCAATCTTTTAGAATAGATTTGCTGGCAGCACACAGCTGTTTTAGTAGTGCCTACTAAGCCAACTAGTCCTGTCTTTCCACGAAGGCAATGATCATGGCCAAGAGACAAATACTTGTGGCACACTTCAGTTGCAGATTAGCACGTGGATCACTGTCTTAACAGCGCCTAGAAAATACTATATTTCTAATTATCACCGTCCAAAGAGATAATCTCTTTCTATCTTTCCTTACTCCCGGCCCACAACAACTGTAGCCTACGGGAATCCAGACAACCAACAAGATAGCGATCCGAGTAGTGGTACTTCTAGTACAAAACAAAAAACCAAAAGCCACTCTTTTAAGTTTAGCCTATCTCCCGAATCTTACCAACAATAAAATAATCAAAGTGAAAAGGGAACAAGTTCCCCACTTGTTGTCCCTGGGGCAACCTTTGCTGAACATTATCTACAATATCCATCCGATAAGCTTTGAACATAATGTTGTACAGTGGGCTTTGAACACTTTACTGCTGCATGCAATTACTATCAACTTTCTTAATATGGTTGTACTTCCATTACATCCATTTGGTGCTTCTTTATTCTCAGGGATCCTCAAAAGATCGGATAACACTGCTTTAGTCAGCCGCCGTAGGAAACGTTGATTACTGCAATTAGGCTAGATTACGATCTCACTACTTGCATACTATAAAGGTCGTAACTTGGTTGTTGGCTGCTTACAATACAGTAGCAAATCTGAGGGAAACTTTCCGTATCAAGTTGTGAACAGATATCATATAGAATGCTGGTTAAAGGGCGACTACTGCTGGCATATTTGATGCTTGCTGTTCCGAAAAACATGAGACTTTGATAATCAGAGTAACCACGCGTATGACATACTGGCAACAGGAAAACTTAATTAAATGAATAAAGAGACTAAATCAAGAAAAAATGACAAATTCAAAGAGAATGTTTTATAAAAAAAAAATGGCAGAACAAAAGTAAAAGTTATATGGATTCACAAAAATTATTTGAATAGAAACTAAAAAAGAAATATCGAAGTAGTTCTGATGATTCAATAATATTGTTACTTCAATTCAGATTTCTTAGTTCCTTCGACTGTATAGATCTTAGGATTGGTCAATTAAGTCATAATTTCTTGATTTATTGTATCATTAACTATTTACTTATAACTGGGTAGCATGGCCTTGGTGGTTTCCAGGTTACTGCCATGCCTTCCTGATTAGTGGACCTTCGTTTATGACAGTATCTCTTAAGATTATCTCAAAGATTATGGATGACACGTGGTACATACACTTTTCATCAGCCAGCGAATCGGCTCGACAAATTCAGAGTTATCTTTTGTGGAATTTAAAGAGTGAGCCGCTGAGCTATGTAATTGTTAGTGCTTGGTCATTTTAGAGAATACACATGTTAATTAAAGATTAAAGTATAGGATAACTGAAAGACGTCACCATACTTAAGAGGAAATGGCGTCATTTCCTCACGAATCGATGTCGCTCCACGATGGTTGTGTGCACGAGCACGTACATAGTTTCTTATTTAGCAACCAAGAATATAAATGATACCTTGGTCTAGTGGTCAACCAAGGTGGTTTGAGAGCTCTAAATCTCAAATTTGACATTGGAGAATATATGTTTATAATAATAAAAAATTGTTAACAAGGGTTGGGCTCAGTTGGGAGTAAGATGTTGTCTACAACTTCTTAGTTTCAAGTTCAATTCCAAGTGCATTGATTTGTGTGTGCCTAAAAAACATTAAATAAAATAATAATACTCTAATTCTTAAATTAGTTTTTAAATTGGAGCTCTAGACCTTTTAATGTAGTGTTAAAACTCAAGTTGAGTTTGTTATATTATGTACGACATTGAACACAATGGTGCTCAATGAATGAAGAAGTATATATAGAATGAACGTCTTATATAGAAAGTTAAAATTTTTTAGGTGAAGTTTAAATAAAAAGAAAAACATTTCAGTTTTTATTCTAACTTTTGAGTTTGGCCTTTTAATAATATATTTATAAAAGTAGGTTTTGTATAGGTTTTTAGCACAATGAACTTTAGGGTAATCTTTTATAAAGATTCCTGTAATTCTTTGATAAACAATTGAATGTTCTTTCAAGTTCCGTTTTCAATCTGTTCTATTTTTCTTTCAAAAACTCTTACTTAATTTTTTACCCTCTTTCATTTAGCTAATAATTCTTAAAAGAAGTGAGAAAGGTCTCTTTGGAAAGGGAAAAAAATTGTAAGAAAAGAATATATTTTTTATTTTAGAAAAGATTCCCAAGCAAACTTTAAGGAATATAAAAACCCACACCACTGTCAAAAGGCTTCAACTCGTGCTTGAGAGGACCTTTTGTCGCTTGTGAAACACAAACCAAGAGGGGTCTACTAATGCTTGAGAGAGCTTTGAGAAGATGATTGCTGCTATCCTTGTAGCTTGGTAAAGTATACTCATAAAAGTATTTTTGTAGGTCAAAAGTCCATGTTTCAAATATCGTAATGTCTATAACTTGATGGTAGTTCCGACCGAAGGTTTTAATAAAACTGAACCAATCTAATTAGGTCCCTGAAAATTATACAAAACCGAACCAAATTGCGAATAGAACTATCTCCAAATCGACTCTTTCCGGGCTAGTTTGGTACAGTATCTTAGAGGTCTCCCTTTATTGTATCAAAAAAAAAATATGGAACTAAAAATACTTTTAAATAATACTAAAAACAAACCAAACATTAGTCTATGACCTTCTCTCTAATTTCATCAATTATAGGCATCAATTCAAGAACAATTTTCCAAACAAGAGATCAACTAAAAATAAATAGTTAAAAAAGAAAAGAAACACTTTTTATGACTTAATTAACTTGAATCAAATATAACACTTGGTAATATGAATTGCTTCATTCAATCTGAAATGTTACTAGATTGGACTAATGAAAATGTGGCAAAGCTTATAACCAATCCAAAAATTAGTTTAAAAAAATGGATAAATTTGTCACATATAAACTTCGCTATAAGATTCCTTTTTAATATTGTGAAACTGATCCACACTAACTCTTAGAAAAGCTAACACGAAGGAACTTAAAACAATAAGATTGGTTTAAATTAAGGATAAGTGAAATCTGAGTTGTAGCCCTATTGTTGAATATGCTTGAATGATTAAAGAAGAAGTGAAGAAAAAAAAAAAAAAGAATAATGCCAATGGGTGAAGTTCCATGAGTCAACTTTTTGCTGTGAGTTGAATAGAGATCGTGATTCTCAGCTTCAGCCGAGCTTCACTCGATGGCTTGACAATGCATCACCACAAAAATAAAAATAAAAAATAAAAATCAATTAATTTCAACAACTATACAAAAGTACACACTCACATGAAATAGTAAAACATATTTTCCATGTCATGAGACTTGAGTAGCCCCCATTGAGACCCGGTGGGTCCCGGGCAGCAATTGGAGGGGTGATTAGTGAAAGGCCAATTCCACGTGGCAGAATGTGCTGCGCATAAAGTGGGGTGGACCCACTTTGATTAGAAAGTCCATTAAAATATGAAACGCTGAGTGGAGGATCCACAAGCTTGGAAATCTCACCATATACGCATTAAAAAATAAAGGTCCTGCCATGGACTAAAACCCTAAGGATATTCCTCTCTTATCAATTTTAGACTTCAATAATATCTTTTTTTTTATTCCCTTAAACCCAAAAAGCCAATTCAACCTTGTTATCTTTTCCTCTATATAATACCCCCCCTGCATCCACCTCCAAGAAGTGCAATCTTAACTCAAAATCTAGACTACCTAAACACTACGAACATGGCTGCTTCCACTTCTTCAACTCAACAGCTTTTCCAAGATTTTGTAGGAGACTTTTACTCCAGGAGATTGCTTCTGCGTAACCCTCTTTACCCATCACCCTCTCTAGCATCGCCTCCGGCCACCGGGAACAACCACGAGCCCCTGGAAGCGTACGGCGACAGCAGCTTCGATGCCAATATTGTTATGGTCCTCTCCGTCCTCTTGTGTGCCCTGATTTGCTCCCTGGGGTTGAATTCTATCATTAGGTGTGCATTAAGGTGTTCGAGTTTGGTGGCCTCTGAGTCAGGTGAAAATATCTCGGCCCGGACAGCAAACACCGGGATCAAGAAAAAGGCCCTCAAGACTTTCCCCACTGTAAGTTACTCGGCTGACCTGAACCTACCGGGCTTGGATGCTGAGTGCGTGATATGCCTCTCGGATTTCGCTGCCGGCGATCGTGTCCGCCTCCTACCCAAGTGTCACCATGGGTTCCATGCCCAATGCATCGATAAGTGGCTGAGTTCTCACTCATCATGCCCAAAATGCAGGCACTGCCTCATAGAAACGTGCCAAAAGATCGTCGGCTGCAGTCAGGCGAGCTCATCAGTACCAGCTCCTCCGGTGCCGGAGACCACTGTAAGCATTGCACCACTAGAACCTGAAGGTTTGATACACAATTATAGGGGACTTAGTTAAGTTTATTCTTTGCGTGTACGATATAATAGCTGTAGTTTAGCTCTTTTCTTATAGCTAGCTAGTAGTAGAAGGTCTTCATCTACCTACCCACTGCAAAAACTGTGGTGCTGTGAATATGTACAGAGTGAAATTTGAACTTGATTTTATCTTCGCCTCCAAATGTATTAAGAAAAAGCCAACATTATAACAAAGTTACAGTCGTGTGTAGGATGACTTCAATAAATAAACATGGTGGGGTTCTGTCAATCACTCAGAGGACGAGTAAACAAACCAAGAAGTAAGCCCAAGTAGCTAAGTATAGGGTTCTGAGGGGGACATCACTTTGCAAAACTCGGAGCCTTCGAGGAGGGGGCACTCAGCTGAGTCACAAACCATTGCATTTCCCTTTTTCTTTTATGGAAAGAACAAGACACAACGTTTTAGAAATAATGCTTTTTGCACCAACGTCATAACCATGGTTTAAAGGGCGTTAATGATCTTAGAATAGTATTTGTCTAGGCTGTGTTTGGATATCCCAGTGAAGAAAAAAAAAATCCATTTGTTTCCTCCTGATCATCTTCAAAAGCACTAATTCGATTCCGTCGAAAACTGGAAAGAATTCAAGCATTGTCATTTCAGGCAATAGCACATAGTTACAAGCTTCAAAACGGCGTGAAAAGGAAGTGTGCTCATTTCAAATGCTATACGACAAAACTGGAAAGAACTCCCAACAACATAATCCCAGGAAAATTACAAATGCTTTTTCAGATTGGAACTGATAGAGATGAACAGAAAAGATGATGATCATCGAGTCAATAGAGCACAAATTGAATGGAATCTGAGGATGATACCACTATGTCTTACACTATCAATTGAGGATGTACTAAAAGGGGGATTTTGTACCATACTACTCATGTGAAGTGTCTCATAGCGGGCCATGACTACTCGCACTACACCAGCAGGCCATTCTTTGATTTGCTAAGATTCATGCTACCTTCATATTATTGCAGCATCATATGTTGATGCAGCACAGTGACTGGCTAACATTGAATTTAGACAATTGGGGTAATTTCATCAACCCCACTAAGATTTCCATATCCAGACCCAGAAACGAAAAGTTCATGTTCCCAGATATGGTCTACGAGTTGAACGTGTGGTGGACATGGTAACTTTGTGGGTTGGTCATCTTGCATGAGAGTTTTCGGTAAAGAAATTGACTAAGTAAAATATGCAGGCGTTGCAAACTTTCGAATTTTTCCATTTTATTTCATGAGATACCTTTTGTCGATGAAACGTTCACGGCTGAAATGATTATATTCCAGACTTCTTTTCTTCTCCGTGTCTTGTCTGCCAAACATAGTAAGTGAAAAGTATTATATTATTATTAACTTCAACCTCCGTATGCCTGGTTTCATGCATGCAATATAATTAAGTCACGATAAATAAGCTTCAAAGCTGTCAAATCAGACCCAGAACCAATCATTTCGAACAGTAAATCAGAACCTTGGGGATGCATTAACACGAGGTATCGAAGAGATAAGCATGCTTTGTTTCTCGGTTATTGTCCTTCATCGTTTATCATGCTTCGCTTTCCTGCTTTCTTTCCTCTTTATTTAGGGTGGGATTCGTGTTTATATCTTAATCTCCCATAGACAACCGGTGGACCTCAAAACAGGGTGTAAACAAAAAAAAAAGTTGCCAAGATACGATAATTATATATTAGAAGGTGCTTATGGAAAAAGACCATCACCACTAGGTATTTCGTTAATATATTCCTCTTCCCAAAGAAGATACGCTCCAGGTTTTTTTTTTTTTTTTTGGTTTGGTGGGTGGCTACAATGAAGGATTGACATAGGTTATCGATCACATAAACAAAAATAAATGTAGCCGATGCGTTTTCTTCAGGACATGTAAGGAATTTGGAATACATATATCAAAATAGGCCCATTTATCATCTTTCTCAAATTGATATTTGCTTTCTTGATGAGTCAAAAAAGTGGACTGAGATCAAATAATGCAAACTCCACCAATCATCTCAGAGACCCAACCAATCTTCCGACCGTGGAGAGGTTTAGATGGTGGGATAGTCCTGTAGATTGGTCTGACTGGGCTTGGACGAAAGAGAGTGCAAAAAAATCGAACCACAAATTTTTACTAGGGCTAGCTTCGCCCAAAGGCCTAGGTAAAAAACGAAACAAAGCCCATAGAACTGAAAAAGAAAAAGGCAAAAACCACTCCCATGGGCTACTAGAACAGCCCATTCCAGCTATAAGATTGTATTAATGTCAATTTAAAGCAAATTAATATGGCCCAACATCAAAATTAAAACTTCGTTCTTCATTTCTATAATTAATTAACATAAAACTTACCAACCAAGTGCATCATCTTTGTAAAGAGAAGAGAAAGTAGGGTAAAAAAAAAACTTGTTTTACAAATGAACAAGATCAAACCCTACAAATAATGAGAAAAGTAAATTTCATGATAAAGAAAATTTATACAATGGTGGCTTTTATACAAAGAGTTTGAACAACAGAAATGATGAAGAAAGGGTTGTTGAGAAGACCATTCAGATTGGGTTGCAATAGTTGTCCCTGTAACGTGCACAAGGAATCCTCACAGTGATGAAGGGACCTCACAGTGATGAAGGGACCTCTGTATTTGATATTTGCGTTGCATTTTTTCATTTTCTCTAAGTCTTTGTTTCTTTCCTTCGAAATCTGGGAAAATGAAGAAAACAATTATAGAAAATAAAAAATATAAACTTGTTATTATGCTTGGTACTCCAAACATTACAGAAATCATCACAACTAATTCAATCTAATGTGTTAGACGTTGCTGATAGATGATCTCTTTTTGTGTGTATCGGGTATTAAAAGAGATAAAATTTTCAACTTCATAATGTGTGACATTCACCTACCACATCATCAATAGAAATAAATGAATCAAATCTCTACACATGATTCTCCTACAGCAGTACTAAAGGAAGGTAAAGTCCATAAGTTATTGTCAATGGTAGGGTATGCAGAAGCAAAAAATTCCCGTACGTGGCTCTTATTGGATCTCAGACAGGGGTGGGTGTCGTGTTTGAATAACATTCGTATATATACTGGGACCTCACTCATCATGCAGCAGCCAAGTACCTGAAGCCTAGTCTAACAAGGGAGGCAGCTTAGTCTAACCAGCGGTCGTAAAACGGGTTTGGCTTGGTCTCGATTCAACAACATGATAAGCATTAAACTTAAAATATGATCACCTTGGTGGTCTAATTCCGGACCAGAATTCTTGACTGAGCTCATATGGAAGACTGGGCCACTGAACAGGAAATTAAATTCTAATGGCAACACTTAACCAACGACAAACGAAGGGGTGCCACAAGCTGAGGAGCCTCGGGTCTCACTGTCATCGAATTCGATGACAGAGATAAGCTTTGAAAGCTGGTGGTGCCCGAGAAGATGGTCCCGTGAGGAGCACTTGGGAAGAGCCAAAACTTGTCCGTGCCCAACCTCAATTTGTCATTGGCAGAAGGTTGTTGGGTTGCGGTGCCTTCTAACCACCGCTGGTTAGATTTGAAAGGGTCTTGCCTTCTAGCTTGCTCCTCTTCGGATAGACCTTTTCTGCACCACTAGTGCTGTTTGAGCGTGAAAGCTACGGGTTTTCTCATGATACGTTAACGTGACGGCTCTGACAATGACATGCATCAGCAGCCCAAGAGAAGGGAAAACAGAAATGAGAATAAATAAATAAATAAATAAGGGAGGGACCCTATTAAAAATACTGCTAGAAAAGGCTAGTATGAAAACTTAATCAGGAAGGAAAACATGGAGTCAAATTAATATTAGATATATATAATGGTCAGTGCGAAATAAAGAAAAAAATTGTGTGACACCCAAATGAGAATGACAAGAGGCTTAGAAAACATTTTAATTATTGTTAAGGATGTAAATGTCCAATATCATTTTCTTGAGATATAAGTATGCGTATATGATTAATGTTGGAGTGTCCTCTTATTTCATTAGCCAACTTTTCAAGTAAGAATAAGCTTATTAAATGTATCAAAACTCTTCTTCTTTTTTCTTTCTTAATGCTCCTATAAATATAGAAAAGAAAAGGATCCAAAGTCTATATAAAAAACAATATCATGGGATAATTCAAGTGAAACCATAAGAGTAAATGAGCATATCAACAATGAAGATGTATAGTATCAGATTGTTAAGGTGTAAGTGTATATGATTAAGTAAATATGAGTGTGTCATTCTACTTCGTGAGCTGATTTTTGAGGTGCAAATAAACTTATTAACAATCATACAAATATAAACTATAGATTTTGTATAGATTGAATATATGAGATATAACTCATCATTACTTAATTTTCTTCTTTTTTTCTTATTATTTTCCTATTCTTTATATTATCTCTCTTTTTACAAAATTTAATGTTCTCATTTGACGTTTCTACTATTATTTTACTTTTTCCTTTTGTCTTGTCTTAATTTATTTATTTCATATTAAAATTTTTTATGATTTTAGAAATACCATTGATTTTATTTAGTCATTTTTCTATTGACATTTAAATTTTCCTTGCATTATTTTTTATTGATTCATATTCGATATTTTGGTTTATTTTTTACTAGAATATACTCATCCATTGAAAATTCTATTTATCTTTGTTTGTGAGTATTTTTGAATCTCAAAACACTTTTATAAGACTAAACAATCGATTATTTTGATCAATATATAAAAAATGTTAAATAACAAGTATTGTATTAAACGTCAAGTTTGTTGGAGACAATCTTACATCAGTTTCGGATGCCGAGTTTCTCAGCTTTATTAGTAGTGGTCTCTCTACTCCTTACAATGTCTTTTGGAGAGACAGATCTGCTTCTTATATGCTACTGGAGCAAGTTTAGTCCTAGGCAATCCTGGTGGTGGCTCTTCCTTGCTCAATTGGTCCATGTCGTGATTACCATCTAGGTGTGAGTGTACTAGTTCCGGATACCGAGTTCCTTGACTTTATTAATAATGGTCTCCCTATTCCTTATAATGCTTTTTGGGGAGATAAGCCCGCTTCTTATGAGGTCCATAATAGTACTTAAATGTGTAGTCTAATAATTGTACATTATCAAAATTAAATGTCTTTTGGAGAGATAGGTCCACTTCTTATATGCTATTGGAGCATATTTGGTCCTAAGCAATCCCGGTGGTAGCCCTTCCTTACTCAATTGGTCCATGTCATGATTACCATTTAGGTCTGAGTGTACTAGTTTCAGATGCTGAGTTTCTCTGCTTTATTAACAGTGGTCTCCTTACTCCTTATAATACTTTTTGGGAAGATAGGCCCACTTCTTAAAGGTTCATAATAGTACTCAAATGTGTAGTCTAATAATTGTACATTGTCAAAATTGAAAAGAAAGGAAAAGAAAAAAGTAATCTCTCCTCACTTTTGACCAAAAAAAAAAAAGAAATGAAATACTGAATAAAAAATGTGCTCTAAACTCTACTGCCAACCTATAAGTAAACCGAACAATAAAATATACAAAAGTGGTATTGCATGGGTTCGTGTAAATAATTGATCCAAAATGCCGAAGGATCTGGTTTTAACCAAACCTAAATCTTGTGGATAGGTAACTAATGATGAATTTTAGAGGAATACTCAAGCTACATACCCATCTACCTACCGAAAGAAGGTTATGCCACAAGTCATAATTGAATCTTACCTTAAAATTTACTTTTTGTACTGCATTTCCATCGCCATATTCCTAACTCCATCATTATTTCATCATATACAGTTTACCCATTTGTAAAGAAACGGATTTCTCCATCAGAAGTCCCACGTGGAATGCCCAAGCATGCTGAGAAGATCGAAAATCCTCGAAGTTGGTATAATTGTACTATATTATCTTTATCTATATATGTTTGTGAGTATAATCTGGTGACTTTAGGGTCACGATTTGAAAGAGTTGGTGCTTTCTTTATCTTGGATCTGCTTCCCGGTTATGGGTTGCCACTTTTAGATTGACAAATATTAAATAATGTTGGCATTATTACGACATAAGTGCCCCTTCACCAGTGGAATATGGGATGCCACTGCGCAAACATGAAATGATCTGGAATCGATTCAAAAGTTTGCAGCATATCCACCTTTTCCTCGCTTTTTCAAGATGCCTATGGTCTAGTAGGTGCCATCCCTACCCAACCTTCTGCCCTTCAAATTCGTCTAAAGATATGGGTGTTTTATGGCACATGAAAGCACATGCAGGGGCTTAAAGGCAGCAAGGAGGTATGTCTCGCTACTCTTCATAGACTTTTGAAACTGATAAGATGGGATTGAATCATTTCATGAGCTTTTGAGGTGCTTCTAAGTGGTTCACACTCTTATGTAGGCGTCTAGTTATGTAAACAAGATAATTAATAGAAGGAATCACTTCATTCCCCTCTAGTAAAAGCATGCTAAGATTCCAAATTTGGATCTCGCGAGTACAAATTTGATAAGCTTTTTTATCCAGGAAATGCTTCATTGGCGTCCAATAGGTGCACCCTCTTATCATCCGTTGTTTATTGGTGAAATAAAAATGGCTAGAGAATATAATGAAAAAGGGGAAATTATCTGTGCACTCACTGAGAGCCAAGAAGGTCTTAAGTCAATGAGTCAACTCCCAATTATAATAGGATAATATTTTCTTGATTATAATATGTATTTCTAATTAGTTATTTTTATATATTTTTATTTTTTAGACTCTTTTCAAACTAAAATCATCTCTAATTATATATTCCACTATTATATATAATTTGAGAAATAATGTGATAATTTTACATCAAGATTATAATCTATATACAAGATAAAGGTTAATCAATACTCAACAAAATAATATACCTATATCTGTATGTATTTGCGGAATATCTCATCCTGACAAAGATTTCTTGCCACCCAATCTTTCAAACATGTATGTTACTAATATTAGCATTGCGTCAATGTGCGTGCAGAAGGATGGCTTGCATCGTTTGATGAAAATATCAAAGAACTAGAATAAAGTTAAAGTATTTTTGACTTCATGAAGAGGTTAGCCATGAGTCATCCTTAACCGAAAGAAAGTGGTTGGATCATTAACAAGCCATTTTTTTATATTTTTCAAGGATAGTTTGCTACTCTTTAAGATGGGTTGAAGGCAAGTGGATAACCCTAACATGTTCTTAGGCGATGCAATCATCTTTCAAGCCTGTAGATGATGGGGAGGCGTCTCCAGAAGAACAAGACTTTGGCGGGTTGGAGATGATCAATCATCTTTCAAGACCAACCTCGAGACTTGGTGGGATGACTGTCGATATTATTATATTATTTCATTTAGGTTCATATGAATAAAGTTAAATAGTTACTCTAAATAAACAGTTGATCTTTAGAATTTTAAAACATTTTTTATCCTAAGATATAATTCTACAACTTAGAGAAGATATAATAAATACCCTACCCAACACAAAAAGAGTTTAATCATCACCTTGGCTTTGGTGAGATATTTTTTTGCTTATTTACGTTATAAAAATAATGAGGTCATTAATTATGCAAGCGTCACCTTTTTGCCAAAGCTTTATTGTAATTCAATATAGTTTCCTTTTATCATAATCTTGATATATACAAAACTAATTTACGCTTTTATCAAGAAATGAGGCATATGTATACTCCAAGTGTATATATGAATGAACAAGTTAAGATGGTGTGGATATTTTTTTTATCTTTTATTTATTTATTTTAGGTACGCACCTAATTAAAACACTCAAATGTCAAACTTAGAATCAAAAGATCTCGGGTTTTATTAATAAAGTGAGATATTTTGTAAAATAATATCTTATTTATTTATGAATAAACAATTTATTCAAAACATGGAGGCCAAGCCAAGCCAAAAGAAGCCGAGCAGTATTTCTTCCAACTCAGCTCGGTCGGCCCTGCCGGAGCGCTAACACAATCCTTAACCTTAGCCCACGTCCCAAACAAGCCGCCAGAGCCGTCGCGCAAAGATCCAGAGGGATAGATCCAACGGCGAGAATCAAAGCCGAAAAACCAAAGGAAAGCAAGTAGGACAAAGATTCTTCAGAATATTCTACTAAATAAACAACAATTTATTCTATTGCATTCAAATTCTAATAGTTGTCCTTAAGTTAATTACGTATGTCGTATTTAATATCATAAATAAAATAAGAAATTCAAATCATTTGATTTAAATGATTATAATTTATAGTTTCTCAAAAAGAAAAAGAAAATTTGTTATTAATATAAATTACAATAAATTCTACAACTTAACGTATATGTAAAATTTAAAGTAATTTAGTGAATATTTTAAGACATAAATTTATTGTTTTAAGTGGACCCCAGGACACAGTCACCCGTGGAGTTTGTCTGCATGAGAAAAACTTGTCAATAGATTAACCCGAAAGCAATGCTAGAATTGAAATAAATCCAAACCCAAACTGGGTAGAATAAAACTTGCAAAAACAGCGATTAAAGAAAGACCAATCTAAAAACCTGAGGGGGAACATGGGAAGGTGTGAAAGCAAAAAGGCTGTCAGCCAGGTCACCCTATCTTTTCTCGTGGTGGAAATGATTCGCCTCCTTGTCCTCCTCCAATTCCAACTCTTCTCCTCAATTTCAAATTTCTCTCCTTAATTTAAATTTGCTCTAAATTTCATGTGCATTTCAAAAAACATACCACTGCCCCTCCCTCTGCCCGCTATATATATACCCCTCTTTTCTGCCACTCTCCCCTATTCCACACCATTTTCTTCTAAGCTTCTTTGCTTCCTCTTCATTCTAGACTCGGAAACAAAGAGAGCCAAGCCTTCGTCTTGGAGGTGGGCTTGCTCTTCTTCGTCCTCGATCGTCCCGTTAGCATCGTCTTTGTCTTCATCTCAGGTGAGCTCCGATCTGTGTCTCCGATCCGAAGCATTTTCCGCTTTCTCGTCGATGTGTTTTTTTTTTTTTTAGATTTGGTGGTTTTAGCCTCTTGATTTTGAATTACAACGTGCCGATCTGGTTTTGACTGTGAGTCGATGTGTTTGATTTGATTTAGAGTGTGAATAGATCGGTCAGATTGCTTAAATTGAGTCGGATTTCGTAGCTAAGTTACTGATCTGGTGTTGTGGTGTAAGTTTGTCCCAGATTTTGTGCTTATAGAGCTGAGATCTACAAGTGATGAATGCATGCCATGTCATTCTTTGGATGAAGATTTAGCGTAGATTCTCTTTCGATCCTGTTTCCCCCGATCGATGCGTCCATTAAGTTTCGAAACGATTTTCGCACTATTGCTCAGTTTCGTCTTCTGATCTGGTTTTAATCCGTGTAGATCTCTTAAATTTTTCACAATCAAGAATGATTTTTTCTGAGTTTACATTTTACCCTGCCATCAGTTTGCTTTTTTAACTTCAATCTTGATGTAAGAACAGAGGGTTCGGCCCTCTTTGATTATCTAATACGTTTAGATCTACATGTCAATGTCTTATATTTTAAAATCTAAGCCTTTGCTTTTTGCGAGAACTTAGAAAGATTGTGATTCCGATCATCTGTTATTGTCCTGTCTCTGTTCGCAGCTATCGTTGTACATTAAAAATTTCAACCGTTGTGTCTAGCGTTTTGTTTGTCGACCAATCTAGAAGTTTGGAAGGGTGGTGGTAACATTTATGATCCTGAAATGCCATGTTTTATACCTGAACGGAAATGGGTTTTTGAGTAGCACTAGCAGGTTTTTCGCTACCGATGAATGAGCTTACGATAGCTCGAGTAACCTTGGGTTGTCATTCTTGATTAGTTTATGATAATCATGTCCGTATATGTTTCATGCAGATTTGTAAAGAATGGCCGATGCTGAGGATATTCAGCCCCTTGTCTGTGACAATGGAACTGGAATGGTGAAGGTTAGTCAATGCATTTCGTATATATTATTTAGACCACGTATGGTCTTCAATGCCATTTAGATTATTTTGTAACACTTCTCATACTTTGTTTTGTGCAGGCTGGTTTTGCTGGTGACGATGCTCCCAGGGCAGTTTTTCCTAGTATTGTGGGTCGCCCCCGCCACACTGGTGTTATGGTTGGGATGGGCCAAAAAGATGCTTATGTTGGTGATGAAGCCCAATCCAAGAGGGGTATTCTTACCTTGAAGTATCCTATCGAGCACGGTATTGTCAGTAATTGGGATGACATGGAAAAGATCTGGCATCACACATTCTACAATGAGCTTCGTGTTGCTCCTGAAGAGCATCCAGTGCTTCTCACCGAGGCACCTCTTAACCCTAAGGCCAACAGAGAAAAGATGACACAGATCATGTTTGAGACCTTCAATGTGCCTGCCATGTATGTTGCTATCCAGGCTGTTCTCTCCCTGTATGCTAGTGGTCGTACAACTGGTTGGTATCAGGCATTATCTTAATCTCAATTTCATGAATTTTCCTTTAGTATCATTCTGAGTCTTTGACCATCTTGGCTTCTCATTGGATTAGGTATTGTGCTGGATTCTGGTGATGGTGTGAGTCACACTGTACCAATCTATGAAGGATATGCCCTCCCACATGCTATCCTCCGTTTGGACCTTGCTGGTCGTGATCTCACTGATGCGTTGATGAAGATTCTCACTGAGAGAGGGTACATGTTCACCACCACTGCCGAACGGGAAATTGTCCGTGACATGAAGGAGAAGCTTGCATATGTTGCCCTTGACTATGAGCAGGAACTTGAGACTGCTAAGAGCAGCTCCTCTGTTGAGAAGAACTATGAACTGCCTGATGGGCAAGTAATCACAATTGGAGCTGAGAGATTCCGATGCCCAGAAGTCCTCTTCCAGCCATCTCTGATTGGAATGGAAGCTGCAGGAATCCACGAGACCACCTACAACTCTATCATGAAATGTGACGTGGATATCAGAAAGGATCTCTACGGTAACATTGTTCTTAGTGGTGGCTCAACCATGTTCCCCGGTATTGCTGACCGGATGAGCAAGGAGATCACAGCCCTTGCGCCAAGCAGCATGAAGATTAAGGTTGTGGCACCACCAGAGAGAAAGTACAGTGTCTGGATTGGAGGATCCATTCTTGCATCCCTCAGCACCTTCCAGCAGGTGAATACTTTTAGCCCAATGTTAATTCTTTTTCCGCATATTCTTTTAGCTAGTACTGACACGAGGGCTTTCTTTGATTTAGATGTGGATTTCCAAGGGTGAGTACGACGAGTCTGGTCCATCCATTGTCCACAGGAAGTGCTTCTAAGTTCTAAAGCAAGTGCTTTGATGGTGAGTTTTATTTCCATTTAGTTGGCTTTCGTGTCATGTGTCATGTGAACTCAAGTTGGTTGAAGTGGAAAGTATGGAGGTAGGATCACTGAAGGAGGAGGGAGGGTATGATATTTTGGTCTTGATGTCTCGTAGCTTCTCAGTTGTCCTCTGGATGTGGTGGGCACAAAAGCTGGTCCTCGCAAGTCCTTCCTCGCCTTGCATTTATCTGTGGCTCAACCGTGCCCTCTAGTAGGATGTTTGTAGCAGGAGAGTGATTGTGATGCTTTTTCTTTTTCTTTCTCTTTTTTTTTTTTCTTTTAAATTTTTCCCCTTTCCCTATTTGACGGTTTTTTTTTTCCCTGGGAACATTAATGTTAATAGCTATTGTATGAGAAAATTTTATGTTAGTGTCAGTTTGCGGTCATAAATTCCTATGAAAATTATATTTAAAGTACTGGCTTGAAAGCTTGTTCAGGATCTTTTGCTCTGTGCACTAGATTTTCTGAGATATTTGCTCAATTTTCGTTCTTGGTTAACGTAATTTGTACGGGGTAAGTACCCGACCGAGAGGCTAAACCTTGCGTATATGTATGTCCATGGATTGCAAGCGACAGGGGCAGTAATAGTAATTGTAGAGTTGACGCTGCTTGATTTAACTTGGAAGGGGAAATGCTTGAGTCCACGACGAACTTGGCACTTGAGTTAAAAATTTGTCTTTTCTTGTAAATTTAGGGCTCAAGTCTGCCAAGAAATCTTCACACTGCTGGTCTCTCTTCTCTCCAGCTACCGTTCCATCTCCAAACCTGTTGAAACAAAGTGAAAGAGTATAAGACGGGATCAAACCGGATCGTACCAAACTGGACCTTGTTTTCATTTTCCCTAATTAACGGAGGGGAACGCGTAGTAGTTGGACATTCTCCTTTTAATGGCTGGCAAGTGGTCCGCTACCGTATGGCAAAAGAAAAAGAGACCAGAAAATTAGATGCCTGCAGTGGACACTCGACTGCGGCTTTTAAATGGACATGTGAATAATTAATATGATATGACATAAAAGGCAAGAAGGGCATGATTAAAGTTAGTACAACCTTTAGCCGATTGGTTTCAGCATGTCGAGTGAATGGTCAAAATCATGAGAATCCTAAGTGACAGCTGAGCTTTTGGATCCTCGATCCGACATGGACACGATCTTTAGCTTCACGTAAACTCTAGCTCACTGGTTCACTTGTAACTGGAAGAGGAGAGAAAGTGCCCCAAAATAAAAAGGAAAACAAAAAGTCATTCTTGCCACTTGCTTAGCTTAGAATTATAATCTCTTTTGTTCTCCTAAATTTTGGGAAAAATCTCAAAGCCTCGTGATCTTTTCCCACAGAGGGAAGATGGAATTAGGGCTTTGATTGAGGCGTGATGAGTTGATTAATGATAAGGTATGCAATACTTTTAATATTTGATATAGGGTAGTAAAACACACTAAACTCCTACTAATTCCAACTTTTGAAGGAAAAATTTTCAGAAAATATCGCATTTATTTATATAATTGGACAGAACCACCTAAGAATAAAAATCTAGTCATTATCTTATTCTGTTTGAAATTTTCTGCTGCTAAATTCGCCTGAAAACCGAGAAAAGAAAGGATTATACCATGTGTCTCGTCCTGAATTCCTTTCATTTTTTCAAGGTGTATCGACTTTGCAAGACAGTCCAATCTTCTGTTGCCTCTTAAATTACAAAGACACTCTTAAAATAGAGGGCTTTGAGTTAATCGCAGACCACAGAAGAGAAAGCCTCCCAAATGGGGCGGGCGGCCATTAAAATTATCCCGACTTTCTACCCCTCTCCACGTTCCTCTCGCTTCTAACGAATGAAATCAGAAAATCCAAACAAAAAACTTCTTCTTCTTCAACCGTCGTCTCTCTGACTCCCTGAGAAGGAAGAGTTTGAATATTTTACGTTGCATGAGGACCTGATGGAAATGGTGACACAGGTGGCAAAAATGGTGCACTACGAGCTATACTGAAAGTGGAGGTGGACTTGGTTTTTGGGTTGTGGTGGTGTGGAAGCTTTGTAAAGATAAAAGAATGGCGTCGAGCGCGGTACTGGCCAACAAAACTGACGACGCCATCGTCTGCTATGCACCGACCATGATCACAACAAATGGTGTATGGCAGGGCGATAACCCTTTAGATTACTCTCTACCGCTCTTTATATTACAATTGACTTTGATTGTCGTTGCCACTCGTACTCTGGTTTATATCCTCAGACCCTTTCGCCAGCCTCGAGTAATCTCAGAAATTCTGGTACGTTTCTCCTCTATTACAGATCTTGTATTTTGCTGCATTTGGTTGATTCTTTTCTCCTCATTTATCTTCTAGCACAAGTAGTAAATTCAAGAACAGAAACTATGGTCCTGGATCCTCGTAGAAAGATCAGATTTAGGCAGCATAATCATATTGATTGCAAAAATGATAGGCTGTTGTGTTTGCTAAGGTGTATGTTTATATCGTTGTTAACCTTTGGCTGATGTATTGAATGCATAAAAAGGGTGGGGTGATACTGGGTCCGTCAGTGCTTGGAAGGAGCCGCAGATTTGCAAACACAGTATTTCCCCTCAGAAGTGTGATGGTGCTTGAAACAATGGCAAACGTGGGTCTGCTTTATTTTCTCTTCTTGGTTGGGGTAGAGATGGACCTTTCAGTTCTCCGGCGAACTGGAAAAAGGGCCTTGGTTATAGCCGTTTCCGGCATGGTACTGCCCTTCATCATTGGTGCCGCCTTTTCCTTCGTTCTGCAGAGAAAAGATGAGCAAATGACACAAGGAACTTTCATCCTCTTCCTCGGAGTTGCTCTATCTGTCACCGCCTTCCCGGTGCTTGCTCGGATCCTGGCGGAGCTCAAACTCATAAATGCTGAGCTTGGCAGGATCGCCTTATCATCCGCTCTCGTAAATGACATGTGTGCTTGGGTTCTTTTAGCTTTAGCTATCGCCTTGTCTGAGAACAAATCTGCAAGTCCTTTGGCTTCCCTCTGGGTGATACTGTCAAGCGCAGCGTTTGTGTTATTCTGCATTTTCGTTGTCCGGCCATTGATCTCTTGGATGGTTCGGAAAACGCCAGAGGGAGAAAACTTCAGCGAATTCTATGTATGTGTTATTCTAACCGGGGTTATGATCTCGGGCTTCATCACAGATGCCATTGGAACACACTCTGTCTTCGGAGCTTTCATCTTTGGCCTGGTAATTCCAAATGGACCACTAGGAGTTACTCTGATAGAAAAGCTAGAGGACTTCGTTTCGGGGCTTCTGCTCCCTCTCTTTTTCGCCATTAGCGGACTGAAGACTAATATATCAGCTATCAAGGATTTGTCCACCTGGGGAATTCTGTTCCTCGTCATTATTCTTGCCTGTGCCGGCAAAATTGCTGGCACCGTTCTTGTTTCACTCTTTTATAATATGCCGATACGCGAAGGGATTACCCTTGGTTTGCTCATGAACACGAAAGGCCTGGTTGAAATGATTGTCCTCAACGTTGGGAAGGACCAGGAGGTACTCCTCCATGGCTATTTAGCTACTAGTCTCTGCCTTCCAGTCTATTTATGCTCAAATTGATGAGAACACAATTACTTGCAGGTTCTAGATGACGAGGCATTTGCAGTCATGGTTATCGTCGCTGTAATTATGACCGGGATCATCACACCCATCGTAACAACAATTTACAGGCCGGCGAGGAGATTCATACCATACAAGCGTCGCACTATTCAGAGTTCAAAACCTGATGCAGAATTACGGGTTCTTGTGTGCATTCACACCCCTCGAAATGTCCCAACCATCATCAACCTCCTCGAAGCTTCTAACCCGACCAAAAAGTCCCCAATTTGCGTCTACGTGCTCCACTTAGTTGAACTCACTGGCCGCGCATCCGCCATGCTCATAGTCCATAACACCCGGAAATCAGGCCGACCAGCCCTCAACCGCACCCAAGCTCAGTCTGATCACATCATCAATGCATTTGAAAACTACGAGCACCATGCTGGTTGTGTCTCCGTCCAACCCCTCACGGCCATTTCCCCTTACTCCACCATGCACGAAGACATATGCAGTTTAGGAGAAGATAAACGAGTTGCCTTCATAATCATCCCTTTCCACAAACAACAAACTGTTGATGGTGGGATGGAAGCTACAAACCCGGCCTTCCGAATGGTAAACCAGAATGTGCTAGCAAATGCACCTTGCTCAGTCGGAGTTCTGGTGGACAGAGGCCTAAATGGTTCCACACGCTTGACTCCAAACCAGGTCTCTCATCACATTGTTGTGCTATTCTTCGGCGGACCAGATGACAGAGAAGCACTAAGCTATGGATTGAGGATGTCTGAGCATCCAGGAATTAGCCTAACGGTAATGCGGTTCGTTCCCGGTGAGGATGCAAAAGAGTCAGCAGTACATCCTAGCAGTGACACACACAACACTAGAGCTTTATCTGTGGAAACAGAAAATGAAAAAGAGAAGCTGCTCGACGAAGAGATAATGAACAATTTTAGGATAAAACACGCTGATGATGAAGCTATTGCATACATAGAGAAAGTGGTGAACAATGGGGAGGAGACCGTGGCGGTCATAAGGTCGATGGACAACGTTCATGACTTGTTCATTGTCGGAAGAGGACAAGGAACGATATCACCTCTGACGGCGGGACTTACTGACTGGAGTGAGTGCCCGGAGCTCGGAGCAATAGGGGACTTACTAGCTTCCTCTGATTTTGCAGCCACGGTCTCAGTCTTGGTAGTGCAACAGTATGCTGGGTTGGGGCCGCAAGGCGAAGGGCTTGCCACCCCCGATAGCGCCGGGCAACAGAATCAGACATTCAGCGGCATCCAGCAAATGAACCGGCAGTCGTCGCCGCGGCGGGGCCAAAATGTGTTTACCCCATGATACTAGTTTGTTTGCAGAAGCTGCAGTGCCTCAATGGCTCTAAAAGAGAAATACACAGAAAAGAGAGAGGAGAAGGAAGATGAACATCATCATCACGGAGGCGAAAGCCAATTTTCTTTGCTCTGTTTGTCCTGTATACAACGTTTTTTCAAAGGACATTCTTAATATCAAAAGCATGTGCTTCTCTATTAGTATTTTTTTGAAAAAAAATTAAACATACACTCAGTGTTAAATTAAAAATTAAAAAATTTCAAACAATACCAACTTTTAACTAGTTAAGTATTTATCAATTATAAGTAACTTCTTAACTTTTGAATTTTAGGTTTTATTTTTGTAAATTACATTCTTTTGCTCATAGTTTAGGGTCATGTACTTTGAAGCTATAATTAAGAGAAATAACAAATAAAGCAAAGCAATTACATACCCTTACAAGTCAATTTTAAGATAAGAAATGATTTTTTAACTTATGTCCAAGAAAAAGTTAAGTTTTTACATGGACATTTGAATGGGAAATGTTTCTACTTTTTAATTTAATGACTTATAAATTGGTTTTAAACGAAGAAATAGACCTTCTAATAAGATAAGAAGAGATTTATTATCTTTCCCCTTAAATTTCCTGTTCTCTTGCAAGCTTGCATGACTGTTTAAAATTTAGTGACAATGTTACAGTAAGGACGAACATTTTCACCCTCTTTAACTTCTTTCTTACTTAGGGAGGGGTCGGCTTCGCCGCCTTGGCCATCAAAAGGCTATCTCTCTCTCTTTCTCTCTCTCTCTCCTCATTTTCACCTCTGCTTCTTTGTCTCTCACTTGTCAGTCTCCTTGAGCTTTTCCTTAATGGCTCTTTCTATAAAGAGATGGAAAAGTATTACGAATTGTCTTAATCCTAGATGGGGTTTGCTGAGCATGATCGAACAAAGTTCTTGTTGGAGCTCTTCAACTTTTAATCAAAAACTTCCATTTATAGCTCCCAATGCTCAAACTTTCGGAGACCCACATGCAAATATTCGAACGTCAGCGAATCTTTTTTCCTATCGTCGTTTCAAATCTGTTAATGCTGATAAACAACTAAATTCTGTCAATGATATTGATCATAATCAGGTAAGTCCCGATTGCAAGCTTAAATTTTTTATATTATTTACTTGTTTTAGGCATATGCTGGCGTCTCATTGTGATCATCCTTTATGCTTCTATTTGTTATTTAATAAACTGAAGGTTCCTGACTATAAATTACGTCCAAGGGAGTGAATTGAAAAGAAAGAGAATCGTGTTTTGGATAAAGAGATAAACCTCCAAAAGCTGGATGGTACTTTGGATGGCGGATAAGATATGTCCCGGGCTCTTATTCTTTGTCTAGAAAATTGCCGAAGTTTTAGCTCATGAATGCAGGGGAAACAGCATTAACTGGTAATGTTTGCAGTATTTGAAAGCCATTAACGTTAGGAATTTTCAGTCAATCGCTTTTGCCTTATTGAACTATTCACAAAATTTTAAAAAATAAAATAAATTAAAAAAATTGCTCTTGGGCTTGTGAAATTCAGTGACATAATAATCATTACAATTAGATGCAGAGGCATGGTTGATGATAGCCGTCTATCATGGTAAACATCAACAAAGACAAGGGCCCTTTGAGGTGCACACCCTTCTGATTAAAAAATGGCCTATCATATTCTGTAGAGACAAAGATGGTGCTTATTTGCTTGACTTCATCAGTATCAGGTGTTTTTGGGTTTAATAAATCAGCCTTTACAATGATTAGAAGGTGAATTTTCAATGCTATTGCAAAAAAATTTTGTAAGCTAATTCCACTAATAAGACCAATAAGTAAGAATAGGAATACTTTATGAAATGAAGTTTTCTTGTTCACTTGACAGACTTGTGCCATGGCTTGATAAAATCTCATATTTTTATTTCGTGTGCATGTAACTGTGAGTCTTTCTTGGGGGAAAATGGATAAAGATTGACTAGTAATCATTTCCAAGCTTGCGATGTCGCCAAAGAAGGAAAAACTTTAGATCAGACTTAACAAGATACTCTGCAAGCCAGCAGAAGACTATTTAGAAAGTACTGTCAAATGTCTTGGCGTGGCTTCAAATCATTCCTTGTTTTCTATTTTTCTTTCCTTTTCCTTATTCGAAACTATAATTTTCTTTGCATTTGTATTTCTCGACTTCGTAGTCCTTATATTTGTACTCACTGGAGGTCCTTTTTGTGGCAGTTCTTAGATTTACCTGGAGGAAAGGTTTTGTTCACTCCTGAGATGAGGTTCATATCTGAATCCCCTGAAGAGCGGGCACAGTGCTACCGGGTCCTTGACAATAATGGGCAGATGATTATGAGCATCAATTTTAGAAAGGTATTCAATCTTTACTTATCATCATGTCCAAATGAGGTCATTATTTTCTGTCAAACGAATCCAACACAAAACATCTTTATGTGCTCATAGGTCAGTGAAGAAATTGCTGTAAAAATGTACAGTAACATGGTTATGCTGCAAACAATGGACGCTATTTTCTATGAAGCACAAAGGCAAGGAAGAATTTCTTTTTTTGCAACCACAACAGGAGAAGAAGCCATTAACATTGCGTCAGCTGCAGCACTCACCATTGATGACATTGTCGTCCCTCAGGTCTCGAGGACATGCAACAGATCTACGCACTTCTTTCACTGTTCTTCTAACTGGAATATAATTCATCTGAGTTTTCCATTCCAGTTACACTGGTGATACTAAGAATAATGCAAGGAAATTCTTATGCTATGCAGTATAGGGAACCTGGGGTTCTATTATGGCGTGGTTTCACCCTACAAGAATTTGCAAATCAGTGTTTTGGAAACAAAGCTGATTATGGGAAAGGCAGACAGATGCCTATCCATTATGGTTCCAACAAGCACAGATATTTCACTGTAGCAGCAACAATTGCGTAAGATATAGACCGTTAATATGGTTGTCTTTTCATGTACAGGAGCAGAGCCATAAATTCATACTTGTAGGGTAAAAATTATGCTGATAATGAAAAAATTTACCCAAATATAGACGTCCAGACAGGATATGAGTGTTTATTTTTAGGTGGAGGGAGGAGAAGATGGGACAGTGGCAAATATTTTATAGTTAGTGCTAGACTAAGCTCAAATGTAGACTTTAACTATCAATTTTGAAAGGGTTGAGGGTGAAGATGGTCACTCTAACCATGTATGTGGCTCCTCTCTTTTCAATGTAGAACCTTCTTATACTCTTTATGAAAGAAATGTGAGCTACAAAATTCCTTTTCTCTTGCAGTACACAAATTCCCCATGCAGTTGGTGCTGCATATTCTTTGAAGATGGACAAAAGAAATGCATGTGTAATCACTTATTTTGGCGATGGCGGCTCAAGCGAGGTGAAGATTTTATTACCATTAGAGAAACCATTTTTAGTTATGATTGGGAGTGAGACACTGCGTAATATATGATGTGATTGCATGTACCGGGGTGTTTTTTTTCTTTTTTTAAATCATGGTTGTCTACCGTACTCCATTCCCTTTAAACACCGTGCCAAAACAATATCTTTTCATGATATCCTTACCAATTTTGGCTATGACACCTTACTCTAAGGAAGAGTTTCAATATTTTTGCCCTAACTTTGTTGTAGAAAATCAAGGGACAATGCTCTCAAGGCTATGACTCAGGACCACGAGTTCACTGACCCTGGCTTTTTGTTTATTGGTGGTTACATGAAATAATTTAGGGAGATTTCCATGCTGCTTTGAACTTTGCCGCTGTTTTGGAGGTTCCAGTTATATTTTTCTGTCGGAATAATGGCTGGGCCATTAGTACCCCTACTACAGACCAGTTCCGAAGTACTTTTCCTCTCATTGTGCTCTCTTATACTTTGAATTTCTGCGAGAGTCTTTTTAAATCCAGATATCTGTTTGTGCTATTCTTTGATTGTCAGGTGATGGTGTTGTTGCTCGAGGCCGTGGTTATGGGATTCAAAGCATTCGAATAGATGGTAATGATGCCCTTGCCATTTACAGTGCGGTTCAAGCTGCTCGTGAAATGGCAATTAGTGAATGCAGACCTATCTTGATCGAAGTAAATTAATCATCTATTTTGCTGATTCATTATACCTCCGAAATTTTAATCTCAAAACTAGATATCTCACATTCTGATGTCTGTTGTCTGTTCCATCGGTTTTGTTGACAGGCCCTCACATATCGTGCAGGACATCACTCCACTTCTGATGATTCCACCAAATACCGTCCAATTGATGAGATTGATTGGTGGAGATCAACACAAGATCCGGTAGCTAGATTTAGAAAATGGATTGACAGCAATGGTTGGTGGTGCAATGAGGCTGAGCTAGAGGTAAGAAAAAATGTCAAGGACCAGGTAAGAATTGCACAACCCATTGATGAAATTTCGAACACCAAAACCTTGTTTCTGGTTACTGTGTCTTTTTACTTTCTCATGCCTTTTCAAATTAGCAACTTCTACCTGCAAGCGTTGCCAATAGGAAAAGCAGCAAACAGTTGATTTAAAAAAGTAGTTATGAACAAATACTGCGAAGGTCAAAACGGAAGTGTTATGTTTGAAGTAAGCCTAAGTGTTGGAATCATTGTCCAATAGAGAAGGAAAAGAAAAAAACACAAAGTATAAGGAAATAGAAAAAGAGAAAAAAGAAAGAAAGGTAGGCATCATGTTTGCTCTCAACTGAAGAGTTTTAACATCAAAGATTGCAGCAGACTTAATGAGGGTACAGACTTATTCCACTCATTCAAATAATGAGGATACAGACTTAACATTTGTATCTTTTAGGACATACACACACAACCTACATCTGCAAATCAATATTTCATAAGCCGCTACAGTTATGACCAAGAACATTGCAGGCAGCAGCTCTTGGAAGCCACTCTTGTATGAAGTTTTTCTAGTTTCTAACTGTTGATACTTTACATACAGGTTTTACATGCAATTCAAGCTGCAGAAAAAGTCGAGAAACCTCCACTTGCCGAGCTTTTCATGGATGTATATGATGTAACCCCATCAAATCTTTGTGAGCAGGAGAAACTGCTGAGAGATACTATTGGGAGGAACCCGCAGGATTATCCACCCGATGTTTCTCTTTAGAGTAACACCGATACTCATGTATAGCCTGCTAAGTTCATTCATAAAAGCTTGGACTTGTTTTCTAGCATCTGTTATCCTCCCAAGGGAAAGGTAGCGAAAGTATATCGGTTGCGTTTGCCATAGAACTTTACGATGCATTGGGCCTTGCTTTACAGGATCTTTTTCCATTGGTGGCTATATCCACTCTTCTATTCCTTCTAACATATCAGTAGGTTATGTCCACTCTTCTATTGAGACATTTATTAAATCGTGGCACATTAGATTTTGAAACCATAAGATTCCCACTCGGAAAACTTGAACAGGGATACGACGGCTAGGAGTTACTTTGTCTACCATAACTATTATGATAAAGAATTTAATGTACAAATTGCAATTTTTTTTTAAATGATAGTTTTGTATTTTCAATATTTTTTCTCAGTTATCTTTTTTTTATTTTATATATTTTTAGATATTCTAGTGGAGGAAATTCGCTGTAGCAATTTGCAGAAGATGAACCTGGTTGGGTGAGTTTTTGACCCAAATGCTTGGTTCACTCCTTACAAGTAAATTGAAAGAAAATTAGAACTACAAGAAATGACTCCTTTCCACATCGATAGTGTCGAGGAGGGACTACCCTCTAAAACTCTAAGCTATCCACCACCAAGATATTTTCCTCAAACAACTCCAAATAGAAAGGAATTGTTTTATGTGAGGAAGGTAACAGACTAAGAAAACTAAAATTACAAGCGTGAATCCAACTAAAAGTTGGGGAGAGGGCAAGAGGATGTTTGGGAAGAAGTGTTACGTTGCACATTAAGTGATATGCAAATTAAGCAATAAGACAACACAAGAAACAAAATTTAGAATAGTTTAGACAAATTTGTCGTACCTCCATTGCACCAATAGATTTACTGGCCTATTTTCTTTTTCTATTAAAAAAATCATCAACATCAAGAAAATTATAAATATGATTTTTCTCTCCCTTGCTCTAATTGTTGTCTCTAGCATACTCTTAGTTACTTGCCGAATTCTACAGTAAATTTGACATGAGTTTTTTTTTTTTTTTTTTGACAATTTAGAGGCTTTGCAAATCTCTAGCATCAACCCTTTATACACCTACCTACCAAGCGATGCTTAGCCATACAAGCCTTTGAGCAACAAGGCCTCAAAGCCTTCAAGCCTATTTCTACAAGGATCACATAACTCTTAAAATAACCCTAAATAAAATATTACAATATTATCCTCATCACTTATTCTAATTTTAAATATATCTAAGGGTGACAAAATACTGTTACTTTTTCTAATTTTGACAAATCACCATAAAGGAGGTGACAGTGCTTCCAATGTAAGAAGGAAAAATGTTTCTTTGCATCTTTTTCCTATGATATAGTAAATAAAGGTGTAGGAAAAAGGAGAAAGACTTCTTCCCTAAAATATATTTGGAGGTCTAAGATATAAGAAGACGAATCACCCTCCAAAATAAAATTTGGCAAATCTAATTTCTTCTAAGGCTTCTTGTAGCGATGGGAGAGCAGCTTAGGCCTTGCCTGCAGTCTATCAGGTGTGAGCATCATTTGGTTCACATGAGAGGATGACGAAAAACTAAATGCTGGAAAAGCAAAATAAACATGCGAATTATGCCCCTAAATCCCTTGTCTATTGTGAGAAATCCACTTAAACCCAAAAAATAATCATGTACCCAAACTTTTTACGGGGATTCATTGGCCAAACCTCGATGGGGGACCAAACACAGAAATTATTGAGCTTTGAAACTGTTACATCTTCAATGTTTCTTGAAGTGGTGTTATTTCCCATCATATTTGACTTACGTTGGTCTCAGATGATAGATTTCCACTCAATTCCAAAGATGACCAGGAGGCATTTCAACACTTCCAAGTTACTTGGCCTATGTTTTCAATTTTGTTAGATAAGAAACTTGAGTCACATTACGATATTCGTTGTGTGGAAACAAATTGAACCAAAGCGACAGTAATTACAAGTGAAATAAGGCCATGATCTATTTTATCTTTTCTTCCCTCTTTCTTTTGGATTTTAAAATTTCAGTTTCCAATTTGATAAAATGAAAGCATGAATTAGTAATTAATTCGAATTTGATGCTTCTGCACATTTTTCTATCGACTAGATAATAGTAGTGCTAGATATACAATAATGCTTATCAGATAAAAAACATTAAGATGGAAAAAAAAGGGTGAGAAGAAGAAAAGCAAATTGTCACTCGCAGCCACCATTTAGAGGGGCCTTGTCAGACAAGGCTCAACTGCCAATATCAACCACCATCTTTAGCCAAACATCGCATGCTTTCAAGTAAATCGTTCTTGTACAAACCATCGAGGATATGTTCAACTTAGGCAAATTGGCAATTATTTTCCCCATTCCATATTCACTACCAAAGTTGATAATGCACCAGTAGCTCTCCACATAAAACGATCGACTAATTACCACTTTTCAACTCCCACAAGTTCATACATGTATGTTGCGCCAGACTGTGCTTAGGCATTTTGTTTTGCTCGCTTCATCAGCTCTATGAATTCCTGAAAGGCTGTAGCAAGAATAACTTTGTGTTAAGCTGTCAGCATTTAGCTTGGGAATTCCATGACATTTCATTAGCTATCAACTACATTAGATCAGATATTTAAGGAATCCTCTAATATGATTTATGGGAGCACCTTCAAATTAATGAAAATTAATCCTATAGCTGCTGAAAAATGTGAAAGGGAAAAATTCCATTACCATAATCCGAATCATGAGGTCCTGGGGATGCTTCAGGGTGGTATTGAAGGGACATGACATTTCGTGCAGGGTAGGCAAGACCAGCACAGCTTCCATCATTAAGATTAATATGAGTTACTTCCACCCCCTCTGGAAGTGATGCAGGGTCAACTGCATAGTTGTGATTCTGCAAAATTATAAATCTTTGTTCAGAACTGTCCATAGAGAAGACCTATAGTTTAAATCTCACAGTAATTCAACTGGCTTTAAATTCACAGTTATAAGCTAGGAACATATTTGCAGAGAAAATTAATGGAAAAAGCAAACACAATCCAAGCTAATAGATAAAGGTCAATAAAATTACCTGAGCACTAATCTCGACATTACCACTCCGAAGGTTACGAACCGGATGATTTCCTCCATGGTGGCCAAACTTCATTTTGAAGGTTTTACCACCTAATGCCTGGCCAAGCAACTGATGACCCATGCAAATTCCAAAAACAGGAGCCTTTCCCAGTATTTCTTTTACTATTTCAACAGCATATGGAACTGCAGAAGGGTCACCAGGGCCATTGCTGAGAAAAATGCCATCTGGCTTCATCTTTAGAGTCTCTGAAGCTGGCCAGGTTGAAGGGACAACCGTAATCTTACAGCCATTGGAAGCCAAACGCCTAAGTATATTATGCTTTATCCCAAAATCATATGCAACAACCTACATATTATACATAAATACAAAATAGAGATGAGTGAATTGTCAAATAGAAGCAAATGATTGAACAAATCTTAAATAGCATTTACATGAAAAGTTTCTCCATCTCTCCCGTTGGCGTTAAACTCCCAGTCTAACTTTGTTTTATCAATCCATTCAAAAGGGGTCTGGCATGAAACACCACTTATTAAATCAACTCCTGCAAAGTTTATAACAAGAAAATTAGACTCAGAAGTTCCAGCAAAAACTAGTGAGCAGCAGTATTAGCAAACGCTTTAAATCCGTGTGAAATCCTTACCAACAATGTCCCATGAGCGGGACAAACCTAACAGTTCCTCATATGTTTTTGACTCTTCGGTGCTCAAAACACCAATAAGGCTTCCATCTTGCCTCAATCGACGGGTGATTGCACGTGTATCAACATCATCTACAGGAAATCAGAACAGAATCAATAGCAAAAGGAAGCTCAAAAGCGACAGAAATATAATGATAGTTTGTATCAACATCATCTACAGGAAGTCAGAACAGAATCAATAGCAAAAGGGAGCTCAAAAGTGACAGAACTATAATGATAGTTTATCTTATTGCATCTCCAAATGAAAAAAGAACTCATGCTAGTCAATTAGCTTACAAATGCCCATGATATTCTGCTTGGCTAAATAATCACCGAGTGTTTCTGCACATCTCCAATTTGAAGTACTGAAAACAATACTCTTAGTGAGCATAGCTGAATCCACAAACATCAAAGTTCCAAAAGCAACACTAACGAGGCACACCTGATACTTAAACTTCTAATAACTAGACCAGCAAGAAAGCATTGTCTTGATTCCTCATCATCTGACATGAAAGATATCACGTTAGATATTCACCATGAATCCCAGATGTTAGAGTTTCAGCTTAAAAGTACAAATTTCACTCACCAAAATTCACACCAGTGTTGCCAATATGTGGGTTTGTCATCAGAACAAACTGGCCAGCATAACTAGGATCTGTAAGAATCTCCTGATACCTACAATTTATGTCGTATAGCAACCATAACTCAGATTGAAAATCCGATCTTGCTCAACTTCTCAACTCCTAAATATTCACTGCAGGCTCTCTTTTAATTGTCATAATTAAGCATCAATTAACGACACAGAGCCAAAGAAAAGTACTTATTAATCTAAAAGCAACCGCAGTGCAACTGCAAAGAGCCAGCACTGCTTGTAGAAACCCCTCAGGAAGACAAAAGAATGGTTTTTTATTTCCAACAAAACATAGGGCATGGCAATGATCAAAAACCAATCAAGAATGACTCTCATTAGTTTCCAGCCATCAACTATAGGCTTTACAATGTTTAAGTTTCAGAGATTATAATCAGCACTTGTGTATTCCAACTTTTTTAGTAGGTCAAGAATTTGTATAACAGATAAAGAGTTGTCAGGGAGGACTATAGAACATCCTCTCAGCAAGTTACAACTGGAATCTCTAAGAGCTGTGAAATCCAAAAAAGAGTGACACTATACTTCTGCAAAGCTCATAGCCATCACTATACAAGAGAATAGTCTTAAGAAATTTCCCATGCAGCTCTACATAGTTCAAAGTTAATTCCTTTTTCTCATGGAATTGCCCACATAATGAAAAGAGGCAACAATCCCAAAAGCTAGTCTTTCTCATGACAATAAGTCCCCAATTCCAACATACAAACACTTCCATCACAATCATAAGCATCACCCACTGTACTTCAAACAAAAATAAGGCTGATGCCCACAGTCCTTTTGTGCCTTAAACAATGTCCCCGTGAGTAAATCCCAAACAAGACATGGATACTGACCAACCTTAAAACCCATATATGCCAATCAAACCCCTCCTCTACCTCACCCCCCCCTCCCCTCCCCTCCCCTCCCTCTCCTCTCCTCTCCTCTCTCCCATTCCCCTACTGGCACCAAGAAGTAGGTTTGAGGCGGCAAAATCCAAATAAATTGTCGCTGTTGGATATCTACACCAAAAGATAATCTAGTTTCATGAGTTAGAAATTGGAGAGATCTCCAAACCATTCCAGTTATCCCTCAAACAATAACATCCAAAAAGTGGCCCCATTCCATAACTTTAGTGATAAACGTGCTGAGATATAATAAGGAGAAAGGGTACTGGTGATAGAAAGGGCCCCTGGCTTCAAACCTTTAGAACTGTCACAAAGGAAAAAAAAAAAAAAAAAGACCAGCAGACCCCAAACAAATAACACCAACAGATCATCACGATTCAAAAATCTCTGACAGTGGTTGGTTTTCTAACAGGTTGACAGAATTTTGAAAGTATCCTCAGTTCAATCCTCAAAATAATAATCATCCTTTAACATTTATGCAAAATTATTTATAAATCCCTAAATCTATGTCAAGCTGGACCGCAGTTGACCAGACGTGTTAGAGCCAGGTAGATTTCTGATGCAATATATGGCTCACTATTATTCTAGTGCCTTTATTCAGTAGCCGTTGATTAAGATTTCTTATTATCAGTGGCATTTACTTTTCACGATACCACAACCTAAAGGACAACATTGCACTGCTGAAGCATCTATTAAGTCAAATTTACCAACATAAACAAAAAAGAATTTATTCCTTGGCTTCGTTGTAATACGAAGTAACCCGGACATGTTCAAAAGACTGCACAGTTACTTAAGCTTAACTGTCACCAGAAATGAAACTTGATCACACTTATTTGTTTGCAAATCAACAGTCAAAGAAAAAGAAATGGTACCCTGAAGAATGCCAAGAATACACCACACAGAAAACGAAACATGCAGCAAGAGTGACTCACAAGACAATAACAATTCACGACTACATAGCGAGTTATGAAGAAATCGTAATTCAGCTCACCCTGTCAAAGATGTATTGAAAACCACTTCACCAACTTGCGTTCCTGTAGCACCAAACGACTTGGCCCTCCAGATTGAACCATCTTCAAGCACAAGCCTAGCGTCCGAGGTCTTCCACGGCCTCTCCTCCAAAGCTAAGGCACGATCGATAAGATAGTGTTAACCAATAGCACCGATCACTAGCAGAAACAATAACCGACTAAACAAAACAGAGAAATGGAAAAATGCCCAAGAGAGCGTATAGGCGGAGCTACCTAAGGCGGCGGCGGAGTTGGAGGAGCATCTGACAAAGAAAGCCCCAGCTTTTGGAGAACGATTTGATGGAGCCGCTGAGGCAAAGCAGCTCAGACGATTACTCACCGCCAACTCCATTGCTTTCGTACCCATTCCTTCACTCTCGAGGAAACGCAGAGCGCGGCAGTTGATCTTCGGAGTTAGGTTTTTTGAGCTTCTCTGTACTCTTAAAGTTCTTATAAGTTATTTCTGCATTTCAGGTAAATAAAATACTATTTTTTATAGGATAAAATATCAACTTTTTAAAACCCAATAATCCTTTGAAAGAGACATGCCAATAAAAAAAAAGAAGAAATTTAACCGCTAATCTTCATGATGTATGCAGCAAGAAAACGACATGGGTTATCGGACTGTTCATGGATGTAAAGATTAATTTCAATGACATGCCAATGGAGGTAGCTTTTTGTCTTTGTCTTTTTTATTTTTATTTTTTTGTTTAGCTAACCCTTGGAAGATACAAAGAGCCAGACAAAACTCAGGTGGCCTTTCAACAGCAGATCATGCTGAAATCTGTAAACTCATATATTAAAAGCAGATTTATTCGAGAACTGCACACATTTTTGGCTCTCTGGATCTGCTCCGGCCATTTTACCATTCTCCAGCAAATGCTATTGGTATTCAGACTTCGCAATAGTTCAGGTTTCAGGCAGGGGAATTGTCTTAGGCTTTTCAGATGGGACGATCCGTTAAACTGTCTAGAACAAAGTCTGAAATAAGGTAGACAATAACAAAGAACCAAACCTTTGCTTTCTTCCTTGATTGCCCAAAGGCATTTGTCTGGTAGTCAAAGCACATAAAAACTAGCTTATGAAAACCATATGGAAATGGGTGGCATCTAAAATCTTTCCGGAACCAAAATCCGCTTACATAATTGCTCATCATCAAAAGAATACAAATTCTCAAATGACCCAACAACCGTTTTGTTGGTTTATTAAGCAGAAGAAGTAGAGGCTGCCTCCTTATCCTCGAATGAAAATGGTATTGGTTTGGTCGGGGCGGGCAATCGGCCAATGCTATCAACTTTATCCTGTTGTTTCGGAGGAGGCCTGGCTGCTTTTGGCAACAACCTGCCCTTCTTTTCAAACCACTCAGGCTTGAGCAGTGCGCGCAAACCCAACTTGTTATAGTACACTCTTCTGACAGACCCACCAGCAGCTTCAACCGCTTCCTTTGCCCTGACCGTGACTCTCGAAACCTGTCAACTTCATATATGAGTTCAAAATGTTGAAAATATTGTGCATGCTAGAACCAAGAATCAAGGTCAGCTCTGAGCTTTGCCAAGAATAAATATGTATAATTGGATAACTACAGCCTTCACATCCATACACATCATCCAAACTTATTCACGAGCATGGCCAAATATTTTAAGGCATTGTAAGCAAAGACTTTATGATTCAGAGAACCAATCAGCCCAAAAAGTAACAAGAAGATTAGCTAGCCCTTCAGAATTTAAAAAAGAGAATTGAAAGAAAAAAAAATTGCCTAAACCATATAACATCACCACCTAAGAACAGGCATGGTATGTGCATGTCTGTATGTACACAGTTGACTTCATTTTCTCTATTGAACTCGTTCAAGTGGAAAGGCCCTTTCACCTCAATCAGGCCAATATCTTCAACATTCACCCAAGAAAAACTTTTATGACAGGGGGAAAAAAAAAATCAATACAAGGAAAGTGACAGAGAATCAAGAACAATGCCTTGGCTCTATAATTTCAGAGTCAGCACGTAAAGCAGAATGTCCTAAAATAAAGATTTACCTCAAGATGAATTGGCCACTTGATTTGGTCAGCACCACGTCCCATCAATCTTACTCCATCTTTTATCTGCTTCCCTATGGCTCCTGTCTCCTATCGTCGTAGTTACAGCCAGAATGAGCCGAAGTGAATGAAGGAAATGGTTCAACTTTCAGAAACAAGAGAAGGTAAGTCACTGTACCTTGAGTACTTTCATCGTAATTAATTCAGAAGAATCTATCTTCCCTTCATTTATAAGTTTTGCAATTTTTCCCAACCCAACTGGCTGCCAAAAGAAAAATAAAGATATATGACCGGGGCATATATACCTGAGTAGTTATCAGGAATGAACTGAAAGAATATTCCATAACACAATTATAACTTTCTTCTTGATAAGAAATATACTAAATATTGAGAGAGAGGAAAAGCTGAAAATAAGAAGCTCTCACTACAGCCAGTAATTCTGCAAGAAAATATCAAAATCCAAACCAAGAAGACAACCAATAACCTGCAAGCAAATTAGTAATAAAAAGACACCTTTTGAGCAAAAGCCCTCAACATTGTAAAGTTCAAAAACACAAAAATGTTGTCAAAATTTTGCCATGCAACAAGGCTACAAACTTGGCAAAATGCTATCTGTGCCTCCCAACCAGCATTACCATTCTGCAGCTATAGACCTAAGGCTCTGTAGATGTGTCAGATTCCTTAACCATAAAGATGATTATCCAGCATCAATTTGCAGGATGATTTAAGAACTAGCCAAGCATCCTGAATCGCATACAATGTATAAAACTCATTCCATTGCCCAATACATCGTAGCAATAAAGAAGCGGACTCATACATCTCAGAGAAACAGAACCCCTAATCTAGTATTCTCACGCCATCATGTGAGAGCAAAATGGGCATCGCATAAAGTTGGGTCAACCACCACTTTAGCTAGGTTGTTTCCCAAATGGATATTCAAAGAAGTTTCTATCATTCATCAAGGAGCTTGCAAGTTATGATCTTTATCATTACTCAGCTCAGAAAGATTTTAACTAACACATCCCAATCACACCCATTTTTCCACCAAGTCAAGACCCAAAGGCATGAATATCATTTTTTTTTTTTTTAAGTTTCTAGCCGTGAGAGGTCGTACTCTGTTTTTGGTAAATTGTGAGAGGAAAACTAAACTGTTTATGAAAAAACACTCCCCTAGTATGTAGAAGATGCATCAGCCTTTTAGCTAGACTATCACTATGCTGATTTTCGAACTTTAACCCACTTCTTAATCATCAACAAGCTACAAGCCCCTTTTTTCCTATAAGATGTAATATAAACCTTACAAGAAATCAACCAAAAACTTGTATGATAAAATCTAATGAGTTACAGACTGAAGAAAAAGAAAGCAGCCTAATATTGTAATCCACTCAGAATGATACTTGAAAACCCATCTTGACCTTAGTTTAGAAATTCAACAACCCTAAATGTTTCAAATGGCATGCTCAAACCAAATACACCAGAGCAGGAAAAGCAAATTGCAGTCCAAAATCACCCTGCTCACCTCTTAACAAGACAACCTCTCCCCCAAAAACTCCAAAACTAATAAGGATGCAATTAGAACGATGATGCTAATACAGAAATGATAAAGGATACGACATCATTATGAGTACTGACTGGAAAGGCTAGGAAAACTGAGGCAAGGACTTCTGTTGGACTAATCTTAATTAGGTAGCAGTTTGAAGGCAACTACACTCATTCAACAGAAAAGTGGCTTATACACCAATCACTCATCTTATAAGTCTTAACACTATCATCTGCTTCAAGGGACCATAAGAAACTTAATGGACCAATATTTGGTCGGGACGAAATTCAATTATGGACGTACACCTACATAGCGGTTCAGAGTTCCGATACCCAAGACAAAAATGTACAGTAAAACTCAGTAAGGATATTATCCTTAAAACAAGTATGTCACAGTCCCTTAGTTGTATAAACACCCGTTATTCTGCATTTCAAACAATTATTTAATGAAAAATTATCTCCATAGTGCATCATAGAGCAGATAGAAAGAAAATTGATGCTTTTAGAAAAATAACAAGCGTTCTTCCTCCGGTTCCTTAATAGTTACAGTATATGAAAGATATCAGGAAAAATACGGAGAAAACAAAGGCAACAATAACAACAATATCCATTTCATTTCCCTCGCTTTCACTCAATTCCAAAATCGAAAATTTTTTAGTAGAAACAAAAACGCTTAAATTATCAATTGGTCTACCTTTCTCACTATCTTCTCAGCTAGCAAGCCATGAAGTTACATTTTCCTATGTATCACCTAAGATTCAAGTCTAAATATCAATCTCTCATCCCCACCACAAACCGACCACCAGGAAGTTCCATTTTTATTCTCATGGCTCCATTCTCCCGGAAATCAAATAAAATTTACCACAAAAAAAAGACCGAAAAATGCACCTGGAAAGTGAGGCTGAAGGGGTTCTTGAAGCCACGCTTGGGCAAGCGGCGACGAAGGGGGGTCTGACCCCCTTCGAAGCCAAGCTTCCCGGACCCTCTGGCCTTCTGACCCTTGTGACCCCTCCCGGCTGTCTTACCCTTCCCGGACCCAATACCCCGCCCCTTCCTCGTCTTCTGCTTCCTTGGCACCTTGTCCCTCAGATCGTTCAGGCTCAGAAGGCTGTACGCCCTATAACCTTCTGGAAACCCAGCCTCTTTGGGCTGGAAACTGCACTTAGGATAAGGGCATTGCAGGAAGTGTAAGGATCGTGATGTGGGAATGGGTTTGCTGCGGAGTGAGGGAATAAGGACTGAGGTGGAGACGAGGGAAGCGAGTCTTCTTCTGAACATTGTTCCCTTTTCGTAGTGAAAATCGATATGGGTTTTAACAATTCTTGTCTGTTGTGATCATCCTGAGTCGAATTTTTAGCAGCTGGTGGACTTGTGCGGTGGTGCTGCCATGGCCATCGAGCTTCCTGGGGTTTTAGGTTCTTGTGGATGGGCCAGGATCTGGTGCGCTACTGCCTTGCTTGTATTTCTGTACTATCGGTTCAGTAATTACTATCACACCGTCGAAGACTGTCCGACAAGAACTAACGGTCTCAGTCAGTCTTACATTATTGATTAAGGTTCAAAATTCACACGTTTATCAAGATAATTTTCATTCGATGGTCGGGTGCTTGCAAAACTTCTTTCCTTTTGCAAGAAATACATTTCAAGCACTTTTCAATGTTTAGATGAAAACTAAAACATAAAATGAAAGTATTTTCTGTCGTTTAGTTTACACGAAGGAAAATTTTCTTAAGAATTGATAAAAAAAATATCTAAATAGCTTGAGATATTATTGTCAACTATTTTGTAAAATTAAAAGTCACAAATTGTGAAAAATAAGAAAATTTAGAAAAAGAAATTGTAAAAGTTATGATATGTGTTCCTGATTATCAGATTGTATGTGTTACTAATTATTACTTAATATTAATATTTGTTAAAAATAGGTATTATCTCATATCAAAAACAAAATGATTAAACTTTATAAATGTTAAAGCTTTGTACTTAATACCTTGAAGTTTTAAAATGGATCCTTACACCTTAATATGATATAGAGTTAGAAATGAGCCTTTATTTTGTAATCCCTTATGTCTAAAGTTGGACTTTTTAACACATGCAATATTTATGTAAGCATGCAAAGTGTTAAGAGCGGATAAAGTGAAATAATGAACATTAGACTTTTTATCTAATATATTAAAATTTTGGGATGAGGCCTTATACTATAATAATATATAGAATTATATGATCTAATCTTGGTACCCAAATAATTGTGGATCGTGTTCAAAATCTTTTTTTTTTCTTTTGTTGATATTGAATTTCTTCGTACAACATTGTTCACCTTGATTGATCGGATTCACTTCAATGTGCATCGCATTGAAATGAGGAGAATTCCCCTGATGCAAAGCATGTCTTCCCTCCTATATTCACTTTTCTCGGAACACAAACACAGAGCAAAATATCCATACCAAATTATTCGATTGTAAGTTGGAAATAACATAACTTCAGTTTCATTTTGTTTCTTTTTTCTTTGGGGAATGCCTGCTCATATTCGAAAATCAAAATGATTTTTTCTCTTATTTACTTGCTCATGAGAAGTATAATTTTACAGATAAAAATTAATTTCATGTTGATAGCCAAGACAAAACAAATAAATACGAATTATGCCATGTAAGTCAACAGGGCAATTACTTACTAGTTGAGTATTAGTTATTCAGAACTTAGGTCGTAGGTTAGATATCCCATTTTCCAAACCTTCTTTACTTATTGAAAGAAACGAGAAAAAAAAAAATAAGCCATGCAAACTACTGACCTACGTATCTCGTGTAATTCAAAAGTTCATTGTTTTATATATCTAGAAACTTGGAAAAGAGTACTGTAGCCACTACTATAGGAGTGTGGCCTTGGAAAACTGTCTTCACTTAAGCAGGAGTATTCAGCTTGATCCCTGTCGTCATTGTTCACCTACATGAAGAAATGGAAACGTTCAATATGGAGTTCTTTCTTGGATGAGTGTCGAAGAAATCTATAATCCACGAACAAGTAAAGAGGATATGATGTGAAAATGTAAAAAGGATTCATTCTCACCAGCTCGATTCCATTTGGTTGCTCCTGGACGTTCTGCTTGGCGTTGCTTCCTTCTTCTTTAAGACTGAGATTGTTCTCTCCTTGACGTTATCGACGAAGCCGAAATAAGCCTCCCTCCATTTCTTATTGTACCACATGATACCGAGAACTCCCCACAGGCTAGTCACGTACCCTATAGACATAAAGATGTAGAACCATTCTATGCCAGATCCACTTTCTTCTTTTTTAGTTTCTGCTTGAGGCGGCTCTGCGCTTGCACAATTCTCTAGGGGGAAGCCACAGAGTTGGGGGTTGCCGATGTAAATGGAAGGATCAATAAGGGTCTGCAGTTGACTGCCTGTTGGAATTTGCCCGGACAGGTTGTTGTAGGACAAGTTCAGATGGCTTAGAGAAGTCAGTGCAGACATGGTTGCTGGAATTGAGCCGGAAAGCTGGTTTCTTGAGAAGTCTAGAGACTCCAATAACCGTATCTTACCGATCATGGCAGGGATGTTTCCTCTCAAATGGTTCTCGGACAAGTTCAACCCGCGGAGCGCTGCAAGGCTTGTTATCACCTCTGGGATGCTGCCAATCAGTTGATTACCAGAAAGATCCATGTTTATTAGGTACTTCAGCGTCTTGGTGTACTCGAGCTGCTTCCCTTTCATGAACTGAACCATGTTTTCGCCATACGTAGTTGACCATTTATAAAGACCAATATCACTTGTTGTCTGATCCCCGGAAATCATCCCCTTCAAATTCTCAAAACAGGTAGGGATTCCTTCTGATAGATTATTCTGTGCAAGGTCAAGTACCCGGAGATCAGTAAGCTGACAAGTTTCTAAAGGAATAGTGCCATCAAACTTGTTTGATCGCAGGCGAAGAATTTCAAGGCTCAACATGGTCTTTCCAATCCATCCAGGTATCTTTCCAGATAGTGCATTTTCACCAAAATCTAGAATAACCATGCTTGTGCAACTTCTCAAGGAAGATGGTATCTGTCCCCAGAGACTGTTGTTGCTCAAATGCAAAGACTGCAGTGATGTTGCATTTCCAATCGAGGCCGGGATTACCCCAGAAAAGTTGTTGGCCGAAAAGTCTAGAACAACCAAAATCTTGAAATCGCTCCAGCAATCTGGGATCTCACCTTTTAGCATGTTTTTGGAGAGATCAAGAACCCGCAGGGTACTTACTTTGCACAATGAATCTGGGATGGTACCGTTTATTTGATTCCCAGAAAGAAGCAGATTGTCCAGTGTTGGCGTCATGGTGCCAATATCTTCAGGAATTGGACCTGAAATGAAGTTGTTGGTGAGATCCAACCTATTCAGAATAGAAGGAAAAGTTGGCAAGGGGCCTTCCAATTTGTTGGAGCTCATGTACAGATTCATGTAGACAGAATCTGGTTTGGAAAATTGTGGCAGCCTGCCCCTGATCTGGTTGAATGATATGTCCATATAGGAAAAGTTCAGGGTGGGAAGCCACTCAGGCAGAAAATCTACGATGCTTGTGTTGGAGAGATATAGGGTAATAACCTTCTTTTGCATCCGGAGCCAAGAAGGAAACTGAGGCCCGATGTTGCAGGATTTCATGTTGATGTAATTGAGTTGAAATGGGGGCTCCCAGTCGGATTTTGCTCTCAACGCCAGAGAGTTGACGCCAATGTCTAGTTCTTCCAATCTTGAGAGATTGGCAAAGTGGGCTTCAGTCAGGGTTCCTTGCAAGGAATTGGTGCTCATGAGTAATTTTTCAAGCAACGAAAGTTGCCCAAAAGATTCTGGAACTGTTCCGTTTAGATGATTATGAGAAAAATCCAGCCTTCTCAACTTGGACAATGTCCCATAGGATGCTGGAATGGAACCATAAAATGAATTGTTCGCGAGATCAAGGACTTCTAGGCTCGCAAGCTCTGAAAACCAGTCGGGCAAAGGACTTCTAACCTTGTTCCATCTCAAACTCAGTTTCTCTAGACTGCTTCCAATGCATCCAGGTGCATCTTTAGAAGGCCCTGCTATTGTTCCATTCAATCTGTTCAGGCGTAAATCTAACACCTTCAAGCTACAAAGATTCCACAGAGAATTTGGTATGCCTCCCTCTAACAGATTAAAAGACAGGTCCAGGAATTCCATGGAAATGAGGTTCCCCAAGGCACTTGGAATTCCACCTGTTAAATTGTTGAAGCCAAGGTTGAGATGCACGAGGCTTTTCAGGTTACTCAACCATAGAGGAATTGTAGAATCAAATACGTTGACAGAAAGATCGAGGTGCTTGAGGGCACTCATGTGCTGAATAATTTCGGGGATAGGACCTCGAAGTTCGTTTAGACTAACATCCAAGTATTCAAGAAGCGTGGAATTGACATAATCATGGAGCAAATTCACATGGACGCCAAGCCCACACGATGACAAGCGTAAATGAACCAAAAAGGTAAGCTTGTTGAGTACCTGAACCAAGTCAGAGGCGTTCCTTAGGTTCATCCGACTCAAGTCAAGGCGTCGTAATGATGAAAGCCTGGAAAGCCATTGAAGGTTTCGAGCTGACATCTGAAAATCAGACTCACTTGGACGGGCACTAAGATCAAGAGTATGAAGCATAGACAGATTACCGAGTTCACCAGGAACTTCTCCATTGAAGAGTGCGTTAGAAAGATTAAGATAACGCAATCTTTGCATGGAACCAACGAAAGCAGGAATCGAGCTTCCCATAAAATCATTCCAGCTTAAGTCCAAGTACTCCAAATACTTCAACTCCAGCAAAGCTGGGTTCACAGCATCGGCTTTCAACCGGCTGGGAACTTCAAGGATGTAGCCGTTCGAATCAGGATAGAGTGGCGCTCGGAGGTCAAGATTGACAACATATCCGGTGGTGTTGTGACAGCCAACTCCTTCCCATTCGCAGCAATCCATGCCTGTCCATGAAGCGAGTCGACTCAGGTTGCCGGAGAGGCTGTCTTTGAACTCTAGAAGAGCCAACCTTTCTGATTCAACGCAGCCAAGAACTGAGGTTGCACACCAGCAAAAATGTGAGATTTCAAGGAAGAAAGCAACAATGGCGAGAACGTTAGAGGAGTGCCAGCCCATATTCAAGTTGCTCTCGTCAATGGCTGAGCTCAATCCACAAATGGCTAGCTTTAAGTTGTGAGAGACAGATCAGAGATAAACAGCTGACCGGGGCCCATAATTTTGATGGGAGTGGTGTAATCAAACAAACTTTGAATCCGTCAGCTTTGTGGGATGGACTTTTACGTCAAAGGCTTTGAATTTGGAAGTGGGTTAGCGTAGAATAATCCTCATTCTTGCTTGAAAAGCAATCGAAGTTTCTGTTGGTGCACGGGATTAACCATCCGTGTTACTGCATGCATATTTGGTATTTATCGCTGCTTACCAAAGCATGTGTGTGACAAGAAAAATTCTATTAACTTCTCCCTTCAAAGAATATTTTGATAAGAATTATCGGCCATGTCAATGCGTTCTTACTGGCTTTCCCATTGTCAGGAGAAAACTAAGAAAATGAAACGTATGAGAACGTAGTTTATGACAGATTTGAAGATCTTCTACTCAAGTTGGAATAAAATGTTTGGTGCTTGGTCATCTAAACAACCACTGAGTTTGCCATTGAGATTCTTTGGTGAAAAATCAATGAGTTCCCTAGTGATATGCAGACTTTTCTGCATTCTGGAACACCAAAGTCTACGTCGGAATTTAACACCACTAAGATGACAAGACAAGGGACCGATCTGTGGTTGCCGAAGTTTAGTAATAAAAAAAGAAAAGAAATGGGAGGCATTCCAAGTCCCTGTAACGATGAGTTGCACCAATTTTTTCAAAGTTCTCAATAATCTAAGAAAGAACATACATAGAAAAAAAATAATTAAGTAATCCGAGAAAGACTATATGACAGATTCGAGGAAGCTTCATGGTGGAAGCAAGACCGTTGCCTCTTTGGAATTTTTGGGTACCGCCAAAATAATTCTAAACCATTTTACAAACTGAGAAGTCATCGCTAAATCTTCCACAGAATCTAAGCTGCGGTAATATTTTAATGTCCTGGATGAGACCCTTCACTGCAACGTCAAGCGTCATGACCGGCCAGGATAGCGACGGAACTGGCCATGTCCGTAGCTTATTGCTTGCTTCTGATATGGAACAGGCGTGGACTTGGACTGAATCAAAGAGGAAGCAGTAGCCTGGACTGGACTCCTTGGCGACGACTCGAAGGTGGCGCATTGGATGGGTAGGTTGGGCGCACTTCGACACTCTTGTCAAAGGAATGAGTATGTTATGCACAAAAGTTGCCAAGATTTGACGTCGAGTTTTAGCCAAAAGCAGAGAAAAACAGTAACAAGAAACCGCCAAAAACAGCAAATAAGAAAGATATATGGATCATCTTTTAACTTCCTTTCTCTTCTTTGTAGCTTTATTCCAATTTTTGGTCGGATATAGTCTCCGTGGAAGGAAGATATGTAGTGCTGTAAAAAGGTGGTGGATGGGGTGTTGATGTGGTATTCTTTCTGCACTGAGTGGAGGCCTCTAGACAGAGAGACCACAAAGGGAACTTCATCATGTTCTATATTTTCTTCGTCCTTATCCTCTCTTTCTTATCTTTTTGCAGTAAAGATATATGGCTGGAAAGTAGTGGGGGCAAGTCGGCCATCACAGCAGCCGCCACTTGCTCGCTGGTTGAGGGTAAAAGGGTGTCCACGAAAAGCGTTCTAGAGACATTTCGGGGACGTTGTTAAACTGGAGTACTTTGAAATGCACGAAGGGGATAAAGCTGTTCTTCTTTTTGGAAAAGAAGAGTTTTGTCCTTCTTAATTTATTACTTATACTACTTATTTTTATGTTTTTTTTATCAATATTGCCATAAAAATCCCTATTTGATAAATTGAAACTTTTTCTAGTTTTTACTCTATATTTTGGTGTATTATTTCACTAGTTAATTAGGATCAAATAAAGATTAATCTGTCAAAATATTTTAATCGCAGGTATGAAAGGCGATTTCTCCTTGGCATTGCTTGCGGCTACGAAGTTTAAGGGATAGGGAACCAAAAAAGTTGGATACAACTATTCAGGTTTACTACTACCTAAGATTGCATTATCAATGGGCTAAACGCCCAGGATATAGATTTTTGATGAGTTTTGTGTTGAACAAATTGTTTGCAATAAGGCAATTGGCAAACCCATTCAAAACCAAATTCTTTTGAAATCACAAGCCACTTGTAATAATGGATATGAGACTGGAATGAAAAGACAGAAAGTAGTATTAAGTCAAATTCCTTGTATATGATGGCCTAAACCAGATGTGCTTACAGTAAATTCCTTGTTAGAAGGTATAGTTACTTTTCAAAATTATGATTACAATAATGTGTTTGAGGAAATAATCTAAAGAATACCTTGACTGAAGAATAACTTTTATTATTATTATTATTTAGAATGAGGAGTACTGCAGTATTTGTCCTAAAAGGAAAGGAGCAGTTGATTCTTTATTTTCTTGAAATAGCATACTTCTTCGTGGGAAAAGCAAACAATTTATGAGTTCTTTTCTATAAGTTTGCGCTAGCAATATATAGTTCAAGATAGTTCTAAAAATGAAAATTTTCTATGCGACTATAGCTGGAGAAACATTAGTCAATGCATGAATACGGCGGCCTGTGTCTTGGTTCATGTCCAAAAGTTTGAAGAGAAAAATTCAGGATTTTGTTTAGTACTATATAATCTCTTGCACAAGTACCTGTTATGTCTTAACTTTTCTAAGAGACAATAAATAAATAAATAAATAAAGTGTGCAGATCATGATTGTCATCACAGAAAATCAAGAAAAGTTTAATCAAAAGTTGAGGAAAAGTTTTCTTAAAGTGGAGGAGACAAGGGTTCCTTTAAATACGGATATGAGTCAAAAGACTCATTCTATTTCTAACATATAATTTCGGGTATGTTAACATCTACAACTTGGTTTAGGTTTTATCAATGTAACCATAACAAGACCATAGTTTCAGATTTTTAATGTTTTATTATAATCTGTCAATAAAATTAGAACTTTTCTTTGAAGAAGTCTTTCTATTTTCTAATGGATTCCGAGTCTTTAATGTTGCTTGATCTAAATCTCCATCACATTTCGTCATGTCAATATCTCCAAGAAATTAAACTTGAGTATAGCGATACCAATTGATATTGAATCTCGTTATAACTTGCAAGTGTTTGCATGTTGTTACTCTTGTTTCTCGACCACGGCCTTTATTGATTTGTATTGAAGAAATTCTACATAGTTAGCCTAATTAAAAGATCATGTTGTCCCTTAAGTGCAAGCTATTTATAAGGACAAATAGGTCAGATTCATGCAAGATATATAAATTCGGTAGGTCTCATTAAATACATGGTTCAAAATAATTCCAAAAGTCTAAGCTTATACTTATTTGTAAACATGATAGTATCTTGCTTTCATGATTAACTTTGTAAGATAAAGCTCTTTCATGATTACATGGTTAAAAAAGTCTCCACCCACTTACACGAATTTAAATAAAAATAATAGCAACCTACTCCTGGATAGATTAACCCACACCAACCTACTCCTAGTTTAATTATACTCCTTGTAAGAGAAAGAAGAAAACACTCAATCGCATTTTGAACTCTTATAAAGCTCTTGTTGAATCATTTGTGTAAAAACTTACCATTAATCTAGAGTTATTTAATTTTACCATTTACTCAAGAAAAGGAATACAAGCTAATTTTATCATTCCAATTCAATTTAACTCGATAAAGGACTCATGACCTAAGACTTTGTTATCATATCAACCACCTGATCTTCCTTCTTACCACAGACAAGGTCATTATCATTTTCTAAAACCAATAAATTAGACTATCTATGGTTTATCAAAATTTCTATTTTCTTATAAGGCATGATTTAATATGAAGAGGTACGTTAACTTGCTTGTGTTGGCTTGTGAAGGAGGCAGGGGGCCACGTAGTCCTTTTTAAACGGATGATTTGTTCCTAAAGAAGGTGGCAGGAGGTCATCGGCTTTATTGATTTGTATGTTTAACTTTACAGCATCAAGAAAACCCAGTATGCAACATCAACAATTACTTCTCGAGAGTATAGTGAAACATTCTATGTGATAAGCATGCAAAATGCTCAGCACATGATTGAACTCCAAATCTTGGGGAAAACATCGACTACTTGCTTTTGGTACAACATAGATTTTGTAGATAATCCTTGAAAAAAATTTCAGCCCAAAAGATTTCCACTGGATTAATCTTGAAAGTGGTCTGCATATAGGAGTTACAACAGAAAAACTTTTGAAGGCAAGGATCATCATGATGTTAATGAATTAAGCTCTTCGGATTCATGGAAGTGAATAAACCTCAAGGTTCATATTCTTCAGATCTCTCTAGTATGAAAATATTGCCTTTATCATCCCTCCCTATCCGGATTTCGTCGTCCAAGTACCTGAAGGACGTATGGATTAAGGAACAACTACAACACCTGCAGCAAGTTTGAGATCTTTAAACTACAAATGCTGCATAATAGGTTATTAAGGATACGTGATGTCGAGCCAGCCTTGTGGATTGAAGATGCCAAGCAGAATATCGTAGTTTTTCCGGAAGAGATTCATCAACTATTGATCAAACAAAGAAAAAGCAATGAATTTAAGCGGATTGCCAACTTCTTTGCATCAGAAAATCTGTATTGTGTCTGTCATGATGATTCTTCTGGAGGGAAAACAGAGGAGAGCATACCTGCTCAGGAGTGATTGATGACTTGTCGTAACTAATCTCAACTCTCTGTAGAGTAGAAAACAAAAAGAGCTTGCTCTGAGTAACAGTTGAAGCATGAAAAAAATAATAGAAAGGGACCTGAAAAGTGACAAGCTCTTTACCGATTCGGATGCAATCTTGAAAGATGCCTCAATGGTGAGATGCCCATTCAACAAATTCAGTCCCTTTGCACTGAACTTTATCACATTCACTGCTTTTCCCTCCATTTTCGGCACATTTAACAAAATTTGAAGTTTGGTAAAAAGACCAGAATCACCAAAAAACTTCTTGAAATTGATAAAAAGGAGTTGATAGACATGTTCCAACACAACATTATTTTTTGGGCTTTACTAAATATGGAAGCTTTCCACTTATATGTACTTGAGAAGATAAAAGCTTTTACGCTTTCCTCGAAGACGTAGAACAACATTACTGACAGACTTATACCTTATCAACATCAATTGTCTGAAGAAAATCTCCCAAGGAAATGAAATCTCGCAGTCCTAGCTTCGTCCTCTTGGAACCCAAGATTGTAATGGTACTGTAGACTAGCCTCCAGCATCCACCCACCTTCCAATTTTAGACATAAAGTTCAGGGGAGGAATGAGTAGATGGTGAACGAACTTCCAGCATCCACCCACATTTCAATTACAGAAGTAGCCCAAAAGATACTGACTTGACCACAATCGTAAGCTCATTTGGACAAACATGATTCGAATATACCTTCTCTAGTTTCAGGGTAGAATGTGGAGTTGGATTCTGAGACTCCAGCAGCTTCACCAACCTTTCAATCTCAGATTTCTTTGCAGATGGCATTCCAAATATCCCTCTATTTAGTCCTTCAATCATGTTTACATGAAATCCATATTAACTCTCACCTAAATTGCTCTAAAATGTTCATTAAAGCAAGGCAATACAGATTCCTATATCAATGGGATTAATATTCAAGTTGGCATACCTTGTACAGCCTGGTAAAGCTCTGTTTTGATCTGGGCAGGTGTTTCATCCCCAACCTCAACAATCTCAGAGCTTGGTTCTGCAACTCTGGTGCTGTAAATGGATCTAAACCCAGATGGGCGCTCGCCAAAGACTCTGCTTTTGGTCCTTGGATGTGTGGGCGGGAGAAATCTGTGAGTTTTGGTAATTCTTTCGGTTCTATTTTTTGGAGCAATTACAATGGAGGCTTGGAATGGCGGATGTAGAAGCTTAGTGGCCATAAATCCAGTACTACAAGAAGTTTAGCTTCTACTGTGGTTCAGTAAGGGATGCAGCCCAAAGGGTCCAAAGTTAGGTCGGCTGTTGACCATGTGTTCCCTCCCCATTTGTTTATGTTAGATTTCTTTTATCTTCTGCAACAAAGAACAGAAACATTCAGCTTCGGTAAGAGAAGGTTTCTGCTTGTTTTACCTCTTTGTCCACGTCCGCTCATCTTTTTTCTTTGTCCTTCTCTTATCCGGGATAGATTGAAACATGTGTGGCCGAGAATTTCCATCCTCTTTAGCTATGTGGGAGAGAGCCTATTTATATTCATGTACACTAAAATTAATGTAGCAATTCGTGGCAGGACAGCATATTGGAAAATATAATTGGGAGGACCCATATCCTTATGTTAAAATTGTAGCATTGAGAGCATTACTTTTTAGAGTAAAAATCCTCAGAGAATAAAATCATTAAAAGAAAATTTCTATTAGAAGAGTTAGTCAGGACCTATTCCAAATTCCCCATCCTTAGCCCAACACAATTATGGTGTTGACAAGTTATTAATTTTGTCAGATCGAAGTATCTTAAGTTATTCTATTAAATAAGTTGTTTTGAACCTCGGTTACTATTTCAAAAGTTGAGTTGTACTAATATTGGTTACTTTTAACATCTAAACGTTGAGTTTTGAAAATGATAAATTGTAACTTAATAAAATGTTAAATAAAAATGATACGTCAAAATACTTGAGAATCATGAGAGATCTCAATCCTCAGAAAATACCCAAGGATCTTAATCTTAACTTTGCACACCCTCGGCAGAGGTGTTGTTTTATGACCCACATCATTCTACCACTTACAATAAAGTGCCTGTTGACCACAGGAAAGCCAGTTCAGAATTTATGAAACAGAAAACAGGTAGAACGATGCTGCAATTTTAACAGGTATACTTGGACAGCAGTATTAACAAGCTTGAGACTTTCTTCCCAATTATTTCCCTACTTCTCACGGACAGAAAACACTACTTAATTGTCTCAACTGTCTTAAATCCATGTTCTAAGATGCAGGACTAGATTTTTCAGACTCTTGTTGTTGTTTCCACTGCTCTGGAGTCAAAGCTTTCTTTATTGATAGCGCATGGATTTCTTTCATTTCCTCTTCCAGGGCACCATTCACCAGCCGATGCCTCTCCAGTAACCTCTTCCCTTCAAATTGTTCTGATACAATTTCAATTGCAAAACTTGCACCACACCTGAAAGTTGGGTCGAGTAAAAAGTGATTGAAGGACAATGCAGAAGAAACGAAAAGGCAGAGAGACGCTGTAAATTCAAAGTACTGAGGATCGCAAGAAAGAACTTACCCTCCTGAGGTATCAATCACTTCCTGAAGCAAGAAGGTAGAAGAATGTATTAATAATAAGTAATATGGAAGGTAATAACATTAAGAAAGGATATATGAAAAATACAAATTGCTCCCACCCATGTAATCTTTATTAGAGTCATTACAAAAATAAAAACACTTGAAAAAGAATAGAAATTAACAGCTGTTATATGTTTTAATGGTCGGATTTGGGCATGTGACCTCTGCAATTTCTTTTTCTCACACTTTTCCTCCTATTCTTTATTTTCTTTCTTGTTTCTAATTTCTTTTCCCCTACAGTTGTGTTGATTGTTATACAACATCTAGGTCTACAAGTACAATGCAGATGGCATCTAGTTGACCGTCCAAATGCAACCTAACTGATTTGCGTCTAGTGTGAAGGATATAGTTAAGTCGATAAATAGGTAAAGACTCAAAAAGCGAGTACAAAATACAATGTTAAGCTTGTTTGCATGAGAGAATCACATAGAAATTGTAGTTGAAATCATCTAGAAACTCAAAAGTGGCATGCAAGTTAGAAAATTCCGATCCAGAAGTGACCTTTCTGGGCTTGTTAACAATACATTAAATAATGTCAATTCTATTGACGGAATATCAAGTTCAATGATTATAAGGAAAATATGTAAAGAGACTCCATTGCATAAGAGAACGACTCCCAAAAATTTATGTTGATTTCTCACTCTAACAATACAACTCACATGTTTGTACAAAGATTTAGACATATCCAAAAGACCACTCCCTAAAGTTTCTCTTGCCTACTAATAATAGTTAGCTTAATCAAACCACGTTGAACTTGATATTTTATTAAAATAAGATTTTCCAATAGTTTTCAAACTTCTACTAAGAATGGCAAATTGTAAACTACCAAAACCATGTCCTCTTTTCCTTCTGACATACTGAAAATCCTATAATGTGCATATTAAAATTTCAAATGATATCCTTTCACTTTATACGAAATCCTAGAATTTACCCCATTGCCTTCAAATAAACTGGAACATGGGTCAGCCTCACACCAACTTATGAACAGGAGTCCCTCACACCTTGAACAGAAAGCATCACCAAGCAAGGCACACAAATGGTGACATCAAAATACCTCTGATGGAATAGATGCGACTCTATACCTCGAATAAGTAGATGATGGAGTACACGGACCAAACATATCTAAACCCAGAAGCAGGAGTAACAGGCTAGATCTAAAAGCACAATGGCATGGCTTGAAATCTACGCAGCCTAACAACGTAAATTTAACCCCACGCCTCAATATCACAGGTCAAGTATCACAGACTCTTGTGCTAAATACAACACTCAACCTCCTTGGAGGTCACGTCTACGTCAAGCAACCGTAGATTCTTTTAATATTTTGACTGGTGATAGGGGATTATTCCACAGACAACATAAACTAATGCAACTGCAATCCAGGTAACCAAATTTTGTCCCTCTAACTCATGGGTCATGATTTCTGATTATCACAACATCTTGCCTTCTGCGACACAACAAATTCCTGCCCCTCAAAACAGTAATTATGCAAATTTAGCAGCATGGCCTCTTATATCCCACTATCAAAGCATTTATGAGATCAAATTCAATGATATGCAAGTTATTAGGGTAATCTCAGCAGCATTACTAAAAAGGCCAACATAAGCCATAGACCAAAAGTCATGTATTGCCCACTCTAGTGGATGAAATAATACTTAGCCGAACAAGTTTGGATCAGCACCAAGTATTTACTGCTGTCTCTATGTGTTTGATTGGTTTCCTATAAACAAACACATTTCTTGAACACTCTCCGTACTGCAACATGTAAATCTGCAAATCTGCAAATCTGTCTATGTTGGGGTAAAACCCTAGCTTAGTAAAGACGCAAATTACAAGGTGATGGGAACCAATCATCCAATACTGAAACAGATAGTAAAACTACTCAAAAGATTGAACTCAACCTAGTTGCTCCATATTACCAGTAGAGCTGTATTCAGATCCCCCAAAGAAAAGCAAATAATAATAATAAGAACAGGAATTGGAGGCAGATAAACCAGTAACTGAAAAACTTAACGCCACTTACAAGATGCGAAGGATTGATCTTCGTCTTCAGCGAGGACTCCACTTGTTCCTTCGTCACTCCCATCTTTCCTCTCTCTCTCTCACCGTTCTCCGAGGCGTCGACTCGGTTGGCGGTTGGTCTACACAGTTCTATTTCTTTCTGTCTTTCTTTCTTCTTTCTTTATTATTTGATGTGTTCCGAATTGAAGATTCCATATTTTCTCTCTCCAAATTTTGTGTTGATTTGGTCCACAAAAAAAAAAAAAAATAAATCCGAATTTTTTTTCAAAAATATAACTTGTCCGATCAGACTACATCCTATAAATTTGATGAACTTTTACATTTGCTATTATTTAACAGAAAATGTGTTATTGGATTCATTGTTTAAAATTTTGAAATAATTTTTTAAGTAGCTATACTCGTATCTCAATCATTATATTAAAATTAGATAGTAATAATATAATACAGAGTAAGGTAATAAATTGCAATACCAAAAATTATTACAATTTGATATGAAAATAGTAAGTCGCGACTTAAAAACAAATAAATAGAATATGTTATAAAATTTAAGGATTTTGATCTAATTTGATCCCTTAGTCTCCTTTCTCTTATTAATTGCTTCATTAGGTTTTAAAAAAAAAGTGTTACCCAATTGCCAATCCATTTGGTAATCTAGCAATTTCAATATGGTATATGCTAATTTTACACCTTTTTTGTCTTTGTATTGGGCATATGTTCTTAGACCATGGTTTCATCTACAGCATTTAAATTATGGTTTTCATTTGGGACTTAGAGATCAAATCTTTGAACTCCATTTCAATTTGCATAAGATATGACTAATGCTTTCTCCATTGTTTTGATCTATTACACCAAAAAGTATTATAAAGAAAAATAATAAGGCTGTTAAATTTTTTTTATAAGTAACTATCACAAAGTGATAAGCCAATGAGATTGTATAATACAAGTTTGTATCATACAAGTTTCTTATATACAAACCTATGGTGATTTCTATATGAAAACTAATATTTTCAATAACTAGAATGCACACATCTAGCCAAATATAACCCCCACCTTCTTAAGCCAAAGACTTGAATAAGTTAAATATTTCGAACTTGGAGAGAATGTGTCAATATTGTTTGCTACAAAAGGTTTTAATGGACAAGTTTGTAGGCTCCTTCTTAATGGAGATGTGATGTGTTGTGATAATCTCTTGCTGTAACTTTTCTCTCACATAATGGCAATCAACCTCAATATGCTTGATTTTGTCATGGAAAATTGAGTTTGCTACAATTTTCTCTATTGTTTCATTATTACAAAATTGTAAGGTCAGTTGTGGAAAGTACAAACTAAAATTTTTGAGTAACCTTATAATCCACACTATCTCATAAGTGGTGACCTGCATAGCTCGATATTCAACTTTTACGGATGAAAGGGAAACAATTGGTTGTTTTTTCAGTCCCCAGGATATCATAGAAACTTATGGTTGACCTTCATGTCATAGAACAAGTGCAAAAATTAAAGTCCCAGTAAGTTTTAAGCTCAAATTTGAATGACAAATAAAACATAAGCCTAAGGCCTGGACAACCTTTAAGATATTTAATCACTTTCATAGTTGTTTTCAAGTATGACTTCTTCAATGTATTCATAAATTGATTAAGCAATTGTACTAAAAAAGTGATATCAAGTTTAATGAGTATCAAATAAATCAACTTGTCAACTAATCTCTAATAAGTTAAAGGGTCTTTAAATGGTGGATGATTATTCTCCTTAGAGCTAGTATCATATTTAATGCTTGTAAACTTCTTATTAGGCTCCATGAGAATCAGTGAAAGTTTGAAGCTTGCTAAATCTTATCATGGAGATGAACTTTAGAGTGTATTTTTGCTGACTTAGAGAAATGTCATATGGGGAGTGAGCAATCTCAATCCTAACAAAGAATTTCAACTGCCCAAAATCCTTCGTGGAAAATGTGGAATTCAAATAACCATTTAAATTTGAGTAAATATAAACAAAATGTTATCAATATATATGAGTAAAACAATGAAAGAACTTCCTTAAGATTTAATGAAAAAAAGAGAATAATCGTGTCAAGACTATTGAAATCCATAGGTAAGAAAGGCAATGATGAACTTAGCATTTTATTGTTAAAAGGCTTGCTTGAAACTATATAAGGATTTTTGTAATCAACATATAAGTCTTTTCCCTTGATTGTGAAATCCTAGGGAAAACACCATATAAACTTTATCAAAAAGGTCACTATGAAGAAAGACTTTTTGGACATCCATTTAAAACATAAGCCAATGATGAGCAACAATAGTAGTGACAAGGAGATGGACAGTGAAATGCTTGACAATGGATGAAAAATATCCTAATAATCAAAACCTTCATGTTGATTATATTCCTTGATGACCAACTAAACGTTATAGCACTTAATAGAACCATCTACATACTACTTCATCTTATAAACCCAATTACAACTAACTGAATGTTGACTAGAGGGCAAAAGGATCACATCCCATGTGTGATTAACTTCGAGAGCAACAAGTTAGCTATCCATGATAGCAACCTAGTTAGAGTCCTTGAGGGCCTTATGAAAGTAATAGAGTTTATGAATAGTAAAGATGAAGGTAATGAAGTGTTAATAATGTGAATGACATTGTTTAAGGGAAATGTGATTGAAAATAGGATAAAGAGAAGTGCAAGAGGTAAAGGGTAGGGTTGGACAAAAGTAGTCAATACTCTAAATGAATGGCTTAGTAGTACGGCCCAAGTAGCAGACTTTAGGTGGTGATGGAGGTGTATTTAGATCCGAAAGGTTGGTAGGAGTATTATAAGGTGGAGGTGGTGGTATATTTGGAGCAAGGATGGGTGGAGTTACATTGGTAGCAAGAGGATCAAGGTCGTTGGAGAAGGATCTAGAAATAAAGGCTCACTGACGGGTGACGAAGCTGGTGAGTATGATTCCACCAGTGCTATAATGGGAGTTAATGAGGTGACTAGGCCAATAAGGGACAATTGTGAAATCTAAAAATTAAAAAGAAAAACATTTTCACAAAAGATGACATTGTGACTAATAAATTTTTTTTTATGGTAGGATAAAAAAGCATGTAGCCTTTTTAATAGGAGGGGTATACCTATAAATACACAATAAACCACTCGATGACTAAATTTTCACACACATACAATGTGATGGTGTAACATGAGCAACCAAAAATGCGTAAATGGTCAAAAAGAGAAAGTGTGCCAAATAATCACTCGTAAGGTTTGATGATGCCCATAAGAGAAGAGGAAAAGCAATTGATGAAGTAAGTAGCAATCAAGATGCATTTGCCCCAAAAATAGGGTGAAAGTTTAGCCTAAAACAATAAGGCTCAAGCCATGTCCAATAAGTGGCAATATTTGTGTTTAATCACTTCATTTTGTTGAGGAATGTGAATGCAAAAATTCTCATGACTAATATATTGGGAAATAGAAAAAGAGGAACACTTAGAAGAATTTTTTTTGGTGCTATTATCAAAGTATATGCGATTGACAATAAAGTTGAATTGGGTATGGACCATGAAAAGGAAATATTGAATTTTCAAGAAAACTTGGTTCTTAAAATGGAGTAAAAAAATCTAAGTTGCCCAAGAAAAATCATCTACAACGGTGAAAAACCAACATACACCATTATGAATGGTTATCAGTGATGACCCTAAACATCCAAGTGGACTAGGTCAAAAATGAGTTTGGTTGCAGTGATGCGTGAAGGAAAAATTACATATGTTTGTTTGGCAAGTGGACAAATGTCATAAGAGAAAGAATCGAGATAAGAAGAATGGTCAAACCTTTTATACCAAAACAAATAATCATTATTAAAAACTAAGTTACAAGTAATAGACTACTTAAAATTACAAGAAATGTTATGAATGAAAGATAAATAACTCGAAAATTGAATTGAAATTCTTGAGAATAACAGAACAAATGAAATAAAGTTCTTATTCATCCTTGGTGAGCTCGATCAACACCCAAGTCATATAGTCCTAGAAAACATAAAAATTATGGGTTACTTTGCAAATGTATAATAGATTATGGTGAAATTTATGAACATATAAAACATGTTTTAAATGTAAGTTTGGGTTAGGCTAATAATGACCTATGTGAGTGATGAGACTATAGATTTGATAAGGCAAACAAATATAAATGGGAGAAGTACATGGATAGCATAAATCTAAAATTCTTAAATCACATGTTATATGATCACTAGCCTCAAAATCAATAATTTAATTGGAATCAAGAAAAATTGAGGTAGAAAAAGTATATGTAAGGTTGGCACTAAGGTTAGAAAGGTCCATCGAATTAAGTAGGGTCACTAACTTCTATTGTTAATATGTTGACAAAGTAAGCCTAAATGGCCCACCATAGACATTGCTTAGGCTAGGCGAGATAAGGCCCAATAAACCCATATTAGGGTATGGCGGGAGAGGAGGCCCACCAAGAGGAGAATGCCATCTGTAGGCTTTAACTACATAGGTCTAGTCTTGGTATTGAAACCCAAAATCAAATTGCTAATGGTCAGGTCCGTAACTAAAAGGCTAAGGCCTAGTAGGTTTAGTGGCAATGTGATGGGCCGTAGGGCCAAGCCCATTAGCCCTTCTACAACCACTGTCTTTTTGCTTGGACTTTCATCTAGTGCATAGTCCATTAAAAGAAAATAAGCCTCTTTAGTGTGGCTTGTTTTTTCTCAGTGGTTACAAATGGGCTTGGAGTTGGGCTAAGCCATAGTAGATCCACTTGTAGAAGAACTTGAGTTGGCAAACCCACTCATGAGGCCTAAGGAGGAACTTAATAGTAGGGTGCTTGAGTTCCCATGGATCAAATTTGACCAACTTGTAAAGTCACCATTGGCATGGTAACAAAGATCAACAAACCCTGAGGCATCACTAGTACAGTCATTGGCATTCCACTAATGCACCTTTTGATTTGACATTGCATAGATGCACTCCAAGGAAGGTAATTGCTCACGAGATAGATGCGAAATTGTTATAATTTGTTAGGGAGGTTGAGCAAAAACTTCATGGTAAAGGAACTACACAACTGACAGTCCTATACTGGGGCGAAGGAACCTAGCGCTGCACCTTATAAAGGTATGGGTTTCCCTTTTTAACTACTGAGTTCTTGGTTTTTCATGGGCAAACTGGGGTCTACACTTTTACATGATATCGGAGCCAAGACCCTTTAAACCGGGTGGGCTCCCATAATCCTTACACAATGGGCTAGACTCACACTAGTAAAAATTAATTGGGTTTGTGGGGGAGTAAAGGAACTACATAAACAACAATCCCACACTAAGGCAAAGGAACCTAATGCTACACCTTATAAAGGTGTAGGTTTTCCCTTTGATTGCTGAGTTCTCGATTTTCATGGGTTAATTGGGTCCTGCACTTCTACATGGTATTAGAGCTAAGGGCCCTCTAAATTGGGTGGGCTCCCACAATCCTTGCAATGGGCCAGACTCACATTGGCAAATTAATCGAGTGTTTGTCTACGGGGGAGTAACGAAACTGCACAAATGGTAGTCCCATACCAGGGCCAAGGGAAGCTCGCACTGCACCTTATAAAGGTGCGAGTTTCCCCCTTTGACTGCCGAGTTCTCGATTTTTATGGGCAAACTGGGGCCTGCACTTATACATGGTATTAGAGCCAAGGGCCCTTTAAATTGGGTGGGTTCCCACAATCCCTACAATGGGCCAGACTCACATTGGCTAATTAACTAGGTGTTTGTTTGCGGAGGAGTAAAGGAACTGCACAAAACAATCCCACATCGGGGTTAGGGAACCCAACACTATACCTTATAAAGGTGCGGGTTTCCCCCTTTGACTGCTGAGTTCTCAATTTTCACAAGCAAACTGAGGCCTGCACTTCTACATGGTATTGGAACTAGGATCCTCTAAACCGAGTAGGCTCCCATGATCCCTGCATAATAAGATAGACTCACACCGACAAAAATTAACCAGGTGTTCATCTGTAGGGAAGTAAAGGAACTGCACAAATGGCAGTCCCACATCGGGGTGAGGGAAACCAACCCCAAGTTCTTAGTTTTCACGTGCAAATTCGGCCTACACTTCTACACATGGATCGGTGTTTATTCTCTCAATCTTGCAACCATTTGTTCACTTTGTACAAATAAGAACCATAAGTGCAACGAACATGGGTTTGGATTACATCAAGTGTTAGGAATTTGTAATATTTAGTGAAGGTAAAATTCCCTTCCTACCCTCAGGGATATTTGGATTAGAATAGGTGAAGAAGGGCAATATTGTAAGTACTCTCTTAAGTGATTAAAAGGTTAGGAACATGATAGTGCTAGCTGACTGGTTGGCTTGAATGTGAGTAAGGAGTGTCTTTGCACAGCAGCGGTCTACTGTTGTGTGTTACTGTAGCTTCGACCAACCCTTCAGCAGAGCTTGTATTATACTCCAGATTGTTCCTAATGAGAAAGAGAAGGGGCTGGCAATGGTGACAATGGACGTAGGCATGCTTTGGCCGAACTACTCTAAAATATGTTGTCCTCTTTGTGTGTGTGTGTGTGCCTAGATCTCTATTTTCGCATAAAATCGTGTGATGTGTGTTCTTGTTGGTGTGTTTGCTTGGATCCTAGCTTTCAAAGCTTTTAACAAAAACCTAACATCAAGTCACCCTATAGGTCTTTTAGGCCAAAAAAAAAAAAATTGAAAGAAAGGGTGAACTCTTCATTTGTACAACTGTTAAAAAGATGGAGGTCGCTGATGGCCTTGTTCAAACCATACTTTTGGGTTCTAATGATCTCGTCAAAAGATCAATTTCTATTGATATTACAGTGAATAAGACTATACTATACAAGTTTTTTTTTTTTAAATATAAAAAACCTACTGTAATTCCTATATGAAAAGTTTAATATCACAAGCCTAAATAACTTATATTTTAAATGAAGCTTTTTACACAAAGGTAAATTGGATTTTCACAAATTTTCGTTGCATGAACCTGTCACACATTCAAATGGTATTGATTACAACCATTCACCGTAGGAGAATCTCTTTTGAAGTTTCTGATTGGAGATATTTTTCATTTACTGTGAGGAAGAAGGTGACTTAGATTCCACGTTGGCATCCTCGGTTAACACACGAACAAGAAAGCAAGTTGAATGTGCAGGCTGTATGTGCTGGAGGAGCGTACGTTCATTTTATCGCAACCGCAAAATACAAGTATACTCTCATGAAGATCTCCCTGCGAGTTCGTGCAAAGATTTGTGTCAGAGAATATGAAAGACCCATGACCGACTCCCTCTGCACAGGTTGTACATTTTTTTCTATATTATTTCATTTCTTTTCCTTTACAACTAACGTCTCTATCTTTCATGCATCCAGAACTTGTTAAAAATAGTCATTTATTCAGTACTTAAAAAATTGAAGCAATTTTCCCAATCCATTTTGTCGACCCACAGAGTTAGTCGACATCGTTTTATGGTGTGATTTAACCACCAATGGTCGGTCTATCATGATTAGTGACCATCAAAAGAGGTTCGATCTTGGAGCACTTGGGATAGAAAAAGAAACAATATAATGATTGAACGATAATGATAAGATAAAAGAATCGCAGCATCGAACAGAATATAAAAAAAAAAAAGAAGAGATAGTTGGGACGACATGTCTCCAAGTTGATAGTCCGAATCAAGCAGTCGCATATTTCGGCGTTGGATGCTTCAAGACCACAATATTTTTTTGGTTGAAAGTCATGCGTTTGAAGAGTGCTTGGTGGGTGGTGTGAAAAGACATGCACCCGTCCCAATTACGTACACAAATTCTGCACTCCTCCTCCTCTAAAAAAAAACTATTCCCAATTTACCGACCTTTGAATCAGGGCTGCCAAAGTGATCCTCATCCTTTCTTTCTTCAAAAGTAAACCAAAAAAAACTGTATATATGGTGGCTCAAAGCATCCGTAATGATATAAAAAGCATTTTTGGATCGGCAGCTTCCGTATAACTTCTGGATGCCCACTTTCCTGAGGCCGACTTTGCATTTATCTCCTTATTTTAATCTTTTAAATTCTCCATATTCACTTTTTTTTTTTTTTTTTTCCTTTTGACATTGATGAGTTTTTGATGATAAAATTCAAAGATATTTTACTTGTGAAAGTGAAGGGCATGATAGTAATTTGAGAGAAAGAGCCGCAAGGACAAGTTGATAGCCGGAAAAGGCCAAAGGGTGGGCTACCCGGGCCATCGTCATTTACCAAATTTGGCTGCCGACTGTCGCTCTCTCCACGTCTTGGTGTCAAGCTCTCTCTTCACACTTGTCTTTCCGATTTTACCCCGGCTTCTTTCAGATATTTAATGGTACTTATCCCGCAACTTAATTCCCACTTATCTTTGCCAAAAGTCAAAAGTTTGATTGGGTGGTAACCCCAATGTCAAATCAACCACGAAGGAAATCCAAGAGCACGCCAATCAGGACTCGCCACGTTTGACACCCTGGCTAGATCTCGCCCACTTGACCCCGACCACCAGCTCGTCTTAAAAAACCCATCTTTTTTTATTTACCCTCGCTCGCACCTCTCCCCAAAACCCTACCCTTGAATTTCTCATTTTCACCTTTTGTTTTTCTTTTCCGGGCTGTAAAAAAAAAAGGAAAAGCTTTTCCCGGAACCGATTCCATGTTGGAAATCTCGGCTTCACTTGAAACGAAGAACTTTTCCGGGGGCACCGCCACCGGGAACCGGGAGAGCGATGAGGGCGGTGGGTCGGTGTCGGTTGGGTCTGGAGAGGAGGAGAGACTGGGAGGCGATGAAGGTGACCGGAACTGGACTGGGAACCGGTGGCCTAGGCAAGAGACTCTGGCTTTGCTTAAGATAAGGTCTGACATGGATGATGCCTTCAGGGACGCCAGCAGCAAGGCTCCTCTCTGGGAGGAGGTTTCCAGGTTTGTCTCTTGAGTTTCACCCTCTCCTGCTCGTGTTTCATGAGAAAGTTATTCCTTCTTGCTTTATTTTCCTGTTTGTTTCCTGGGAGAGTTTGAACGCTTCTTGTTGGGCAAGTGTTTGACTGTCGGACTTCATTAGTTCTTTGCTCCTCAGTGCACTTTGGTTTTTACTCTGATTTCCAAAACTTGCCCAGAGAAATTTTTTTGAAGACTTTTACTATGTTTGTTTATCTGCTTGTGGATCCTCCTTGCACTGAATTTACACCCAGTAACTAGTTGTTTCAGTGGGTCCAAAGGCTGCAAATTGTCCAACGTTTATGCACTTCTTCTCTTAGATATCAATAACTCTCTTTTTTTTGCTTTAATCTTCTGCAATTGTAGTCCAACAATGGGGTTTGTGGAACTGTGTTGTTCAGGAAATTAGGGGACCTTGGGTATAATCGAAGCGCCAAGAAATGCAAGGAGAAGTTTGAGAACATATATAAGTACCATAAGAGGACCAAAGAAGTCCAGTCGAGTAGACCCAACGGTAAAGCGTATCGGTTTTTCGAGCAATTAGAGGCTTTGGATAGCCACTCGCAGCGTTCGCCAGAAAAGGTTGAGGCTTCCTTGCCGGAAACAGCGATGGTGGGAAGGAACGCGGAGCCGACAAATGTTATTCAGAATGCAATCCCGTATACTGTCATTAGAAATCCAGATGGGAATTTTGTGCAGAATTCCACTCCGACCACGTCTTCGTCGAGTAAAGAGTTGGAAGGCCTGAGAAAGAAGAAGAAGAAATGGGCGGAATATTTTGGGGATTGATGAAGGAAGTGATGGAGAGGCAAGAGAATTTGCAAAGGAAGTTTATAGAGACATTGGAGAAGTGTGAGCAAGATCGAATGGCGAGAGAAGAGGCGTGGAAGATGCAAGAATTGGACAGGATTAGGAAAGAGCGCGAGCTTTTGGCTCACGAAAGATCGATTGCAGCGGCAAAGGATGCAGCGGTGCTTGCCTTCTTGAAGAAGTTTTCGGACCAATCAAGCTCTGTGCAATTCCCAGAGGAGGCAATAGGGTTCTCGATGCCTGTGGAGAAAGTTCTGGACAGGCAAGAAAATGGTGATGGTGGAAATGTCACCGGCAAGCAAGACGAGCAGAATGCGGGGATTATTTCCTACAACCATGAAGACAACAATGGTGGGAATAATTTCGAGAAACAAGGGAATGACAATGGCGGAAATTCTCTTCAGACAAGCTCGGCTCGATGGCCTAAAGATGAGGTAGAAGCTTTGATTGGCCTGAGGACCAAACTTGACTCTCAGTACCGAGAAATTGGGCCTAAATCACCTCTATGGGAGCTGATATCCATGGCAATGAAAAAGCACGGTTATGATAGGAGTGCAAAGAAATGCAAGGAGAAGTGGGAGAACATAAACAAGTACTTCAAGAAGGTGAAAGAGAGCAACAAGAAAAGGACGGGGGACTCAAAGACGTGTCCCTATTTTCATCAGCTCGATGCTTTATATAGCGGGAAGACTAGGAAGGGCGAAAAGTTGGCTAATTCTGGGTCCGAGCTGAAGCCTGAGGAGCTTTTGTTGCATATGATGAATGGACAAGAAGAGCAACAAAGGACACCAATGGTAATGGAGGATGGCGAGAGAGAAAACATGGATCAAATTCACGGAGACAAGGAAGATGATGATGGGGATGGCTACCGGGTTGTAGCAAACAATCCTACTTCACTGTCAAATGTGGGCTAAGCCGACACGGGGAAGACTGTTTTCCGAAACTCCGAAATAAGGAAGATGAAGATGTGAATGCGTCTTCTGAGAATGGGTTATCTTCTTCCCTTTAGTCAATATTTCCATTTATTGAGAGAAAATGAGAGAGAGAGAGAGAGAGAGAAGAGGATTGTGTGTAATTTATTACAAGTTTGGTTAAGTTAGATGACACTCCCATGTGTGCAGAAGGTGGAAGTGTTTGCTTGTATTTGTTGTATTAGTGAAGTCTATGAACAGCAGTGATGCAACAGCGAAAGCATCATTATTTTCCGTTAAACAAAGTGATTATAGCGATCGTGGGCGTGCAATAACGTAATGATTGGCAAAGGACAATGCCTCGATAGCCTTTGACATCTCTTTTACTCTGCTTTCATTCTTCCCCTCATTATAATATTTTCGTTTGTATAACATTTTGTCAAAGTTGTCAGGCGAATACATTTTCCTTTATAAAGAGAAAACGAGGGTCGAAGTTCAATTGGTTGGGAAGATGCTAGATGATGTTTGGAAGGTGGGAAAACGAATGCGGTTCGAGTTGCCAAAAGAGTGGGAAAGTCTTGTGAGGAACACTGATTAGGCCGGTCCTGGTCATAAATTCCAACTCAAAATTCTTCCACTTCGCCTGCAATGGGCTAAAGCTATTTGGGTGGTTGCCATTGTCAAATGCAATTGAAACATGCGATAAAACAAAGATAGATTTAAATTCGGAGTGGGAAGTGTAAACATCATCGCCTACTTAAGTTGCGTTTTCCAATACCTCAGGCCACGGAACGTCAACAAAGGGAATAGAAGGTTAAATTGACTGCTTTTTGCATTCTTTTAGTGTCTCTGTACCAACCCAGTTTCTCCGACGAATTGATTGCGTAACGTGATGTCCTTTGTACTTTCTTACCTGTTTCAGCATCACTTGCTCCGGGGAGGGGGAGAAAAGGACGGAAGCTTCAGAGCTAATGGTTTATTTTGTCTTCTCATCTAGTTTCTAGATCCGCTTTAGCCGTGTTGATTGGAGATGGACATGTTAGAAAAATGTCTAAATTATGTAAATGAACTGGTTTGCATATAGAGCTGCTGTAAGTGACGCCCACCGGATCATCATCATCATCCCTCCAAAAGCGACGGGGACCACCTCTGTCCCTAGTGTCACTGTTCAACCACAAGCTTAAACTTTGGAAAGTTAAATTCAGAAATGGGCTTTTCTTTGTTGAATACAGGAGTCTGCTCTCACCGGACTGCAAAGTGCTTATCCTCTCGGTCGTTTCAGACCAGACACCATGCTAATGAAATCTGTGCACGTTACAGAAAAGGACACACCAACTTTAACAATCAGTGTCAGGAAAGCATGATTCATACCTTCAACGTACACATCGTTCAATGTACAATCAACATAAATTTACATGGCTCCTCGAAACCGTGGAATCATTTCTCATAAATAAAAAAAAACCCTTTGTATTATGTATTAGGTTTGAACCGCTGTTTTAGAAGTTGGGCACGATACATGTGACAGCGAAAGCTGGGTCAAAACCCAGGCACCTCGATATGTGGGCGAGAAGGAAGATTCAGAGAGCCGACGGGAGGGGGTCCGGATCGCGATCAACTTCAAAAGATAGGACAGTATTTTGATTTTGCGAAGTTTAATTCACAAACTTTAATGTGCTTTTGTCATGCAGCAGGGAGCATAAACGTGCTCCATCTTATCGCTGACGAGAATTGCCTGGAACTCCGTGCAACAGGACTTCCGCTTGCTAGACGACGGAGACGGAGAAAGGCTGTTCGCAGGCTGATCACATGCACGCACTTATTCTATGCGACTTCCAAGATCACTAACTCCTGCTGCTGTCTTCGCCTGAATTTTCATGTGATTTGGGATGGTAATGGACTCAATTAAGTAAATAACGATTACTGAAATTTTATTAATTATTTTTTTAAATAAAATGTATATTATTACGAATATGAGGGGCAAAAGGAAATTAAGAAATGAGAAGCCAAGCGGATGCTAAGAAAGATGAGGGCAATTATAATGAGGGAAAGTTGTATTGCATAAGCTTGACTTAACTGTGTTTATTGTCCCCCCATTTATCCTAGTATGTCTTATCTAAGTTTATAGTATTTGGCATCATAAAATTGGTGTCCGAGAACTTCTAGGATCAAATCCCAAACATATCGTTGAGATATTCGCATGTTATTAAGATATGTCAGCACTCTTTGCAGTCCACGTCAGTGACGCACAGTGACAGCAGTAACACTTGATGATACCAGTGTAGGGGCACCCTCTGTGATGTAACAAAAAGGATATTTGCTTTTACATGTACAGGAGATTTGCTTTTAACGTAATATATACATACATACTTGTAATATATTTGATCAAAGTGAAAAAAAACATACATAGAGAGAAGTTTTCCCTCTCTTCCTTCAGTTTTTATTTATTTGATATTGTAACAATATTAAGAGTTATTGTGCCCATTTTCCTAACAAGGAGTTCTCCTTTTGGCTCAGTGGTTGAGTCTATAACAATTGATATCATAACCAAACCCTCGTTTTCTTCAATCCTGATATATATATATTTTTTCATTCAGACTGTCTCTCCCTCCTTTTTTGATTTTATCTTCTTTTTTTTTCATGTTTCTTGTCTTTATTTCCTGTTTTCCCCCACCCTAGTCCATTACTCAAGCCCAACACATCCCAATGTCCACTTCTTCTAATATAAGTCTTGATACCACTCCCCCAATCAGGTCCCTGACTCGTCTTCCTCGTTCTGTCTAGCAACCACTTTTGTCAACCTTGCCCTTCTTCCCTTGCCAACCCTCCTTGAAAGTTTGAATGCTAGTAATTACATCATTTAGTAGACCATGATAGAGCCTTTATTGGATGCCACCTTACCATTACCCATTGTTGATGAATCCAGACTTGAACCCTTAACCCATTTGCTCGCTCTAAGCCCCTCTAACCCATCCACACAACAACGATCTAGTGCCTTGACCCAAGGTTCCTAACTTGACTCATGCACAATTATGCATTCGTGATTGGACGATAATGGGGTGGCTATTGACCACCTCCACCCACCAAATGGTCACTCAACTTAGGACCTTCCAATCTTTAACAGCCATATGTTGGATCTTGGCCACCACCTTTGTAGTGCAATCCATCATATGGGCAACCTCTCTTTGCCTTAAGCTTTAGAACATGCAATTGGGAGGCTAAATGGTGATAGAATATCTCCAGTAGGTGACCTACCTCATAGATTAGCTCACCTTCATCACGCATGCCCCTCAATGATAGCGAGTACCATACTCATGTCTTTTATAGGTTAGGACTTGAGTTCCATCCCTTTGTCATTATGATTTCTACCATGAAAGGGGTTGCACTAATGACCAAGGAGGACCTTATGGCTTCTTTTTCTCCCACAAGGCCATAATCAATGTATCTACTTGTGATTTGGCTAGAGCGCCACCTTTGACTTTTATAGTTCAAAATGGCTTTAACTCTACCACTTATAATCAACCACCACCCATGACAAATGGACCAATATGTGCCATTCCACCATCTCACCCACCACCTCTATTACCAAAACCTCTCTACTTTGGCAATGAATCACTTTCTAATAGTAGCCACATGCACCTGTGAATGGCACCATGTGCCTTTATGTTAGATCTACCACTATTGTAGCCACTATGCCACCACATGCTGTGAGTGTTATAGCACTCAATTCACTGCCTCTAGTTTAGGTTCCTACCCCAGCTCCTCATTTACTCCACAAACCCATTATGCTCCATGAGCCCATCTTGCTCAGTTTACTATTTTGGCCCATTATCTCTTACTTAGCGTGGCCAAATCACCCTAGGTTGACTATAGCTCCCTTCCACCTTTAGTCCCTCTCCCACTTCTCCACCCCCATTTGCCTTTGTTGCCTCCCTATGGTACTTTGATTCGGGCACCACTCACCATGTCACAAATGGTATTGTTGCCCTACCATTGCTACACCCCACACTAACACCTAGTAGCTGATTGTAGGTGATAATGTCTCTCATCCTATCACTCACATAAGTACCATTCAGTTTCTTCATCCTCTTTATATTTGTTTGACTAATATTTTGGTTGTTCTTGGTATCACTAAGGATTTACTATTTGTTTCTCATTTTGCCCTTAATAATCATTGTATTTTTCTCTTTTATGTCACCTATTTTATTAGTCACTCATTGCATATTGGTTAGATATTCCTTCACAACATCCTTGATCACCCCTTATACCGAATATCACCACTCAGCACAATTCCCCCATCTTCAACACTTTTGCCTTGACTTCTAGCCCTCTTACTTTATGACATTACTATTTAGAACATGCCTTTTCAAATATTGTTTTTTGTCTTTTGTCTTCTACAAACATTACTTTTACTAATTTCTTTTCTTCTCTTTGTACAACATGCATCCTTAATAAAAGATATTACCATCATTATCCTCTTACTTAGTCTAGGGCTTTTCACTTTCTCGACCTGGTTCATTTTGATGTATTGGTCTACCACCTATAACTTATTATTATGGTTATAAATATTATGTTTGTTTCATTGATGACTACTTTCATTTTACATGGTCTTACTTATTCACCACTTATGATTAATCATTTCTATCTTTAAAGCTTTTTATTCATTTGTATAAACTTAGTTTTAGTGTCCTTTATGCATTATTCAGTTTTTACCTTCGAAGATTCAAGCTTTTCTTATAGCTTATTATATTCATCAATGTATTTTTTACTTGTATTTTCCATTTTAGAATGAGATGATGGAGCGAAAACATTGTCATATTGTAAAGATTAGTTTGGCCATGCTTACTTATGCTATTATTTTGTTGCATTTTTGGGAGTTTGCTTTTGAAAAAATCGTCTTCTTGATCAAGCCCTCTTTCATTCGATTTTGAACATTCTATTAGCTGGCTCCTTACTCATACCCTTGTATCTTCATGGGTTGTCCACTTGGTTATTGTGGCTATAGGTGCTACTACCCTAAGACTTGATAGTTTTATACTTTGTGCACTACCACTAAGCCCTCCTCTTAGTGGGTTGGTGATCCACTTCCTAATCTGCATCCCTACAAGAGTATTGTTGATGCCCTTCAGTACCCTATGCTTACTCACCCTGACATTGCCTTCTTAGTTAATATTACTTGTAAATTTTTTCATGCTCCTACAACTGTTCATTAGAAATCCATTAAACACATTTTATGTTACTTGGCAGATACTCTTGGTTATGGACTCCATCTCACCTATAGTTCCTCTACTACTCTTCATGCCTTCTCTTATGTTAGTTGGATGGGTAATCCTAATAACTATCACTCTATTGGTGGTTTTTATGTCTTCATTGGAAATAATCTTATTTCTTTGTGTCGCTGCAAATAGCATACAATTGCTCTCGTTTTAGCAGCAAAGCTAAGTACAAATTTCTTACTAATATTGCAACTAAAGTCATCTAGATTGAGTATCTCCTTTGTGACCTCCATGCCCTCCCTCCTCATCCACCCACTCTATAGTGCGAGAATCTATCAACCCTCTATCTTGTTGTCAATTTGGTCTTTCATATTCACACTGAGCACATTGAAATTTATTACCATTTTATCCATGAACAATTTCTTTGTGGATAGCTCTTTATTCAATTCATCTCCTTCACTAATCAACCTATTAATATTTTTACTAAAGGTTTATATGTGGCTCGTTTTCATTTATTAAGATCCAAGTTGATAGTTCATCCTGATCTATCAGCTTGCAAGAGCACTCTTCATAGTCTACGTCAGCAACCCACAATGACAAGCACTTGAGGGTACTAGTGTAGGGGCACCCTATTGTGATGTAACATACTTGATTAGAGTGAGAAAAATATATAGAGAGCGGTTTCAATTTCTTCCTTTCTTAGTTTCTTTGACACTTTCAACTAGATATTTACATATGAACATATATTTTGTCTTAACAAGTCAATTTAAAAAAAAAATGAATTACTATTATAATACTAGAATTAAGACTTAAGACATCTCTATGTACAAAATTTTTAATTTAAAATAGTTTACAAAAAGATATATTAATCTTAGAACAAATCACTTGTTTAGTAGTTCAGATAAAACTATCAAGAGATCTCCACCTAAATGGTAGGAGATCAAAACATTTTCAATCTTTTTTTACCTAACTAAAAAGAAAATAAAAATCTTAGGAGAAATGAACAAATACATAACAAAAAGAAGGGAACGAAGACAGTCAAGAACATAAATGCTAATCACCCTTTCAAAGAATAAAATACATGGAAAAACTCGTACGTGCGGAGTTGGCTGTAAAATTGACAGCTAGTAACTAATTATCACTCTAGACACATGCACATGCAATCAAACTTTGTTGAACTAAGTGCAAAAGGGTTGTTTAAGATAAGGCAAGTGTGTATGTATATATATATATATATATATATCTCAATATATAGTTTAGTGAAATTGTGAATAATCATATAGTTTATGAAGGTACAAAGGTGTAGTTTAGCCAGGGATTAATCAAACTATACTGATTCTGATTAATAAGGAAAATAACTTGAACTATTTTGGGGATTCTTGTTTTGTTGAGTGATAATAGCCGCTGCCAGAACTCCACAAACGTTGTAAAGTGTGCCCATCATTCCACCAATTTCAACAGTTCAACGCCCACAAAAACCATGAAACATCCCAAGATTCAAGCCAAAGTCCGTTGTCCCTCGAACCCCTAGCTCAGTTCTCTCTCTCTCTCTCCAATGGCGGAATACGAGCCATACCTCCAAAACCACCACTCCCAACAACAACATCAACACCACCAAGCAATCCCGAAAGAGACAGCCCTCCAGGCCCTGAATACCATAATCCAACTCCACTTCGAGAAGACACTGGAGAAGAAGCGCTCCATAGACCTCCAGAAGAAGGAGCTCCACAAGCTTTTCCAGCTCTTCTTCATCTTCCTGGCTCTCATCTTCCTTGCACAGGCTCAGTCCTCTCGCCTCCAGTGCCGCCATTGCTGGATTCCCATCATTATCCTCTCCCTCTCCCACCTCATCTTCTACGTCTCCGTCGCCCAGACTCTCAGGTGCATCAATGGGTTCAAGTACCAGCGGCGCTGCCACAAGCTCACTCTCGGACTGGCCACCGAGAAGCTCAGGGAGATGAAGATGAGAATGAGTGCCTGTGGGGGTGAGCACTTCGAAGGGGTGGCTGACGGGGAGTTTGAGATTCACTACCAGGAGCCTCCTGAGAGTTACTTTGGGAAGTTCAAGAGGAACTGGGCTCTCCATTTTGGGTTCTTGATCGTGATCTACGGCTTCATGGTCTCATCTTCCGTCGTTCTCCTTTGTTTCTAGCCATTACTGCTTCGGGATTTTGGATTTTACGAGTTCTGGATATGCAATTTCTTGTTACATGTAGGAAATCTCTCTCGTTCTGATCCATCTTTATTTCAAGTTTGAATTTTGTTCTGTTAATCCTGCCCTTCTCTCTCTCTGCCTTTCTGGGTTTGACTGTATGAATCAGCTTCACCTTTGGGGTAGGGTTTTAGCCCACCATTTTTTACAACATATTCGAACTTGCTATTGTTGAGATGGTGATTCATGAAAGAAATTGACAATCTTCCTGGACGGGAAGAAGATTTGTGATTTTTTCTTTTATCTTGCTTATAGTTATGGCACTTGAGGAAAATAGACTTGATTTTTATCTGATTTTTTATGACAAAGAACCAGAAACCGGTGTACCATGACAGTAAATAGTAAAAGCTTCAGACTTTCTGAAGGTACTATTTTTTACTATTTTATTCTTGTCGTTTAAAATTTGAATTTTGAAAGTGAAAGTACGAGGCTGAGCACGTGAATGTGATACTGACAATTTACCCTACACTCTGACAGTTTACCCTACGCTATTGGATATTTTATTTTTTATAACTTTTTTTTTTTTAATGATATTCTTCGACATGAAGTTTCATAAAAGAACGAATAAAAATTGCTTTGTTCTTTTTTCTTTCTAAATCTGAACTCTGTATTTCAAAAAGACATGTAATGGAGTTTATTCTCTTCCACCTTATGAGGTTACAGTTCAACAATAGAAGTAAATTTGATTATTTTTTATATTTAGTTGTTCTTTTCAAATGAAATTTAAACCCAAAGAGAACGGTGCAGCGAGGCAAAGTTTCTGTATCTATCAGAAAACCAAGTCAATTAGATTTGTAAAGTTCATTGATTCTGCTATAGTATGCTAGAAGATAAATTATTTGTATCTTCATTGTCCTTTTGCTCAAATTTTCTTCAATTCTCGGTATGGCATTTAAATGGATTCATCTGTTGATTTACAATATGGTTGAACTGAAGAAGCTCACCATCATCGAGAAGAGAAAATGGCTTGATTTCTTTCTGTTCTAGTAGCTTGACAGTTTGTCATTGTACATTGTGCTTTATTTACTCCAATGAAGAACCACAACTTTGGTTGATACCAAGTCGAGCCAATCAATAGAAATGAAAGAGCATATAACTTATTATAAATGCAGATTGTAGTACTGCTCTACCATTGCCGCTCCGGAGGTAAGACAAGTTAAGCTGGGGAAAGTGCACTGCAAAGCGACCTGTATGCATTAGCACATCGTTTGAATTTCTCCTCCGCCATTGTCTGCAGTATACATAGATTTCTTCTAAGAATTCAAATCCAGATCATGATAAAAATGAGACATAAAAGAAAGCACAAGCTGATCATCATAAACAAAGAAACGCTGATTTGAAGTGCACAAGCATAATAAAAACGAAAGACACAAAAAAAGAAAAAAAGAAAAGCCCAAAAACTCAGGAAGGGGTCCTTGGGAACCTATAGTAGTGTCGCAAAGAATGACAAAGTCATTGGTCCCTTTGTGATAGTTTTCTTATTACAATTTTTTGGCCTCCTATAACATTTTCTGCCTCTTATAAGAATTTTCCTTCCTATGACATCTTTATCCCAAAAAATAGATAAGTAAATGACAAAAATGTAGAAAGAGAGATTCTTCTTGGTGGAGGGGCGTTGCCACATTTAACTGACCGATACTGATTTCACAAATACACTCATAACGATGGTAGGGTATTAGAAGAATAGAGATGGTGTACTTTGTGTATAACAAGGAAACACGCCAGATCAAACTAGTTCAAGTTAAGCTCAATTAATAAATAACATAAAATTTCTATCTAAATTGAATTTGTATGAGTTGAGTTCAAATTGTCTGAGTAGATTGGATTTACTTGCAACCCTATTCAATTCAGTACCAGCATCATCTAAGGCTAGGGCCCTCTAATCCTTGGCAACCCCCATTTGTTAGATTTGATCTCAAGTGTTTGCTGACCTACCAATAAGTTTTTATACGCTAAGATAACTTTGGAAGCTACGTTGGTACAGTAAATTGAGATAGAACCAAATCAATTCCTTTTACTTTGACGATATTCTTCAATATATTGGTTATTCATGGATGTAAGAAGCAGATGAATCATTTAATTCAAGAAGGATTTACGAACTTCTTGGTATTCTTACTGCATCCAATTATTCTTTATTTTTTCTCCAACAGGAAACCAGGACCTCCTATCAGTTTGAATGGCAATAAATACCGAAAGGATTGAAAGAGGAAGATGCCTAAGAATATCTAACAGAAGAACTACAGTTGAACAAAATCTTTTTAGCAGTAAACGTAGTTGAGAGCAGTGGCTTGAAACTTACCTGCGAATCACCTTGATGTTTGTCTGGGTGCCATTTTAAAGCCGATAAGCGGAAACTGCAAGAGAACAATGCCGAAAATGAAGCAGCATCAGAAAAACTAGAAATTTTTCTTAGTATACAACGAAATTTATATCTAAGTTTCTTTCACTTAGCCTTGTTTCATAGTCAGGTTCATGCACACAAAAGCACTACAAACTTACGCATTTTTAACATCTTCTATCTTCAAAGGGCCTCTTGGAGGTAGACCAAGAGTAGTTCTATCAGAATGTGATCCAACACTGCATGAATCATCATCAGACTCAGCGTCACTCTGAGTTTCCCATCTTTTGGCTCTACTTTCTTCCCAACTTGAATATTCTCTCCACTCAAATCCAGATGTTGAATTCTTAAAAGATCCCTGCCATGACTTAAAAGTCCAAGTATACGCTCTGTTCCCATAGGTTGCTTGAAAGGTTGGTTCAGGATCATCATCAAAGTCCTCAGAAATATTCTTTTTTCTTAAATTACCTGAAAACGTTATACAAAAGGAAGCTTCAGATTTGCCAGGGGAACATAAAGGTAAAACGATCATTTCCGTTTTATGTTGATTAAGCAGCCTGTATTTTTTTTTTTTTACTTTTGGATATTAAGTAATTTGTCATTAAGCTATTTTCCATTCAACAAATTGCATCATTTACATTTCCCACTAATTGGTGGTCACTTTAATTGTTTGCAATAACCGCACCATATATGTACTGACCATGTAGTATAAGCTTTTCAACCTCCGTCACAACCTTTTACCCTAATCAAGCCACTGAACTGGCTAGTTTCACCGTATAGGTCTGGATGCACATAAAGAAACCTAGAAAAATACTTACAAGATGAACTCAAGCAGAGGCACTTAATGACAATATGCCAGATATAGATAAAAAACAAAAGACAATAGAAGTGATATAAATCTAACTTGGGGAAAATCTCACGTCTTTGTTTGTTGCTGTGAATCTTCCCAGCGCGATGGGCAGAAGACTTTGATCCACCTTTCTTATGAGGGACAAAGGAATGACCTTCCTGCTTTGTGTCAAAGCCGGTTCCCATATGAATTCTTCTCATCAGTTCTTTCTCCTGGGTAAAATTGCAAACAGAAGCAAATGTTAATTCCTAAGCAAGCTTATCCACAATTCTAACCAGCAATATAAGAATACCCGCAGGAGGGGGCTGGGGGCGCCGTGGGGCGCGGGGTGTGAAGATATTTTAGAAAAGTCATCCGCTTCTTGAATTATTGGAGACCACTAGTTAAGTGTTGAACACTATACATTTCATTTAAAAATTTGGACACATGGAACTTTAAACTATTGAAGTAGCATGCAACGTAGTTGCATAGGATCATTACAAAGTTTTCTAGAAATAGGAATATGCCATTGCCATCATTGAGATGATTTCTAATCTTTTCAAATCCACTTCACAAACTACGGATAAACTGGTGGACCTTGAAACCCCTAATACATTATGTCAAACAACAATAATGAATAGGTAGAAATTTTTGACGAATTTGAGAAATCTCATCAACTTTTCCTTATAGTTTAGAAAATTACAAAGAAATTGATGACTCATGTTTTCTACCCCTTTCCTGCTCTAAAGTAATTGATCCCTGATAGGAAAAAAGGATAAAATGAGCAATCACATTAATAGTACATTGGTTTTGGTTCCCCAACAAACCAGCACATAAGCAGCAGCTGTCTGCTCAAAAGAACTTCGAGAGACACTGAGTCAAAGTAGATTGAACCTATGGACCACACTTTTCTGCATTAACTTTTAATATATTTGATTGCTCATTGAAAGAAAAAAAAAGAGAGCAATCATATAACATATGCAAGTGGTTCACTATCACGAAGAAATTCTGAGTGATACTGAAACGGTGAAACTCAGGAGACAACTTCTCCAAAAATGAAATACAGTGACCATACTGAACATACTTTCTATACCCAGTTTTGGAACAAGCTAAAAATTGAGTAGAACTGTATTTAAAAAAAAATAAAAATAAAGTTATATACATGAGTAAGATCGTGATTTTTTTATTTGTCTACGGGTAATGCCAATTAAACATTCTAAATAAAGAATAAGCAAATTTGCAACAAAAAGGGATCTAGAAAAATGTACCGGAACTTTTGACGACCCACTTCTGAACAGAAGTTCGTTTAGAGCTCTCTTTGCATCAGCACGCCTTTCACGTATAGAATATCTGATATGATTCTGAATTGAAGATTTGAAGAGTGAGAAGGTTTGAATCCAAAAGGCTAAACTTCAATTATCCACTTGTTCATATGAAAAGTAGTTTTTGGGTTCAACAATTGTATTCCATTTTTTGTTTCCTCTCTCTCTCTCTCAATTATCCACTTGCTCACATGAAAAGTAGTTTTTAGGTTCAACAATTGTATTCCATTTTTTGTCAAAAACTCAGCATCTTAATGCATTTCAAAGCCAGGATACAACATCCATTACAAGTGTGGAATTAGCACAAAAGCAGCGGTCCACAAAACAACAGACTCTTAATTGGGAAAAAGAACTTTAAAAACCATTAGAAATCCCTGATTTACCAATAGCTGCCTCCAAGCCAAAAAATAAAAAATAAAGGAAAAGGAAAAAGGAAGAAGTAAACATATACTGCCCTGTCTACAACTATCTAAAAGATGCTCTCTTTGCCATTGGATGAGCTTCCAAAATAAAGCTTCAGATCATATTTCATCCCCTTGTAAGCTACGGCAAAACTTAGCTAAATCCATGAAGATTTCACACTAGAATAAAATGTGCATAATCAGTTCCAGTGAGAAATATACTAATGCAGATTCAAGGGTTGCTGAAGAATACTTAAGCACAAGGGACAGAGTGTCTCTACCTAAAATAGCATGCAAATGCTGCTTAAAAAACGGAAAATGTCAAGGAAAATTCCCTCAATAATTACGAAAAGTTGCATTGATCTTTATTTGGCTCACTAAGTGATTGGTTTAATAATTCTTTTACAGGTAAACACAACTCACACATCCCTACTGGATTTAATCCTGAATGTCTAAAAACAAATAGTTATGTTGCACTTCCAACTTCACCTGTTGTACCTCTAACCCTTTAACATTTAAACTTGAACTTAATGTTCCTTAAGTGTATTACCAGTAAGTACCGACTCACATACCTTAGTCGGTTGTTGACCTCCTTTTATATCCTGCAAAAAACTTTAAATCGTCAAACTTCTTTAAAATTGGTAATACTATGTAAACTAACTGAAAATATTGAATTCATATCCTGTGATTTCACAAATTATAAAGAAGTCCTTGATTTTTCAGTTTCATCAAATAATTTCCCTACAAATGAGGGGAGTATAAAATAGATCATTCCATACCTCTCCTCTCCCCCTCCCCCCCCCTCCCCCCCCCTCCTTCTTTCTTACAGGATCTATTTGGCATGATTTCTCTTCATCTAAAGATCTATCAATAAAATCCAAAACTTAATGAAATTCTTATAGTAAGTTAAACCATCAGATATGATGTTGAAATTTTCGCTAAAGTAATTATTAGCTAAGATATGCAAGTACATGTACATGTGTATGTAGCATGCCATGCTTCCATGTATGTATGCATGCATGCATGAATGTGTGTATGTGTGTGTGTGCACTGATGTCATAACAAAACTTGGTTAATGTGTTTATTTTTTTAAGAAGGGAAGCATCATGTAGATAATTCGTTAGACTTCATAGATGAATAATCACTTGTATATCTAATGGACTCCCCTCTATTTGGAGCTATGTCTCAAACCTAGAGGAAAGGAGCTGGATCATCTTTATATGATGTTTGCTTTAAGTAGATTTTTTCTTCTCAAAAATTATTTATTTTGTATGTTTGTGAAGTACGATCGGCTCTTGTTAATTGGTTAATGGCGAAAGTACACAAGTCCTTTTTCTTTAATTGGTTAAGAAATGAGATTTTTATTTAAAAAATTTTAACAAGTCCTTTTTCTCCCCTTCCTATACAAAGCTGAGTACAAAGAGGAGATAAAACCCTTCACAGTAACAAGGAGATCAAACCAAGGCTCACTCAAGCATGGAACAAAGCCAAACATACACAGAACAATTATAACCGAAGGAGATCCACAAAGTTGAGAATGAAAATAAAAAAGGAACACTGATTAAGCAAAGTCCAAACTCAGTATATAAGATAATCCACAATGAAAAGCTTCGTAGTGAGTTATGCTGACCAAAAAAGGCACCACAGATGATTTACTTGAACACCAAATTAAACAGATGGATCCTATAGCATGTGCTAAAAAAAAAAGACCAGGATTGGATGAGCTCAGATACTGGCACACTAAAGGTATTTTCTAAAACAACCAATAGTACACAACAATTAATCTGTAAATAACAACCATTAGATATCCTCCCTCTGCTAAACAATTTTATCAACCATTTCACCCTAACCCAACGGAATGAGCAAAAAAGTAAAAAGAATAGAAAACCGCACAGTGGAACAAAAGTCCAGTTCTCCCTCCTCCTTTTCTTTTTTCTTTTTGTGGCATGGCGGGATTAAGTGGACCTTCCCTTCTGAGTTTATCCCTCAATTCCATCTGTTGCGATAAATTTTCAATTTGTCCATTTCTCAGACATCCTAAAGCATATGTGAATGTGAACATGGACCTAACATCCAAGTAGTAAAACTTCATGCCCTTCTGCATATAAAACAATTGGGGCTCAAATCCCAATTTCCTTACAGGTTAGCATCACGGTTTTCCTACTTGTTCATCCAGTAAGTAATCCAATATGTATGCCAAATTCTGTCATCCATCAAGTCAATAATCCGAGACATACAAAATTAGCACCAACATTCATGCTTGACCACAAGTGACATATGACAATGTATTGCGCGCAAACTTCTTTTTTCATCAGACAAGTAATTCAGACAACAAGAAACGTTCTTTCTCCTGTGGGGGTCCAGAAAACTGTTATTTTACAGTCTACGATGTTCATGTCCTACCTTACACATAAGTCATGGCAAATCTTTGCCTTCACAATAAAGGAAACACGTCCAAAACACTAAAGAAACATCCAAATGGAAGATTTATTTGAAGAACTTCTGACCCAAACCAACTTGAAAGAACAATACCACTATGCTACTGACCGCATATTAAACTTGAAATTGCAGAATTTGAACTTTACAAGATAGCCGCGAAGTGATTTCTGCCATAAAAACAAGCACTATCCAAGCATTTTTAGAATTTAAGAGAGCACACCATCAAATTTCCTTTGATCCCGAAAAACAAACAAAAAATAAGAAAGGTAATTTTACACTACTATGATGGTAGTGGCCTCACTTTTTATGCAAAACGTCCAATGTGAAGAACAAATGTTTAACTGTAATACAACATTAAACAAGTAGCATCACAATCATATCCACACAAAAATACAAACTTTCAACCAAATGGGCGATAAGTCAAAACACCATTACGCTAGTAAAATAAAATTGAGAATTGGGTTTGAAAAGCAATGTAATACACTTACAGCATCCCACTTGCTTTTCCCTTTCTGACATGAAGGAGAGGTAGAATGAAACGAAGCAAAATGGGTGGATGTCGTCGATGAAATCAACGAATTTTTCATCACCGCAAGGTTTCGCCATCTGGGTATTGGAAATTGCATATTGATAAAACAAATGGAGGGAAAAAAATCGCTCTAGGCCTTTTATATCCGTGAGTCGCTTGTGCAACAAATGATCAGCCTGTCTTCTCGGAGAGGAAACGTTGCTTGTACAGGCAAAAGAATAATCCGGCGTTTTTCACGACTACGGTTTCGTGCGTCGATGGCCCTCGCGGTAGCAGGGAAGGATGTATCCCTCCAAGGCCACGATGCTATGAGACCCTCAATCTCGGATCCTTGTCCATCTAAGTCATCGGCCTGCTTAGACGCTGTAACTTTTCATACTCAGTAGTTTTTGGGATTTAGGCCCTAGCAAGAAGACAGAGATTTAGTTTCTCCATCGTTTTGGGTTGCAGTTCTGATTCCTGTTCGTAGATGGAATTGGCTCAAGCCCAAACATCAAACAACAAAAGAAACGCCCTCGTGCTGTCTGTCAGAATATCGATATGGGCCTGCAATTTTTTTTTTTTTTGTTGCTTTCTTTTCTTATTTTTCCACTATTACAGTATGGACAATAAGTCTTATATTACTTTCAAACTATATTAATTTTTTTTATACAAAAATAAGTTTTAATAACTCTCAAGTCAAATTTAAAATTAAAGAATAAGTATTTTTTTTTTATGATAGTAAACCTGTAATCCTCCTTAACATTCCTATAATTTTTAATTATTAAGTTTATGAATTATCCATCATGGTGAGATGATGTGTTATAATATAGGCAATAATCTTAATTTACAAAAAAATATATATTGAGATTCTTCTTTATATGATAATGAGTTATACCAATTACTAATACATGTTTTTGCTGAAATAACAAAATTTTTTAAAAGAACTAATGAAAAAATTATGGTAGAACTAGTTTTTGCTAAAATTATAAGTAAAGTAAATGTGTGTCGTAATTTGTGAAAATGATAAAACAAGTCAGTGTAGTGGTTTCCTTCCATGGAGACAGCAATAGGCCCACCATCACTGCTCGTTTCATGGTAGTGACACTAGTAGTGGAGCTGGAGCTTCTACGTTATTGAGACACAAGAAATGGAGGGAGAACAAAGACAAAATCCAAAGGGCAAATTAGAGGTCCATCTTGACGCTTGGTGAAAAAAGCTCTTTTAATTACCTAAATCCAATGAAAACAAATCTTATCTGAGAAAAAAAAATCAAATATTCTTGTCCACATCCTAGAATCTACCATCCACAAAGAAGTAATCAATAAAAGAGCATTTCAAAGTATATGCTTAGAGGAATAGTAGCTATGCAATCCCATGTTAGATAATGATAACTAGTACCAGTCAAACTTACTATAATTAAACTTGAAAACAATTCTAAATATATAAATCGATCGATGTCTCAACATATTATAATTAAAGGAAAAGGAAAATTACGTTCATGCTGCTTTTGCGTCAAAAAGGAAGGAAGAGTGTTTCCTTGATATGGAAGGACCTGTCAACCGGGTTTTGCTTTCCCCCACATTTCTGGTGTTCTTGAACTTCGAAAATCCTTTCAACCTTACGCTTTACTTGGCTACTTAACATAGGCTTTTTTCAAGTCATTTAGTGCGATCTTCTTCAACTTTAAGTGGCCAATTTGGTCTAGCTATTTTTGTAAACGCAGTGGGGACAAATGGACTGCTTGCAAGCCGCCAACAGCAGACCCATTTGGCGGATGCCCGCATGCTATAGCCATCAATAAAATTGGAACCGCATGGGATCAACATGCGTGCAAACAAACTTGTACTAGAGGAGTTAAATGTTTGAAGACTTTGGCTAAATAAATATGTACCAAGTAAAAGGAAGTTGACGTTTTGCACATTCTATTAATACAAGTGCCATCATAATGCAATAACTAGTCTAACATTACATTACAGCAGGCGGGTGTTTGGGTCTCTCTCCCCTCAACTACGGTTCCCCGACAGCAAAGCAGCATGGATTCTCCAGTTGACGTCCCTAGATGGACGCCGAAGGCGAGCCCGACAAGATCTCTCCTGAAAGAGACTGTGACAAGCGTAGGAGTGGTTGATTTAGAGTCGCTAAGCATAGCTTCTGAAGAAGTAGATGGCTGCTTCTCCTCCATGGGGGACAAAACGTTCCTGCTTAGCGTTTCCGGCTTCATGCCTGGTCGTCCGGAGGTGGAAATTCATGAAGCACCGTCTCTCAGAGTTGGTTCCAAAGCTGAAAAGTCATTGGCGGCCCAAAGAGAAAATTACGTTCATGGTGGTTCTGTGTCAAGGAGGGAGGGTGTTTTCTTGACGTGGAAGGACCTGTGGGTTACGGTGACGGACGGGAAGGGTGGCCGCCTGCCCATACTTGAGGGAATCACAGGCTACGCTCAACCCGGGGAGCTACTGGCGATCATGGGTCCTTCCGGCTGCGGCAAGTCAACTCTTCTGGATTCTTTGGCAGGTACGTCATCATTCTTAACCTTCTGAGGAAAGTGTCAAACATCTTTTGCTTTCCGCATTGTTCCTGTGTTCTTCGACTTCGGGAATCCTTTCAACCCTACCCTTCATACGACTTCGTCGACTCTAAAAGGTCCCTTTTCAACCCTACGTCGGTAAAGAAGAGAAAACAGCAGAAGGGAAAATACGTAGTCTCTTCTTTATTTTAGAATGAAGGCCATTCGTACTGTAAATAAGAAACATTTGTTGACTTGGTTATCTTGCCCACGAGTTTGTCAGTGGGAATGCTTTGGCTGTTCAAATGACCAGAGCCTCAGTTACGTTGTTCCGTACTCATCTCAGTGACAGCAACCAGTGTGCATAAAATTAGTTTAAAAGTTGAAAAGAATTTTTTTTGTAATTTAAATATTATATTTTTTTTAATGTAAGATATTTTATTCTAACACTCTCACGGATCAAAGAAATGTCTTAGGTTTGAATGAGAATTTTTCATAATAGAACGTCTTTGTTTTGATAAGATGCTAAAAAATTTAACATTCAATTTTAAAATTAAGTTATAAGTTAAAAAAATATTTTTATATTTAAACATTATTTAGTAATTATATCTTTATTATGTGAGTTTTGTTTTTTTGTCTTTGACACAAACCAAGTTGTGAAGGTTGTCGGTTTGGTTAATGGTACAAAGAAATACCTCCTTTCGCCATTGAATTTCTTCAAGTTATACATCTCTTTTAAATTAAATTCTTATGACTGATCCATGTTCAAGATTATTACTTGATATCATGTAAAACAACTAATTATCTACCAAATGGAACTTATGAACCAAGATCATAACCAAGAATTTCTTAAAGAAAAATAATGAGAGGATAACATTTTATTACTGAGAAGCCACTCAATGCAGGGAGGTTAAGTTCAAACATGCAACAGAAGGGGGAGATCTTAGTAAACGGACGCAAAGAAACACTCGCTTTTGGAACTTCGGTATGAAAAAAGAGTCATCTATAGTGTTTGTTTACTACTGGAATTGCTCATCATTCTACTTTCTGGGATACTGATATCCTTTATTTTCCATGAATTAGGCCTATGTGACTCAGGATGATACCTTAATGACAACATTAACAGTAAGGGAAGCTGTATACTACTCAGCACAGCTCCAACTTCCTGACTCGATGTCAAGATCCGAGAAGAAGGAAAGAGCGGAGATGACAATAAGGGAGATGGGTTTGCAAGACTCCATGGATACAAGAATAGGAGGATGGAGTGTGAAAGGCCTTAGTGGTGGGCAAAAGAGGAGGCTCAGTATTTGCATTGAGATCTTGACCCGTCCGAAGCTCCTCTTCCTTGACGAGCCCACAAGTGGGTTGGACAGTGCAGCATCTTTCCATGTCATGAGCCGCATCGCGAAACTAGCTCGTCAAGATGGAAGAACTGTTATTGCATCCATTCATCAACCGAGCAGTGAAGTTTTTGAGCTCTTCAGTAATCTGTGCCTCCTTTCGACCGGCGTGACAATCTATTTCGGTCCTGTTTCAACCGCAGAAGAGGTAAAACAATTTCCTTTACAATGTATGCTAGAATCAGAATGGTCTCAGCTTACTTAAGAAGAAGTAGATATAGTTAGCATCAAACCGATTGTAAATATGTAATTTTTATGCAGTTTTTTGCTTCAAAAGGCTTTCCATGCCCAACTCTAAGAAACCCATCTGATCACTACCTTAGAACTATCAACAAGGACTTTGATTCAGTAAGTATTCTTTGTTCTATATCACTCCCTATTCTTCAGAGCAATAATCATGGAAAAACTCACGTCGTCATTGCTTGTAAACACAGGATATAGAGAAAGGGTCTAGTGGAACAAGAAGTACCGAGGAAGTCATTAATATTCTCGTCCAGTCATACAACTTATCTGGAACTTTCCAACAAGTTCAGCAACTGGTTGCTAAGATATGCCAACAGGTATATAAGTTCATTGTGATTAATGATAGAACAACATATTCAGTCATTTTACTATGAAGAAATACTAATGACCCTAGCTGTTTTACAGAAAGGAGGTACTTTGGAGAGTAAGGGAAGCCAAGCAAGCTTCATTACCCAGTGCCTTGTTTTGACACAGAGATCTTTCGTGAACATGTATCGTGATCTAGGCTATTATTGCATTCGCCTTGTAATCTATATTGCTTTGTGCTTATGTGTGGGGACTATTTTCTATGACGTTGGTTTCACTTTTGGCTCAATCCAGGTAACTGGTATAAATTATCACTGGCATGGAATATGGTGATCATTTTCCTTTTAAGAGACAATTATGTATTAATATTTAAAGTGTTTTATGTTATCTACATTTTCTTTAAAAGCTCCTTTAAAACAATTTTTTTTTTTCTTAAAGACAATTGTAAAGGAAAAAATTCATATTCTAATATGGAATTATAGTTCGTGTTCAAGAGATAACATGATGAGTTATTAAACTTGTTCGTTGGTTGCGATGAAATGTCTTTAAATTGATATGAAAAAAATCATTTGTTGCCTATATTTTGGTTGTGAAACTTCTTTAAAACAAAATGCATACCTATTCTTTAGTAATTGATGAATTATTAACATAAACTTCGATGAACCTCCAAATATTGAAATGTCTTACTTTTGAATTTCTAGGCTAGAGGTTCGATGTTGATGTTTGTTGCAGCCTTTCTTACTTTCATGGCAATTGGTGGATTCCCTTCTTTTGTAGAAGACATGAAGGTTAGTCATTTTGCCACCTAATCTTAAATAGTTGCATGAGCAACACAATTTTTTCGCAGCTGGATTACTTTGAGCCTTAATTCTCGAACCATATCAGATATTCGGGCGAGAAAGATTGAACGGGCACTATAGTGTTGGTGCGTATGTGGTCGGAAACACACTTTCATCAATTCCTTACCTGCTTATCATCTCTTTAGTTCCTGGAGCAATAGCTTATTACCTTGTCAGCCTTCAGAAGACTTTCGAACACTTCGCCTTTTTCGCATTGGTACTCTTTGTGTGCATGCTGTTGGTGGAAGGCCTCATGATGATCGTTGCCAGCATAGTGCCAGATTTTCTAATGGGTATCATTACCGGTGCTGGAATACAAGGTGTAATGATGTTGAAAGGCGGATTCTTCCGGCTGCCGGACGATCTTCCGAGGCCTTTTTGGCGATACCCAATGTACTATATTGCATTCCACAAGTATGCGAACCAAGGATTCTACAAGAACGGGTTTGAAGGGTTGACATTCCCTAACAACCAAGCCGGAGGGCCACCCACCATCACCGGCGATGAGATCTTGCGGAATATTTGGCAGGTGGAAATGGGGTACTCCAAGTGGATCGATCTGGTTGTTCTCTTGGGAATGGTGGTTCTGTACAGGATCATGTTCTGGGGAATCATAAAGACTATGGAAAAGATGAAGCCGATTATTGTAAATTGGTATAGAATTGGATGAATCATATTGATTTGAGCAAACCGAATACAAGAAGAAGAAGAACGGGAGAAGTGGTTCCCGAGTTATGTCAAACATTAAAACTTGAACATGTATATATAGGACTAAAAAGGCTATTGGGTTGGGTAATTGTCGAGCATGGAGAATACCATATTTGACAATGTGGGTAGGCACCGCAATCTAAATGGGTGGGTGCCGCACATGGAGACCACCATTTATGACCACGTGGGTGGGCGACGACTCATGTTCGAACAGGCCCCCTCAAGCTAGTGGTTGGTATGTATTAACAACACCTAGCTTGGAAAGAAGATGAGTGTGCTGATTTGCTCCCAAGGCTTTTGTAAGGAGGTCAGCTGGTTGGTCCTTAGTACCAACATGCTCGGTCTTGATAATCTTCCGGCGTATCTTTTCACGGATGAAATGGCAATCTACATCTATGTGCTTGGTGCGTTGATGAACCATAGGATTAGCTGCAAGCTCCATCGCAGCCTTGTTATCACAAAAAAGAGTCACAGGACGGGGAACATCAACTCCCATGTCGCCAAGAAGACCAAGTATCCAAAGTATCTCACAAGAGGTGACTGCCATCGCTCGATATTCAGCCTCGGTGGATGATCTAGATACAACCCCTTGTTTCTTGCTTTTCCAAGAAATCAATGCATCTCCGAGCATGATGCAAAAACCGGTCACTGATTTTCTACCAATCTTGCATGTGGCATAATCTGAATCACAATAAGCTCGCATGTGGTAACCTCCCGAAGAGGGAATGAATAAACCTGTACCAGGACAACTCTTCAAGTATTTGATCAATCTAACAGCTGCTTCCCAATGGGATTTCTTAGGTTTGTGCATGAACTGTGCGAGGTTATGAACTGTGTAAGATATGTCTGGTCGAGTAACAGTGAGGTAGTTTAGTTTTCCTATGAGTTGTTGATACTTGAGAGGATCTAGCAATAACGGATCATCATCCCGTGGGATACGGGCTCCTTGATCATGTTTGGCTGTCGTCAATGATAAATTTGTATCCATAGGATTGTCTACCGGTTTGGCACCTCCAAGTCCCATATTATCGATCAACTCAAGAGTATACTTTCTTTGGCTTAAATGAAGTCCCTTCTCATCTCTCAAGACCTCAACCCCAAGAAAAAACTTGAGATCTCCCAAGTCTTTGATGTGAAAGGAAGAATGTAAATATGTCTTTAACTCCTTGATGCCCTCGATATCACTTCCAGTAATGAGAATATCGTCTACATAAATCATAAGAATGACGATGAGGTTACCTCGTTTTTTCACGAAGAGGGAGGTGTCATGCATGGAGTCTTGATAACCAGCTTCTAGTAAAGCGTTGGTGAACTTTTCATACCATTGTCGAGCAGCTTGCTTTAGGCCGTAGATGGACCTCTTTAAGCGACATACTTTTCCAGTGTGCTCATGTCGATTACCAGGTGGAAGATGCATGTATACTTCCTCATGGAGATCGCCTTGTAGAAAGGCATTACTTACATCCATCTGATAAATATCCCAATGGTTTTGAACTGCTAGTGAAAGGGCGCACCGAACTGTGATATGTTTAACAACTGGTGCAAAAATGTCATGATAATCAACGCCAGCTTTTTGGCTGAAACCTTTCGCCACTAATCGAGCCTTGTATCTCTCCACTGTCCCATCTGCATTATACTTGATCTTATAAACCCATTTACATCCAATGGCTTTTCTCCCAGGTGGAAGGTCCACAATATCCCAAGTGTTATTTGCCTCCAATGCTTTGATCTCTTGTGTCATGGCATCTTGCCATCTAGGATCGCAAACTGCCTCATGGTGATAGGTAGGTTCTGTTTCTAATGAAATGGAGGCAATGAAGTTTTGAGTGATGGTTGGGAGATGATCATAAGAAATAAAAGCCGAAATTGGATACTCAGAAGATGTGCTTTCAAGAGCGTTGATAGTGGGACATACGTAATCACTGGACCAAAGTGGTGGTCGTGACACTCGAGTAGAGCGTCGCGGGATCACAGTGGTTGGAGGAGCAGGAGACGATGATGAAGTGTTGGGTTCATCATCATCAGAGAAAAAATCATATGGATCAGCTGAAGGTGGCAAAGGTATGAGTGGTTGATTTAAAGAAGAAGGTTCAGATGGAGTAGGAATCGACACATCAGCAGTGGACGATGAGTCTGAGCTTTCATGGAGTGGCACTGAAGGTCGATGTATTTCTGGAACCTCTGCAACGGGAACTGTCAGTGGAACCGATCGAGTAGAATGTGGCTTGGACTCCATAGATGAAAAAGGAAAATTATCCTCATGGAATTTCACATCCCGACTGACAAAGAAGCGACGACTCTCAGGATTGTAGAGTCTATATCCCTTCTGACTCGATGCATATCCCATGAAAATGCAAAGTATTGCTCGTGGAGCAAATTTGTCTCTAGGTCCCACAGTGGTGGCAAAGCAGAGACAACCGAAAACCCTAAGATGAGAAATTTTTGGTGGTTTTCCAAATAACTTTTCATAAGGGGTTATACCGTTCAAAACAGATGATGGCATTCTATTAATAAGATATGTTGATGTAAGAATGCATTCTCCCCAAAACTTGGTAGGAAGGTGGCTCTGGAACTTGAGTGCTCGCGCAACATCTAAGATATGGCGATGTTTTCGCTCAACAACACCATTTTGTTGGGGAGTGTGTACACATGAACTTTCATGCTTAATTCCCCGTGATGAAAAGAGGTGTTTGGTGTTGTGATTGAAGAAATCTAGAGCATTGTCAGTTCTGATCCGTTTGACTTCTGTGTCAAACTGTGTTTTTATTAAAATGAGAAATTCTTCTAATTTGTGAAAAGTCTCATCTTTACCCTTCATGAGGAATGTCCATGTTCCTCGTGAAAAGTCATCTACAATGGTGAGAAAGTACCGTGATCCGTCATGATTGGGGGTCCGATATGGTCCCCAAACATCAACATGTATCAGATCAAAAAACCGTTGTGCTGTATGATCGCGTGTTGGAAAAGGATTGCGAGTTTGTTTCGCAAGAGGGCAAGTGGCACAACAATCTTGAAATGAGACATTTTGAAAAGGAAGTTCTTTAATAAACTTGAACTTTGAATTAGACATATGGCCAAAACGACAATGCCAAAGTTTGAAATCAGAGTTGGTACAACTCAATAAAGAGTTTTCAAAATGTGGACTCGAGGCAATTGACAAATTTAAATCTTTGCTAGTAGGTCGTGCAACAAAAAAATAGAGTCCATTCTTCATTCTACCCAGTCCCTTGACATCACTCGTCGAAAGGTCCTGAAATACACAAAAATCGGTGTAGAGGATGATACGACAATTATTTTCCATGCAAAATTTTGAGACAGAGATTAAATTGAATTTGAAATCAGGTGAGTATAAGACAGTATTTAAGGTGAGATGCTTGGATATGTGGGTGTTGCCAGTATGAGTAACCAATGCACTATCACCATTAGGAAATTTAACTTTCCGAGATCTAGATGCACATGATATAATTGAATCTAAGCAATTTAAGTTGGCAGTAATATGATCACTTGCACCTGAATCAATTATCCAAACTCTATTGAGAAAATCGGACATACCTTCTGCCAAATAAGCATTGCTAGAAGATGAGTCATCCTTGATAAACTTCATGAAGCGCTGATAATCGGTCTTAGTGATGAAGACGGAATCTGAATTATCAGCCACCAGGTTGGCCTTTGCATCTCCTTTGTAATACTTGTGCCCGGGAGGAAAACCATTCAATTTGTAGCATTCCTTGCGCTCATGCCCATAATTCTTGCAATACTCACATTGAGGACCAGTAATTCGGTAGCAATTCTCACTTTTGTGGCCCTTTTTTCCGCAATGTTTGCATTTTTCACTCGGGGAAGTGTCGTTGGACCGAAATGATCGGGAGTTTTGAGCGGCCTTGAATGTGAACGACGAGTCATTTTCGATCAATGCTGACTGAGCTGAAGTCGCCTGGATAGGTCTGCCCGTCATAACAGTTCCAGGATTAGCAACCAGGTTTGTTGTGTCGGACGAATATTTCGCCGCAACAAACACAGATTCTCCGGTCGTTTTCCCTGCTTCCGTTCGGCGATATTCAGCCTTACTGAGCATGGAATAGGCCTTAATTACGTCTGGAAGTGGCTGCATCAAGAAGATCTGGTCCCGAAGAATCGAATAAACATCATCAAGGCCGTGCATGAGCTGATAAAATTTGAGGGTTTCGTGATGAACCCTCCATGGCTGAAAAGTGAGTATTTCCGGCGAGACGAGCTCCATTATGGACTCGTATTCCTCCCAAAGTTGTCGAAGGTGGCCGAAATAGGCGGCAATGCTCTTTCCCCCTTGCCGAATATGCCATAATTGAGTGATTAGGTCATAGATTCGCGACGGGTCAACCTGGTTATAGCGGGCCTGGAGCTCCGCCCACATTTTCGCGGCGGAACGGGTGTAGATGAGCCCGTCGTGGAGTTCCTCGGAGACGGAATTCAGGATCCATCCTCGGCAAACCTGGTTGCAACGCTCCCAGAGCGGTAGGAGCGGTGATTCGGGTCGGGGTTTTGGAAATTCGCCATTAACGAAGACCAATTTGTTCTTAATGGATAGAGCAATGGTCATCGTTTCATACCAGACGGCATAGTTGGAGCTTCCGATCAGCTTCACGGTCACCAAATTGAGCGAATTTGTGTCTCCGATGGGCAGATAGAGTGGGTCAGTGAAGTCGGGTTCGATTCGGACCCTAGACTCTGTGTCATCCTGATTCCGGCGCGGTGGAGTGTCTGTGACCGGGGTATGAGGACGATCATTTTCCCCAACTCTATTTCGGTGAGGCGGAATATAGCGATTGCCGCTGGAGATACTGCTGGAGCGGACGGAACGATCATCGGCCATAGCTTCTGACGTCGTCTTTTGGAAGATAAATGCGATGTCGTGTAGAGAAATGGGGACGGCTTCGTTTTGCGTAAGATGAGCAAAAACGATGTCGTATAGGTTGAAGATGTTGGAGAATGTTTGGGAAAGTTGCAGAGAGTTCTGCAACCACCGGAGTGGGTAGATAAAGCCGATAAAACCAAAATAAGAGGTTTTAAGGCGATTTGCGGAAGCGTTGGGTGTGGATCGATAAACCAACAGGTATGGAGTGCGATTTTTCAAAAAAAATTGCAACTTCTCACGACCTGGGCTCTTGATACCATGTAAATTGGTATAGAATTGGATGAATCATATTGATTTGAGCAAACCGAATACAAGAAGAAGAAGAACGGGAGAAGTGGTTCCCGAGTTATGTCAAACATTAAAACTTGAACATGTATATATAGGACTAAAAAGGCTATTGGGTTGGGTAATTGTCGAGCATGGAGAATACCATATTTGACAATGTGGGTAGGCACCGCAATCTAAATGGGTGGGTGCCGCACATGGAGACCACCATTTATGACCACGTGGGTGGGCGACGACTCATGTTCGAACAATTATCAAAGCTCTTGGAGCCGCAGCTCCGAGCAATAGAAAGAACACCTCGTCGGCCCCTTCAGACGAAGCAATGTAGTGTTGCTATGCTTCGGATCAGCATAAATAAATGGGGGACAGCGGCGCCGGCAGCTGTTAACTTGGTTATCTGTATACTTAAGAAATAAACAATCGAGAACGATTTAGAAAGGCAAGATAAATTCATAATATGTAAAAGACAGAAGATGAATGCTATTGTATTTGAAACGTAATTATTTATTGTTCCAGTAAATCATAGAACCTTGTTTATTAACATATTATCAACAGGTCGATGGTTCAGTGTGAGTTAAAAGAAAAAATTTAACAAACTGGTAAACTACTGCATGTTTTTATAACATTGATCGTGTAGATTTAATATTCTGTACTATTATTGATATGAATAAGCTTTAACATTAACATGAATATAAAAATAATATATTTAAGATACTTTAATTTTTTAATGCTAAGTAATTAATAAATTTTGTATCAGCATTTATTACATGTATAAATTCTTAATATCAATCATAATTTGATGTATATCGAAATCCAATTTAATAGACTAAATTTTTTATGTTTATTAAAAACAAGGATTATTTAATTGTACCGTTAAAAACCTTTAAAATTGTAGAGAATTTTCTATGGTTGAACCAATGTGTGGGACTTAGAAAGGTTATAAAGAGACTCTAAGGTTAGTCCTTAGGTAACAAGGTGAGGAGAACCAAAACGATAATAATAATAACTAATTGTTGGGTTATTTGCATAATATTACTAAGCTAAGGTTGATACAGTATCTCAATCTTTCTCTATCACAAGGATTGAAGTTGTAATAATTAAAATTTAATAGTAGAAAGAAGGAGAGTATGCCCTAGCAAGAAGACAGAGATTCAGCATCTCCATCTTTTTGGGCTACAGGTCTGTTGTTTGTTCGTAGGTGGACTTGGTTTGAGCCCAAACATCAAACAACATAACAAACACCTTCGAGCTGTGTGTAAGAATACCGATATGGGCCTGCAACTTTTTTACCTTGCTATTATAATATGGCAATAAGTCTTTATATTACTTTTGACCTATATTAAATTTTTTGGTTTATATAATAATAAGTTTTAATAAATTTTACGTCAAATTTTAAATTAAATAGCAAGTATTTTTTTGTGATACTAAACCTATAATCCTCCTTAATAATCCTATGAGTTTTAATTATTAAATTCATGAATTATCCATCATGGTGAAATGATGTGTTATAATATAGACAATAATCTTACATTATAAAAAATATATTGAGACTTTTATTTATATGATAATGAGTTATACCAATTATTAATACATGTTTGTACTTAAATAATTTTTTTAAAAAAATAATGAAAAAACTATGGCAAAACCAGTTTCTACTAAAATTGTAATTGAAGTAAATGTGTGTCGTAATTTGTGGGAAAAAAAAATCCAATACCGTAGTTTCCTTCCATGGAGACAGCAATAGACCCACCATCACTGCACGTTTCATAATAGCGACATTATCAGTGGAGTTCAAGCTTCCACGTTATTGAAACAAAAGAAATGGAGGGAGAAGGCCCCGTTGTCCTTTCAACATTGAAACAAACAAAGACAAAATCCAATGGACAAAGTAAAGGTCCAACTTGACTCAAAATAAAAGCTTAGAGAAAAAAGCTCTCTTAATTACCAAAATCCAATGAAAACAAATCTTATCTGAGAAAAAATCAAATATTCTTGTCCACATCCTAGATTCTACCATCCACAAAGAAGTAATCAATAAAAGAGCATTTCAAAGTCTATGCTTACATGAATAGCTATGCAATCCCATCTTAGATAATGATAACCAGTACAAGTCAAATTTACTATAATTAAACTTGAGATTAATTTTAAATTTATAACTCAATCGATGTCTCAACATATTATAATTAACCACTTTTAAGTTGAAATTTTTTTAATTGATAACATATATTATTTCAAACTTTTAGTTAAAATCATAGTGTCTTCATTTTTATCAAAGAAGTTCTAATACTTTAAATGACTCAAACTAAGATATCAATGAGTAATTTAATGTTTATTGAATTATTACCAACAGAGTGTAAGATTAAGGAGGAAAGTCTATTTTTAACTCAAAATATGCATAAGAACCATAATGCATCTATAAAATGATTAACTAGTACTTCCTTGATTTGAAAGAATATCTCAACTTGTATAGGATTATCTTCCATCATTAGTAAAAGAAATGTCCATCGCTTCCTTAGGACTATTATAGTTACGGCTATTATTCACTAGGGCTTTGGCTCCCTTGTCATTACATCATTAACTTTTTTAACCTTCCAGTGCTAGGCAGGTGTAAACTTGTTTACATGCAAAAAAGTAACGTGGCTTCAAATGATGACTAGGAATCACGGTGGCCACTATTTGGTGTAAGCTACTAAGTTATTTTGAGAAGTTATAGGTTGCTTGTATATGCCTTCTAGAAGGAACTCTTCCCTCTGTAGGGCATCTATTTCAACTTCTTGACAACTCACCTTCTTCAAACAGATGGTCAAATGAAGGTTACTAGCCGCTCCATTAGGATGTCTTTGGGCTAACTCATTCAAGGGAAACCACAAACTAGATGGATTAGCTAGCATGGGCAGAATACTGCCACAACACTAACATCAATACAAGTATTGTATTTCCCCGTATCAAGTAGTCTATGACCGTCCTCCCCCAACTTTACTACCGTATTTGTTAGGCACATCCGCTCCATTAGGATGTCTTTGGGCTAACTCATTCAAGGGAAACCACAAACTAGATGGATTAGCTAGCATGGGCAGAATACTGCCACAACACTAACATCAATACAAGTATTGTATTTCCCCGTATCAAGTAGTCTATGACCGTCCTCCCCCAACTTTACTACCGTATTTGTTAGGCACATCCGCTCCATTAGGATGTCTTTGGGCTAACTCATTCAAGGGAAACCACAAACTAGATGGATTAGCTAGCATGGGCAGAATACTGCCACAACACTAACATCAATACAAGTATTGTATTTCCCCGTATCAAGTAGTCTATGACCGTCCTCCCCCAACTTTACTACCGTATTTGTTAGGCACATCTCTCCCTCAATTTGTGGACTACGTCTTTTGCACTTGAGATGAGGCATTCTAAGGCCTTAAAAGTACATTTAGCCATTGTTAGGAAAGAATGAAAACATTGCTGATAAAGGTTGCCAAGAAGTTACTTATGAGGTGGGTGACTAGGTCTACATCTAACTCTAACCTTACTGCCAAACTTCAATGGCACTCCATGACACCACCAAAGTGTCAACCCATTACTTTGGCCCCTTCCAAATCACTCTTTGCACCGGTTAACTGGCTTACCACCTTCATTTTTTCAAGGGATCATGCATCCACCAGTTTTTCATGTGTTTGCCTTAAAACAAGTCTTTGGGTCAATATGTGCAAGTTCAAACCAAATTGCCTAAGTTCCTTGAAGGCTTGAACACCTTATCTGTTGTTTCAAACGTTATACTAGATCATTGTGTCCATAACAAGAAGCCCTAAATTCTAGTCTATTGGCATGGGTTGGCTTTAGGAGATGCTACATGGGAAGACCTTGACGTTATGCAACAGTGGTTCCCAAAACATGACCTCGGGGACATATGCTTTAAATGGGGAAGAAAGGTATGTTACGGGCAAAAAGGTGATGTGGCTTCAAATGATGACCATGCATTACAATGACCATTACTAGGTGTAAGGAAGATGCTAAGTTATTTTGTCAAGTCATAGGTTGCTTGTATTTTGTTTTGACTGTAATTGAAGTAATGTCTAATGTCTCTTGTTTTAGTATAATTAAGATAGCCCAATAGTACAAAAGGTATGAAAATCTAGCGTGGGGAAGAGTGACATGGGAAATTGGTACCCTAGTTAATAGAAGCTTTGGAACACTATATAGGGGTGACCTCGTGGTTGAAAGAAGTATCTTTTGAAAGTGAATCCAATTCAAGGGTTGCTATCTCTATTAGTTCTTTTCTTTCCACTTATAACCATAGGCGCTAAGAAGAAACGCTTCGTCGACCTATTCCAAGTTGATCAAGCTCTCGCTCATCCAATTACCAAGGTTGTCATGCAGTAGCGTAATAGAGCCCCCACGCATGGTTTGTAGAGACCTACGTTTTTGGTAAACTATCACCCAAGCTCAGTCACTACAACCCCCTTTCTAAGAAGGCATCCCTTCTCCCGAAGTTATAAGACTATTTATTGAGTTCCTTAGAGAGATTTTGTCTCGTGCCTCTCAGTATTCTTTACCTACTTTCCTAGGTCAGTTTGGGGTAGAAATAAACTTTTCTCAAAGGGCATTGAGCTTTTCGTGGAAGTAAAAGGAATTTCTTTGCTGATCACATCTATTAAGGTTGAAGAAGATTCTTTAAGTTCAATTTGCTTCCATATCACCTTAGGTAGTGACATGGTTAGCTCTTGCAAACACCAATCAACTTAGTGGACGCAAATTAGGTGCATTTATGTGCTGGAAATGCAGAATTTATATCGACAATCTAATCTAGAAAGGTAGTCTCTATGACTTTTTAAGTTTAACCTTTCTTGTCAATCCTAACCCATTGATATTAAACAAATATAAAAGAAAAACCACATTTGACAGTCTCAAGTTGGCACTTTTTTAGAAAGATGTTTATAAATTAATTCTTAATCCCATTAAAACTACATCATTAGGTTTTAATGTTACATGAGACCAAAAGTTATACATCTGGCTTGTATATAAAAATCTCGACATTAAACACTAAAAAAAATAAAAATCATGAAGCTACATATCCAATGTTTTAGTTTAGAACTTAACACATAAATATAAAGTGCACCACTTTTTATTAACTTTAATGTAAGAAAATAATAAAAATATACAACAGCAACATGATGGTTTGAGGGGGCTAAATATTAAAACTGAAAAAGTGGAAGTTGTAGAATGTGGAAGCATGAATGAAGCGAAGGATTGAGAAGTCGGCAACGCAGAGGTAGTTTGGTGTAATGGCCAACACGACGTAATTATAAGGACACCACGACTTATGAAAACCAAAAAGTAGTAGCCGATAACCATCAACATATTTCGCCGGCCAAAAGCGGAACAGCTCGCAGAGATCCCGGCTTTGTCTGCGACTTTTGAACTCCGTCCGTCAATAACATCACGTTGGGAATATATATGACAACAAAAGAAGTTGACAGGTACCACCTAAACCACCCAGGTGTTGGTTTGGCTCTGAATTCTTTTTCCCTTCCATTATGGCTGAATAGTCCTGTCAAACAGGTCTCCCAGAAGCACAGACTAGACAAAAACAGTAAGGATTGCACCTAATAGGACCGAGCTCCTTCGATGATGGCCCCTGGACCACCCACCCTTTTTCTTCTCTTTCCTGAAACCCACATCTTCATTGACTCGGGTCCACCCACTCCACCCTTGTCTTTTGGCCAACCTGGCTCAAAATGGGACCCACTTACAGAAAGCATCCAACTCAACATCACGAGCACAACGTCCGCCACCTCAATGCCTGCCTGTATTTAGAAACCGTCCAATACCATCGCTTCCCCCGTCCATTTTATTCATATTCTCTCGTATTGTCCGAACACACGTCCACAGGCTTGTCCCATCTTATATTTAATTTGTATATATAAAATAAAGGAATAACTTATAAAGAAATAAGAATTTTTAGATTGAATATCTTAACATTTTAAGTTAAATATGGACTATCTTAAAATTTTAAGTTTGGTATAAGTTAATTTTATCAAATTTAACACAATATTAAAGTTTAGGTTCTTTCTTAATAGTTCTATGAATATGAATAAGCTCATAATTCATGTAGAAAGCCACACTGCAAAATAATTTAGGTATAAATAATGTAAAATTATCTCACATTGTTAACAAATTCATTAAGAATTGAAGTTCAATATTTTTTTCTTTTTTGCTTGTTAATCAAAGTTCTTATGAGAAATGCTACCCTACTCTTGGGGCAAGAGACACGTTAAGTCTTTCAGAAAAAATAAAAATTGCAGAAGTAATTTATAAAAAGAGACATTATTTTGCTTAATGTTATAAAGTTTTGAATTAGATATAAATTAAATTTTATAAAAAATTTAATATATATTTAATTAGGTATGCACACTTAAGAATTAGACATATAATTATTATTTCTCTCTCTTTTCAAAGATTAAAGGGCTATTTAACAGTCGCAATCACCCAGAAAATTCACTGCCCGGCTGTGAACCTCAAATTATTATTATTATTTTATTTTTTTTTAAAGAAGGAAAATATAAAATAAAACAAAGGAATATGTGCTATTTTAGTATTGTTCAATAGTTTGTTGGCCACAGAAGAAACGTCGGGGCGAGAACACAACCGCCGCGGTCTCTCCCTATAAAAAGCGGGCTCTCTTGGCCTTTGAAAAAAGCCGTTTAGAGAGAGAAAGTGAGAGGGAGTGCCGAGTGAGCGCGAGATGGGAGGTTGTGCGACCAAGCCCAAGGTTTTGAAGGAGGCGCAGGCTCCCCAGCCGGCTAAGGAGGAGGCCTATCTTGAACCGGTTAAGGAGGACAAGGTCTCCACCACTCCTGAGCCGCCTGTTGTTGTTCTTGTCGATGTTGCCGACACCGAGAAGGTTGTTGTCAAGGCGGAAGAGGGCGATAAGGTTCAGGAGATTGTCGATGACGACCAAGACAGCAAGCGACGCTCTCTCAGTGTCTTGTTCAAGGAGGTAATCACTGTTTCTTAGAGTCGGAATATCTACGAATTAGCTTGTCGACTGTTGATATAAAGCTAAAATGATTCAAATATAATTTATGCGAATATTCTGATACGATTTTACACGCTTCGATGTTTATTTATCTCTTTAATTCCATTACATGTCTTGGTTGAGTTGTTAAACAGAGTACGGTAGTAAGTGAAGACAAAGTAGGTTCAAGAAAGGAAAAACAAGTTCTGATATATGATTTCTGGCTTTGGAATCATATTTATCCTTAGATGCAACAGATTTGTCTTAGTATTTCCTTTTGTGTTTGATCATTTGTGATGCTGTCTGTTTTCATGTTCTTCCAATTTTAGCATATTTTCCTTTTAAGAAATTCATGAATCGTTCTTTCTGTGATCCAGAACCACAATTAGTTAATTTTAAGAAATTCCAGCGACATATTTATTTTTTAAATTTATTGGAGCTAGTTAGTCATTATCACGCTCAGAAAAAGAAAATTTTGGAGTTTCTCCTCCAATCTGTAAAGCAAAAGCTACTCATTTCTTTATAAAAAGATTTTATAATATCTATTTCCAACAAATTAAAGCTTTTTTTTTTAATAAAGTTTTTGGGATTCGCACTTTTGACGTTTTACAGGCTATTCGTCGTGTGAAAAAATCTGTCAATTTTTATTAATTTTATGTGATAAGCACGAAGGATTGCAAGGATTAGCTGGCATGGTCAGAATCTTTTTGAGTGGAGAATCGGTATAAGGTATCTTGGATGTTCACATCTTTCATTGCACGACAAACACGCGTGTCCGACTGTGAAGGCCCGCGGTTTGCTTTGGATCCCTTTTGGTTTTTAGTGCGTCTTTTGCGCCGAGTTCGTGTTGTTTGTGAGATATGTCACGTCCTGCTTGTACCTCTGAGTGAGAGCCGGGAGGTTTTACATTGGGACCGAACCCAACGCGAACTCATAATGAGGAAGCGTGTCGTGGTCGTGCTGTCTCCCGGGTCACGCGGTGGTGGTGAACTTAGAGAGTAACTTCTACTGTGTTAGATTGGCATCTGTAACAGGCCAGTCTGGAGCGTGGAAACGTGGACTGAAAGTGACGACTGATAAAAATAACACGAGGACCTGCTCGGTTGGTGGGCAAATAAAGTAGGTGATTTGATGGTTTAGGTGAATTTACCCCTAAATTATAGGCTAGTTTACTGGTTCGTTGGCAGCATTTGGTTGCCTGAGTCAACTGATTTGAGATATGGGACCTTTAGGATCAGATTCGTCAAGTGGTTGGTGAAGTCACTGAACTCTATTAGATCTTCAACCTTATTTTTCTCCTTTCTGATCTCTTTCCTGTCATTTTAACTAAATAAGTTTGTCTTTGTACCCTTGGAACCTTGATCTTTTGCTTTTTCATTAATAAACTGAGAAAGGTAAAATCTAAGATGGGGAGTTCGTGGTTGCTTAATATGGGATTTGACGCTGATTGGTGCATCAATTAATTGGTCATATGAGATGTTTCTCTGAGGGTTGATTTCTGCACTCGAAGGATTTTCAGTTTCTGATGTATCGCACCGGGATCGTTGATGACATTTATTTCCCCTCGGAACTATTCTGTTTTTGCAGAATGCGGAAGAGAAGGACCCAGCAGGAGATGGTAACCCTGCTTCAGAGCCACCAAAACAAGAAGAACCACCAGTGGATATAAAACCTAGGGAGCCACCAAAACAAGAAGAACCACCAGTGGATATAAAACCGACGGAGCCACCGAAACAAGAAGAACCACCAGTGGATATAAAACCGACGGAGCCACCAAAACAGGAAGAACCACCAGTGGATATAAAACCTACATCTGAATCTGAAACCAACCCTGTAGAGGTTGAAAAAACTGAGGTTCTAGTTGAGACGCTCGTCAAGGAGGTTGTTGATGCTCAGAAGCCTGAAATTCCCATTGAACTTCCCTCTGTCGCTGGTGTTGTTGATGATCAGAAGTCGGAGGTTCCAGTCCAGCTGACTTCTGTCTCAGAAGTTGTCAATGCTCCCGAGACGGTCAAATCAGAGATAGCAACTGAAACTGTACCGGCAGCGGAGACCAAAACTGCTGAAACACCTGATGAAAAGAAAACAGAAGAGCAAGATGTTGCCGATGCTCCTAAGGAGACTGAAAGAGACAACGCAATTGAAGCTGCACCGTCCGTAGAAACCCAGACTAATGGGACGTCCGAGGAAAAGAAAACAGAAGAAGCTCCAGAGGTTGCCAGTGCTCCTGAGACTGCCGAAGCACAGAAGCCAACTGAACCTGCAGCCGGTACAGAGGCCCAAAATGATGGCCCTTCTGAAGAAAAGAAAACAGAAGCAGCCGCTGCAGTTGAAGCGAAAGCCAATGTGTGATACAGGATATTGTAAAACCAAAAAGTGATGCATTTGCCCTGTTCATAGTACGCCGCCTGAAACCAGGATGTTTTCCCCGCTTCCGGGCAACTTATTTACAGGCGTCGTTAGAGGAGTTGTTTCTTTCACTTTGTTGCATGTATTTTTTTCTTTCATTTGTTCTTTTCCTTTCATAAATTTTTCTCCTTCTTCGTTTTCTTTTTGTTGTTCCTGCATGGAGATTATGGAAGTGGTAGGTTATATGTACGAGTATAGATTATTTTTCCTGCATTATATGCATTATATTCCTGTTTAGTGTTCCTTTTCCCCGTTTCTCTCCCTGCTTCTTTCACAGCAGCCGTCAGGCGATACTTAGAATTGGACTGCCCGTCAGGATAGGACCGGCTTCAACTAAGCGGACAAGCAGCATAATAAAGAATAATGGTCAGCAGAAGGAAGAAAAAGTAATGGCCATCTACGAAAAGAAGGAAAAGGACTGGTCACCATACTCTGGTTGGGTCCATCTGTAATAAACAATGGACATTACTTTCCGGAACCAACCTGCTCAACTGGTAGCTGTAGCTTCTTGGTTTCAGAGTAAAGACCCCTCCTCAAAAGTTTTAGACGCGTTCCTATAATTGAGCCTCATCACTTTTCCTGTGAATCCTCATCACTTTTCTATTGGGCATCTGGTCTGAGCTTAGTTTCGATAGAAACTAGAAGATTAATTCGTCAAGCAGATTAAGAAGTTCGAGGCTTGAAAAGGAAGGTTGGGCTTAATGTGACTGGCTGACTAGGCACAGATCAAGGTGAAGATCTTGGGTCTGAACGTGGGCCGAGATTGGATGCACACAACCAAAGCTTTGTCAAAAGTCTGTGTCTTTGCAAAGTCTCGATTGATTGAAAGGGGTACACTTTCTGTCAAATTCTAGGTTCCGTGATTCCCTGACCTTGTGGATTTCAATACATTTAAAGCTTACGACTTCAACTACAATCCCCAAGAAGAGTGACTGACGGTCACTGGTTTGGATAAATGTCGTAGTTTTAGGCATTTTAAGATAAATTGATATCCATTAATGTCGGCAACTCACAGAGGGTCGGAATTTCTTTTTCTTCTGTTTCCGGCTTCTTAGCCTTTGGGCGATGTTTTTTTTTCTTTTTCAATTAAGTAAAAAGGGATGTGGGGGAGACGAATGTGAAGTTCGAGACCTTTTGATTCTAATAGTCATTTTTTAACAAACACCTTTCTCCTATTTGTTGATAAGTTTACTAGTAATAGGATTTAGAGTGAGGGAATAAAAACTATAATAAATCCACTTCATGAGGATGAGATGTCACACTTAAATTTAGACTTTAATATCATATTATACATAATAAAATTTTATCTTTACAACCCATTGATTGAGGAAAAGAAAAACTTAAATATATAAAAAGAATATTAAACTAAGATACAAAAGAAACATCTTGCTTAACAGTCCTATTGGCAATTTCTAAAATCTGAAAGACAGCTTATAAAAATCATTTGCATACAAACGATAATTCAAACTAGGATGCATCAAGTGCCAAAACCCACGTAAGTCCTCTTTCCCTCCGCGTCTAGAGAAAGCAAGGTGATGAAAACAAGCAACAAAAAGATAAAAAAATGTCTTTCCCACAGGCCAAGCCGCCGCATTCCGCTTTCCGCTGGTGGTGTCCTCGCCAGTTGGAGCCAGCCCACCTGGTCCGCACACCATCTTGACAGCGATTCAATCGGATTGCATCTTCCGACTACGTGTAGAAAGGCGCGTGGGGTCCCAGAACTTTCCAATTAAGGGAACTTGTGTTTGAAAACGATCCTTGGAAATTCCAAACGGTGAAGACATTTTTTGCTTTCAAGACACTAGTTTTGTACTTTGCTTTCCAAACCCGTAAACGCCACTTTCAAATACTATATGCGTGGACGGACTCCTACAACCATTAGATGGACGTAATTTACTTATTCAAACTTTTTTTTTCTTTGTGATTATTATATTAATTGACGTGTCAATTATGACCAAATTAAGGTTACGTGGGGTTTGTTTATAGGAGGCACACCAATTAGTCTAGGTTCCTAGTAGCAATCCATTATATACCACGTACATTGGGGTTGGATTTTCATGCTTCTTGACTATTGTAACCCATTTGCCTGGTTTAGACTCTATGAAGTGGTTTATGATGTTGCTTGGTTGGTAGTTTTTCTCCTGAATTTCCATTTATAGCATCCATTCCTCTTTTTCTTTTTCTTTTTTTGGTAAAAATAAAGGTGATATCCTAACAAATTTTATTCACAATAATAAAAGTAAACATAATAACCATACCTCAGATAAATACAAAAAGTAAAGTATAAATATAATCCTTAAAAAAAATTTAAAAAACTTACATATTAAACTGCCATAGCATTGCAACTTCCTTAAAAAGCTATCTAGTTTTTTAAAGACAAAAGTTATGGAGACTCTTTGATTCCCTTGAGAAGATAGAGTGTTTATTTATGACCACCTCTGACATTAATAAATTATGGAGCCTTTGTGATAAGTTTCGTGAAGATTATTTCCACGAAAAGAGCTTAGAACACCACTTTCATGGAAGATATCTTATAACGTTGCTGAATCGGATTGCTGTCACATCTTCCATGGGGCATGCCACACCCATGAATGAATGGGATTCTAATAATATAGCTCCACTTGAGCTATCACGCAGGTAACAAGTGACGGTCCATGATTAAATTTTTGTGTTTGAACTTTTCAAAGTAAGGGTACAATTATATAATAAAAATATTAATATAATGATATTTGAGGAGATGGTGTGATAAACATGGAACAGTATTTCATATGAGACAGCGTGAGGATTATTCAGGTCAACGTTCTCCAGCAGATTCATAGAATTAATCATTTGTGAAATGTATAAAATGAAAATAATAAAGTGGTATTAACTATTTACTTTTTATTGAGCATATTACTTGAGAAACTCCTTTTAGTTAGAAAAAGAAGCAGAAAATAGGGGATTGTTTTTGAGATCCATAAAAGTTGTTTTAAAGTGATATTAGATCATAGAAGCTTTAATGTGCTTCCAATTCCATACTTGTCCTCCTTTTTTTTCTTTTTCTTTTTTTCAGTGGATCACATGTTAAAAAAGACTTGAGATAACAAACAATAAATATTTCCAACCTCCAAATTTCGAAAATGGAACTCCAAGCCTGCACAAACTCTCTATTAGCCTTTTCACGATTCACTAATTGGATAGAACTAGAGTAAGGATGGTTTCCATAGTTCTTGTTTGTTTGGGTTCATGTTTGTAACATTAGCTTATTTTTCATTTTAAAATTAGCTTTTAAGAAAGAAAAATATTTTCAAATATAAAGAGTAAAAAATTTTAATATATTGACCGTGAAAAATACATTGAATTTCAACATGTCCTCTTGTCCTAAATGTGATAGACACTTTTCACAAGGACCTAATGAGGTCATTTTCCCAAAATTAAATGAATGAATCGACATAAATTTTTCATGCAATTTTCAAGCAAGAGAAAAAAAAAAAAAAAAAAAAAGAAGTCTTCCACGGAGAAAGAGGCCATGAGTTTGGTAAGCTTCCATGCCGACTTAAAAGACTGGTCCTGCAGTTCCCATACTCTCAGCCAGCGTGCATATTCTGGATTATAGCTTAGAAATGGACATGCAATTTGTTGTTATTTACAGGTCATAGTTCGTCAAAGAAGCCCACCGTTAACTTTTTTGGTTATTATTCAACAATAATTCATGCAACTTGTTATGGTCAACTTGATATGGATGCCAAACCTTAATTATTGAAGGAAACAGTTTAACACGATCAATCTTTATGTAATATTTAAATATAAATTTCTTCCTTCAGTTAGCTTTTAAATCAAACTTGTTTACATAACATTAGAGTCAAGTTGGTCTACATTAACTCTTGTTTAACTTTTGATTGTATGTATTTATGAGTTAATTTTTAAGGTGAAATTTGAACTTTTGTATACTAATCAAACAACATGCTCTCTTCTTTCTTTTATTTTTTGGATTTTTAATATACCGAGTTTGTGTTTCTGTGTTTTTAGGTCTTGGTCACCTACAAAGGAATCCCTGGTTATTACAGAAACAGTGACGGAGCCAACAGCAAGAGGGGAAAAGCCGGTCTTTTGTGCGGTCATAAGTTTTCAGGGGAAGGGCGGCGCCAACTGAATAAATTAATGAATAGAAAACGTGTGCTGCTGTTAGATAGCCTCTCAGAATGAAACCCATCGGAAATCAATTTATATTCTTTTTAAATACCAGCCTTTTCATCCTCGCAAGGCATTTGTTCTTCTTCTTCTTCTTTTTCCCTCTCGTCAAGCATTTCATCCTTGTGTTTTTGTAAGTGTTTTATCTTCTTGGAGCATGGAATTGGAGCAACCCACTTTGGAGCCGCAGCAACCCGCTTTGGAGTTGCAGCAACTCATGCTGAGAGAGGCTCTTAGTGCTCAAAAAATGAGTCGAAATGATAAGAGAGCTAAAGCTAGGAGCAGCGGTGCATCTATGCCAAGCAGTTCTCAACCTTCTGATGACCCTTGCCACCGCTCCGGATCCACTGAAACCCTGGAAATAGGTGTTCCACAGAACTACTCCCCGGAGGAAAGGCTAGCTTGGTTGCGCTCCCAAATCATTGGCGCCGATGCAGAAATCGATTCTCCTTTCGGAAAAAGAAGACTCACTTATGCTGATCACACTGCCTCCGGCCGCTCTCTTCAGTATATCGAGAATTTCATCGTCGACAATGTTCTTCCTTTTTATGGTAGAGCTATCAAGTCCTTTAGAACCTTGAATGGATTTTCAAATTCGTTTGACTGACCCAGGAAGTGATTCTTTATTCATATTTAACTTGAATTCTTGCAAAGAAAATGGCTGCACGATTCAAGCATGAGAATTCTTTATTTTGTTTTTAAATATTTGGTGAAACGTTTTCAACTTTGAGTTCCTCGCTCTGGACAGGAAACACTCACACTTGTGACAGTTACGTGGGTCACCGGACGACTAAATTGGTGCATCAAGCGACCAAGTACGTCAAGAAAGGCTTGGGTGGTGGAGAAGATGATGCGCTCTTGTTCTGCGGCTCGGGCACCACCGCAGCCATTAAGAGGCTTCAAGAAGTAATGGGAATCGCCGTGCCATCCATTCTGAGAGATAGGGTACTCAAATGCCTCGGCAACGAGGAAAGATGGGTGGTTTTTGTTGGGCCTTACGAGCACCATTCGAACCTTCTTTCTTGGCGGCAAAGCTTGGCTGAAGTTATTGAGATTGGTTTGGATGACGAAGGTCTGTTAGATATGGAAGCTCTACGGCTACAGCTTGAATCATACAAACACGCCAACAGGCCGATTCTGGGTTCCTTTTCGGCTTGTAGCAACGTCACTGGGATTTATTCAGACACACGAGCAATCTCTAAACTTCTTCACCAATATGGAGGCTTTGCATGCTTCGATTTTGCAGCAAGGTACGTGAAAAATCATGCCGGACTTTACGTTCTTGTATTTCTTATCGTCGTTATTACATCAAGGGACTGATTTCCTCGGCCTGAAATTTTAATCCTTTTAGTGGACCTTACGTGGAGATTGACATGAGGTCAGGCGAGATCGACGGCTATGATGCCATCTTCCTCAGTCCACATAAGTTTCTCGGCGGACCAGGATCGCCCGGCGTTCTTCTGATGAGCAACGCCCTCTATCGGCTGAAATCTTCTCCACCATCAACTTGTGGAGGTGGAACTGTTAATTATGTCAACGGCATAAGTGAGAAGGTAACTCAGCCTCTTGCTTTCAATAACTCGTCTTGAAACACAGGGTTATCACCAGTCTTATGACCACTGGCAGGACACATTATACTTGGAGGACATTGAAGAAAGGGAAAATGGTGGCACTCCTCAAATAATCCAAACAATCAGAGCAGCGTTGGCTTTCTGGGTAAAGGAATACATTGGCTACGAAGTGATTGAAAAACGGGAGCAAGCCTACACAAAGAGAGCTCTTCAGAGGCTTCTCCCAAACCCGAACATCTGCGTTTTGGGAAACACAACCGCCAAGCGACAAGCTATCTTGTCTTTCCTCGTTTACGGTACTACAAATTCCTCCTCGGCTGGGCTCGAAAGCGGAGAGGCAAGCGAGGAAGGGCTTTACATGTGGGGGGAGATAGGGAACAAGAGAGATAAGCCTCTTCATGGACCTTTTGTTGCGTCGCTCATGAATGATCTGTTCGGCATTCAGGCTCGAGGTGGGTGCGCCTGTGCCGGACCCTATGGTCACGTTCTGCTTGACGTCGATTACAACAGATCACTTGCTTTCAGAGCTGCTGTTCTCAGGGTAGGTACTTCCAAAATTCTTGCTTTGAAACCTTAGAAAGTTCATGACTTTGAGCAAGATATTCTTTACCTTATGTTACAGGGCTCCGTCGGGGCAAAACCCGGATGGACCAGGGTCAGCTTTCCCTACTACATGTCCGAGGAGGAGTTCGAGTTTATTTTGGATGCAGTGGAATTTGTAGCTTCTTATGGACAACGTTTCCTTCCCCTGTATAACTTCAATTTGAGAACAGGAAGCTGGGCGTTTAAGAAGAAGGCATTGAAGGTGCTACTCGGGAAGGACAAGAATTGCTGTGCCCACGTTTTACCGTCGGCCAAAACTACGACTGCCGTAAACTTAGAAGATGACGATTCTAAAGCTGGCGACGGTGCCGTAGCTGAACAGATAAAGACCAGAAGTAAATACAGGGCTTATTTAGAGGCTGCTAACTACGTTGCCAGTCTGCTTCCCAAGTTTCCTTCTCCACGTCAAGTGCCGAAGCACCTAGATGCCGATCTTCTCTACTTTAGGGTCTAGGTATTCCAATTTCTTTATTTATTGAATTTTGGAGTGAATTTATAATATGTAAAAGAACTACAGTGCTTATTGATTGTTCCCAGTGGGTTATCTTAGACAAATGGAACAAATAGGGAATGGGGCAAAGGTTGGACAAAATTACTACTACTTTTTGTAAATGAGTCTTATACAATTATTATACTGTTGACACCTTATGTTACAAAAATTTGCTATACAATAAATCAACTAATTAAATAGTACTTTCCGAAAAAGGACGTTTCCCTTGATATCACCCATAAACTCATCAGCCAAATGAAAAAACCAAGAAAATCTAGTTGCCTATAACCATAGTTGAACAACAGTTACCTCAGACGAAATTTGACCACTTGGTTGTACCACTAGCTCTAGCTTGAATATTTTGAGGATAAAGCAAACTTAAAGACCTCTCCAGGTCTGCAATACCCCATTGATTATACAGCTTCACAGTTGAGGCATATAGCGTTTGAACTGATGAAAACTAGCCTCTGACACCACATAGGCTGAGAGCTCCTAATACACAAAAGTTTATATCATTTAGCTTAAACCAATATACCAATAAGTTTAAAAGATGAGAATGAAAAGGAAAAGGAAAAGGAAAAGAGAGGATAAGGAAACGCATGCCGAACTACCTCAATCTATGTCATACTCTCCCAATTGGCATAATGTAGACTGCCCAGTCCCTGTCATAGCAGAAGTTGACAACTTATGCTTAGCCTTTTAAATCACTCTAACTGATTCAAAGCAAGCAATAAATCAAGGGCCTACTTATAAGCCGACAAATTTGAAATCTTATCGCATTGTGCTAAAATTGTTTTGTGGGGAATAGAAATTAGAGCATTTTTATTTTGAAAAAGTTCTCTATTTTCCATTCAGTTGGTTATCGGAGTTGAAACCATTTTTGGTTAACTATTCAAAAAGTCCTTTTTTTTCTTTTCTTTTCTTTTTTGGAAAGCTGTAAAAGCAAAAATGTTAAGATATTTTGGCTAAAGACCTTTCTTGGGTGATGCCTAGCTACAGTGGTGGGGTTATCAAGCGATCATGGTTTAGCCATGCCCAGTTGCTGTCGCTAGATTACTAACTCGCCATATGGGTTATTCAAGTTAGTGGTTGATCTTATCAACTTCGGCTGCAAAGAGTTAGATTGTGTTTTTAACAAGTAAAAAAGCATTCTGAAAGATGTTATCAAATATATACTCGAATTGCTTAGGGAAGAGTATTTTGGAAAAACACAGCTCCGTCATACGGTTGATTTGGCACAAAGGAAGTGTGAATGGATATACTTGATAACGAAAAATAGAAAGAGGACATTACAGAAAAGAATGAAGTTACCTAGACATTGCAAACGTACTTTCCTTAATATGCGAGGCATGATATATAAAGACCACACCAAACACCAACACCATTCTTTAATCCAGCATTGAGGTTTTAAGTAGGTATATCTATGTGTCCTCATTTGGAATAAATGCTCTTCATCCTAGGTTTTTGTGTGAGGAAGCCAGAGTTAAAAGAGGTGAAAATGTGAAGGAAAGATAAAAGGCAAGCTGTCGTCTGTGTTTGCAGGAAAGCATGGAATAAAACTGAAATGCAACTGTTTCAGCTACATCATCATGACAGAAACTGGTATTGGATTCAAGACGACCTTCCTCATGGTGAAAGAGAAGGTCACTCATGATAAGGTCTGTGCAGTAATCTTACAATAGATTCTATAAAAGTAGGAAGAATCTTCATCTTTGCTTCCCTTTAAATCCTCTAAAGGAAAAAGAGACACAGGCTCTTTTGGCCCAAGTAGGTTGCTTGATTTTGGGGTGATACACTTTTTATCAACATTAACAATACTTCCTGTGTCCAATTTATCAATAAAGTATACGAATATAGTGATTCTCGTAAAAGATCTTTTTCTTCATTTGAGAGCCACAAATTTTTATTGTTATTTTTTTGTTCACTTTTTTAAGAGAAGATACGGGCATTATGGGAAGTTGAACAAGTAAGGAGTTCCACCTTCAGGAAGTGGACATTTGGGACAGCCAGGGAAGGGAAACAAGATGCTAAACTGAGACGGCGCAATAACTGAAAAATTAAATTCGCATGAGAGTGAAATGCACACAAACCAGGAGGAAAAACATAATGTACCTTCAGAGGAAGTGGCTGGCCATCAAAAGTTGTGGTTTTTCCTTGTCTTCTTCAATATCCATGGAAGCTTCAGTTCTTATTTCCTCAACTCTCTTATCCCAAATACCATCTATTAGCTTCCAAGTTTCATCATTTATGACTTGGGTCTGTGTAGAAGGATGGGAGAGGAAGAATTAGTTAGCATTATGATGAAGTAACAAGGCAGTGCAGGGCTCAACAGTGATGTTTTTCACATACCTGCGTTGGACGGGCTGCACCGAAGGTTGAAAATCCAACGTTGCCGGGTGCAAAGGTAACCCTTCCAGGAAGTGAAATCCCATGGATTCCCCATCTTCCAGCATAAATCAAGGCCCCATATTCATCAACCTGATTTACAGCTGGCTGAAAATGGACAAAAGAGGTTATGGCCTCAGAGCGTTCACATTATTTAGTTGTTCAATGTTATGCAAAGAAGTCGATAGAGCAGAAATAAACCCTAGATGTTCCTAAGAAGTCCACGCTCATATTCAATTCTCCAGACATGACGAAATCTCCATTCAAATAGCAACCTCATTTAAGTAAACTGATCCGCTCCTATGTATTTTTACACCAACACTCTCAACAACCACCTGCCATCTAGGGTGCGTTTCTACAATAGAACCCATGCATAGAAACTAGTACAGATACTTGGAAAAATTGTAGATCTCCAAAATAATAGAGCATACATGGTCTGACAAAGACAACCAGCCTTCCCATTGTTACGTAACCAATCCTTACGTCACCTATGCTTTGAACGAGGATCATATATACTCCAAAAAGAATTACACTGACCTTCCTCCTACTAGTGTTCAGAACCAACTCAACGTATCCCAAATTGCTTTAGACCCAATGGTTGCAAGATAATGAAGACGCATCATGGAGATATCAACAGTTCAAGGTCTGATCAATGTCTCAGACAACATAAATATCTGTGAAACTAACATTGTAGGGCACGACCTATAATAGATATTTTCTAGTGCACATTATGTATCTATTACTCTTTTCCCTTATTTATTCCTTTTCTTTCCTAGTTACTGTCTGCATTTCCTAGCTGTTCTGCCTTCATTTTTATGCTTTCTTAGTCGAACTAAATTCCATTCTAAGAAGAGAACCTGCACCAGTGAGTTTAACCAAACTACATGGTCAGTGTTGCTTATTAAAAAATGAAACACAATGGTTTGAGGCTATTGATCATCTCTAAGAATGACATGATTCCCCTATAACAGCCAAATTCACGAAAGTTTTCTCATTTCTTCCTTTTCCAGGAAACTTAGGCCGGTTGCTTGCAGGTCAGGAACCTGCCATGATTTATGGTACTTTGCACTACAGTAACCTGAACTAACATAATAATGCAGGTTTAAGCATTTATGAATTTAGGTTATTCACTGTCACAATCCATTATAACTTTTCATCTACTTATATTCTTGGTATTTATTTATATGAAACACGCCTATAAGTAATGAACTTAGATTTCATTTTTCTGAAAGCATAGTTCAGTAAATTTCATCAAGATGCTTTCCGCTTCTGCTCTGATTCGTATGGGGTCCTGTATATCTTTTTTTAGCCATTTGGATTTCACTCCCCTGGCATCCTTTTAGTAATTTCTTCACAAATAAATAAGATTCCATGAAAAACAAAAAAGAAAGGAAGAACTAAGCAAACAGGCTGTGTACTAATGTACTATTTCATGTCTTATTCCTAAAGAGAAAGAGCAAAAAAGTATGACCAATAACTTAACATGTCAGGTTGGAACATATGTAGACATGGAAAACTTCCACATAACATATCAAAAATGAACAAAAATTGGTAGGGAAGCTGGAAGGTAAGGTCAATTGCCTAGACTATTTAAATGACTTGAAGTCCTTTTTTCTTTTTTCCCCTTTTGGTAAGCAATGTGCATTGAGCACCACAAGAGAAGAAAGACTAATTTTTCTCATAATTGTCAGCTGAAGAAACACAAACAAAATTTGAATTGACTGACAAAAGATCAATCATGATTCAGGTGGTGAACTAGTCAGCTGTATCAGAGTTTAAAATAACAAATAAAGCAATAGCAAAGAAGCAAGAAACAAATAGCGAATAAAAATACAGTACATGCAAGCAGAATAAGATAGATATCACAGCAAAACGCATAAACATAATGATTAAAAAGCTCAAAACAGTAAACTGAAAAGATAAACATAAACTCTCTGCCTATTTAATGGAACAACGTTGCTGTATCTCCACTCAACAGAAAAGAGAAATTATAAAAAAAAAACGTTTACAAGAAATGAACAAGCACCAAATCTAGTAAACTGAAATTCAACTTGGATGAGATGACAACCACAGTAAACAAGTAATTAATCTTCTCCTAGATTCAAGTAATACCTGTGGTATTCGTGGAGCCCTTTTGTATATGTCCCAAATTTCTGCAGCTTCAATCTCTCCCTTCTCAAGTAAAATATCTGCTCAAAATGGAATGCATCCTGTCAATACCAACTATATGTTTACTGCAAATTGTTTTATAATTTCAATTTATAACCCCAGATTGAAAATTTCACATGAAAATTTAAACTTAAAAACTTAGATGACCATAATTCGACTGACAATCACAAGTAGGGTTGCCAAATCTAATATATGACAGAATCAAAAGCTAAAATGACCTGTGATTGTCTCTACAGCTGAATGATACTCTCTCAATACTGATGAGCATTTGTCCACAGCAAAACGCATGTATTCTTCTCTAAGTGCTTCAAGTTTGGCTGCAAGCTGTTGTGATAATCAAAAGTTACTGACAAACATTCAAGAATTTCAGAATAGCGCTTCTTCAAAATTGATTGATAGAAAATTAGAGCTTTTGTGAGACAGAATCCTCAAACATACATTTGGTACAAGATCACCTTGGTTCCTGTAGTATGCCTTCCCAAATGCTGTCATTCCTGTTTGCAGGATCAAGAATTCTGCTCGCTTCGAAGCTTCTAATGTGGCCTTTGCAGAGATCCAGCACAGGTTGTCAACCCCAAACATCTCCTCCTCAATTGCTCTTGCTACATATTAGGGAACCAAAGAAATCAAAGTTAACAGAAACCAAAGAAGAAAAAACATGTAATAGCATAGTTGTCAGAGCGATATACCCACTAATCAGTACTGGTTAAATCACATAGAAGCACTTAATAGGATTAGGATCCTACAGCTAACCATAAAAAGACGCCACAAAAGTATATTATCTTTTCTGCCCATGATGCAATAACAGACGTAAGGTCACTATTCTTTAGGCCTAAAATTCAGGATAAAGTTGCTACAGACGTACTGAAATCATTGGTAAACCAAAATATAAGCAATCATGAAGCTAGAGCTTCTTTAAATCTCAACCCTAAATGTTTGAAGTATGGTACAAGTCAAGAGATTTTGTACCCAAACTTTGAAGTTAAAGAACCTCCTCTCCTGAACTTATAAAGCCAGGCATAGTAAAAATGGGGTGTAAAACTCAGAGTTACAGTATATAGTTTGAAAGACAAAGAGTCTCATACAATAATGAGAATGTAGAAAACACAACCGAACCAATATGGAATATCTCAAATTTTCATGTACTGAGTAACATAAAAGTCCCAAATCAACTAAAAAAATGGGACTCAGGGTTTGCTGATGTTTAATCCTAAAAGACCAAATCCAGCTGCCCTATTTAAAAGCCCCAAATGCATGATATTTTATACAGGAAATTAAAAATCAACAAATTGTCGAAGATTCTGGAAACAAAATATAAAGAAATGGATTCATCGGTTCAATAAAAGTGCAATCTTGTTGGAACCTAGCTGAAGCTATTCCCAAGGGACTTTATCTATGTTTTCTATATCAAAGAAAAACTGAAAAAGAAATGCATCAGATTCGAAACAAAACAGACACCTAATGAACGAAAAAAGAAAAGCTGCAAAAGCGGCCAAAGACCATTTTGGAAAACTTTCATAACTTACGAGCACATGCACGCACAATTGAGTTCACATAATCTGACTTCCTGGAGAAAACTCTTCCTGGCTTTTCAGTATACTGCATATTAGGCTGGCTTTGGATGGATTTTATATCTGTCTGCAAAATCCATGGACAAGCATGAGTTTAACATGTTTCCAGGCCATGAAAACACATTGGACCAAATGAGATAAATGAAAGCTGACCTTCATGAAAGGGCGATAAGGATCTGGGAAGTAGCATGCAAGAACAGCAACTGCTGCTTCTCTGTATGCCAATCTCACTTTTAAGTCATCTGGAATTTCTCTACTATCTTCTTGTCCTGTTTCAAATGTGCCCTTTTGCTGCAAACCATTAAACAAGGGGACTGAAAATGAGAATGCATTATGCCAAACTTCAGATGAAGTACAATTACGTAAGGGAAAGAGCTTAATTCCCAATAAGAAAGAGGGAAAGGCACAACAAACCCTTTTCAAAGCCTCTAGCAGCTCTTCTCGCCCAATGTAGTCTAAATCTTTCCTAGCAGTCAAAATTCCAGCTTCATTCCTGTTATTCAATTGAAGGAAGTATCAGGCTCTAGTTTTGATGTTAAACTATCAAAGGATAATGGAGTAAGAATTAATTACAGTATATTTTGCAATTCTGCTCCAGTAAAGTCTTCTGTAAGCTCTGCAATTTCCTGGAGGAGAGCCAGCTTTTCTTCCTCAGAACGAAAATACTTATTTCTAGCATGCACCTGTTTGCACAAAAAACCATTAGAAAAAATGATTTCCAGAGGACTTTGAAACAAAGTCATCAATACAGTGACAGCTAACACCTTGATCTGTTTATTGGCCCATACCATTCTAGTGGACTATTCTCGGTTTAACAGCCCAAAAGAAAAGAAAAAAAAAAAAACTTAAACCAGTCTAGGAATAGATAACTCTTTCAAGCATATAAAACAAGAAAGTTTATCAATTTATAATAAAGGGATTAATGATTTTTGATCGTATGCTCATTTATATATTTATATATATATCTCAACTTCATTTGTCACTTATTTAAATTTATAGCCATACATGCATAGATATATAGATGCATGCATGCATGCATGTATACAAAGATACAGATAGATGGTGGAGTTTAGGAGAGTGATGCCCACTGTGGATACAACGAATCTTCCCAGTTTTCTTAGAAACAGTCAAATATCAAGGGCACAGAGAACGTGGGGTGGGATTCCAACACTCCTGAGAAATCCAAAGAAATCTAGGATATTTAGTTCCCGCTATTCTTTTCTCTTGTGTTTAAAATCCCACCTTTGTGCACCAGTTATATTCTTTGCTTTAGCCATGCAAAATGGGTAGCAAAGTAACAAAGGGGATTCGATAAACACATTAAGAAGATACCTTTAATATGGCCAATCTACCGTCTTTTGATGGCAAACCAACTCTTATGATCTTGTCAAAACGACCCTTCCTCAGGAGAGCAGGGTCAAGAATATCCAGTCTATTAGTTGCACCTATGACCAACACCTGAAAAGATCAAGTATGGCAGTCAGACCTAATGATCCCATCTTCCAATCCCAGGGGGAGATAAAAGCATACCTGTGATGTGGAAACTTTAAATCCATCCAACTCAGTCAGAATTTGAAGTAGACCCTGCTCCCTCTCTGCACCACCCTACATATAAAGCAATTACAGAAGCAAGGATGTAAAGGTAGTCTGGAGCTTTGTACTGATATATATATATATATATATATATATATTCCGCTCAAATGAAAAAAAAAAAATGAGCCATCGCAGGCAAAACCATGTTTATATTCTAAGTTTTAAATGGTATAGCATCCAAAAAAATCAGATTTGGACATTTCCAGTTAACGTAGCTCAGAGGGTGAGATAGCCAGGTAGTAAGAGTCAGTGCTATTTTTCAAATAATTTTCAGTTTCACCAACCTAAGAGCTTTTCGTAAGTGGATTTCGCATTAAAAACATAGGACTTCACATATAAATTGCAAATATAAGGAGAACATATTCACAGAAGCAAGTCAACATTTAGTTCTATGGCAGAAATCCTATGTTTATAACGACCGTGCAATCATGATATTCAGTAGCACGTACTTGAAGTACCCGATGCTATAAATCAGAGTTTAATTATCTTACCCCACCAATGTCCGGCCCACCGCGCTTGCTACCAATAGCATCTATCTCATCAATAAAAATAATGGATGGTGCAAATGATCTGGCACTAGCAAAGAGATCCTTAACACGAGATGCTGCCACACCTACAAACATCTGAGAAGCTATTCAGTCAGCCAGCGCTCCACTAAAATCCAAAAATCCACAATGACTGAACTAAAATAAAAATGACGATAACAGTTAGTGGAAAGTAGGTAATACTCAGATACACACAAACTTCAATGACCGTCCAACAAATAGGAAGAAGGTTAAAGAGAGAGAGAGAGAGAGAGAGAGAGAGAGAGAATGAGATGGCAGTTTCAATGTGGTTCGGTTTAGGTTAAAGGCTCTGAAGATGTGGATGATATATGCAAGACTGAAACAAATTCTAACAACTGGAGGAGGGCAAGTCATACTGGATCGAGAGGAATATTAGCCAATCAAAGCAACTAGAGTATCTTTTTAGCATTGCAGACAAACAACTCAAGAAGAGACTCAAACATTGATGTCTAGTGTTACAGAAATGGACCAGACTAGCTGGTCAGACAAATTTGACTGAGAAACAGCCCCTAAAATGATCTGATAATCCTCAAGAACAGTTCCTCTTACACAAACTGTTCAAAGTCTTTGGCCCTCTGGATCAATCATGAGGGCTGGAAATTCATCAGTCAGAAGTTAGGACAAGTTAATCTCACCTCCCCCACCAATCTGTTCCCATCTGAGGAGCTACCTAATTCATCCACCTCCCACATCCATATATAAACACCACCCACCAAAGCTGTCAATGCTCTGATCCACCCATCATACTGTATACATAGCCTCCCACCACCAGCAATGGTCAACACAAGCCACCACCATGATTCATCACGATACCTCAAATGGTTTTAAGCCCATTCATTTTGACTGGTGATTGCCCGAATTTCCTAGCCCTCTTTCTGAGGAACCATGGGATTGACTATCCCTCACTAACAAAGCTCAATTTAGGGGGATGATGATCGTGAAACTTGGTACGAGATGGTTTGTGGGTCATAGCTGATCCTAAAATAACAGTAAAATGAAAAAAATTCGAAGAATAGGAAGAAGAGAAGAAGAAGGTGGTGGCTGTTTTCTCCAAATTTTTGGGCAAAAAGAAGCACAGAGAGCTAGCCAATGGAGGCTGCAACCTCTTCCAGGAAGTCCCTCATTGGTCTTTTCCCTTACCAAGCTTGATTTGGTCCATTTCATCCTTTAGGATTTTTAGTACGTTGAATGATGCAAATGACAATTATGTGTCCTAAAATAGATAAACCAAAATCCAATTCAAATACTAATTTTCCAAATGATACAAATGCCATTAACCTTTTGTGCAGCAGTATCTAGTTCAAGTTAGAGCTTTTTGTCAGTAAAGTTAAGTTTAAATTACGCCACCAAGGGGGGAAATGAAAATGCAGACAAATATAAAATCCTTGATAGGACATATATATGCCAATATGCGGACAGACATATTGTCATGTTCGTATCTATCTCAAACTAATCTAAGCCTAATTATTGCGTGCTCAGATGAGGGATGCCAAGATCTCTTCCTGACCATGCTTTTGGCTTTGAGATCAAGTTTTACTTGAAAGAAGCTTTTTACAAAGCACTGATTTACTGCACTACTATTGATTTTTTATGCTTCTGGTTTTGAGTCCAAGCATCATGCTTATAGGATCATCCACGTTGATGTTTCAAATTTTCAGACACTACATTCTGCTGAAAAGAGCTGCACTTGGATTGAACCCAGAAGCTATGGTAGTTCTTCAGGAAGTGTTATGTTGATCCAGTTTTATATAAACAAGAAACATCACGCCTCACCTCAACAAAATCAGTGCCGTTTGCAGCAAAGAAAGGAAGTCCTGCCTCACCAGCAATAGCTTTAGCCAACAGTGTTTTACCAGTTCCAGGAGGTCCATGCAGAAGGACACCTTTTGGGCTATAAATGCCCTTGTCTTGAAACTCCTCATCATTTTTTAAGATTCGGACAATCTCCTGCAATTCCCTCTTTATATACTCCTGGCCAGCAAAGTCATCAAATGTAACACCTGTAGATTCTTCTGCTGATATAAACTTTGCCCTGTTGGAAAGGTTTCTGAGAGTTAGATCCGTGGTGTTCTGTTGCAACAGTCATTTTTTCCATTACGCTCACGAACATGAATACCTATGTTGTAACTTATCAAGCAAAAAATATGGCTAAGAGTACTTCTGGATAGTTGTCACGACTTAAGTGGAAGAACTACAGTGCACAGCACACCAGGCAGAAACTTATTAAAGAAATGCCCTTTGCTATAGAAAATTGCAAATCTTTTGAGAAGCGGTAGAATAATAAAGATCTACAAATTCTGGAATGCAATATCTAGCAATTCCTACAATCTCAGTAAAAGAAAAATTACCACAAGATAACTAGAGATCCTCCAAAGTGGGTTTTGACCCACAGCTTAGAGTAAAAAAGCATCCCAAGGAATCAATACAAAAAGATTCATAGTGGTGAGCTGAACATAAAAATAAATCTCAACTTCCTATCTTTTGAAGTACTTGAAAGAGGCAGCGCTAAACCATATTCCAGGATAAAATTTGTTTTGCTGGGCCATGCCTTACGTCAGTTATCAAAATATGAAACCAACTTCAACCAATTACCACTAGGATTTTGTAGACTTCAAGACTAACCAATCCATCCAAGCCCTATCTACCTAAAAAATAAGTAGAAAAGTTTCTTGTTCAAAAATCAATTCCGTACAAACCTTTGGATTTTGAAAAAACTTGCAATTACATGAGTATATATTTGACACTACAAAGCAACAGATAACTAAAATCGTTAGTGCAGATGTAACGAAGGCAGATGCATAAACATTTCTTAACAATCCTTGAGTATATTCAAATTGCATTACACCAAAACATAATGCACAGCCAAGAGAGAATAACAGAGAGAGAGTGGAATGCAAAGATCTCAACATAAGTTTTGATTAAGAAACCTCATAAAAAAATAAAACAATTAAGAAGCAGTTTTAATAAGCCAAATTATAGTTTCTGGGGGCTTAACTTTAGTTTTGTATAAAACTTTTCGTAGGCTTAACAAATAAAAGGAGAAAAAATGACATTGGGAGGAAGAAAAGGGAGAGATGGAGGAACATAAATAGTGTGCTTTAATAGTTCACTTACGTTGCCGTTCAGGAAGCATGATGAAGCACACAATATTAGACACACAAAAACACACACCCAGATACCTATTTATTCAACTAAAATGTTAACGTAATCCAGAAGCACAGTTCACCCTCCACTAGGATTTTGCATAGCTTCCATTACTTAAAGCATTGAAAACCAAAATAAAAGTAAATTGTTTAAAGTTGTAATTATATCCCTAACTTCAATTATGCGCATGCTAATGTGATGGGAGACTGCACTTCATCCTTCTTCTAAGCATCTTCACAACTTCTGTTTGACACAAGGACATGTTTGAAAGCACATCAACACAACAATTTACAATCCATGACTTTTAAAACCTTGGATGGACCAATAACCAAGCTAGTTGTGCACTATGCATCTTTGTCAGAATCAAGATAATGCTGTCCAATGACAGATTTTCACCAATCTGTTTTGTTATTCTCATAATTTACATGCATTAAAAGCTTAGCATATTTAAACTAGCTCAGACCGTTAAAGAAAGCAACAAACTTAGCAGCCAAAGGCAGTTCGACAACAGTGCCTGGCATTTATGACCCAACAATGGCAATCAGACTCTCCATACTTTTAAATATATAGCAAGAACAGGCAAACATAATTAAACCAAACAGCTAGTGATATATGAAATGAGGAAAATTTACTTGTCCAAAAACCAAGATACAAAGAAATTTCTCTGTACTTACCGACTCTTGCCTAATGATCCAAGTGTCTGGCGCTTGAGTGGCAGGCTAATTTTTTCGCTAGGAGTTCCCAAATCGCAAGGTATTAACTTTGCATAAATTGGTCTCATTATGCTATCAATCCAGAGATACAATGCAATTGATAGGGCAAGCCTCATAGACCATATGACTGTGGTTGCAACAGTTGAGTAAACTTCTGCTGGTACTGTCTTCACATTAAAAACATCAACATTTACTATTTGCTGATGCAATTTGTTCCAAACATCATTCCAACAATCAATTGGCATACGGTCCACCACATGACGCCGAAAAACAATATCTTTATCCCAATTTGTTTTTGTTCCTTCCATTTTGCCATCTTTGTAGTACGGTAGAATCACTGTTGAAAGAGGTAATTTATCAGACAAGGATTAGAAACAAAGAAAGATGACACATGAGTTATTATTAGGGGCAGAAGAATGACATATTAGAGAAGAATGAGCTTCTATAATATAATTTTATCCAGTTAAATCCTACCCTAAGTAACTTCATCTGTACAGCAATTGCCTGGTTGAAGCAACTCCTTAATCAGGAATAACACCATGACTAACCCAAACAACGAGATTAACAAGAGTATCAACAGAGACATTTTTTAGATACAATCTTCCTCAAGTAGTTATATAAACCCTCTGCAGGGAGTTTGTAGCATTTTTCAACACAGCTCAAGTATAAAAATCCCACTACTTACTACAGCCACAGTCAGTGTCTTCTTATTAAATCCTAGTTAGTTCTGATTAAAGCTTAGTTGAGTTGAGCTAAATCTAGGAATACAACCATTTGCTAACCTGAATGAATTAGTCACAAACATAGGTAATGCATAAAAAGATTACATAAATACATTTACTAATGCACTATAACAAATGCACAGTCTATAGATGCTTTCCACCTAATGATGTTTTGAAATTGACAATGATCTTACCCCACTTTGAACCCACAACTGCTTTCCATAACATGGCTCATGGATCATCACCTTTTGCAAATTAATCATCTAAACTAAGTGAGAAATTTGCAGAAATTTATAATTGTCAATCACAAGAACAAAGCTCTCATGTAAAGAATTATACCCATAAAAAATTACCAGAAAAGGTTAGAAGATTCAAAGTAAACAATAATAACAGGTCCGGAATAATTTGCAACCTGACATTGTTTGACCATAATCTGAATACTCCACAAACTGGACATTGTTTGAGTTAAGAAGTTTCCAGAAATCGCTAAAGTCAATCCTGTGTGAGTTCTCAGGATCCCACTCCGTTCCTTTCAACTTCCCGCGCATAGTCAACAAGGCCCTGCTCCAACATGAAGCCACGACAAGCTGTCTCTCTAGCTGCATGTTGGCCTTGTTCTCAAGTTCCTCCAGCTTATTTATCCGCTGTCTCTCTGTGTTCTTCAATTTCTGAAAGATTACCAAGACTGAAAAGTTTTAGAAATTGATAAATTCAAGTGAGTTACAAATATAGCTAGATGAGCCTTAAAATTTTAATTAAACTATTGACTAAGAAATAGCAGGGATTATGAACCCTGGATTGCTTTCCTTAAACTTCACGTGCTACAAAAAAACTACAAATGAAGAAAGAAATAAGATTCGCTCATTTTCATCATCCCCCTTACACTGATACATATCCGATTGGATAAAACAAAAACAGACCAAAACTAAGGACATTAAAAGGTTGCAGTACTAGAGAGCGGGTGACTTGTATTTACTTCTGTATGACAAACTCCGATAATCCAAAAGATCCACTACGCAATGTAATAATAACTTGGCATCTTAAAGACCAACAAACTTGATTGTGCTCTAAACTACTTGAAGTTGATGACATTCTAAGCTAAAAACATGTTTGACATTTAGACCCATAAAACAAGAGTTGGGTTTCAGCAACCGGTAAAGTCATTCACCCTTCAGACAGGATATTTCAAATTAGTAGGTTGGTAATCTAAATGGGCAACATTTTACTGATAAGCAATCCAACGCATCCTTATGGAATCACACAGAAAGACAGCGAAAGTCATTCAAAAAAAAAAAAAAAAAACACTAAAGTTCACAACCCAACCAGTTCAACAAAGCCACATGCTGCTTAGCTTGGTATTGATAGTTTTCCCAGCAGGCAATAACCTCAGGAAGTCAAGAAAAAGCTAAAATCAGAAACACTTGCAATTCCCGTCGTTCCTTTGCTCTATTTTCACAGTAGAGGAAGGACAAGCAAACTGAAAAACTAGCAAAGTTCAACAAAAGAACCTCGAATAGCTGAGCGGACTCGGCGTCTTCATCTGCATTCGTGGATGCTACAACTGAGTCCAAACCGGAACCTGAATCGCTACAAGAGCTAATCGTGAGCTTCCTGTGCCCACCCAAGAGGAATGAGAGATTACGGGAGCGTAATTTAGTCCCAAAAACATGGGTTTTATGAGGTGCGTAACTGGATAAGAAATGCGGGTAGTGAGTGAGAAAGGTTTTAGAGGGGTATAAGGTTTTTGTTAGTCGTATGGAATCAAGGGGATTTGAGCTGTGAAGTTTCATATTCTACCACAAACAGCGCAGCTCTCTTTCCCACTGTTTTTCTCGCTATTTTCTCACTCTCTCATCCAGTTTCCAGGGTGGGAAAATGGAACTGGAGGAAACAATTCAGGATTTTATCCGGAAAAAGCCTCTTTTAAGTTCGCCGGCGTCGTTTGCAGAGAAGCCCAAAAGCGGCGCGTTTTGTTACGTTCGATACTGAAGTCGTTATGAGTTGAGAAATGGTGCGTTTTGGTCGTTGGTCCGTCTACTGCCACTCTACATTTGCTTGTTTAGTTATAAACTCTAATTCATTAATATCACCAGTTTAATTTGGACCTTTTCTACATAATTTTTGGTAAATTACATTTTGGTTTTGATCTTCGTCTCAAAAAACGTTTCTTGCTGCTATAGTTCGAAACTTTCCTGAATAAATTAAACTACAGATGAAAAGGATAATGCAAGTGTAGAATTAGGGAATTTCCAGAGCTTTTCATTGACAGGAGTCACCATGATCAAGTAATATTAAGTAAGAGCAATTTAAGGGCTTCGTGTCATTTCAAGTAGCTTTTTTGAGGGGCATATACATTCAGGGTATGGATTTTCATAAAAGGATTCTTCAGTCCTGAAACGTGCTCGGCCTTTAATTCCTGCCTGTGGACCTCTTCTTTTCCTTGGAGCTCCTTGCCTGCAATTTTTGGGAAAAGACTTGGTTTAGTTCTCTGTTGCTGCTTAGCATGTCAAATCTTGTTCAATACTTGGTCGTTTCATTCAGCTGAAACATATTTGGGACACTAAATTATGGTCGTGAGATGAGTAGTGGTATTACCTGCTCTCGTGCATTTTGTGGACAATAGATGACAAGGATCCTTCTTTAAGCTCTCCGGTTTCCAGCTTATTGAAAACTTTGACAAGTCCTTTCCTGAAGATAAAAGCAGATGAAAGAAGGGACATGAGATCGATGAAAATCTAATTTTCTCAAGAGGTACTGTCTGCAGTAAAAAATTCTTCATAAAGAAAAGAAAGTCACAATGCATCATGGCTTCAGGCAATGGCAACCTCAAAATTTGTTTCTAATCGATCTAGCCATGGAAGGCCAAAGTTGTCCAAAATCATAGTTGATATGATAGAGCCAAGAAAAAAAAATGCAGAAACAATCAGTGCAACAAGCAGAAACAAAGGATACATCTGTCAGCAGAGCATTGAGATTAATGGTTGGAAAGAAAACAACCTAATTAAACACCATTTCTTGAGTGTTTATAGAGGATTAAGGGAATTTCATAAGAAGCTTAAAGGCATATAGCAACATAAAGGTTAACCTAAACCTCAGTCAAGAAAAAGACACTTGGGACTACATTTACACAGGAATTCATGTCATCATGAAAGCAAGAGAACTATTCCAAGTTTATCTTTGCCAGCCCCGGTACAGCAGTTCCAAAAAAGAACTTAGACCGCTCCCTTGAATAGTTTATTTGACTGATTACTACCTGTCAGGAGTGATAGTCTTGCGGTGGCCTAAATATCTGCGATGTCCCTCAATAGATCTTGCCATATTACCGGAATAAGAGGGGACAAACACGTCACTCTCAAGAGAGATAATGTAATCAAGTGCAGCAGCTTGAGACGCATGACTAGAGAATGCTTTCAATTCTTTCTGTGTTGCAAGTGTTTCCTGTCACCAATCCAACAGCCACTTCATTTTGGTGAAACTAATTTTCCTAGGCAATCAAACAACAGAATTGTTCACAAACCTTAAGAACTATGTTTGGAAAGCGGGACGTAAGCTCCAAAAGACGACGATTACCACCATAAATTTCTCCAGCGGCAATGTAAATTAATGTTGATGGAGGATAACCAAGAGCTCGAAGAAATATCCCAACCTCCTTGGGAGTTAATGGACAAAACCCTGCTATTCTCTGCTCTGTTGAGTTTATCTCTTTGACTTTCCAATGGTTTGTGGTCTCCCTGCAAAAGAGAATCACATGACGAATGTAAGCAACAGATGGACAGAAGCTGTGCCAGTATAAAATAATCGCCCTTGAGAAACACTTTGCTTTTTGGTGGTGGTTCGTTGGAGATGTGGTTGGCCTAAGCTTTTTCAGTGAAAAGTAACCCCAAGTTCTCTAAAATTTTCCTCTGGTGTAGATAGGATTCAAACCCCAAGCCTCTTGTAAAGAAGGGAGCCTCACCAACTAAGCTAGCTGAAACCCGCTTCAGAGATGCTTCCTTCGGTATCAGATGGTAGAAATATCCTACAAGTCCACTATGGGTGGGCTCACATCTCTGGACAGAAATATCAGAAACTCTGACACTATAAATTCATTTTTCTTTCAAAGAAAAACCTCCAGTATACTACCCTTATCAACATTCAGAATGAAAAGCAAACTTTAACATCCTCTCTAGTTCACTCTATTATACAAGAAAACTATTTGAAAAACACTTTATATGTGCAAACGCATGCCAAAACACACACCGATGAACACGGACCTAAGGATAACTGAAGCAGCACACGTTTAATGCAATAATACATGCACATAGACACACTGATAAAATTTTCACCTCATGATTCTCAGCTCTACAGATTCCTTGTCAGTCAGGCCATAAGAGCAACCCGTAAAAGATAGCATGTCTTTCTCATATCTCAGGTGGAGAGCTATATATCTTCCTCCTCGCTTTCTCAGCCGCTCCACCAGCTTCTGTAGTGTCACCATCATGCATGCTCAGAACCTAATTAACAGGAAGCCCCAGAGGAGACCTCTTAAATGAATAAAGTACCAGAAAAGATGAAACTAGGATCTCATTCATTTGCAATTCAACATATTTATTTGTTGTAAGATTTGAAAATGTTACACAATCATTAAAGTTAGGCAAATTCCATCTCAGAATTTAAGCCATCCAATCTAGACTCAAAATAATTCAGTAACAGTTTCACTGTTACTGGACCAGGAGATGCTGACAACCAATGTATAAACCTATGTTCAAATTGAAGAAAAGTTACGAAAGATTCAGTAAGTCAAACCTTTCCTAGGTTCTCGATTGGGGGAGAGAAGCGGAGTGCATGATATAAAGCACGACATCTCAACCTCTGGATATCAATAGGCAGATTATTATTTGCTAGTCGAGAATCTGATTTTGCAACATGAATTACCTGTATAAATAGACTCATTAAGCATCATTGAGTTTGGAAGAGCTTATCAAAGAACCCTGAAAACAGACACTCAGCACTGTGGTAGGTATAATGTTCATTTACCGTATTAAGCTGAACAAAATTAAAATAACTTCCGAAATTGGTATAATGAGACATGCACCTTCACAAAGTTGCCAATTATACGCTTACTAGATTTAGATAGCTCAAGAGAGAGAAAGAGAAAGTGGGAGAGAGAGAGAGAGAGAGAGAGAGAGAGAGAGAAGGAAAAATGAATTCAACTGCATCTACAATATTATATGGTCCATATATGCTTAGATTTATCATGACATCTAACTTTTGTTATCCGTTAAAATTATAGGATCATCCTGCTATATGAACATCACATTCAAAGTAAAATTTTATCAACATTTACCCTTTTGGAAGAGAGATTTTTTTAACCAACTTCAAATGTCAATGGTACCTAACTGTAAAGTATGTGATTTCGTGTATCATGATTCCTAAATTGTGCTACAACTTGGCAACAACGACCAATCATTCCCTACAGTAGGGTAAGTTCCTCCTCCAGGATGAGAGTTTGGCTAAAAACTTGAAATATTAACTGGCACATGTCTTGCACACCTGATATTCCTTCCATAACTGCGTCTGCTCTTCATAGTAACCCACGCCAGACCAGGAAGTGAAGTGCTTCCGCGCTCGAGGGGCAGTTTCTAGGTACTTCGGAAGATCTTGAACAATTCTGATATCTCCTCTCAAGGTTTCAATGAAATGATGCTCATCAAATATATCTGAAAACGTACTGCCACAGGGATAAATGACAAAGAACGTCTAAGAAAAGGAAGTATAAAAGTAAGGAATGAAAGCACACTGCAAATGCTGGAATTGGCAAAATAGTAGTAGGAATTACCTAGAATCTTGCCAGAATGAACGTTTATCAAGTTGAGGAATGACTAGGGTTGCATTCATTATATGGGCAACAGCTACCATGTCAGATATCTTCAGGAGAAAAGAATGGTAACAGAATTTTGATTAGCAAGATTTGAAGAACAATTTGGGTTCACTAAGATAAACCACTGACATAAACGTTGCCAATATTGTACTAAAAAAGAACCTACAATAGATCAACATCATTTAAATCTCAAATATTCAAGACCTCTAATGTGCAATTGGATGTTGCCATGCTTCTTGTTTGGGGTTGCAATTTTATTTTATTACCAACAAAAATGCTCAAATAGCTTTTCAGATCACAAATCCAATGAAGCAAATGATGGATGAACAAATTTGGACACAATAATCATTGCAAAGATTTTAGAATTTCAGATGGGCACAGCTGATTATGGCCACAGCTATGGGCTCATTCAGGATGATTTTTATTCAGCGAAAAGTAAGTACACTCATGGAGAAGGCAACGTTCACAGGAAGTCAATGGCAGAAGGCAAACACTAGAGGTGTTTCAGGACAACATGTGTGATCTAATTGCATAAATCAAAATAAATATAAGAAAAACCAAAATTACAAGCAACCAGAGAGTTCTGCAAGTCTCTCAAATTTGTTTAGCTTTTGAAAAAATTGTCCTGATGTGACATAAATCGAGACTTTCCTGATACAACTTCATTTCTAGTAAATACGCCACACTCTTTTCAACCTGGTAGGTAAAAATGCACAAACATGGGATTTAAGACATGACCTCATCCTACAATCTTCATTAAGAGAAGACAAACTGCCATTTCATCACAAAGACCACTGGTGTAATTATACTATTCTATCTTCCTAGTTACATAATATTACTTAAATATTGTGGAAACGATTTACATTTGATGATGGAGATTGACTTGCCCAGTTCCATAGTGATAATAATATTCCTTCAAAAATTGGGAACTATTTTCAAAATGTGGTAAGTTCCCAAAATCACTTTAGCATCTTTAACAATATTTTTAAATTGGAGAATAAACGTGATATTCCTTAAAATATCAGAGTGATCAAAATTGAGTCAGTTTTTTCAATAAAGTCACTATTTCAATACTGCTAGACAAAGATTTCAATTTCTGTATTTTCTAATTGAAAACTTTCATCGTTATGTGTAAACATATAATCTTCACCCTTGTAATAATAAAAATTCTACTTTACCTAAGCTCAGATACTCAGCCAAATATAAAGATAATAGCCAGCAATAGAACAGAGAAGCAAATAATAATAACCTTACCAATGATCAACTAGGTATTAGACCACAAATTTGCTTCACTCACTAATAAATAAATGCGTAACCCGTAAGGTTTCATTTCACTTCCAGTAGTGCTTTTATATATATATATAATTCTTCAATTAACAAATGCTAGAATGATGTTCCTGAGAATACTATGGAATCTACTCATGCATCTTGACTTCCCATTGCTTAATCACTTTACAGTAGGACAGAAGTTCAGTATCCTTGAACTCTGCGATGAAATCATCCTTAAATTCTTGATTTAGAAGGTCAACGTGCGATGACTCCAAAATCGAATTATCTTCAATCAGGAGGGAGCTATCTTAACTCATAATAACCAATTGTGCAGGATGTTCATGGGCGGTAACTTACACCAGTGCGCATTTGATTTAATCCTCCATTACTTCGCACAGTAATATAGTGCTCTGATCCTTGGGCAGCTGAAATTGTGAAAGCAAAATTCAGAGAGAGCGAGTGAGAGGTAGAGTCATACAGAGATATTGAAGAACTTGAAGTATTGAAACAAGGACCTGTTTTGGTATAAGGCAAGAAACTACAGGACAGGTGACAGTTCTAAATAAAATCATAACAACTATGGTAGAGAGACCAAGCCTAAGAGGAGCAATTGCATATTCTTTACATGAAACAGACAAAAAATTATAAAAATATAACGTATGTAACTCTAACCTCTATACTTAGAAGTAGGCTTGATACATGGCTGTAAACCATAGCTAAAAGGAACTTCCCAAAGTTCGTCAGGGATCTGCACAGTTGGAATTAAAGGGAAGCCTAATCAGTAATACTTAAATGAAAATGCATTTAATGTGATATTGGCTGCAGAATGATGAGATGCTTTCTGTTCAGGTATCAAACCATTGGAGAATGCAAAGATATTGGCTGCGAACCATCATAGTGGAGAATGTATCAAACCAGTGGAGAATATAAACTGAAATATTGGCTCTGAACCATCATTATGGAGAATGATAAAATTACTCTCTATTCTGCAAAACGAGATTGGCATGGTAAGACTACTAAGTTGGCCATAGCCTTATATGATGACAAATCTTCATTACCCTCCCTATTGTTGAAAAGCTAGTTTTTCTCTTTAGTAGCAGAACAACGAGATGATTTCTGTATTTTCCCTTTTTATTAAGCACCATGTCAATAAGGGAAGAATAAAAAATAAATAAGCTTATTACTATGTTTTCCCGTTACTAGAGCAGCACCTACACATTTGGCATCTTTCCCTTGTAAAGACAAGTCACAATAATGCAGCTTAGAATTTTCTGACAACAAAATCTCTTGAATTCCTTATAGTGTTTTATTCTGTGTATGAGTTTGCATAACTCTGGGTGTGGGCTCTGCAAATGTAGTCCTTATATTTACCACTTCTGGTAGAATGTTCTGAGACCCTTGTTGCAGTAAAATCTGTTGCTTTCCTTCTTTTGTGTTTTACTCTGGGTGATTCTGTCCAGCCCGGGATATGGCTGTGCCAAAATAGTCCTAATCTTCATCATTTAAGTTTGGTTTCTACCTAGGTTAAGAGGTAATGACTCTCACTAGTGATAATCGAAGAGCTCAATAGGTCATTGGGGTATTCAGCCGAAATTTTTCCTTTTTTAAAAAAAATAATTATTTTTTGGCTTGTATTGGTTGGGAGTTTAGGGTAGTTAACGTGTTGAGATTCCCAGAGAAATCCTAATGATCCGAAGTACTCACTTAATCATTACGTGAACACAAGCTATGTAAAGACATAAAGTACATCACAATAATCTAGATACCGGCATTGCTCTGGTCCAACACAAAGACCAGTCTTTGCTTAAATGCCATTTCTTTCCGCCCCAGCAAAGATGAATAATCCTATTAAGTACTGTGTGAAACAACATAGGCACACAAGCCATTGTACTTTAGTAAATCTAATGACCACACATATTAATATGCTTATCGGAGATGTTAAGTAAGTCTTCAAATCACATAACAAAACTGCCAACAACCAAGCTTCAACGTTCTTCACATAAATCTCTCAACCCATTCATCACTCTAATTCGGTTTTTAGAGTGCTTTTCAAAAATTAACTAAAAACATAAGCTTCCAAAAACGCATCTAAACATAGTGAAACCCCTCAAAATAGCAAACCCCATATCGTTAGTACAACAAAAACAAAACCCATAATGGAATTTTAATAATCAAACAAAAAATGTTCAAGTTCTGCCAAAATCCTAGCTTCATTACTTACGCCACTGAAAGCAAAAGGAAACTCTGAAAATCACGAAGAAACCACAATACCTGTGGAGACTGAAGTTCTTCAGACAAAAAGGAACTATGCTTATCTTCCTCCAATATACTTCTCGTATAGAACTGAAATATGAAGAAGGAGAAACCGAAGATGGAGATAATGTAAAGCGCGATGGCTTGAGGGGATCGTTTTCTGAGGAGGAATCTGGCAGTTAAAGAATTCCTGTGGACGGAAGAGCCTCTGTTCACCATTTCAGAGACTACAACACGTCTACTGTAGAGTACAGATCTATCGAACCATCCCGTTACTTCTCGACTGGGGGCACCACCAAACGGCTTATAGGTTCACTGACCGTCCGATTACCGTCGATTGGAAGCAGGTGATGCACACGCTATTACGGCAATGCAAAAGCCGTTGATGACGACTGGAAAATGAGAAAAACAAAAACAAAAACAAAAACAAAAACAAAAACAAAGGTCAAAACGATGCCATAAAGTTTGATCGACGCCATAGTTGCCCCGTTGGATTCTTTAATTTTTTCTAGAAAGCTTTTCAAAATTCTTTAATTCAGTCTATTGAGCAGACATCCAATCCCAAAATTAAATAAGCATATATGTATATATTTATAAATACAAATATAGTAAAGTCTTTTCGACCGCTATCAGTTTTAGTAATAAATATTCATGTTCAATTAAGAAAGTGCATGACATTTTTTAACACGATTTTTTAAGCATGAGTGAAGCCACGGTTTCCTAAGAGTTTGGTTGAGTCGAGTTCTTAAAATCTTCAACCTAAGCCTGTTATTTATTTTTTATTCTTTTTCCAATCAACATGCTGCCTAGGATTATGTAATTTTCAATGCAAACAAAAAGAGGATTCGATTTTGAAGCTCAGGTTGTATTGATGATGTTTTACGGGTTATTTTATTAAGCTAAATAATTTACTCATTTTTTAGACAATCAAGAAACAACCTGCAATGTCCAAATCTTTGACAAAGTTAGAGTATAGGGCCATGGGTGGACATAGCATGTGAAATCATCTACATCAGTGGTCTCTTTAAAGATCTTGTTGTGTTTGTATAGTCTAATTATCTTATATTGTAATAATAAAGCAACTCATAATATAATTACAAATCTTATCTTTTATTAACATATAAAATACATTGAGATAAATTGTCATTTCATTAGAAAAAAGTTCTAAAAAGGGATCATTCTGACAAAACTTAAATCTACATAATTTTTTAGAAGGTGATTCTGCGTTACGGACAATAAAGAAAATAGTATTCATCAACTGGGGAGAGATAGATAGAGAGATTTATAGGAAATGGTAACTCATATAGCATTTAATTTAAGTTTGTTGCCAGCTCGAATAATTGATAATAAGGTCCACTTCCGTGATGAGCTTTTATTGGGAATCTCATTGTATCATTGATCACAGTATACACATATATATAGGTGAGACTGTTGCAGGTTTGGCCTGATGAGTTTAGCTCAGAATTAATTAAGTTGGTTTAATTTAGGTTTTTTTAAGATAAGTTGAGTTCGTACTAAATTTTTTTAGAATTTCAAGATAAGATTTCCTTGGATAAGTCGAGTTACTATAGAATTCTTAATTTTTTTTTTATAAAAAGATATGATCCTTGTAAAGAGAGGTAATATAAATTGTTAGTTTGGTTTTTATTAATGTAGTTATAGTAGTTTTTTATCTAGATGTTTCCATCTAGCCTCGCTTATCTTTTTATTGGTTTGGGTGTTCCCATATAAGCCCTATTTATCTTTTTTTTGCTCTAGATGTTCCCATTTGAGCCTCAATTAATGGCTTGGGTGTTCCCATTTAAGCCCCAATTCATCTTATACGAGAGAATCTTCCACCATTCCTCATAAGCGATGATTTCTTCCGTTATAAAACAGTAACAGAGACACCACCACCACTGGACTCCTAAGCTGCAATTATGCTTTGTCAGTTAACTAAATATGTGGCTAAATATGCAACTGTCAAGAACAGGACAAACGCAAGCTTGACGTTGTGGATGAAACTGGCATCGAAAGAATCGAGTTCTTGAAGACAGGCCATTTGTCGTGGCCACTTCCTCCTGTTCAATCTTCACCGAAAAGCCGACTTATTCCTTCAACAACAGACAAAATACATGTTGTATTCAAACGAAAGATCATTGTTATCCGGCTTGTTAAATCCGAAATATCAAAATGTTTTGGCCGGCTCACATAGGGACTACAGAAACTATATAAAGTAGGGCTGCGTTCCTGGTCTTCATTTTGGATCAGACAAACAAGCGAAGAAGGATGCTCAAGCTTCATCTCCGTCTCCTTCCTGCTGCTGTTTTAACATTCATCTTGCTACAAGCCTGTGGTACGTAGTTAAGGCTCTTACATGGAACTGGTGGGATTTCAGTTTTTTTTTTTTTTTGCCTCCATGCATTTTCTGACCTATTTTCTGTGGTGTAGATGGGAAGGTGATGATGGAGTACATCGGAGCCAGTGGCGCTCCGGTTACGTTTGATTCTGTTCCAGTTGATGATGGCATCGATTTCCATTTCATACTCGGCTTTGCAATCGACGTCAGACCCATCAGGCAACCCTAGAAGTGGCAAGTTCAAACCATACTGGGCTGATACATTAACTCCACACGCCGTCGAGGCCATCAAGGCACGCAACCCCAACGTAAAAGTCCTAGCTAGCCTCTCCGGCTGGAGCGTTGGCAAAAATGTTCTTCGTTGGTACGACCCCAGCAACCCTCAGCTCTGGTTATCTAATGCTTTCTCATCGCTCCGATCCTTGGTTAACAAATACCATCTCGATGGCATCGACATCGACTACGAAAATTTCCCAGTAGGCAACTCAACTTTCGCTCCCTGCATCGGCAACCTCATTACCATGTTGAAGAACCAAAGTGTCATATCCGTAGCTACCATTGCACCCTTTTACATAACTGTTGGACCGTATATCGAGCTCTTCAAAGGTTATGGGGATGTCATTGATTATGTGAACCACCAATTCTACACTGACAAGGTTAGTACTCCGCAGGGGTACTTGGACGACTTTAAGCTTCGAGCTAAGCAATTTGACAGTAATAAATTGTTGCCTAGCTATGAAGTCAATGGAAGGGGAATACAAGGGGATGCATTTTTCGGAGCTTTGGATCTCTTGCAGGAAAATGGGTTTGCTGTTAATGGGGTGATGATCTTCTCTGCTGATGCTTCTGCTTCCAATAAGTACTACTACGAGCGAAAGTCACAAGCTTTCTTGCTCAACACTACGAGTGTGTGACTGATGCTTTTATGCCGAGTCCTAAGGAGTGAAGAATTTTCAACTACGGATTGATAATTTGTTCAGTGTCATTGTTGTATCTTTTCTCTTTGATGTGATAATAAAAAGGTTTCTAAAAATAATGAAAAAATAATTTCAATCTCCTTTTCGAGTGGGAGGGTTAACGAAGCATCCATTCGTGACTACAAAAGCTGAATTATGCAGACACATATCGAGGATGTTGACTAAATATAGAAGTCATTTAATTGTTCATCTTGCAAAAGTGCAAGCCACCAGCAATTTTTTAATGTAAATAGTAAAACTTTTTACATTTCGTTTGTATGTCTCAACAGATAAACACTAAAGTAACTAATGGATTTGGCTTAGTGGGCTTATGAGCCAAACTCTAACCGGCAATCTCCCACTGATTATAGTTCAAATCTCCTCTTTAAAAGAAAAAAAAAATTAACTGAAAGAAGTTACAATGTGAATGGTAAATGTATATGTTATTTAATATATTTTATATTTTCATTTTTGTACTTTTGTCTGGCAACTTAATATATAACAATTTCCATTCTGTGTGATTCACTGTTACCACCCTTGTCGTTTATATTTGACATTGAGTTGAATATACTTCAAAAAAGCTATTCATCCCAACACCACTTTTTGTTAGAATTGTTATCGGTGGTCTCGTCAAGACTGGTAAGTTGGATCTAGCACTTCATCTTTTCCACGAGATGAATCAAATTGGTCGTGAATCACATATATTACTTTAGAGCAAGTTAATTGATGGTTTTATGGCCCTCATTCGTGGTCTCTGCAAGTGTGGTAGGGCTACCACAGAACTTGTTTATCTCCACAAGATGGAAGGGAAGGAAATGAAACCCGACACTTATATCTATGTAGCACTAATTAGTAGTCTTATATCTAGTCTCGACCTACCCTTGGCTTTGGAAGTTTTAAGGGAGATGGCTGGCAAAGGAAACTTTCCGGCATCAGAAGAGCAAAACCAAGTACTCATCAGAGATGCATGTTTTAAGTTGTCAGAAGATGCTGAGACTTCCTCGGAAGTTAAAAATCTTATTGCAGAGGGTGGAATTCCTAGAATCTGTAGTTTAGATGTCAAAGATGAAGGTCCACTTGAGTCCATCGATTGATCAGGAGTCGAAAATGTTGATTATATTGGCTCAGGGAACCTCTAGTACAAAAGCAGAGTGCTCATGGTTGAAGCACAGGAACGCTATATTTTCCAGGATTAACCAATTGCCCACCATTATGATCCTTGATTGTAACGTTAATTGTATTTTATGTTGTATCTATCAAAATTTTTCTCGTCGTATGTGTATGCAGTCGTCTTTGTGTTGGAGTGTTGTTGGTTTTAGGGACTGTTTGTTACGACAAGGTTTTGGAGTCTTCTGTACCCCTTTTATTCGTGTATTGGTGGTAGGCTAAAATGTCATAAAAACTTCTTGATCTCAAATTCTGGGATAGGTGTGTGAGTATAAAATAAAATAAAAATTGTAAAAAAAGTAATATATAAAAACTCAATAGCCTTTAAAAGGAAACTAAGGACTTATAGTTATACTAACAAAGAACAAATAATTAGAGGAAACTCCTAATTGGTGAGGTCATGGGAAACAAAGATATGGCAACACAAAGGGCCAAGGAGCAAAAACAATACTCCCAAGGCACTACAGCAAAGCCCAATCTCATTGAACCCTGAAATTTTGCCTATCAAAGCTCTCCACAGCTTTACCAAGGTCAGAGCACCTCCTGGTAACCTTTGCTTCCTCCTAATCATACAAAAACATCAGATAGATTTCGTTGCCAAATACTAATATTGTACAGATCAATTAACTCGTCCTTTGCCTTGAGTATTCTATTTGCCTTCTCCAGCATGTTGTTAAAATGTGTGAACTATCCTCTGCGCAAATCAGGCATTTAAAGTCGAAAATGACACATTATTTGTTGCATGAGATAACTTCTTTCTTTTAACAAAAATAAACATACCTATAGGTATGCGACCTTCTCCGAAGCAAAACAACTTACGGCCTTCCCTGAAGGAGCTGAATCATATGTTTTCAGTGACAATTACAGTAACTTAATCGTTACATTTCCTTTTCGTTTTTAGAGAGACCCTCAAGATAGCTTCTACTAATTCACCCAATGCAACAAAAGCAACTTGCATTGTAGGACCGGGTGTGTTCAACCAGTTAAGTTACTATTGCAGGAGAATAATAATAATAATAACAATAACCTTTAATTGCACTTTTTTCTTTTAATAACTTATGAGAGTATCGAATCAAAAACCTCTTAGTCCAAGCCCATGCCTATTCACCACTAAACTATTTAGTATGAACCTTTTCATGTGACATTAAAGAGCCAAACAACCTATTTCAATACGTCAAAGAATAAATTTAATTCTTGAAAACTTTCCCAATTTGTTGATTGAAATTAGCATTTTTGGCATGATAGTGATTGATATGAAAGCAATATAAACGAAACAGCAAGGTCCCATTTGTAAAAGATTAAAAGAAACCGATCAATGATAGATTTGATCTGAAGTCCACTTACAACAATCAAATCTTTAGATCACACGTGATACACAAAATAATCCAGCGCAAAGAAAGAAAACGAACATCTATAATGTGTATGAGCTAGGAAACTTGCAAAGCTCTGACTCGAGCAGTCAGTTCCCTTACTTGGCTTCTCAATCGCTCAGGATTGCAAAAGAAATCAACAAACACCCGCCTTTGAAGCCCAACTTCTTGAGAATGGTGTTTTACAATCTGGTTGCCATGAAATGCACGTGAGAAAACTCAAAATATGGAATAAAAGGAGGGAAATATGGACCACACCAAATAAACAACAATTTTGACACAAATATGCAAATTTTTATAATTTTATACAATTCAAATTTTATATTACTCTAATTAATATTTTATTAAATGTTAATAATGGAATGTCGACTACATGAGATTACAAACTTCTTCAAAGTAGTACTACTTTCATTGATTTCAGATCCAAGAGCACTTATACTAACTTTCCGCACAAATGAAAGACCAATTAGCTTTCTCACAAAAAAAAAGAAAAAAAGAAAAAAGAAAAAAAAAGCGCATATTCATTCCCAAGCAATGGAATATATAAGTTTCTTAATATCGGTCTCCAGACTACAAGAGATGATAATGTCAAAAGACAAGGATTAAGTTTCTTCAAATCAGACTCCAATCTAGAAGAAATGATGATGTCAAAAGACTACATGCCTCTGACGGTCAAGAGACGTTTTGGATTCTTCTTACGACAAAAACTTACATTTTATGTGCATGCTACATAGATATGAGAGAGAATGTATTTAAAAAGGCTATTTTTTGTTGAATGTTCTGTGTATAGTTTGTTCTCTATAATGCAAAAAGAAAAGCATTTTCGGTAATGCTAGCAGGCATGGTATATATTTCTCTTAAGCCTTTTATCAAACAATAACTGAGAAATTTAAAGGTGCTCACAGTTAACATATATATCATGGGGATCTTAGTAAAAAATTAACATGTGATTCATACCCAAAGCACTCAACATTTATGAAGATTTTACCAAAAATGTCTTTTGAGCGTGAATTTTGGGGTTTCAGCGATGAAGTATATATACCTAGGATGATCATTTTGACATAGGAATGTTTTTGGTCTCTGATAACAGCATGTAAAATGTGAAATGAGTTATCACATTGTGGGTGCTGCGGACATAGCTGGCAACAACATTTGGTTTGCTTTTGTTGGAATTGAAAACAGATTACGTTGGTCAAATAAACACAAGTGGGATGAAAGAAATCTATTCAAAATTGGGTCAACAACAAAGGGGCTCTCAATAGCACCTAAAATTCAATGAGGTCCCAGTCTAATCAGCCATAAGTAGGGCATATTTCTCCTAAATGTGAAGCACAAAAGAATACTCCAGTCCCAAATAATTAAGTGCGATCGTAATGTTTAAAATAGTCGACCACCCATAACTAGAGCATGTTATTCACTAAAATTCAATGGAGGAAAAATCATTAGTATGCAATGCCAGAAGAATAATAGTTGCAAGGACCAGAAAGGACTACCATACATAGATCCTAAGATACATTTATACTATTGGAAGGAATCTACCATATCAGAATTCAAATCTACCATTGCAGGATTACCTCATTTTTCTTCAAGTGTTCAAGTGTCACCTCTTCAACTGCAGCAGAGAGTTTTGCATTGATCTTTTCCATTTCATCAAGCTCTTTCATCAAGGACTGGATTAGATATCATATGCCACAGAACCCAACAGATAAATAAGAAAAAGGAAACACTAAATCCAGGCTTCAGAAGGGCACATTGTTTTGTTAGAAGGTGATTCAAAAAAATAAAAAATAAAAAAACTAACACGCAAGCTAAATCTCACTCTGATTTAGCAGGAAGCCTAAAAGCCACAAATCTACTGTAAACAGAATCCTTGACATCACTAAAAAATCCCAAAGCATTGGGTGCAAGCCCTCACAACATATGTTAACATACGTTGTTGTGAAGGAAAACGTCGCCATCACAAGACACACAAAAACACACAGAGAGCAAAAGCAAGTGAAAGAGTCATCTAGAGCCTCTGCTAGATGTTTAAATTCAACTAGTGCAACTGCTCAAAGCCTAATTGACATTAGTTTGGAGCTATTTCTGCTCCAAAAGCCAGTTCCCTTTTAGTCAAAGGCCAGTTAAGATAAGATGAGATGGCCTGTAAAACCAATTCTCAAGGAACATAGTATCATCTGAATGGTATTCATCCAGCTTTTTCTGAGCTTAGAAAATTATCACCATATTGTTTCAAATACCAATAACAACGGAACAACTAAACTAAAAGACAAAAAAAAAAAAAAAAGATGGAATAGGAAATTGGGAAAATATATCAATAACTGACTTTAGCAGCAAACATAAAATGTGAAGAATAAAGTGAAGGCCGTACCCGAGGTGTAAGAATTGGCTGCGCAGTTGTTGAAGATGCAAATAGTAATTGCTGCAGACTTTGGATTAGGCAGCACCTGATAAAAATAAACAAAGGACTTGAAATGCCAAATGGATTCTGAAGGATGAGGTAAATCTATATAAGAATTTCTTTTTGAAGCAAACAGTCGAGAAAATGTTTACTCTCCCTCCCAAACTTAATATCCTTTTCTTGGTAAATTACTTAGGTAGGCAGTGAGTTTCCTCAACTTAAGACCACCCTGTCCACACTCTTCATAATTAAGGAGGTGTCACTGGAACTAGTCACTTGCTCCAAAGCGTTTCCAAATCGATTCCTATCCTTCTAACCTAAAACATTTTGTTATTTTTTTCCGACTACTGTACATCTATTACAAACATCAAGCAGAGCACCAAGCAGAATATCAAATATTTTCTAAATGCTCACTAGGGGTGAGTTCTCTCTTACTTCATTATGTTTCTGTTGCGCATGTCAATAATTGCACTGAATTCAAGCAGATTAAGGTGTATAAAACGAAGAAAAAGTTCATTTTCTAATTGTCCTCAAATTTTCATTGTCAGCGAGAAAGATTATAAAAAATGTAGGCTTGTATATAAAATCATATTAACCTGCAGAATAACTAGAGTATTTGCAAGTGTCATTTTAAGTTTCTAATAAACCCAGACACTATTTAAGACTTTTTGGCTTCAGATAAGACTTGTCATATGAAAAGAATACTTAAGAAACATTTTTTGTCTTCGAAATACATGAAGCTGAGCATTTAAAAGTTGATATCAGGCACAGGAGAGAGCAGACAAAATATCACTTTTTTGATGATCAAGGCTATAATTGCTTGCTGAGATTGTTAATACACATACAAAGATACCATTGAAGCACAAGGCTAACAGTGGTGATCATGAAAACAATAACGAACACGCAATCTAGATGGGATCTGAAGCAGGAAGTATTCCTAATTCAGTATTTGCAAGAGTAAACTATTAAAGGTGGTGATGAGGGGGCCAAATAAGCATGAGCAAGGCGTGGGGAGGAATCTCTAGGACAGCTACTGGTCACTTTTAGTTTTTGCTCTTTTTTCTTTCTACTATTCTTTTATCAAAGATACTTCTCCAAGCTTACATTACTGGATGAGAGCTAAAGAATTCCCAAATCTTATCATTTTGCACTGGACAGAACAACTAGTTACAGTATCTACTTGCATTGTCCAACGAAATCAAATATAGTAGATAAATCTTTTTATAGCCAAAACCAATTACTATCAAAAAGTTTATCACAGGTACAAAAGTTCATTAGTTCATCCTCCCAGTGACATTTAAAAGGAAAACTTAGTGAAATGTAAGATAACCATTAAACAAAATGGAATAACTCACAGCTCATTGATACATCTATTTCTGTCTTCTGGAAGAGAATTTTCAAGGTCAGATTGAAGGGTCATCAAGTCAGAATGAAGACCAGATATCTGCTGAACAATGCCTGGTGCTGATAAGTATGTTGAAAACCCGGCTTGAGCATCTAAAGAAACGGTAAAAGCAACAATGCAATTAATATGCTACTAAAACTGCACTTGCAATTGAATGGATAATCAGGAAACTAAAAATGATGTTTGGTCATTACTTGAATGGATACTTAAAAGATCTCTAACCCCATGCAGAAAATTATCCTTGTCATCCACTGCTCCTTGTTCTTGTACATCTGATGCAGCTTGAATCAGAGCCAGGCAACGACCCTGTGAAGGTTATAAAACATTATCATTAACTAAGGTATGCATCAAAAGAGAAAAGGATACCAATCAAGTATACAGCTCTAAAAGGACAACTAGTAATCGCAATACTCTTTATGTCAAAGAAGAAAAGAGAAGCAGAATCTCCTAGAACAATTTGCTCCAAAATTGCATGTGGTTTGAGACTAAACTTCAAATACTCCAATTTTGAACAGCAAACTGACAAAGAAGCAAAATGAAAAATCTAATCCACAAACTTTTCCCATCAAAATTGCAAACTTGGCTATGGATCTGCAGTCTCGCACTGGCATGGAGTAGGTTGCTTCATCAACGCAAGAAGCTCTGCGCCAACACCACAGAGCAAGATTTACTGTGTCACATTTTCACTTTGATCACTCACTCCTGATCATAGCAAGGCATCCGGTGTAACTACATGAATCCTGGCATATAATAACAAAAAATGTGTGTTTGTGTGTTTGTGTCTATGATGTTCTTGAACTCGTGTGTACATGCATGACAGTCATTATGCCATGTTGAAGCAACGAACAAGTGACAATGAGATAGAGCGAGAGAGAGAGAGGTGGAGAAAAACGATGAAAAAGCAAAGCATAAGCTACAAGCATATGTACCACTCGGCCTTTGGTTGCTGACATGTATGCCTGGAGCTCAGACTCGATAACCTTAATTAATGAATATGCTCCAAGCATGTTCTTCTTTTCCAGCTGACAAGCAATTTTTAAGAACTGATGTCTTGCAAGTTGATTGATCAGATGATTTATAAACTGTCAAAAAAAAATTAAGAATATTACGTACCAAAAATAGATACATGAAGATAATTCCAATGCTTTGAATTGTTTGGCAGCATAACACCATACAAAAGAAATTAGTACTGCTTGGTATCATGAATACAAAATCAATTTCATGTAAGATCAACCACTAAGCACAAAATTCATATGCGAAATTAAATAGCCTGTGCCAAACAAAAAAATTCTTCCTACCTTAGACCAGTAAATAATGGATTCAAGTTCTTCTCCTTAATAAGACATTTTGTTAGCACCAAGTAAAATTACTTACTTCTACTCCCCACATCTCCACCCGTTAATTGGCCTTTTCCTTTTGGCATGCTTTTCCCATAAATATAAATTTTTAAGAGAAAACTCCACCATAGCATTAGCCTTCTAGTCTATCTAAAGTGAAACAACACAAGGGAAAATTCACAATGGTGTTATGAAATGATAATAACTTCTCTACCCCAGGGTCCATCAACTTCTTTTAACTTGCATGTGGAAGGACCTCTGGTTGGATCAGAAATACAATTTCAACTCTTGAACTTACGCATTTCTGGAGTTCTTTTGTTTCTTTTGTTTCTTTTGTTTCTTTTTCTTCTCATCAATTCTGTCTAACGTATTTTTCTTAAGGGTCCTCTAAATGGATCTGGCAGACACTGTTTTGACTCTTCAACTCATATATTTCTAAAGCTTTTTTTTTCTCTTACTTGGATAATAGTATCCTCCCCATTTAAAACCATCACAGTTCACAAACTTAACTTGCGGCTTTACATTGCCCCATATAAATCAGAGAACAAAGGTTTACCTTGGAGTGATTCTATACATACCTGCTATTAATTCAAAAATGACAGACCCTTAAAAAATATCCAACTCCTTGTATTGCTTCCAATTTATGAAAAACAAAAAATAATCACTGAAATCAAACTAGCAACTTCAGTGGGAAACAAATTGTTCAAGACCAGAGGAACGGCCATAAGTCCCACAATAAGATCATAAGTACTTAAAACTTCATGTGATTAATTACTGAAACGTCTTTAAAATTATACCTAATGTAAAAGCTTCACAAATATTATTGTTATTCACCTGACCAAAATCAATGCCATAAATCCTACTTTGGAATGAATTCAAGGTACTAATATAGAACACTTCAGTATCAACCTCTCTAGAAAGGTGAAGCAGGAGGAGAGGAGAGGAGAGGAGAGGAGAAAATGGGACTCCAATTATACAACTGAGGCTCCATACCAATATGACAGAGAATACATAACAAGAAGGCAAAGAGGGGAAGACAAAAATCAAAAGATGATGTAGATTGTAAAATTCAAAAAAGTGGGGGAAGAAGCAAATAGATCCTTGCAAGAGCCACACAACTAACAAGAAGAAAGGAGTGGTCTCTACTACCTAGTTTCCAACAAGAAGTGCCGAAACCATTTCTAGAAGGCCCACCCTTACCATGCCCTCAGATGGATTATCACAATTGCATAAGATGTAAGTAGTATTCAAAGTAAAGCCCCTAAAACTAAACCAAGTTAAAACAATAAGCTACTTTTCCTTCCCAAGCATCAGCTCATCCATTTCTGTAAGCCTTTTTAGAGGAATCTTATATACAGTCAATCTCTTGCAATTGCAGTGATCCACTAAAAAAAACTAAGAAAATAAAGGTATTTCAAAATCAGAGAAGAAAAGCCATTTGGAATGCCTCCAGTAAGGGATACAAAAACCAACTGAGAAAATATGAACTACTCCAATATCAGGGTAAAACTCCCAGTGAAGTCTGTAAGCCTTTACTACTATTCCAGATCCTTATTACTACCCACATTAGAAGCATTTATGACCACTACAAACTCCAATGAGCAACTGTAGAGTAAGAATATGTAAACCTATAAATAGCTAAATTTGTACCGCTTTCTGCCTGCTGATATAGTATTCTTGGCGCATGACCTTTAGATCATAATCACCTAAAAGTCAAGAAGATCAATGATGTTAACTTCACATTCAAATTTACTAATAACACGGGTAGGGAAAGAAAAAAGGAGATGAATACCTTTCCTCTGACAATTCTGAAGGAGAAAAAGTTTATAGTATACCTTGCAAAATATATGTATCCTGGAGTTGAGCAAGCTCCCAGCAAAGATCAGGAATAGTCTGAAAAAATAAGATGTAGTACAAGTATTACATTCAACCAAAACTACAACAACAAAAAGAAATCACTTTGGCTAGTGAATAATAAATCCTTTCATAGTACATTCAACAAAGTCATGTGAATGGGATATGCACAATAGAAAAACACCAGATAAACAAAAACAAGGGGAAGAAAAAAAAGAAGAAATTAGCTCTTAAAATTCAAATATCTTGGAACTCCATACAAAGTGGAAGAGACATCACTAAATGAGACAGTAAACAATACATCAAGTTGTAAATCTTGAATTATACATGAAGCTCAGAATACGTTGCCTAGCTTTTGAATTTTCCCATCCTAGCCATCCTTAATCATACTGGCACATCTTAAACGGTTGAAGAATATCCAGTTTTTTTAATAGATTGGATAGCTTCTTTGGGTAAAAAATTGGAAATTTATTTGAGACAGCAATTTGGATTCAGTTGCTCTAGTTGTATAAGATTTCATATCAGCCTTCTCCCCATGCCATTTATAACCTGCTATTCCCTTAAGCCATGAGGAGAAGACAAAATGTACAAACTACAGTGAGCTAAGATCCTTAAAAAAAGTATATGAAGTAAAATAAGGAAAGAACACTAGGCATTTCAATAATCTCACTTAAAATTATGTTATGTCAACTTGAAAAGTGCAGCTGATAAATAATAGTAAAACCATCATTCGTGGCTTCACCAAAAAGCAAAAAAGCAAAAAAAACAAGCATCTGTCTTGACGTTGCATATATTTGTAGAGAGCAATACGCCTTGGATTGAAATTATTCACAACAGTAATGAAGTTCAAACAGCTTGAAACTGTCATCATTAAGCATAAATGTTTGACAGTAAGCCTATTACAAATGATGAGGATATGATGAGCAAGTTGTAGGAAATCTGGACTAGATACAGATACAAACCTCAGATAACAACTTCTCCTCTTTGTGAAAAAGGCCAGAAAATTCTCCTGTCAGCTCGGAATGCTTTCTCCTGGTATGGAATACAACCAATACAGGAAACAAATTTAATAGCAGAAACGAAAGTTTTTCAACAATAAAACAAATACCTAGCGAAACTTGTCAACATAACATAGTAAGATGTTCTATTCTTAACAAGGACAGTAATCTCACATTATTCATCTAAAAGGTCACGGACTTTCTTGGGCTTCGTTTTATCTCTTTCTTATTCTCTCATAAGTAACCTCTTCAAAGAGGAGAGCACCAGAGGTACAATTCAAGTGGACAAGAAGCATACCAGAGAAATATACACAAATGTCAAAACTGAAAATAATAGAATCTGCAGTCCAAAAAGGTGGAACAAGAACCACCTAGTGGCTCTAAAATTGGAGTCAATGACTCTGTTGTTACTATACTGTGTGGAGTCATAGATTCTTTGCTGACCTCAGTTGCCGGTCTTGGCTGTTCCTAAATTAATCTGTCAGGTTCATTTCAGTAAGCAAGAAGATTTGTTGATGAAAAATTGTTCAGATAAGAAGCAAATGTTCTATTTTTCTTTTTCTTTTTTTAAATACAGGCACCCATGCATGCACCCAGTGTCAAAACTTAGGACCAAGAGGTTTCAAGCAATGCCTGCTCCAAGCTGAGCTAGGCACTTGTTATCATTCTATGTTTTTTTTTTGGGGTGTGTTGACTGGACACAAGAATAGAATTTTTTTTATTTTTCTTTCTTTTCCTGAGAAGAGCTTTCTGTTCACAAACTTACTGTCAATTAATGAGTTAACTCCTGGACCAAAATTAGCCAACCTAGACAGAAAGCTCGCCAACTATAGTCCCAAACTACCAAAGGGTTGTGCCACATTTCTAACTCATCCCAACTTTAGAGACCTTCCCACATTGTAAAACCAGCAGATATTGTAAGTAGCAAATGATCTAACATGAAAACTATTAGCATACCTATCAATTGCAGACAAACCTACCTATACGAAATAACATAACCAAAAAGTCCTAAGAATTGAGATCAGTCCATTCCCATTCCAAAACATGTAACTGAGAAATTCCTTGGGCTCCATTAGAAAAATATTTATATATCTATATATATCAATCACTGAGCAGGATGGCTTAATATAAAGATTCTAACAATAATCCACGTTATATCCACAATGAGTACAATTTAAGATTCACGCCCACTACAGTAATCACTAGCTTGAGTATCCAAATTCCACGTGAAAAGTAGCCACCTCTATTAGCGTACTGTTCATAGGTTGCAAGGATTAGGTGCTCAAAGTATATTGACTTTTGCTGACTGAATAGGGATTAGGACTACCTCTAACCTATATAAAATATGTGCACCAGTGGACTCATATTCTTGTTTTAGACCAATAAGGCAATGAATAACATCCATATCATGACTTGCTCAATTTATGCAAGATATCAGATGATCAGCTGATATACAAATCGTTCTTCCACCAATGGCCTTAGGACAATATTCTTCCAAGCTCATACTCCATTCTTCAAGTCCAAAACATTGCTTGCACAACTCATATAATCAAATCACTCTTTCTGTAACAGAGTAAACAATCTCTAGACATTCCAAAATGGCCTTTGCAGACTGGAGATGAAATAGAGTAAGCCAATATTAGGTTTAATACTTGTAAAAATATGGGACATGATTTGGCTACGTTCCTAGTTCTAAGAGTTGATGTTTCTATAATGATTGGCATATCCAAAATCAAGTTATCAAATAAGACTTTCCCTTCAAAATTTACTTCCAAAGAATGGACGCAATAAATTTATTTTTCCACTTTAACTTCATAGTTATCCCAGAGGTATTGAAAGAAGATGAAAAAGAAACACGGTTGGTTCACAGCCATAACACCTCTCAGCAACCATCAACAGACAACCAAAAGAAAGACCCCAGATAAGCTAAAAGCGCTGAAGCAATGAAGCATGCTGAAAGAAGACCTGAACTGAACCAAGAACTGTGAAGAGTAAATTACGAGAGATGTACCTAAGAGAATGAAGATCAAGATGAACATGAGCTTCATCGGTTGATATTTGGGATTTGAGTGCCATTAGAATCGCTTGCTGCTTAGCATTCTCAACTTGGGCCTCCACCCACTGTCTTTCACTTGTTCCAAATCTGTCACAACATTGTACAGCCATAAGAACTTCTGTAGATTAAACAATCTTCAGAAAATCTCTAAAGTAACATAACCCAACCCACCCCTTCCCAGAAAAAGAAGTAAGATGCAAACTATAACCAATGTCACACCCGAGATTGAGAATGTCTTCTGTGTGCTATCATTAATACGTGCCAGTACCACCCACATCCATTAGACACCACGACAGATAGGGAGATACACAACGAAGATAATAGATTAGAGAACTAGAACCTGTAAAACTACAGCAACTGAATGTTGCAACCACATTACGGTCCCCTAAAAAGAGGGTTCTTTATTGTATTAAATAATAAACAATTCCAAGAAATCTAGTTACTTCTGAAGGCTTAAAGAACATCATGTGATATTTCTGCTGTCCTAACAAAGCGTTGGACTTGAAATCCAATAAGACTAGAAAGTCTTCAGAACAAATTACCCAAAAAGTGAATTAGAAACTCCATCAGTAAAGAAGAAAAACATAACATATGGTAAGAGAGAGAAGAAATAATTTTTTACATCTTCTTGAGAAAATTAAGCGGTGGATGTTTCCTTTCTATCCCATACTAGCATTTAAATATTTGTACCAAAAAGATATGATAAAATTCTTCAACATAACTTCTCAAGTCAGAGATTATCATGTGATCCCAACTTGTAACAAATAAATATAGCAAACCCAAGACAATAGAGCTTTTAGGAAGCAACAAGATCAACCTGTCACAAACATAACCTAAAAAATTTAACAGTACCGGAACAAGCATTGGAATGTCCTGACTTGACCAGGAAACAAACTAAATTTTTCAAAAAAAAAAAAAAAATTCTGAGCAACCAGGAAAGCAGTCGAATTTCAACTAATTCAGCCAAAAGACTAACTGAACCAGCTGAAAATAAATGACATCCGCCAAAATAGTTCTGCATTGGCCAAAACCACACCATACTGGTGAAACATAATGAAACATAGCAAAAAAACAGCTGGAACTAGCCAAACTAACAATTAAACTGGATAAAACTCCATGGAACTTGACCATAAACAATCAAAGAGACCGGGAAGTCTATGAAACTGACCACCACATACAGTTACTCAGATAGAAATGACTGATGGCCACCTACACCAATGCGTTGACAGAAGTTTCAAACAAGATTGTTGATGTCCAACCACTAAGCTCATAACACAACACAGGGGAGAAGGAAATAAAGAAAAGGAAAAGATAAAATAAAAGGCTGGACAAGTATAAAATTATTGAACCTAAATTTGACTCTAATACCATGTTGAGACAAATCAGTGGTAGATTAATATATTTTCCCCCATATTAACATCTACAATTCATGGAAGAAATACAATTCTGGGAAGCACTAAATATAAGAAACATGTACGGACTAAACTACGACACAGCCTAGATAAAGATTTCTACCACTAAACAAAAGAAAAAGATAAAAAAACACTGACAGATGTAAACAACATACATAGAACGAAGCCGCTGCAATTCAGATACACGCTGATGCTGGGATTTTTCTGCATCTGTTGCATTGTCACGAGGAAAAAAGATGTATGACTAGATGGAAAGATCAAAAGCTGTCAGTAATCAACTTCAAACATGATACCCCTCAAAAAAAAAAAAAAAAGATGAACTTAAATCTCTCTCCTGATCACTCTTTTTTTTGTCCCCCTTTCTTTTAAACTCACGGGTGTCGAACCTGGGACATCTTGGTCCCAAGCAGTGCCTGCTCACCACTGAGCTAGGCACTTGTTGACAAACACAACGGAAACTCTCCTGGTCACTCACAATGGTACTGCAGAATAAATAACCAAACATTATGTACAGAAGATGCACAGAATAACTACAACAAATTATTAATACTATATCATTGTTTAATGGTAAAGGATCTTTTCAGCTAAATTTTTAGGAACCAAATTTTGGCATCTCACCTATGAAAGCAACAACAAAGATGAACAACGGACTAAGTCTCATGTTGAACGAATTTTAACTCTCTCTACAGATATAGAGGTTCAGAAGTGGAGAAACCACCATGCAATCAAGGTGATATACATTAGGCAACCAACAACAGGGGACTAAAAATGCAATGTAGATTACTTGCACACAGGTAAAAAGAAAAAACAAAACCTGTAGAAGCAACGAGGGAGAATTACCTTGCACAATGACATTTGAAATGTCATCAAGACTGAGCCAAGAACATTTGGATTTTCCCTCAGCAACTAATCGGAAAGGGCCCTAACCATGATCATAAGGAAAAGATATCAATGCTTTAAAAACTGATATTCCATAATGAAACGAGAATGGTAAATACAAACAAGACAACATCAAGCACTCATACCGTGTCCAATTGCTTAGCAAACCACTGATTTAGCTCCTTAATACAAGATGAATCTCCGAGCAAGTATGGGTTAAAGTCAGAGTATGCCAAGTAAATGCCATCCTCTGCAAATCAAAAAAGGTGCTATAATCAAATCATAAAGTAGGAAAAATAAAATAGTCAGGGGAAGATGTACTTCTAAGCCTTTTAAATTGAACATGAATCAACCCCCAAATCTCGAAATTCTAATACATATTTTTGAAAAACCAAACATTTACGAAAACCCAAAAATTTATAACTTATAGCCTAGAATAAATGAAGCAATATGTGTACCCCAAGGCACATCCAGTCAAGAAGAAAATGAGCAGGAGTGAACCGTAATAAGTTTGAAAACCCGAACAATAGACAGCCCATGGCTTCAACCTCAACCATCCCCCCTGAAAATTAGCTAAAAGGCAAAGAAATCTTTGGGCTGAAGAAGACAATGAGCCCCAAAACCAAAACCCAAATGCAAATATCATCAGCTCTTTGGCAGAGAATGAAACCAAAAGGAAGCTAAACAATGCAATACTTCCAAAATTTTCAAGTGAGCAAGAAAGTAAGAGTACAATTAATGGAAACAATACCATCACCAGAATGGTAATGAGCCAACTCCTGCGCCGTAGCAGCTATTCTTCCGAGAACTGCGTTCATCTAAGACAAGATTATAGAATTCCAAACACTTCAACTATCAAACATACTAAAAGAAGTAGTCTTCTCCATAAAATAAATAATAAAGCAATGAAATGTAACCATCACATTCTAATGGCAACTATTAAAGATATTGAGACAAGTAGCCCTCTCCATAAAGTAAATGGCAACTAGTGTTAACCATATAAAGCAAAGAGACAAAATGTAAATTTGACATCTATATTCAAGAATTCCAACACTTATTAAATGGTCAACCATCAAACATATGAGACAAGTAGTCGTTTATATAGAATCAATAACCACCAGTGTTAACCACATAAAGCAAAGAGATGAAATATAACTAGGGCATTCTGATTTTTCTGAATAAGAAGTCTTCTCCAATGCAACAGAAAAGAAAGCCCATTCACAACAGCATCTTATAATCAGGAGCATTCACAAGTAACACAAACTAGAAGCAGAAAAACTAAAGGAACATTATACAGGAATGATTTGTTGAAAGAAAATATGTAAAATTGCAGCAACCAGAAACAAAGAATAGCCTTCTATCCACAAATCAGTACACCATTTTTAATAGAACTAAAAGGACGATCACTTATACAAACCTCCACAGCTAATTTCTTCCTAGATTTCATTTACAGAACCATCCGCTGATGATTCACTTGATCCCTTTAAACCAAGGGCTTCAGTATTTTGTAGTAAGTCTAGTAATAAAGACAACCATTTTGGGGTTTAACAGTTATGTCTTTCTGAGTTGCATTCCCAGATCCCAAAAGCATATCAATCTTCCAAAAACATAAGCTAAAATTTGCTATGAAACGCATATTCTTGCAAGCAACATTTGAAGTTGCTATTTTTACATAATTCAGAAATATCCCATTAAGTTCAGCGCATCAAAAAGTACCAGAACATATCCAAGTATGGCAGCTTTTAAATTTCAGGACCAGAGTTATCTTATCATGCACATGAAATTAGCTTTGAGATTAAAGCTGACATTTACAAAAACTGTATGCTGCATTTTAGGTGTTCACCCCAAATAATAGGATAGTGCATGTGTTCGATAATCACAGCAAACAATAAGTATGGACACAATTTGCAAATTGTATGCTTTCCAGCCTTGTCAAGAAACCAAAAACATCCATTCACATTATGGATTCATTGTATTTACACACTGTTATTCAATCTATTGAAGAAGTATGAATTTAATGTGTACTTATGAATTATCATAGAATATATACCTGTAAATTTCTCGCTGAAAGACTATCATCTATTGCAGTCAGGTGTCCATTAACATTGGATGTTGCAGCAACTCGTGCCCGTCTCCCTTGGATCAAAGCTGAAGCTTGGTCACTGAGCATATCAAACTGAGACTGCAAATGCCTAAGCTCTCTCTGCAACTCTACAGCCTCAGCTTTATATGTCAAAGTCGCTTCCCTAAAGGTTAAAAGATAAGACATAAACTTCAATAGATTTAGAAAAGGAAAGATTCATCAGAGTAGGAAGCAACAATCAGAATTATCACCACTACCCAAAATAATAAATCTTGGATAGATAACAGGAAGAAAAGGGCAAAAATACTCATCTTCATTAGCCAAAAGATAAAGAACCACTCAAGTTAACAAAAAAAGACACTACCAAGTGCAAAGCCCAACTTATTCGTATTCTGCGATTTGGGTCTAACACAGTCTTACCCTAATCCGTTAGCATAAAGTGTGCACAAATAATGCTTGTTGTGATGAATTCAACACTGTTCAATTAAAAATAACAGAAAACAACCCAAATTCTAGCAAAAGATAATCGCTGCTGTCAGAATCAAATCATAATAACGAGAATTGTCATACATCTACTTCTAAACAAAACGAATATGTCCCTTTGTAAAGAACAAATTGTGACTTGTAAGATCCTAACATAGACCTTTAAATCCCAAACCCTAAATGCACAAAAACAATATAACACGCTACACAAATTCATTATGCTGAGAAATATGATGGTCAAAGTCAGAAACCATATGACTAAAAAGAGGCCCTGCTTAGGGATCTGCTGCTTCACAAGCATGTAATATCATAAGGATGAGTACATGATGGTCCAAAAGGTTGACTAATCACGAGGTTGAATTCATTGATAATACAGAAAAGACATATGTCTTTATGAAGCATGCTACTAGCACAGAAGTAATATGAAATGTATTCCTAAGGCATGCACTCCTATTAGAGTGAGACAATTGCGTTTAAGCCACCCCACCAATAGCCCATTACATCATAGAAAAGAATCTAAAGAAACAACAGGAGTTCAATGAAGTCGGTATAGGTGATCTTGGCTTAGATGTATAGATTTCTTCACAGAACAGAAACATAAACAAAAGCACAAGTTTTTGTCTACATGAATCCGCAAACCAACTCTCCATCCTTGTTTACATGGGGGAAGTCAATTGATCAAAAGACCATTGACATAACAACATGATTATGTTAACTAGAACTGTTAAACTAATGAGTTTGTAATTCTCTAGGGCTCTTTGGTACACTACCCTGTATACACAGGCTCATCATTCATTCATAAAATTAACATCTATCATGGTGTAAATTTACTCAAACTTCTCATCTCCAAAGGTTAAATTCAAAAATCATCCTATGATAAGTTGATTCTATTTCTATGTGACTCAAAGACATGAGTGCACTCATAATTCACACAAATACTCTCTAACTAGTTACCCTTCTTCTTCCATAAATAAATTTGTGCATACACTTCTCTCCTTCCTTGTAACTTCCCTCTCCATCAAATTTAAAAGAAGAAAGATGCCACGCCAACTACAAACGTCACCAATGAATTTCCTAGGGCATTCTTTCATCAAAGTTAGGTCATCGGAAACAGTTTTACTCATCAAACTTAGACCATCCGATACAGTTTTGCTCATCAAACTTAGGTGTTCGGACACAGTTTTGCTTAGTTGACAACCAAAAGCAAAGATGAAGAAGCATGAGGGTACTTAATATTCATTATACATCAAATAAATAACAATTAAACAAACCGTATATCTTTTAATCCTTCTTCAGCTCCAAAAAGCGCCTCCTGGTTGTCTCTCCTGGCAGAAAAGGCTGAAATGCTATCATAAGCAAAGTCCAAATCCTCCCCCTGTCAGTGATAAAGAGTTGGACATAAATTTACTTGTTTTCAACGCATAGTTGAAATCAAGGAAAACATATAACACAGTCTAAACACTACATTATCAAAGAAATTTCATCTGTTATGGCTCCGATCCCTGACTGCATCATTGTCATTTCACATCCGAAAATGGAAAACCGGTTTAAATTCAGTGTAATATGCCTCCACATAGCACGTAAAGGTTAAAACCAAAAAGCCCAAGCAATTCACAAGAAGGCACATAACAAGAAAGGCATTAGGAAGTTACCTCCAGTAGCTTCCCTTCTTGCAGAAACTGGTCATACCTGGACACCATATTTTCGCAAAATCAGTATCAACTAAACTCTCATTGAAAGAAGAAATTAGCGCACGTAAAATTAACCAAAAATAGAGGGAAAAATCAGACGACGAGAGAGAGAAGGATGTAACTGTGAAAGTTCAGAGAGGGAGAGGACATTGGAAGGGCGGAGACTGGAGCAGATCCAGTCGAGGATGGGGCGTGCGTCTTCGTACTGGAAGGGCCATTCGAAGCTGTCAGGGTCCAATGCCTCTGCCCCTGCGTATCCCAATTCCCCCAACAACGAGCACAGTCTGGCTCCACTCATTCTTTGATCAGTCCGACTACTCGCTCAGATGCTCATTTCACTAATGGAATTCCTTTCCTGCAACATATATTACGCTCCACTCTCCTTTTCCCCTCGAAATTTTGCTATATTTCAGATGTCCTCGGTGGTTTTCCTTTCAGCATCAAGACCATGCAGGCTTCCGTTTAAACGTTTTCAAACCTATATCTCTTGTACAAATGGCGAGTCGCGGGGCCTTCCCCGAATACGGGTCTTAAAATCACACTGGTTCAACAGGAATGGCCCAATTCTCGGTTAAGAAACAGTGCTAAAATATAAAGGAACCACGACAAGTCGTGTAGCTTAAGAAGAATTTTTGTCTCATTCAAACGACATCGTTCGTATTTTTACTTGAATACGACGTTGTTTTATGATGGATGCACGCGTTTGTCGCCTTCGCCGTTTCGTTCGAAAACGACAAATAAAAGGAAAATTCTCGTCAATTGTTTTAATGGATTTCATGGGATAGATTCAAAGATGATGCTTGAGAAAGAGAATTAAATAAAATAAAAAATTAATGGGTTTTAAACTTATTTATTTATAAATTGTTGTTAGGTTGATGAATATCATTATCTGATAATTATAAAGATTTTTTATTTAATTATAAAAAAATTTAGGTCCATATGCTCTTTACAAGCTTAAACAAGCCTTAAAGAAGTGGAGCACACATTTGGAGAAATTGCATTGTACAATTTTTCTATTCACACTTGCTTAACAAATGAATTGTTTTTACCACTTAAGTATGAAAAAAAAAGAAAAGAATTGGGCCTAATCGGGTTAGCCCATGAAAGAATATAACACGAGAATGACTATCAAGGGCTATCAATATAGCATTTTAACATTCTCCCTCAAGCTAGAGATTATTTGTTTAAATTAAATACTTCAAACTTGAATAAAAAATGTTAAAGTTGTAGGCTACAATAGGGACTTCGTAAACAAATATGTGGGTTGTTCCCACATACTTACATGTGGTGTCCAAATAATTTCTTTCTCTAGCTTATTTCATATGCAATGACAATTTACCTTAATGTGTTTCATCCATTGATGAAATACTAGGTTTTTTACTATGTGTAAGACAACTTCATTCTTACAATATAGTGATATTGGACTTGGAATAGTAACACCAAGGTCCTAAAAAATTCATATAAGCTAGATAGTCTCGCAAACTATATATCTCTTTGCATTCTAACTTAGTTGAAGAACATAACACTATTGGTTGTTTATTGGCTAATTACAATACAAGTGAGTTGCCTAGCTTTATGCAATAACTAGTCATACATTTGCATGATAGGATAAGTCTTAAGTCCAAAAGGCTATAAACTCTAACTTGGAAGATGATGAAAGGATAAGTCTAAGTCCAAAAGTTCCTTTAATACATCTTAATACTTTCATGGCAACATCCATTGTGTGTGATCACTTTCGTGAATGTGTGAACTGACTAACATGTTGAACTACTAATATATGGCCTAGTGTGGGGTCAAGTACAAGAGCTTCACAATCATCTTTTGATATGGGGTTGAATCTACAAGGAGTTGATCATTTTCTTATCTAGATCTCTTGCATCTTATTCTAGTATTGTCAACTTTATACCTTGCTTCATGAGAATGACAAAGGGTTTTGATCCTACAAGCCATACCTTTGAAACTATCTCTAATGCATACTTCTGCTACTTGAAATATATACCATTTGGTGAAAAAACTATCTTAATCATTAAGGAAGTATTTGCATTATCCAATATGTTTCATATGAAACACTAAATGTGTCTATTGAACTCTTGTTCACATACTTGCAAAAGTATTGTTCCCACTAATAAGGATAGTAAAATGATAAAGGAGTCTCTAGTTTGCCTAATGTTGAGATTGTCAAAATCCCACGACTAGCAAAACGTCTGTGAATTTTATATATTATTGTCTTGAAGTTTATCTCAGTTCATATAATGAATTTTATAAATAAGACATAATTTTCTCCTTTTGATGGGAAGATCCTAGAGGCAACTACATATAAATCTCCAACAAACTTCCATATAATAAGGCACTTTTGACATCTAACTGGTGGAGATTCCAATGTCTCACTACAACTACATTAAGCGTTGATCTCAAGGCTACTAATTTGACAACTTGTAAATAAGTATTATCATAATTGATTCCCTCTTGCTATGTAAATTCTTTGGCTATTAGCTTGGCCTTATACCTCTCAATTATATTATTAATACAATATTTTATCTTATATATCCACTTACATCCTTTGGCATTATAACCAAGTGAAAGCGGAATGACATCCTATGTGAAATTGGTCTTAAGAGCCATTAACTCTTGATCCATAGTTTCAACCTAATGGTTGTTCCTTAATGTCTAATGATAGGTCTTAGGCTCAGTATCAAAGGAAATATAAGTAATGAAACATTGGTAATGTAGGAAGAAAAGGTCAAAGGAGTAGTGTTTTGAGATAAGTATTGACTATTCGACCTTATAGAGGTGGTTAAACACATGTAATTGGCAGTTTAAACAAGAGGTTTGTGTGAGAATGATGATCACTAAGGAGCTAAGGTGATTGTTCCATAAAAGATTCAATACGTAAATCAACTATCTAACCAGGTTGTGTAACTATATGGGAGTCAAGAGGTGAATCAAATGACTAATTTAGTGGTATAGGTGTACAAGAGTCAGGTGGATGATCTTACTATGTGGGAGACCTAAAGGTGCATCCTATGTGATTGGGTTCAGATTGTGTGTCTAAACAATGTCCATAATGGACGTCTACTAATCCAAGGACTAATTAAAAATGGGAGCTAAAAGGTGGTCCACTAAAAAAAAAAAGGATATTGTATTCGTAAAATGTTACATCTCTACTGACAAATATCCTTCTAGTATTAGGATCATAAACTTGGTAGTCCTTATGCTAAGAAGGATAACAAAAGAAGACACAAAGGATGGCTCTAGATGTGAAGTTATCCTTTTGTAAAACTATAGCACAACATATGCAAACAAAACTCTTAAGTGGTATAAGAATGGTGTTTTGCCATAAAATAACTTATAAGGAAATTGATTCCTAGGCATTAGCACTTGGCAATTGGTTAATGAGACAAGTTGCTATTAATATGTATTTTTCCTAAAAACGTTTGGAAATTTTAGCCTAAAATATCAAAGCTTACACTACATCTAACAAATGTTGGTATTTGTGCTCTATTGCCACATTTTCTTAGGAAGTACAAATATAAGAACTTTCATGGATAATGCAATGAGAAAACATAAATGAAGTGCAAGCAATAGAGGAAAAATAAAAATCAATTCCATTATATGAGTGAACATGTAGTGTATAAAATGTGGTTCATATAATTAACTAAGCCAAAAAGGATCAATTTTAAAAAAATATAATCCTTGATTAGCTTTACCCAGCTCAATTACTTGCCCAATAAAATTGTCCTAAAAGATATATAAATCATGAAAAAAGTAACAATGCAATTGTGATAAGATGTTATCTTTTTAACTGAAAGTAGGTTAAATTTAAGATAATGCATAAACATGACATTTTGTAGGTGAAACAATTGTGTTGTTAAGCATGTCTAATATGTGTCACATAAGCCAATCTACCATGAAGTAACTTAAATGGGCAGTGATTGTGATGCGCATGACTTTTGAGTATATATAACACTTAAAATTACATGTGATATGGTCATTTGTACCCACATTGATCACTCCAGGGATATTTATAATGATAATGTGGGTTAAAAAGGAATGGTACTTGCAAAGTACTCATTAGGATTAGGCAAGGGATTCACATTATAGGCCATCAGTATCCTTTAAAGCTATTCCAAAGAAACTATAATACATGTTGGTGGTAAGGCCATGCACCTCATTTGTTAGGGCAAAATGCCTACTAGTGGCATTGCAAATTGTCCCATAGGCTGGGTAATGAGTCTTAAAAAAGAACCCTAAACTTGTTTGATCCATAGGTAATTACACTAGGCCTTGTGAAGGCACATTATGGGGTCCTCCTTACTCTCCATACCCAACTAGTTATGGATTAAATCCAGTAGGCCCATACTAAATGGGTTTCGAATAATGACCTCTTAGGTAAAAAGTCTAACCCAAGCCATTTGATTGCTAGCCCCTAATCTAAACATTTCATCAAATCTCGTAGGAATCATGAAACATTCAAGCAATAGTTAATTGCCCAACTGCACCTTCTTCTTCTTACCATTAACACTTTGCCACCAATTTGAAACACTTGGGAAAAATATAATAACCTAGGTAAGAAATCCATGGTATTCTACTCCTTAAACTTGTCATCTAGCCACTTGTTCACATGGTAAATACAATTTCCATAAGAATAGCGTATAGAGGAGTTGATGTTAGCAATTTTGACCTATAAATCAATCGAGCTAGAGTAATACTTCGTAACTAAAGCAATCATCCTTAAGAGGTTCCATGATTAAAGCCAAGCCTTGCATGTATGAAAGTAAAAGATAATACAAGCCTTTGTAGGGGTTCTAGCTTTATCCAATTGAAGATGAAGATGCCATGGTCATGAAAGATATGGTGAGGAAGATGGGACTTTGTTGATAAACAAAAAATAGCTATATGGGCATGATGGACAAAGGAGGGTTACATGTGTTAGAGGGACAAAAAAGAGTGTGTGACAAAAAAATGGGTATAAGATCCTTGGTTACAAAAGTTCCCATTGTATGAGAACAAATAAAAGTCTAGTAATGACGTTTATCAAAGGAAAGCAAGAATGGGTACATGGAGAGAGAAGAAAACACAAATGAAGAACATGGATACTTAGATAGAAAAAAAAAAAAAAAACACACACACACACACACACACAAATGAAGAGCACTCATCATTCTTCTTGGAACTAAGAGAAGAAAGCTCCCACCATTATAAGCTTGGTCATGATACCATGAAAAATTTGTAGTAGAATGAATAGAAAAACACATAAAGAAGTATAACACATGTTTAGGAAAATTGCGTTATGTGATTTTTCTATTCACACTTGGTTAACAAATGAAGCATTTTTACAACTTAAGTATGAAACTAAAAAAGAATTGTGCTAGGTCAAGTTAGCCTATGAAAGAACATAACATAAGAAAATAACTACAAAGGCCTATCAACATCAACATTTCAACACTAGCCACTATATCTTAGTTTTTTGTAGAGGCTAAGTATTCTTTTAAGTTGTAGATAAGTCAATCTAATTATGTTCCCTCCTTAAAGATTTAGGAATTACCCAACCTAAACCAATTACCATATTTTCTAATAATCTATTGACCTTTTGCCTTCTTTTTTTTGTTAACCCTGTCTTTGATAGTAAGATTAAAAAGATGGATAGAAATTATTACTTTATTAGGATTGTTCAAGGTTTCATTATTAACCATCATATTTCCTCGACCCAACAACTTGTAGACACTCTTTATTCTCTTTTAATGCCAAGTTGAACTTAGTACCCCTAATTTGAGAGGAAATATTGAGTTAAACCTCTTCACATTCTTATCTTCGAGTTTGAGGCCGAATAACCACATCTTCACATTCATGTTCATAGCCAAGTCCAAAAAAATCATCTAGGATTTATAAGGAAACACCTTAGCGATACTCCTCATATGTCATGCATAGACTTATTGAAAGCCCTTGGAATGTGGGAAGAGCAAGACTCACTAGAAATTGATAAGACCTTGCTTCCTAATAGTCACAAGCAGTTATAAATTAATTTTGTATTTTACATCTTTGTAATGTATATATTGTATGGTAATATTTTCCTAAGAGTCTTAAAATCAAACTCAATATAAAATTGTTAAGGATGAGTGTTGTCTCATAATAATGGTGTGAGAATGGATTCTTAAGCCCTTATGTGTTGTTGGTGAGAACTTATTATAAAGTTAGTTTTTGTGAAAATTTAGAGACCCACAACACCTTAATACGGTATTAGAGCCAATAAATGCACCTAAACTCTGTCTTTCTCATGCGGTCCCAAAGTTGGTCCACATATCCATCCACATGCAATGTTGTGTCAACTTGCATATGAGGAAAAATATTGAAGATGTGGGTGTTATACTTGCAAAACTCCTAAATGCATATGACATAGGGGTATATATTCAACATAGCCAACATCCTTTATAGCAAATTAAGAGTCACAAGTCTCCCCCATTTCCAAAAGTTAGCTTTAGAGGAAGTTCTCACCCATAATACTCATAAACTCATATGTATTTAAGAGTTTTACATATATGACACTCGTATCTTCAATAATGTTATCTTTTTCTTGAGTTGAATTTACAAAATCCCCTTGCAAACTCTTTCCTTGCGTGCTTTTTTTTTTCCCCTTATGTACCTTGTTTTAAGTTTTGATAGATTTTTCACCCTTCACATGCTTCTTTAAGGAGGTGAACTGGAAAAATTAAGATTTTCCTTCCATTTCAATGAAACTGTCGGAACTGTTATTTTAAAGGATACTTGTAATGCATTTTCATTTTTTTTGTTTTAAAAATTCTTTTTAGTCACCGTATATAAAACTTTCTAGTATAAATATCCAAATGAAAATACTTAGAACCCTCTTATTTAAATTATTCTTTACGCTTGTTTCATGTTTGAATAGATATCAATTATTGTTTCCGCTTGCTCTAATTTGTTTTTAAAACCAAGCCACTTTCCTGAAAATGGACCATGTGCTGAATCCTTTTCTACCAAAAACCTTGGCATGCCAAAACCTGGTAAAAACACGACAATCACAAGCAAAGTCAAAATCCGCCTTTTATTGTCGAAGTCCCTTTTTTTAGCTTCTGGTACACAACAAAAGATTAACAAAAAGAAAAAAGGAAAAAAAAAGGAAAAGAAAAAACACAAGAGAAAGAAGGCGCTCCCTCATCCCACCAAATCGAACATTTAAAATTTGAAAATGGTAATAATGATTTACGTTACACAATTTACTCTTCACCGGATAGGAATTCAAGGAGGCCCACGCCACCAAACATGCGCATCTCGCACGCAGGTGCACGTTAGCAAGCTTCCATTTTCACGTTATTTTTTCAAATTTGACGCAGGGAAGTAATAATTCGAGAAAACCCACGCCCCCCACCGTGCGCTCCTCGCTCCTCTCTCCAGCTACGACCAGCCCCCACCGCCACGGCCACCGCCGCGACCGAGCTGGCGCAACGGCGTTTCTGATAAAAGGGAAATCGAATTTCGGCATTCGTTTCGTATCCGTTTATTCTTAGAATCAGATTCCGCTCCCTCCTCGTAAGTGCAATTCGATCTCTCTATTGGTGTCGAATCCTAAGTTTCTTGCATTTTTCTTGGTACGAATTGATCCTCCTATCTGTTCTGTTCTCTCTAGAAATGAACAGAGGATTCATTTGGCTGTGATTTTTGCTTCGGGGATTCGGGGCTTCTGGTGAGGAATTGGAATCTCGAGGGCTTCCCATCAGACATTTGAATTGAATCACTGGAGAGTTGTAGAAGCTTTTGGTGGCAAAATTAGGTTTTCCATGAAGGTTTAGGGGATTTTTAGGGTTTTTATTGGTGCAGTGGGATGCCAGTTTTGGATTATTTGGTTGTGATTGTGGTGATGATAGATTGAGCAATGGTGCGGCTTCTGGGACTGACTCGTGGAGAATCGGATGAGTCGCCTCGCGAGATCACCTCGCGGGGTAGCCGGGTGAGTCAGTCCGGCGAGAACGGGTGGCTCATTCGTTTCTTTGACTCTGCATTTTTCTGTGAGTGGATCGCCGTCAGCTATTTGTACAAACATGATCACCCTGGAGTTCGGGACTACCTTTGTAATCGAATGTACACTCTACCCTTATCTGGCCTCGAGGGCTATTTGTTTCAAATTTGCTACATGATGGTACACAAGCCGAGCCCATCTCTGGATAAGTTTGTCATTGATATAAGTTCAAAATCGTTGAAGATAGCTTTGAAGGTGCATTGGTTTTTAATGGCGGAGATCGAGGATTCGGACGATAATGAAGGGATTAGCAGGATTCAAGAAAAGTGCCAGATTGCAGCGACTTTGATGGGTGAGTGGCCTCCTCTGATACGGCCTCAAGGCGTGTCATCAAGCCCCGGAAGCAAGAACCAGGTTTTGAATAGGTTACTATCGTCGAAACAGAAGCTGTTGTCACTAACATCGTCACCTCCAACTCCGAAGACTTTATCGTTCTCGCCTTTATCGGGAAACAATTTGCAAGAGGATGGTAGTCAGTTATCTTCAGAGGATAACAAGATTTTAAGGAAGTTCATTCCGAGTCCGAAGGTTAGAGATGCGTTGCTATTCAGGAAGTCAGCAGACAAAGACGATGATGAGTCAGAAAAGGATGGGTTCTTTAAGAGGCTTTTAAGAGACAGTAGAAGCGAGGACGAGGCGGGTTCAAAGGTTCGAGATGTGTTGCTTTTCAGGAAGTCGTCGGAGAAGGAGGATGATGATTCTGAAAAGGATGGGTTTTTTAAGAGACTTTTAAGGGACAGTAGAGGTGACGATGAGGAGTTAACGTCAAGCTCGGATGGTTTTTTTAAGAAGTTGTTTCGGGATAGCAAGACTGACTCTGAGGATAAAGTGGGTACCAGATCAGTGGAAGATGATGAGAAGGACGGCTTCTTTCGTAAGTTTTTCAAAGAAAAGTTTGAGGACAAGAAGGACGGGAACGATGGGAAGGGAGATGAAGATATTGGCAACTCGGAAGAAAAGTGTTCTAAATCCGTCGAAGACGATGAGAAGGATGGATTTTTCCGGAAATTCTTCAAAGATAAGTTTGAGGACAAGAAAGATGAAGCTACGGTGAGCTCTGAAGAGAAAAGTTCAAAAGGTATTGATGATGAAGAAAAAGAGGGATTCTTCAGGAAGTTCTTTAAAGATAAGTTTGAGGACAAGAAAGATGCTAACGAAAAAGCAGACGAGGGTGCCCATGGCGAAGAAGAAGAGCCTTCTGAGTTTTCATTGTTCCGACGATTGTTCCGGGTGCACCCTGAAGATTCCAAAATTGCGGCAGCTAATGAAAACAGCAATGGTGGTGTCATGTTTGAGAGTAGTCCAGGAACCGAGAGTTTTTTTCGCAAATTGTTCAGGGATCGTGACCGTTCAGTTGAAGACTCGGAGCTATTCGGTTCAAAGAAGCACAAAGAGGTCTGTTAAGATTTGGTTTGTTTTTATCTTTCTTTTTTCTTCGTTTTTGATACGGAAGCAGGCACTTCCCATGCAGCACTCTCTTCTTCTCAATTATATCTTTGCCGCTGCAGTTCTATAAGAATTTAGTAGAATGTGATCAAAAACTTTGGTCACATGCTCGTAGTTATATGTGCCATTATTTTCTCAATGGCTCTAGTCTATGACACATTTCTTCCGACTTTGAGACAGGACGTCTGTAAGAAGTTTAAGAGCAGATATGTGAAAATAGTCACGGTGGTTAAATTTAATTATCTGAGAAGTATTTTCTCTTCTCCTATGCAAAATCCCATTTTTCAAAAGCAGTTACGAACGCTCTTGTCGAAATGCAAAACACAAAATCCTTTTAAAAAACAAGGCACCACATTTTTTAAGGAATTTTCTATATCATTTCTAGGAATATCTTGAGAAAATAGACATTTAGTGGACACTGACTTGTTACTTAGTGGAGGAGATTAAAAAAATTACAGAGAAGTGACAATTGATTGCCTTTAACAGAGGAGAGAGGTGACTGCAAGACCATCTTATTCTGATTGACCTTTTATTTTTTTGTTTTTAAACATTACTTTTGGTCATTTTTGGTAGGAAGGTAATCTCCCTACCCATAAAACAACTTTATTTATGAAAATAAACATGTTTAGTGTTTGTTTCAATGGCCTTTGCAAACAATATCTTTTGAAATGTGAAATTTTCCAAGGACAGTTCTCAAATTTTTATGACGTCTTAAATATTTATAAATCAGAATATCCAAAACGCTTTTTAAAACACTTAACGGGTGTAATCTAAATTTGGTTTAGCTATGTTGATATGCCCTAGTGTTATTTCTAATAGCCATTATGATGCAGGGGAAATAAAATTGTGTTGGGCCCTAAAACCAAAGTTGATGTGGGATCTGTAGGAAAACAGCTGTATTTAGGTTTCTTGGTGGGATCTTCGTTGGGGCTTGATGTAAAGGGGTTTAGGCCTTTCGAGCAATTAGACTCATAAATAACAAGAAGTAATTAAAAAAAGAACTTCCAAATCAAGTAGGAAATTACTAAAACAATAAGGGAAAAGGACCAAAAGGTTATAGAAAAATAAGAAAATAAAAAAAAGACTTCTATGCCTCTGGCACAACCCCTTGTGGCCGATTTGTATATGAGCAGATTACCCTGTTTAATAAATCTGAATAAATGATTCAGTGATAGTATTATCATGGGATTTCTTTTATTTTTTAGTTTTTCTGTTTCCTGTTTAGTTTTGCTCAATCACATAATCCGATCTTATTTTGAATCCAACACCAAAACAATAGCTCCCCAACAAAGCAAACAAGAAATTAAATGTAAAACTAAATCAACTGAACTTTGTGGGAATGCAACTAGGGCAAACATAAAATAAAGACCCCATCAACAGCCAAATTTTGCTGGAGTGAAATACACAAAACCTTATTGCTTGAATTGAACAGTATTGATAGCCTTGGAGGTAGAATCCATTAAGTTGGTTTTCATAAATAAAGAGTTTTAAAAATAAAGCAGACAGGTGAGCGTGCATATGAGGTGGATTGATTTAGTTCAAGTATGCTTTTTTCCAATTAGAAGCCAGACTGGGTGAGTTAAATGGTATTGGCAACCTTGGAGATTAGGAGTCCGAGAAAGAATGGGTGGAATCTAAAGAATATTTGTTGAGAATAAAATGGGGAAAAAAAAGGGAAGATGGATGTGGAAGAGGACGTCATTGTTAGGTGGAAATGTAAGTATATGCCTTGAAAGTATGACTACAGGACATTCATATATGTATCAAGTGCAATGCTGTACAAAAGTAGGGAGCATTATTTAAGGCCTCTCAGTGGCATGCTTGAATTTTCAGGCAAAGAAACCTTTTTCTAGTTGCTTCTAATTGTCCAATCCCTCACCTTCTTTAAGTTCTTTATGTCCCTGATCCTCCGCTTGATGTATATCAAGCAATATTTGTTATCCGTAGGAGATGGTGAGATAAACTTGTTGTCAGGGCAAAATAGGCAGAGTTGTAGTGTGCCCATTTACTCTACGGTCAGTTGGTCATCAAATACTTTGCTGACTATATTTGCATATTAATTTTTTCCCTCTACATAACGAAGAACATAGATGAAAGGTTTTTGATCTGGTGACACTATCACTGATTTAGTATGTAGAAACAACCACAGGTTGACCCAAGATATTAACATACCATATTTAGATGCACTAAGGTTTACCTGCACTAGTTTTACAGTTTGCTTACTTTATTCTCCATGGTCTTATTTTGGCAGAAGCGTCCTGGTTCACCAAAGCAGCAAAGTGAAAAGCCAAATACAAAGCCCCCACTTCCAAATAATACTGCATCACAGTCAAGAAAAGGGGCTTATCATGAGTCATTGGATTTTGTGCATTCATTATGTGAGACATCGTATGGCTTGGTTGATGTGTTTCCTGTTGAAGATCGCAAGAGTGCTCTTTGTGAGGTTAATTATGTTTTTTAAGTACATTCTTCAGCTTTTTCGCATTAACATGTGCTTTTTAATAATATCTAAGGTCATATATGTCAATTCTGATGATGATATTGTGTTTTCATTATGTCTTTCTAGTCTCTGGCAGAGCTCAATTTGCATTTAGCTGAGGCTCAAAATAGGGGAGGTATTTCTTTAATCCCTGTTCTCTAAGAAGAGGAATGATCATCTTGAGGCATGTTGCTTTTGAGTATTCCTAAGTGTAATGTTTGAAGAATGACAAGTTATTGGCAAAAAGATGATCTGAAAATTTGTAATGAAATAAGGCCAGGAATACTTTGGTATGTTTCTAGAGTATGGTCTTGTAATGAGAAAGATTGCAAAAATTAAGTTGGAAACAAAGCATATGATTTTAAGGAAAATCTGTTCTGGTTACTGTCTCTTTTTCTTTTTCTGCACTATCTTTTTCAGAGATTTTCAAATTATGTTTGTGGAAACGAGTTTGATGTGTTTCTTTATTTTTATAAAAGCATATGCAAAAACAAAAGCTGTGTTATTATATGCGGAATGTAATGACAAATCTTTCTTCGGGTTGATGAATAATGTTACTTCAACAAATATGCCTACTCAAGTTGAATTTTGATGGGTGGATTCCTTTATCAATGTCTTTGTAAAAGAGTGGAAATAAATAATTGTTGGATTCTGCTCGCTTATGTACTAATGTTTTGGATACAGTTTCAATCCATACACCTGTTGTTTTGTATTTCCATTTGTTCCATTTGAATGCAAGCAACTCGTGGTTCTCCAAAATCCTCTGTGAAGTTACATCTGCTAGTTGCTTGACTGCTCTTCTGCTTTTCTAATTTCATTTCTATCATCCTACGGGGAATTTTGTTTTTATTTGTCTTACATTCTCTCCCCGCCCCTCTCTTTTTCTTATCTATCCTTCATCTTTTCACTCTCTCTGAGTTTTTTTATCAGTGGACTAAGAGATTTTTGGTTCTCTTTTATAATTTCTTTTTAAATTGGAAGTCTGGGATAGCTAAAAATGAGATTTTTTCCCCCTTCCTAGCAAGGTCATTGATAGGAAGTGCAAATTTATTATACAGTTTGAGACTTGCCAACAAAATATTTGTCCTTTAGCAAGTTGTTTGCTATTATCTTTTTATCTTAATGTTCTTTATGAGGTGTGATATCTTTTCACTCACATGTCTATAATATACATACACCAACTATTTAAATAATTGAATTATTTAATTGCTGATTTTCTCTGAAAAAATGGTTTTTTTTTTCCCTTTTTAACAAGGTATTTGATAGGAAGTGCAAACTTATTTATCCAGTTTGAGACTTGCCAACAAAATATTTGTCCTATAGCAAGTTGTTTGCTGTTATCTTTTTATGTTCTTTATGAGTTATGATATCTTTTTAGTCACATGTATATAATATGCATATACTAACTTTTGAAATAATTGAATTATTTAATCACCCATTTTCTCTGTATGTTGTTTTCTACTAGTTGGTTTTTTGCACTTTCCATTGAGCACTATTGACATGCTTTCTGTTAATTGGGACAATCATTGTTGCTACAACCTGTTCTCTTGATGCCAACTACATTTAGGATTTTGCTTCCCTACGGAAAGAGGATTTATTTTACATTCTCTCATGTTTTAGGAGTTTGCTTCCCACTGGGGAAGGGGATGTATCGTGTGGTTCATATACCTGAAGATGAAGCCATTCTTCTGAATTCAAGGGAAAAGGCTCCTTATCTAATATGCGTTGAAGTTTTGAAAAGTGAAATGCCAAGGTAATGCATTAGCTAAAAGAGTAACAGTAGTTCCAGTTTCTGAAACCACTACCTTTGGTTAAAGGATTTCTAACATACTCGGACTTTTGTTCTCCTTTCTTCAAACTTGTTTCAGCAATGTGAAGGACACATCTGGCTCACAAAAGCTTTCTAGAGGAGGAATTCCTCTTGCAAATGGGGATGCATTGTTGCAAAAGCCCCCTCCTTGGGCTTATCCATTGTGGACTGCTCAGGAGGTTTATCGTAATAGTAATGATAGAATGTCAAGGTCAACTGCCCAAGCTATTGATCAAGCAATGACACATGTTTCAGATGCGAAAATAAAGTTTGTTAGCGTGACTCTCTGTGTTGAGAATTCATCACCCATCCAGTTAGAGAGTATTGATAATTGTGCTAGTCTGCAGTCTACTTCAGCTTCTGCAGGTATTGTGTCCCGGAGTTGTCAAGGTGGTGAATTGACTCACACATCAAGAACACCACAGAGTAGTGATTTGGGGTGGGTAAGGGTTGTGCTGACAGCAGAGCCAGGGATTAGAATGGAAGACATTAAGGATCAAGCGCCACCACGTCGGAAGGAACACCGCCGTGTTCCAAGCACAGTAGCTATAGAGGCTGTAAAGGTGGGCATTTGCTGATTTTAGTACATTGAAGCTGGTGTTGCCTATATCTTTAACCATACAAGGTCATATTGTGAATGCCTACCACCTGTGTTTTTATGATTGCGATCTACTTGCTAAAGGAGTTAATCAGGCAGGATGGTGGCAGGCACTTGCTTCTGCTAACATTTTTTTGTTACTGAAAGCTAGCGTTCTTATTAATTTTGATGCATTAGTTTTTGTCTTCCAGTGTTACTTTCATCAGTTAAGTTGTTAAGCATCTGATATGTACTTAAGCATATATATATATTTTTAAAATTGAAATTTGAATTGAAAAGCGTGGAGTCTCAGTATTTTTTCTTTTTTTGTTTGTTTTTTCTGATTTATAACTTCCAAAGTAAATGTCTCTTTTGTTAGCTCGTCTGTCACTTTTAGTAACCCTAGTTCTAAGTTCGACTTTGTCAGCCACTGCATAAACAATTACCAGTTCCTTTATCCTATCTGTTAAACAGTTGGTAGGCCCTATGGTCAGGATTTCTGCGGCTTGTACCATAGGGGGCTCAGGGTTTTGTAATTTATGTTATTGAGGCTTGAGAAACAATATTCTGGATATGTTCCATGGGGCAATAAAGAACGCAACCTTTGCTGAATTTCACAGGTTTAAAAGATGTTAGAAAATTTTCTTTCATGGACTGTAATCTGGATGCTTTCAGCTAGGTTTACCCAGGATGTTGATATATTGATGATGTGCGGGGTTTCTGTTTTGGGTTCTGATGACTAGGATATGCACTTAGATGCTCTGACTTGATCTTTTAATTGCTTTTCCTACATTCCAAAGTTTCATGTTTGCGGTTTAGGAAGTGGTTTTTCTCCAATATGCCAAAGTTGTGCATGACGCAAACGTTTATTTATAAACATGTGGGGCTACGTGGCCTCCTGGAAAATGGCTGTCTGTCTGAGGGAAAGGAGAAGAGCTGTCTTGCCAGTCATTGACATATTCCTTGTGCCTTTAGCTTGATAAAAAAGCTTGTAACAGATGGCAATTGGAACAATGATATGTTCCAGTCAATCATTGGCAAGAAAATAGAGTGGCATCTAATTCATAAATATGCTAGTTACAATTTAAGATCCTCACTTGTGGACATTTATGAATTTTTAGTGTTATAATGCTGTTGAAGCCTAAATTTGACGAAGGATAATATGCTTATTGACAAATGATTGGGGTTATGTTTCCTAAAATAAATTTCTTTGCATGTATTCATTTGCACACAAGTTTTTGGTGTTCATGTTTGTTTGAGATCTTAATAAACTTTGAACTTTCTGCAGGCTGCTGCAGCTAAAGGGGAAGCACCTCCTGGGCTCCCTTTGAAAGGAGCAGGTCAAGAATCATCAGATGCAAAACCAAGGGTGAATATAATTGAAGCTTAAATACTTTTCACTCTTTTTTGCCCTTTTTAGGTGGAAAGGGGAATGTATTATACAAGAGACTCATAATTTCTCAACAGGTTACTGGTAGTGCTGCCAAGGCCAGTGATGCCTTATCTGGTGAATTTTGGGAGGTAAAGAGAGAAAGGATACGTAAAGCTTCAGTGCATGGAAATTTACCTGGTTGGGATTTGCGTTCAGTAAGTTCTTTTTACAGTATACAGCTTTTGTAATGAACATACTGATTTTTTTAGTGCAAAGTAGATAAATGGCAACCATTGAACACCCACTAACTTTGAATTGATGCTCAAGATATTCATTTGTGGCACGCAAATAACCAGGACAAGATGCATGTCTGATATTCTTCTTAACTGATTTTACAGTTCAAGCTTAGTCTCATCAAACTAGAGTTTCTCCACCTATGGTTTTTATTACTTGGTGGTAGTGACAAAGATTGAAAACTGCTGAGAATGATACCCTGTTTGCTGTTGGATGTTGATTAGTTGGACCATTTATAGAACTAGTGCCAGAGTTAAATTAATGTATCTAAAAACCACCGTCCCTTGTTCAGGTGTTTGCTACTTATGTTAGTGTGTTTAGCATTAATGGGAGAAATTGACGACTGTTGGGTGTGCTGAAAGGTTGCTTGTCTGCCTTTGGCTCTATATCTACACTCTTGAAAGTTTGATGTGTTTGAAGTTTATGTCATTGTTATTGAAGATTGGTATGTTTGTGTATGTTGTTGGATTTATTTAGCCTGACATTTTCTTTATACTTGAATGAGACTAATTGCCTAACCTGTGGCACCTAGTGCGTAGTTAGGTGCAAAATGTTATGCCCGCCCATTGCTTAGTGTGGGGCTTTGTGCTTCCAAGAGTTAGTTGCAGAGGGAGGTCCAAGTGGACTTAGTGTGAAGAGGGCCCTGTGGGCTAGCCTGAGTGTTTGAGCCTAAGTTGTTAGCACGGCCTGTGTGGGGATGTTAAGATAATAAGGTAGTACTCCATCTATCAACAATTGCAATCCTAGCAAATGGTATTAGAGCCAGGTTGTAGGTTTGAGTCCTAGCAAATGTTTTTTTTTTTTTTTTTGTGTGTGTTTGTGGGGGGGGGGGGGGGGGGGGGGGGGAGATTGTTGGGTTTATTTAACATAGTATTTTCCTTGTATTCAAATGAGACTAACTACCTAACCTACAACACCTAGCACATATTTAGATGTAGCACTTCATGCCTACCAATTACTTAGTGTGTGGCTTTGCACCGCCAAGAATTAGTTGTAGAGGGGGGGTCCAAGTGGACCTAGTGTGGAGGGGCCCCATGGTTTGGCCTGAGTACTTGAGCCCAAGTGGTTAGCATGGCCTGTTTGAGGGTATTAGGGTAGTGCCTTGGCTATCAGCAACTGCTTTTGGCCTGGTGATAGTGCCTGAAGATCCTAACACATGTGTTGTAAATATTATTAAGTTGGTTATGGTAAGGCATTTGGCACTAATGACATTTTCTGTTTTCTTGTTTGTAATGTAGGTTATTGTGAAGAGTGGTGATGATTGTAGGCAAGAACATCTGGCCGTGCAACTTATTTCCCACTTTTATGGTAGGCATCCCTTTTGTAATTTTTTTTTTTTTTCTATGTGCCTACTTGTCTTGTTCCAAGGTGTCATCTCTGTTCAGCTAGTCACTTTAAAATATCCTACACTTCATGTAGCTTTTAACTTTCCAGTCTGCTGCTCAATGGGATGAGACAGAAGTGGCTTTATCCCCTTAATCTTGCTTTTCCCTATAACTGGAAAATTGCAGCTCTTTAATTCTCAAAGACGTTTGCCTTTTCTGTTCTGGTTGGCTTTGAGATAATAGTTTTGACAATCGAATGGCATCTCCTCTCCCCTCAAACTCGGATGGAGGCAGAGGTCACATTTTTTATCCTCTACAAGTGTGTGATTTGAGTTACCTTAAGAAAAATTTATCCAAGGCCCTTGAGTCATTGACTATCTTTTATGGGTTTATCATAAGTGATTTATGTGCCTTAAGTGTATAATCTTTTGTTCTCATCCTAATGCATAGTGAACCCCTGTGTTCTAGTTGGTAGATTTGATTGGGTAGGGATTATTATAGTGGGCCTGTGGAATTCATATCACTAGCACTCTCTCTCGCTTTTGTTCTGTCACTCCTTTTGCATCTCTTAACCATAGTAGCAGGAAAGGTGGGTTTGTTAGTTTCCCTTCTTAGATGAGGTGTTCTGAGCTTTAATTTCTTAGCCAAGAGTAGTTAGTTTTTTGAAAATGCCACTAGAATATGAGTCATTTCAAAGTTGTGAATTCACAGAGTTCGTATAAATTGGCATTGTACCATTGGATAAAATTTTGCCTTCATTAGGGTGAGTGTAGTTGGAGTTTATGGGATGGTAGAGGATCAAAAAGATTGGTAATGACAGAGCGTCAAGTATGCCCCAATCCACTACCCCCAGCACTATCTAAAAGACGAAAAATGTAAGATTAGGTAAAACCAAAGAAAATAATTGTACAAGAAAAAGAAAAAACTCATGCAAGTGTGCATGGTATGTGCTTTTGTATATCCATTATTCCCAAAGGTAACTAGCACGTATTCTGCCTTTCTTGATAGTAAATCTATTACCCTATTGATTGATAATTGTTGCATATCCAGGTTCCTGTGTCTTGTTTATTGCAAGCAAATATCCATTGCTTCTTGTTGTTAGTCTGTAAATGTTAAAATGCAACAAAGCTTCAGTTAGCCTTGTCCTATTTATTAGTGGTATTCTAAGAAGGCATTAAAATTGACAAACATGCATGCTTTAGTATAATGCTGTGCATATTGATCTCGAGTACTACATGGTTCAGTTTGGTGTTATACTTTCAGAAGAAATGCCAACTGATTTTAAGCAAGTTTTTCTCCTCATCATTTTCCCAATGAACTAGGCTTGTAATCATTGGGTTTTGATGCCAGATATATTCCAAGAAGCTGGTCTCCCTCTCTGGTTGCGGCCTTATGAAGTTCTAGTCACTTCTTCATACACAGCTCTGATTGAAACAATTCCAGATACGGTAATTTGCAAGCTTGTGCTTTTAACTGAATTTGGAATATAAGTTACTGGCTGTCCTTTCTAGACTGAGTAAGCTGTAAACATATGCATTTTAAATGAAATGGCATTGTAAATTCCCATCTATCTCAGACGTTTTGCTCTTATTTTTTAGGCTTCCCTTCATTCTATAAAAAGTAGATATCCCAGCATAACAAGTTTACGTGAATTCTTCATTGCCAAGTATGAAGAAAATTCTCCGAGTTTTAAGCTTGCCCAGGTAATTTGCACTTGTAAAAATGTCAGTTATGCTTTGGATAGTGCTATCCTTAGTGAGACTGGTTATTTCCAATTGTTGCCAGGTTCTACCATGGGGGTATATTACTACTGCTTATTTATGTGTATTGCTTTATTATGTTTTTTATTTTACTTGCCCAACATAGTTATAACAAAAACCAGGAGAAATAGGACCTGAATTGAATTAAATGGCATACTTCTCCCCTGCTCCCCTTTTAAGAAGTCTGGATATTGTTATTCGGTTATTGGTCTGCCTATATACATCCTAGCCAGGGCACATGCAATATGTGCGTATAATCAAATACTAAAGAATCAGGTAGGAATCTTTTTTTAAAATTATGGAGGTAGTTATTTATGCAAGATAGAGAACATTGGGGAAGACACTGGAAAGGAAACACAGGAGAAAGTAGAGTTAATGGTTTTAGTAGATCTTTCAAGGAAATTCCCATTGGGAAGCTACTCTTAAGATTCTCTGTATTCGCAAGTAGTTTATGGCTATGTATACAGCTATGCAAGTGTCTCTGATTGTAATAACATAGTTGTGTAGATAGTGAATAATAGATGCCTTCTTTAGTGTTATTTTCATTAGAAGGCTGGGAATGGCTGTTTAAGAAATGTAGGAGTCTTTTGGCATCGGTTGTTGGACCATTTTCTTTCACTGTGGGGTAGGATTGGAAAAGAAGAACTAAATGTTTGAGGGCCACCGTGTCTTGAGCCTCCAGTATGTTGTTTAAAACTAGTTCCATGAGATTTTTGTTCTGATCAATCAGAGTTCTCAACCTTATGGTTTGCTAGTAAATTCCATTCTTCAATATAGCATAGGATCTCTTTGTTTTAGGTCCATTTTATGAATCCTAATCATCCTATTTGTTTTGAGCAGGAAAGAGTTTTTTTGGATAGGGATTATATAATTCCTTTTTTTTTTTTTTTTTTTTGCAGAGGAATTTCGTAGAAAGTATGGCTGGATATTCTCTTGTTTGCTACCTTCTGCAAGTATATATATCTCTCTTTCTCTCTCTCTCTCTCGCTCCCTCCTCCACACACACACATACACAACATTTACTTCCTCAAATGCACATACAGGGCGGGAGATTTGTCCAGAGTGGCATCCTCAAAATGAATGAATGGTGTTATTGAATACTGATGTGGAAGTTGTTATGCCAGTCTCTTCTGCATTACAAGTTGTCTCCTTACGAGTTTATGTGATTTAGTTTCATGCAAGTACATGGGTCTAAAAATACTGGATAGTTGCTATTTATTCTCTGTTCACATATGATAAGCTCTTCTTACACAATGCTGTATAAGCAGATAGCTTTTTAGCTTCAATTGCTGTGAAGAAATCATGCTTCAATTAGTGAGTAAATTATTTACAATGATTTGAAGGTATCAAGGTAATGACTTCTGGAGACAGCAACGAATCTTGTCTTTTTTAACATGACATCCTTTATATGAAATGGTTTGCCATATGGGTGACTGGTGCTCAGAATGTCTCCACCAACCTGGAATATACTATGACATTGAGAAATGTTTGGGGGATCCCCTTGTCTGCGCCCTATATGCATGAGTTTTTTATTATTTAAATAACATTTTGTGAGTAACAGAAAAATTATCCATACCGATGGTCATATTAAGAGTGACAACTTAGTCCCCTTCTTTAATAACAATTTTCTTTAGGCTTCTCAATCCGAAGGATAAAATTTTCTTATTTTAACTAAGAAGCAGTTGAAAAATTTCCTATGTAAAGTTTTTATGCTTTGTAATCATGCCAGACTTCTTGAACAAATCAAGCAATTCCTATCAACAGACATAATTGACCGTTTTGAGGATGTTATGTCCGTATTTCTTGAATGAATCAAGCAATTTCTACTGATGGTTGGACATAACTGTGCCTTTGAGGATGTAATGTCTGTCCATTTTTTGGGTTTTTGGTCGAATGTTTTGAAAAGTTATTTCAATATCTTTTATATAACACTCCGCTTATCTGTTCTTAGCAATGTGTTGGTTCTACATACGCTGCATTTGATCCTGGTGATCAACCGATTACATAAATCTTGATTCTTTGGACCCAGAAATGACATACTGAAAGTGGATCCATAGACAGACTGTCATTAGCAAATAACATTTTGGCTGCAAGTATATTTGTTTTGGCATGGTGAAGCAACTTCTGCCGTCACGCGCCTGATAGAGTGGTTTGTTTTGCACATACTTCTTATCAGGTGAAGGATCGGCACAATGGGAATCTGTTATTGGATGAAGAAGGTCATATCATACATATTGATTTTGGCTTTATGCTCTCAAATTCACCAGGCGGTGTCAATTTTGAGAGTGCTCCTTTCAAATTAACCCGTGAACTTCTTGAAGTAAGGAGGCAATGTTGTGAGGCTGACATTATTTTCGTTTTTTCTTTTTTTCTTTTTTGGGTTATGTTTTTTGTATTGATCTTTACCTATCTAACTATTTAGCATCTTTATATCATATATATTTAGTTTTCAACTCTAAAGTGATGTGAAATTGGGATTATTCTAGGTCATGGATTCTGATGCAGAGGGAGTTCCAAGTGAATTCTTTGATTATTTTAAGGTCCTGGTGGAAAAAAGTCTTTTCTCCCTTTCTTTCTTTTCTTTTTCCTTTTTTTTGTTTTTTGTTTTTTTGTTTGTTTCTTTTTGGAAGGCTTTGAATCAACTTATCCTATTATTAGCCTTAAATTTCACTCGTTACTGTTGCCCTGTAAAAAATTTCAGGTTCTATGCATTCAAGGCTTTCTTACATGTCGTAAGCATGCTGAGCGCATCATTCTTCTTGTCGAAATGTTACAGGTAAAGCTGTGTTATCTTCTATTTACTTTTGCTATAAAAACCTTGGTTTCTGTGATTTCTGGGCTTGTATTTAATAAAATGTGGTCTGTTGGTGGGTTCTGGTAGTTGTATGGGTGATCAATTTAAAAGCTCTCTTTGACATTTGCGCTGTGTTCACCATGCCATCATCTGTGTCTCGTTTGAATCCAATTTTGGCAGGTAAGGATGTCCCAAAAACATTAGATCCTAAGGTTGTTTTGGACAATCTTATGTGACTTGAGACCGCTCAGACAACCTTAATTGATGGCCTCTAAGGTTGTCAGAGACAGCGTGAGATGGCTGAGACCATTATAATGATAGATTACTGTTCCTCCTGAGCTCGGTTTGATCTGGAAGGGGTGATAGTTCAGTTACTGTATGCCTGCAGAAGAGGGGTTTTCTCTTAATTAGTTTATAATAATCGTAATATTGTGTTTTGCCTGGAGTTTTCACCAGTATAACATAAGTTTGCGTTCATGATAGCTGGGTTATATCTCAACAAAATTTTCCTAAGATGTAATGGGGATATCATCTTCAAGTGGAACTGATGTGTCTCTTGCAACGGACTAGTTGGTAACTTATAAAGTTATACTACAGACACAACTGAAGAAGAATTCCCAACAACTTCATGCTTTTGCATTATCTTTGATGACAATAGGATGATGAGAGAGCAACATGAGTAATAGTAACAATACAACCCATCACTTGTTTCTACCTTTTCATCTAGTTTGAAAGGAATCTGTATTCATCAAAGAGAACAGAAAAGAATTCATAATGTTGTTTCTGTTAAAAATTTGATGGCATCTTATACACACGCCAGAATTTGATAAGCATCTTATACATACACCTTAGCCTCACTACAGAATATTTATGAGCTGTCGCTTGATGGTAAGGCATTCTGAAAATGCATTGAGGCTCAAATGAAGTATAAGCTATGCACTGTTGACCTATTACATTTGCGGTCATCTTTCTGGCTCTACTTGTGGGCTTGGTTCAGAATGTGATTATTATATATTCATCCCATCGTAGGTGACCCTTTGACATTAATTTGAAGGCCACCTCAAATTGGAAAGCTTTTAACTAACTTTTTTACCAACTTTAGATTATGCATTTAATACCAAGGCCTGTATGTGGATGTGGGTGTGTGGGTGTGATCGTTCAGGTGATAAGATAGAGGAAGTAGATAAATTATTACCATTGTCTGCTTTGATGATACCTCACTGACTAAAGGTGCTATTCTTTTATATTCGGATCAGGACTCAGGTTTCCCATGCTTTAAAGGTGGTCCACGGACAATACAAAACCTAAGAAAACGATTCCATTTAAGTTTAACAGAAGAGGTTTGCTGTTATTTTCATAACTACTTTACTGTGCAACATTTTATTGCATGGTTTTCATATTGCCTCCTATTGTATTCTTGCAGCAATGTGTGTCCTTGGTGTTATCCCTAATTAGTAGCAGCTTAGATGCATGGCGGACACGGCAGTATGATTATTATCAGAGGGTTTTGAATGGAATATTGTGAAAAGGAAATTCTATCAGTTTCACAGTTGTTTCCGTTGGACAAAGCCAGCCCAGTTTAGGCACTTCAATTAATTGTCAGTGTGTGATGTAAGGGCATTTGGTTCATGTTGGGATGGCTTGAGAGCTTTCTTGCGGGCAAGAAGGATTTTCAAAGGCGGTTTCTGGCCTCTTTTTTTCTTGGTGTGAGGTATTTGCAACTGTATCGACAGAGCGGCCAGATTTTTACCTCGGTAGGGTGATTCTTTTTCAGTATTCTTTTCTCCCATGATGTACTATAAGACTGCTGGCTGGTGGGCAACTAGCTTGTTTGGAAGAGACATATAGCCATCCTAACCATCGTTGGGGAGCACAACATTGTACAGAGGGACTCCAATGAAAATCACAAATCAGAAATGAAATAGCTACAGAGACCATGTTTGCTACAGATTTTTCCGTGATTTGTGATCTGAAGCATTCAACTGTTGTGATTCTTTACATCTTTAATTTCCATGAATCCAATGTATTCTTCAGATGAAACCATGAACAAGATTCAGCACTGAAAGGTAGCCTGTTTCTTTCTGGTCTTCTTTTTGCAAGCATATCTTCAAGGAGTTATGGTTCTTCTATACATCTACCAAAAAGTTCTGTTAGACACATCGTTGTAAACCAGTATGACTGTATCATGTATAATTGATCCAATTTTCTTCTACAGTGAAATTTCCTCGGTTGAAACATATCATGTATATGAGATTCTAGTGCCATTGATTTTTGATCAATTGTTGTATTCCTCCTTCCATTTAGCAAATCCCTGTGAATATACATGTACTAGATTCTCTTTTGTAATGGTTCCTTAACAATCATAACGTAACAAAAGCAGGCGGCTAGCAGCAAGCCAGGTGCTCTGTTTCAGATGGTTTCTAAGACTAGATCCAAAACTTCTTGCAGTGCTGATTATACATTAAGGAAGAACATTCAGAAGTTGGCCTTTCTGCCATGAAAATAAACTTGGTTGAAACTCTTTCATTATGTTCATCAAGACTTGAGATTTTCATCTCTGCAAGCCATGGTTTACAGATTTCGAACTTGGGTTTCGTATGTACTGTAAAAAAAAAGGCACTCTAACTTCCATTTTGGTGACTAAAATGAAGCCAGCAAAAGGGGTTCAATATTCGCTCTTTTTATTTAAATATTCGAAAGCATTCTCAGATGAACTCTTTGCCTTGAAAGGTTAAAAACCTACTTTTTCCAATAAATTAACAGAAGAGAAAAATCGCATAAGGCCATGTATGTCAAAACCAAAAAGAAAATGTACATATTGTCATGACACGTGGCAGTCGATGGATAAAGCTTATGAAAAGGAGGGTATTTATAATCATTGAACATTTTGATAAAATAATTCTTTCTATCTGTTAAGAGATTTATCTTGGCAAGCCGTAACAAGAAGGATTTGTGAAAAAATGTTTTTAGTATAATTCTATCCCTTTTTATGGCATGATGTGAGGAGAGAAATAGCATAGCATTAGTGGTTTATGATTTGTAATTATTAATCCTCACATAAGGCTTTAGGAGTAAATTATTACAATTGATTATAACTACAGCGTGGTTGATGAACGAAGCAGACTTGATTAGGTCACATTTGAAAAGGAAGTCGACTGGAGCTTGACGAACCCAATAGGTATAAAGATATAAAAGTATAAAAGTAGTCGATGGGGATTTATCATTTCCAAACTTCTGGTAAAAGTTCGAAGGAAAGTTATCCCATGTTTAGAAAGGAAAAGGAGATGACAATTCAGTTCTTGTATCTATTTGTTTTAGTAAAAAGTAGTCTTTTATTCTCTCATGTTTGGAAAGTGCTTGTCAGCTGTTTCCTTCTTAACTTAATTTCCATTTATAACAATAAAATATTAACAGAAAAAGCCTGACTTCTTTGTTTGTTTACAAAATATTACATAGATCTACAGAATCTTCCAAACAGTACGAAGGACCGAAGTGTAAGTGTATATGTGTGTCACCAGCTGGCAGCCTTAAACTTATGTCGTCATAAAAGCCTGACGATGTTTCGTAAGCTGCCCAATCAAAGTGGTGCATTGCGAGTGAGTGAACTGGCCAATTAGATTGAAGGCCAAACGCCCACGAAAGACCCCTCGCTTCCCACCACTACTCCTTTTTCTATAAAACCCTGAGCTGCCAAACAGCGCTTGTAGAAGAAATGCGCTACGATTGATACTGAGGAAAACGTCTTCCGCGACCTGACTCGGACTCTCTCATCTGAGGCTGTTCGTGGCTTCAGGTGCGATCTCCAGGGTTTCTCTCTCTCTCTCTCTCTCTCTCTCTCTCTCTCTCTCTCTCTCTCTTTCTCGCTCTCGCCCTCTGTCTTTCTTGTTTGTTTCTAGTTTTTGAATTTGGTTTCGGATTTACGTTTAATGCTTGTGGTGGTATCTAGGGTTTTTGGTTTGCCTGGTTGAACTTCGCTTGTGATTGTCAGTTTTGGTCGCATGCAAGGGTTTTCCTGAGTTTTTGTTTTTCGTTTTAGGATTATTGGGTTTGCGTGATTTGATATTGTTTATCCGCGTTCAGCTTCGAGTTGATCCGAGCATGGAAGCCCTTTCGCTTTCTGTTCTTTGGACCTGAGGGCTTGTCTTAATCTAGTGGGAGATGGATTGCTTACACTTTCACTTAATTTGCGGCTCCTACTTTGGGTGTTGAATATTAAGCTTTTTTTGGCTATAAGTTTGCGGATTAATATGCCGGGCTTTAGAGGGATTGTTTCCCGTTACTGTGACAATCTACCATAGTTTCTGTGTTCGGATAATATTGATCCTAGAAAGGGTTTCCTAACTGTGTTCATATAATATCGATCCTAGAAAGGTTTCTTCGCTTTTGGAAAAGGTAAAAGCTTTGATTGGTTAGTCAGTGAATTTATGCTGTTATTCTGTCTGTGGTGTTTGTTACTGGGTTTTGTTGGGATCAGTGCCTAACAATGTTGTAACAGGTAATTATTGCACACCAAATGTCTTTTCGCCTCATCGAGAAGCATTGGTCGCTGATTCGGTGCGATTTTAGTTTCATGAGGCTCTGGTGGTCGTGGAAGATCTTATTTCGGCATTGGACTTGACAGTTTGCATTTTCTTTTTCTGGGAAGCATCAGTCTCATTTCATTCGATAGTTAAGGGTAAAAGTTGTTTCTGTTAAAAAAAGTAGTCTTGATTTCTGTTTTGAGCTTTTTGATGGCAAAAGCATCGGTGCTGGCTCCTGGATTTCGGTTTCACCCCACTGATGTTGAGGCGGTTATGTACTATTTAAAAAGGAAAGTAATGGGAAAAAGGCTTCGTGTTGATGTTATTCCGGAGGTTGGTATATACAACTATCCCCCTTGGGATCTGCCAGGTACTTTGGACGTCTTATATAGAATCTTTTGTTTGAATGATCTGTAATTTGTGCTTTTTCTTTGTGCTTTTTACGAAGATGTGCTTTTTTATCCATCAGATAAATCTCTTTTGGGAAGTGGGGATCGGAAATGGTACTTCTTTTGTCCAGTGGAGAAAAAATATTCATGTGGGAATAGAATGAAACGTGCAACTGAAGTTGGATTCTGGAAAATCTCTGGGAAGGACAGACCTGTTTGTTACAATAGGGAGGTGGTGGGCTCCATAAAAACTTTGATTTTTCACAGAGGAAGAGCACCAAAAGGGGACCGAACGGATTGGGTTATGTATGAATACAGACTTGAGGATAATTATCTGGCTCAAATGGGAGTTGTTGAGGTACCTCCTGGTTATTTATCTTTTTAATATGATACTGTTGTTTTTGGAATCAAATACTTTGTTGTTCATGTCCCAATTTTTGTAAGCCCATTCCTTGGGAAAAGTTTTGCGCAAGGAACATCGTTCTTCTTGTAAAAAGTTTTGTGAAGTCTCTTTAATGCTTGTATGTTCAAACCCAAATTCCTGATTTTTTTTGGTGATGAATTTTCTTTAATTTTTGAATGTCAAAAATCTAAAAATTGATTAGCTTAAATGCTTTCTACCTATTTGCACTGCCTGAAAGTTGATTAACATATGAGTCATACTCTAGGACAGATAGAATATTTTCCGATACGTCAGAATTCTGTCGATATGGTTTGTGTAGTCTCTTTCTTGACCCCTATATTAACACAGCTTTTGACTCTTTCATACATCATCCATCATCCTTTAGAAACATAGCACAGCAACTTGACAACTATTATCCCTGCTTTTAATGTTTCGTTCTGATTGACGTGTATGTGTTAGTAACCCAAGATAGTTGTGTGCATTTCCTTTCTCTATCCACATTATTTGTCAATCTTTACAGTTCATAGATTTTCTGAGTTTGCCACTTCCTGAAGTGACTTCCTCTCTGCCCTCGATTCTATTCTTTCTTAGGAGGTTAATCTGAAAACTCCTTTTTGTACAATAGGCAAACTAATAAACTTTTACTTATGCCTTACCTTCCAAAACGCACATGGCAGCATGCAGATAAAGGATTTCATGTTTTTAAAAGGATTGGGTTTAGAAAGAAGAATAAATAAAATGGGATGGACTGGAGTAAAGCGTGTTAGTTGGGTTTTGAGTATTTTGATGCACTAGTCCTTTTAGTCATGCTTCACATGCTACTTCCATCTCTCTTCCTGCGTACTATTGATGGTGCGATGATTCCCGTAGATTTAAATTAATTGTAACAATTTCTTTGGCTTGTAGAACACGCACGTTCTTTGTATGTTATTCCAGAAGGAGGGTAAAGGGCCAAAAAATGGTGCCCAACACGGAGCTGTTTTTAAGGAGGAAGACTGGGATGATGATAAGGAAGTTGACTGTGAAGAAGCTAGCCTTTCTGCTGGTTTATTCTCCCCAATTTATGCGCTGCCTGCTGACCCTAGCAGTTCAGCTGCTGTTGACACATTAGTTTCGGAATCGTGCGTATCCAAAGCTACTGCTAGCACTGCTGTTTGTCAAGCTTCAGTTGGTGATATTCTACCAGAAGTGCTTATTGATGATGATAATGATGAGATTAAAGCACTCCTTGCTTCCTTTACAGAAGAGCACCCTCGGATTTCAATGGAAGATATCAATAATAAGGTTTGTAACCTTCTTTATGACTGTTTCTTTCTAATGTGTTCCTTATCTAGTCGTATTTCAGACTTATCTAGAAGTTTGTACAGTGTTCAGCTATCTCATTTTTTTTGATGTGGTAGTATGGTGAGATTCCCCCAAAACTAGGACCTTGAACCCAAGCATATGATAGATCACGCTAATTTTGGCAATCCATATCATTTTTACCTGTTTTGGGACGCGATTTGGAAAATAAATTAAATTTTAATCTTAATTACATAAGAATTTTTGAACAAGATTCACTTTACTTGACTGCTTTGTCAGAGTCTAGCTTTTGTGAAAACAATTTGAAAATTAACTCTCGATCATTACTAATCAAAAAAGAAAAATTAAAAAGAAAAAAAGAAATCTACATTACTCTATGGATGCTTCTGGCAGATTGGTGTACTACATTATTGTCCTCATTCCGTGTGTAACACAAATATCTGTTATATAGGTTTAACTTAGTCTTGCGGTTCTTGTTTTCTAATGCTATCCATTTATTTCATCTTATAAATGTGTCTTAAGATTTTTTTCTTCTTCTAGGATTTGTTGTAAATCATCACTGGGTATTTAACATTGGAATTTGTAGTGTACTTATATTTTTTTTTCCTTCTGGAAACGCAGTCTTGACCATTAATTCATGTTCTTTAATGTATGGTGTCTCATTACGAATTTGGTTCGCCATTTGGATCTTTTGTTGCTAAATTGTGTCAAAAAACTGTCTGCTGAAAGCAAAGAACGGATAATTAACCTTGGTAGTTGCCTTACATTTATGCTAGAAATGTTGCTATCATTTCATCATTGTGTCACCTCTCTGTTTGAATCTATGGTATGACTTACCCGTTTCTCTGGTCCAACTATCCGTAGTGCTTCTAAAGAACTCTTGATCTTTCCTCTTCTTTTCCATTTATTATCAATTTTCTTCATCTTTGATGTAAATTTTCGTTGATGCAGTCATCTACTGTTTGCCATACAAAATATGAACTTAAATTATAAGCTCTGAGAGTCATTTCTTAATCGGATTTCGCAGGATATCAATCACGATAGAAACGTTGAAGCTGCATCTCAATTTGGCGGGGGCAATCTGGGCCAGACAACTGGAGTGAGTGAAGGTGGCTTCGGTTTGGGCGATCTAGAGGGACCTATTTTTTCTCCGGACTACTTGTTCAGTCTTAACGATCTCCTCTAAGGAATGCATGTTTTTCTGTGCTTCCCTCCTGAAGGCATATGTGATGTTATCTGAGATTGATGCAATATTCTACTACACTCAATATTTTTGTCCTTCATTAAGGCGCTGAAACCTTGGACGCATCTGATAATTTGTGTGATTTGGATCTTGTTGATCATCTGTAATGGCTACTGAAGCTCACTAGGACGATGTTCCAAACTCTTGAGCTTTCATGATATGGTTTGTATGTTAAACGCGAATTTTAGTTGCGAGCTCTATATTATTACGAATCCGAAGAGGGCATTGACTTATTAATGCAGCTTTTTTTAACTTAAGAATATATTTATGCACTTCAAATTACAGCTTCTGAGATTTGTAGTGCAGTTGTGAAAATTTGATAACCAAATAAGACTGAGAAAGCCCCAGACCGCAACGCCCAAGTATTCGCGCTACGCCCTTATGTTCTTTCTCAAATCTCTTCCGAGCTTTCATGGTAGGCAACAACTGCCGGAAAAGCTCTTTCTTTCAACCCAAAATGTTGATTCATCGTTACCCAAAAGCTCTTTCTTTCTACCTGTACGCAAGGTGTTTGCAAATAGTGTTTCCTTGTTAGTGTTTATTGGTAGAAAACGGCATTACCCTTTTCGGCCTTCGAATTCAAGCAGTATTTCTCTCGTCTAAGGATAAGCCATTTGCCACCAATGGAAAATGCAAAAGAATTGTTGTTTTCAAACAAGCCACAAAGTCATGCCATGCAATAACCAAGGATCTCCCGTGGTTTGGTAACAACATGAATGCCCAAGCTTCTAACTTGTTTCTTCTTATTCCTAAAACTTTTACCATCTCCATTACAAATTTGTAGATTGGGATATTCATTAAAGTAGAAGACAATACCAACCTTGTAAATGTCACACATATAGGCATGAAGATTGGGATATTCAACTAGCTTCTTCTTGGTACACTTGAAGAGGACACTGTAGATAAGGACAAACTGAACCAACGTAGTAAATAGATAAATATCAACGACATACAGTAGGAACTGTCCAAGTGATCATCTAACATGTTCATTTGCTGAACAATTTATCCACATGCCTCTTGGCTTTAAGCAAACCTGCAACTGCTAAATGTAATACATATAGTGCTCATTCTTTTCCATGTAAAGAAAGTTTCAAATACGACCAAAAATATAATTACCTATAAACTCCATTATTCACATTGGGTTAGATTATGTGATTCCATGTCTTAAATCTTTCCATTCAATTTCGCCAAGGATGGATCCGACCTCGGATTGAGAACGACCCACTTTAATTCCGAGTTGAACAATTCAATTATATCACAACTCTCATTGCATACAGCCTCTTTACATATCCTACAGCCCTTCTCCCCTCAGCTTGTTAAACTTCCTTCAACTTTTTCCGTCCATTGGCACAGTCCAGAATGGGAAGGGAGACATCCCTGTCAGGACTGGAGGCTACGGACGGCCCGGACAATGAGGGTCCAGTGAGCCCCATGGGCATGGGAGGCCAACGTAGAGGTGGAGAGCGGTTGTGCTTCGGCAAGTAAAACTGGTTGCTCGGAATCTGGAGGGGGTGAGCTGGGACATCACGAGCTGCCATGTGGAGTGCCAGGCGGTGCGGACGGTGGAGATGAGGAGGCCCGGCGGGAGCGACGGGCTACAGAGGAGGTTGGTAATGGAGGTAAGAAGCGAAGGATTTGGGGCTGGGGGGTTTGGTTTTGGGACATCCTGCAGAGGGGAGGTGGCGTTGGGTGGCGGTCGGATTGCAGAGCTTGGCCGTTTTCTTGCGCGTTGGAGGACTGGGGAGGGCAGGGCATAGGGATGGAAGCGGCAACCATTTTTGCCGCTACATTGGTTGGAGGCTTATATTTAATTATTTCCCTTGCCAAACAAGGGTTAAAGTAAGCAACTTGAGACCATTTGCTTTGCGCGGGAAAGCCTAAGGCTGACACGATGTTTATTATGTAGTCCTATTTTTCCGCACAATTCCTCTGCACCACTCCTTTACTTTCAAATCCAAGCAAGCATCCAGCGATTGAGGAAAGCTTTGCAGGTATCAGACAAACTGAAACCAAGTATTATATCGTTGGGGTACTCGAGTCTTTAGAGGGCTTGGTAGAAGATGGGCTGGAACCACCCTGACATTACCTTGGAGGAAATGGTGAAACTGACGAAAGGGTTCGTGGATATACTGATTCTGGCATCTGGGTACCAATCCTCCGGTCGTCTTGCCCACTGGGATCCCCAAAACATCAGAAAGCATTGCAGTGGGGCATCTTCTTTGAAAATGTTAGTATATGGGTGTGCGTGTGCCTGTAGGTTTGCTTATGTTATTAGATTACTAGTTTTGTGAAGTATTACCAGGAAGCTCTTAGATATTGCGATTTGACGACTGGGCGGATGAGCCGGGTTACTAGGTTTTCTGGCCAATTATTGTTTCTCCTTTTCAATGATCTCCTGCCTACTGTTTGCCTTTCGTTAGTTTTCCTTTGTGTTACATTGACTAAAATATTCCAGGAGCAAATTAACAGTTCTGAGAAAAAATAGTGAGGCAAAGATATTAATTGGCACCTTTTTTGTTCTTTTTAACTACTAATATTTTAATCTCAATGTGCATTTATGCTGTTCCACGGATTCCTACAGGTTCTAGGAAACCTTTTGGGTTCTGATTTCCTTTAAGAAACCTCAGCCATTATATTTCTGTTAGTTTATGACATTGTAGTAAGAAGTTCACTTTCTCTGTATATATGATGGTCTCTTTGATTGTATATACCCTTTTCTGGGTGCTGACTGGTGGGACAATTTCTGTAGATTGTTCATCTTTTAGGTGGGCATATCCTGTTTATTTGTCATCCAGGGGGGTCGACATATCTAAGCTTGTTGCTGCTACTAAACAAGTTTTGCATAATGTGTTACATTTGTTATCCTATTCCAATTGAACTTCATTGTTGGTTTGATTGTTCAAGAATTTGTATCAATTCCTTTGCTTTTGGCTGGGATAACATAATAGTGGTTTTTTTTCCCTGATAATAACTGAAAAAATGTCTAGGTGTTTAGCCGTTTCAGCAGCTCAGATGCTTACCAGGAATCAGTGGAGGAACTTGATGCAGCTCTATCTGAAATTACCTCGAATGCTTCTTTCCCTCAGGTTTTGGATGGTATTTGTTATGTATCATATTTTACAGCTAATCAGATTATTTGTGAACACTAATTGATATATAGGATAAAAACAGGGTCTTGCTCAACTGTCATCTGCTACTCTTACCAAGGCAGTAGGATTTGTATTGGAACACGTTGTCCACACTTTACCATTGAGGGGTACCCAGCTCAAAGCCTTTCTGACTGCACTCATTCAGATGGAGCTTGATGAACTATCAGTGGCAGACCATGATTGCCTAAATGCATATTTGAGCAAGTTGACTCTGCAGAATACATCCCTTCTCTCATCTCCAAACTTTGCTCCGACCAACAACATTGAAGAACCCATTGGATATGATTACACCAAATATGCTGTTCAAGAGATCTCGAAGAGGCAGTGTAGAGTGTCTCACATATCAACAGTTGAGACTGGCTTGAATATTCTCTCGAATGCCATCAATAATACTAGTCACTCAGACAGTAATTTACTCAACACTCAATTAAAGAGTGAAAATTCTCTGGTGTAAGTTGTTTCTTTGATATTGATGACAAAGAATGAGAATAAGAAGATTTGTTCTTCGGCATTGAAATTCCTTTTGGCCCTTAGCCAAACCTTTTTCTTTTTTTCTTGTAGTTATGGGGTCCAATAAACTTCCATAAAATTCAATGTCAGGCTTGGTTCTTTAGACATGTAAACCAATTTAGTAATTAAAATGACAACCTCAGCTCCTTTGTACGTCAGTTAGTTCTTCTGGATAAAAGCATTTAAATAGTTGTGTACGAAAATGCCCCCATTTACTAGGTCTAGGGAAGTGGAACAAGGACCTCGTAATTGTTCTATAGTCTTTTGTTTACATTTTCTGGGTGTTAATATGAGGTAGCAAATATTTTCTTATGCATCAGATCTTTTTAGCATGCAAAATACCCAATACATAATCATTAACTTTCTGGATTAAGTTACTAACTTCCATATATTCAGATATACCTCCTTTAGCAGTTCCTACTCATGAACATATTCTCATTCATATTGCATAAGGTTGGCTTTCTTTACCATAATCTAGAAATAAAATTTGATCAAATCTAAGCTTTAAATGTAGTGATCGTCATCCACCCTGCAAAATTATATTTTAATGTCTACATGTTTTATAGTTGGTGCATCAGAAGACCTGGTTGGCATGAATGAAAGACGCTAATATTATTGTTATTGCTGAACTTGGAGATTCCATGTGTTGTTTTCTCCGTGTATTTTTCCTTTTCTAAGAATGTTAATACCCCTGATCTGCTAACAGTTCAACTCAGATTTTGGCTTGCAACTAACACAGTTTTGTTGCCATTAAATTTGGAACCGTAATCACTGAAGATGACTAGACGTGGTGACATTTAGTGAAACCAAAATATACCCTTTATTCTTTCAGACAATGGTTTATATGTCTCATTCATTCTTAATTGTTGTCTATCAGTTAATTTGTCTTATGGCATGTTGTTTATTTGCATTGTTCATAACATTGAGTAAGATGCGTGAGACACATTTCAGATTTTCCTGCTACTTGTCTTTGTGACAATACTGGTAAGTACTGAGTGGGGTTTTTTTTTTCTTCAATTTTTTGATTTCCTTATTCAGGAATGTAGAAATGTTTCTGGAGTTCATCACGTGGAGATACTGGAAATCAAGAAGTCTCTCGTATTTTCTTGATCAGAGAACTATTAGATTAGTCTCAGGTGCTGGCTTGATATTTTCTGCTCCCAAGGTTCAGTGGATGCGAGTTTTTCAAGGGCTTAATTTTTCATCCAAAACCAGTGAGAATGATTCTAGTGAAATGATTGTAAGTTAAATTCTTGAAACAAAATACTTTCACATAGTTCAATTTTTTTTCGATAACAGTTTGATTTCTTTCTGTCAATTTCATTAGACATACTTATCCTATGTAATTTCGTCAGAAACTCTGAAAGGGCTTCCCCAATAATGTAATTTAAAGCTCGAAGTTAGCAATGATGCTCAAATTGCCCAACCAAAAACTTAAGGATGCATAGGTAGTAGAGGCATTAGTCTTTGAGGGTCCTAGTACCTCACTCGCCCCCACACCTCTTATATTTGTTGCTATTATGTACTGCTTACAATGAATTCTGTGATCTCTGAGTTATGTAGAAATTAAATAGGTCTGAAAAGAACAGACCCTATTATTGACTTGTAATCCAGCCTCGGTTTTGGTTAATCAAGTCATATCTTGTAAATTTATGTTTCAATTTCATGTAGTTGAAGAGTAAATATACTCATTTCTTCTTGTTTAAGATCTCAAGCCTTGCTACTACATGTAAGTGGGGGTTTGATGAAGGAACACTGTTTTTATGCTCCTTGTGAAAACTGCTACGCACTGCCTGTTCAGGATTGATCGGGTTCACGTTGGGATGTATATGTATAATACTTTTCAGACTTACCTTTAAGAGTATTGACAGTGGTTTCCCACTTATTTCTATACATTTCTTCTTTTTCTTGAGACAGGAGCTCTTGTTACTTGGATGCATTGCAAGCAGGTGGAATTTTCTAATTGAACATTTCACATCTGTTGCTTATAATTCCCTTAATACCCTAGAGCAATATAAGGAAGTGTGCAACTTGGTTTTGAGAAGATCTCCAAGCCTTAATTGTAGAGAGGAACTGAGTAATTCAAAGGTATGTGTTATGCTCAAGATAACTTTGAAGGAAACTATAGATATGTACCATTAATAAGGTACTTGACCCTATTGTGTACTGATTCTTCTTTAGATGTTTGGAACATATTTGTGGTTGTCAATAATCTTAATCTTCTTATGGAATTTTAGTACTATGTTCATTTTTTTAAAGCTTCGTTGTTTTTATCCACTATCTTCTATATACAGGGTGGGCTTTTCCTTCTGTGAGTAAATTCCTTTGAAGCAGATAACATTTTCCACCTACTTGTCTGGACTCGTCAATTTGAGCACATATGTCCGACGGACTGTTACATACTTTCATTTATCCCATGCCAATTTTCAATATTCTGATATGTTTCTATTAATATCTTGTGAGGTTCAAGAATATCTGAGTGATTTAGCAAATTTTAGTGTTATAAGTTCATGTGCTTTTTAGCTAGAGATTGATCTATGTTAGAAAGGATTTGTTAAGCCTGACTGGAGAAAGTAACAAAAGACAGCAATCCAATGCTTCATGCTCCTAGCTTAGGCAGCCTTTAGGATGTGGAGCTTTTTCACCCTCTGCACAATGGCAATGTCCTGCCTGTGGCTGTCAAGATGATCTGTGGTTTTGGTGGCCAAAGTGATGATCTATGCTTCACAAGTCTTTAGGATCTGCTGATTAAGAATGACTTTTGCCATATCAGTGTAATTGGGAGGAAAGGAAACTTGCATGTCTGCACCTTTGCTTATGATAGATGTCACATCATGGCAATAATGAGGTGCATCTGCAGATTCCCTTTTAACCATAGCAAGCATTTTGTTCTAGGACCTGCATCCACCTGTGTATGTCAACTTATTACTTGAAAGAAGAAAAAAACTAAAGAAAATTCCACTACGTGCAAATAATTATGAATACCATAAAACTAAATGTTGCAACTATAAAGAAGTTATCTATTTTGTGTTCTAAGAATTGAAAAGGATTCCAAACTTGTTTGTGCTTGTATCATTTGTACACAAGATTTGTTGGTTATCTAGTTTGGTTGGAAAATTTATCATCTGCCACAAGAATAACTCACATGCCTCTTTCCACCTATCAAACTTCTGTGTTGAAACCAGTCAATTCTTCAAGCGATAATGAAGTTTTGCCACAGCAAAATTTGAGATTTCAAAATCCAGATTTCTCCTGATTATCTTAGATGGATTTGTATATTTTTGTCTTCTTACAAGTAAATGCTGTAATCATCCAGCTTCTAACTTATCATTGTCTTTACTTCGACATGTTTTTATTGTTTTAACTTTGTTCATTTGGAGCTACTGTTTACAACGCTATTTATGGTTGATTCTGGATTTAATCCAGGAAAGTGGCATTCTTTACCATCTAACCGAACTGCTGGATGGTCAACCGCATCAATTATGGAAAATGCCTCCTGCCCTTGCAGCAGCTGCAATTCCACTCTGGTACTCCAATGAATCCCCTATGGAATGTGTGCATGCGAGATCAATGTGTACCAGTTAATTTTACTTGTCTAGAGATGCATTAGAACAACTTCTGCCAAGGGCCTTGTATTTTTGGGTGGTGGTTGTGGTGTTTACATATTCGAAGAGACAATAGTTGTGTTTCCATGGGATCCAGACATCTCTTCTAAACAGCCCTGAACAAACTTCATGGCATTCTTGTTTTCAATTCACTTTCTTTGCATCTGAATATGACAATAACTAATGTCACAGGTCACCATTGTTAAGGTTGTACATGAGTGAAATGGAGACTCAATTCAGAGGAGATTTTTCAACAATGAGGTTTTGAATTTATAATTTCTCCCCCCCCCCCCCCACCCCCACTCCACTCTTCCCCCTCCCCCTCCCCCTCCGTGTGTAATGTGTTTCCATATGTTTGTTCCTTCTGAAATAAAACTTCCATTTCTGCTAAAATTTTGATTGATTTTATTATGTAGATGCTGCAATTGTACTCAAGATATGAAGGAACATAATACCTGTGAGTACATTTAATGACACCCCCATTTTACTTTTTTCCTCCGCTGCTTCATAGAGAGACATCAAGCTGTTCTCTGTAGTTTGTCATGGTTTAGGGATCTTGTAACAAGTATTTATAGGTTGAACATCTCAACATGTGATTTCGTGGTAGGTGCCAACGTTGCAATAGCCAGCAGATTAAGTGGAACTTAGGACATAGTAGCAACCATCTATTTTTTTAACACTCATGATATATTTTGACTACTGTTTGGTCACTGAAATTGTAATAGTGATTGCAAGCGGACTCGATGAGATTTCATGTTCATGAACACTTCCACCTTCTAATAGTTGCTTGGCTCATACTACATATCTTTAAGAGAAACTAAAATTGAAACTTAGTCGTCATAAACACTTTAGTTGTGTGCATTACATTTTGATCATACTCCAGTTTGCTTTAGCTTAGCACAATGAAATAGTGGAAATTGCCTGCAACCTGTGTTGAGCTTGGCTGTCCATTTGAAGTTTAGGTGAAGAGGTAATGTATGTAGAGCTGCCTTAATTATTCATTATTGTTAACACCTTAAGAAGAATTGCATTTCTGCCATTGTGTATAAGAGTTGGCACTAGTAAACAAATCTGTAGATGTAAAAGACCATGGATGCTAAGTCACGCGCATGCAGACAAAACAATTCATCTAATATTCCTACTCAGTATCGTTCTCATAAATTTTCTTCTGAAAAAGGTGTGCCACATGCTTTGGTAGTTTGTATGGCTTTAATCAATGTTCTAGATTCAGTTATCAGAGAGCGAAATTTACTGCTAAAGATTTACAAGAAATTAAATGTGATCTATTCTCAGGTGAACTTGCTGAGAGAATTTGGTGCCTCTACGTCATTCATGTTTGGGGCTCTCCTCTATTGCACGGTGCAACTACTGCTCCATAGGTGGCTAGTTTACTTTAAGAAGCAAATTTGACACACTTGTACGTAATTCTTGTTTTCTCAAACATGGAAGACTGGCAGACTTGTTTTTGTGAGGACTTTTTCTATTGTTTTGTTAATATTTTTCGATTAAATTCCTTCCCTTGGAAAAGTGCAGAATTTTAGATATAAGAACCTACGAGATGAAAAATAGTGCTTCCATTTGCAATATAGTGTGATGGTGTATGTATTGTGTTGGATCCTATATATTCCAACATATTGCCTAGGAGTGATTGTGCAGAGCAAAAGGTTGTTTAAAAGGCTGGAAAACTATTGGTACATATAAGTCGAACTTGTTTAAATATTAAAAGTATGAATAACTTGCTAAATCCCTTGTTTAAATGATGTTGATAAGAAATGACCTAAAATAGTTTAAATTTTGTACACAGGACTGGAAGCTTATTTACTGATTCTAGTGGATTACGCATCTCAGATTCTGTCTGTGTACACTAGTTATTTGTTCTGTCTTTGTTAGGCGGAATAGGTACCCGTTTTATATGGCTAAAATTGAGTTTGAGGAAGTTAACATTTGGAGGAAAATAGTAGGTGTCTTTTTGTATTTGTAAAAAGTCATCTATTGGGCCTAACTTCGCTTTTTTCTTTGTCATCCTTAAATGAGATATGTTTGGATGTCTTATTTAGAATTATTTACTTCGTAAAAATATCTCTTCTTTCTCTCTCTTACATCTAATCTACACACTTTGATGGCCCTTTTCTGTTAAAAAACTGTGATCTAATTTGCAGAGGAAAAGCCAAAATTTAAACTTTTGATGAATGTGCTTAACCAGGCAGTTCTTTGGCATTTTTAGGTGTGGACGGCATAATTTTTCACGTAACCGAAAGTTAATCTTATTTTTTTCTCAGTGATGCTTTTGGGAAAGTTTAAATATTGGAGTGAAACAGAAGAATGACCACAAATGACAAACGGTACCATCTTTTTTCAAGGCTATCCGTTCCAAAAAGTGCTTTATCTCCACTACTCTACATCACTAGATGCAAATCTTCGACATCCTCCCCAGTTTGGGGCCCTTCTGACTAAGGAAGGTCATAAAGTGTAGTTGGATGAGCTGTTGATGATGCTTATCTTTTTCAATAGGAAAGTTAGATGCAACATGTGATACCTATCAACGAGATTTGACTCTTGAAATTGCAATTTCTCATGTTGCCTTTTGGTTATATAATCTCTGTGGCTCATCACCCCAAACCATTCAAACTCTTCTTCAAGCAACATACAGGTGTTGGTGGGAAGCAAAGCTCAAAATGAAAATGTCAAGACTCTCTACCTTTAGAAGGATCCAGTTTTTGAAGATAGGGAAGAGAATTGCTAGCTCTGGGCATGCCGTCTCCCTTGTGAGTGCCAAGAGAAGATCGTTGATGGATTGTTGCCATGGATCATATGCCTTCAGGCAGTTGGTCGAGAGGGTCAAGTCACAATGGAAGCAAACTCTGGGTTCGCAAAGGAGCGGATCTCTCTACAGCTATGACATCCATAGCTATTCTCTGAACTTTGATGATGGTTTCCTTAGATGACTGTCTGATATCATGGTTGCCATGATTTTTTTCTTTTCTTTTTGAATAAGCAATGAACAGTTCTAAGGTTTTCAATTGTTTCAGAGGCAATTTATACACCAGGATAGCTTGATGTTGGGATTCTTTTCTTTGAATAACTGAATTAGTAGCATGGCAGATTGTATATAGTCCTTCAATCTTCACTACTTTTGGAAGTTTAATTTATTCATAGCCCTTTCTCTGGTATGATTTGTTGCTTTCCAAGAAGGATTAAAACCTGGGAATCTCTGTGAAGTTCATCTGAACTTCTGGATTTGCCCGCAGGTTTATTTTTCTTTTTTTTTCCTATTATTTAAGCTTAACTCTACTAGCAATCCTAAGCCAGCCCCAATTACTTCAGAATTATGTATTTCAAATAGTAAAGCATATGATCCGTATTGCTAAAAGAGAGATTGGCATATTCGGATCCTTGACAAGGTAGAATTTTATGTCAAGTTTCTAAGACTCCCTTAAGATGCTTTACCACTTTGTTAGCTGGCACCGCTGTATACTGTGCATTCCCTTTAAGAAAAGGAGATCAATCTTCCTTTCCTTTTGAAAATACCCAGAAAAAGAAGAAGAAAGAAGAAAACAGCATATTGGCTATAACACTCGAACTATCTAGCTAGTACAAGTTGATGAAATACATAATAAGTTAATTCTTGCAAAGCAAACACACGAACAAATATCAAACATGTTACATTATTTGGTTAATCCACACCTGAAATAACACTCGAACTATCTAGTGTGAAGAGACAAGGGAAGCGGATGTGAAAATCAAGAAAGGACGCAACAGCTGGCCGGTCCACACGATCTAAAGTCAATTTAGTACAATGCTGTAACAAAATGAATGTGTAGGGTAAATGATTGTTGTGCCCATACTTGTTTCAATAATGAATAGTATTTTCTACAAAGTGTAAGAGAAACAGCAAGCTTAGATTGGGGAAGGGGTGCTGAAAATGCTCCAATACTTGCTTTGCCAGACATCAATAGGGCTTTTTCCGTGCAAGTATGTATACAAAATAATTGATGATTAACATTCAAATGCCATAAGTGAAACTGCGGTTATGGTGATTGATGAGAGCAGAGCTGCCATATAAAGTACAATCTAGGTTACTTATCAGCTTCTTCCCAAAAGTCTGAAGTTACTCTCCTCTTGCTTTAGAAAGATGACAACTCCCTTGTGTTTCTTGCTCCCCCACCTTGAGATATCCAAGCAGTCCTTCCCGTTAATTCTTTGGACTAATTTAGGAGAATTTATTGAATTGATGCAAGATTGATCAATCAGAATCATGGTCCAAGAGCGCCAGTTTTATTGATTTGATGAAGGATCTCTCTGAATGGAAATGGGTGCTTCAGACCCTAATCAGTAATGGGTGATGCGGGAAAAAATCTAGGGGAAGGACCAAGTAAACAGAAATACTTGAGATAAAATCAAGTCATTGTGCTAGAGAAGAAAAACAAAGCGGACTGCACTCAAGTTATGGATCAATGTCCCCAGAGCTATGGAAATATGTGACAACAATAGCACCAGAAAAATAATTCCATTCCATGTAAGCCAAAGTAGTGCGGTTCAACAAGTGATGTGATATTTTTGCTCACAATAAAGATTTAAGTCATAATTCGCAGGAAAATTCTGTAGTATTAGAGTGAATCACAGTGAAATAGTACCAAAAAACCTTGTTCAGAGGTTACAAAGGAGAGGGTAATCATGTATTTGTTCGTGCATATGATTAAGATGTCCTACATGAAGTAAACATCATCCAATAAATACTGGCACTATACACTTAAGAGATATTGAGAAGACAACCTGTGTGGTGGCATGTGGTGAATGGATAGCTCGGTCTAGAGCTGCTAGAGTCTCCAACACCTACAGTTGATTTCTGGAGAAGATTAACGAAGGATGAAAAAGAAGTGAGGGCATGAAGCATAATATGTGAGCTAACATACCAAAACCCAGGATGGTCCCAACACGTTATGCAATCGATGAGCATTGAAGAGTGTCCTCAATGCTTAAATAGCAACATCAATCATAAGCAATTATATGAATAGTTGTTTAATCAGATAATTCCAAGTAAAGCATTTTCTTGCGAAATGCTTTCACTCTGGGTAAAGAATTCAGAAAATATGTAGCAGAATTAATACCTGCACATTCTTAGGAGTAAGTACAACGCTGTCCCTTTGATCAACTAATTGTTCGGAGCGTTTCGACCCAGGTGACTGTAAGGCACTGCTGAAATCTCAATTGTAATCCCATTTCAACTTTGTCAGGGTACTTAAATCCCCGAAGTAGTACTAAGACCAGAAGTATATTAAACCAAAGAGGCTAAGTAAGACTGTTAGGTATTATTAAAAGTACAGATTGAAAAAGAATTTTTTTTTTTTAATGTTCCATTCAGATGCCTAATTGTCAAGAACCAGCTTGTTTTGCAAATAAACCTTAAAGAAATTTAAGTAAACGATGTTCAAAACATATTCATGCATATGTAGATATCACAACATTACATGACCATTAGAGTCTGGTACCATGTCAACACAAGTGACTATAAACCCAAAAGATAAGGCAAACAGCGGTCAAAGCAATTATGAAAGAGAAGGATCCATAAATCGACAAACGGCCTTTTTTTTTGTGTCAAAAAAGGAACAAACAGATGCACACTTATACATGTCTTATGACAAAACAAAATCCTATTCAAAAGCGAAAAAAAGACAATAATAAGTAATCTAGCCCAAGGGAGGAAGGACTAACAAAACAAACAAATATTGGTGATATCATAAACCACCATAATGTTAGCAAACGGTGTAATCAGTAATAAAATTAGAAGAACTAAGGTAACTGCATATGAAGAAAATTCTGCTGATTCTCACCATCTTCTAAAATAGAGAAGCTAAAACCATGAAGTGTTATGAGATTGTACAGATGATATTTAGAACAGCATACCTCTTTTTTTCTGCTTCGCTGGGGAAATTGATTGTAAATTTACAAAGAGATGCTAGAAAAGAGTTCAAAGGCTCTACAGCACGAAGAACCCCACATCACCGTAGACCAACAAACAAAACATTATCATTTGTGACAGGGCAAAACCAGAAAAAAAAAAAGAAGCTATGACATAGGAATACCGTACTTTAACTCTCGAAATAAAATAAAGACAAAACAACGGCAGTAGTCATGCATTGAATCAATATATCTAAATTTTTGTTACCTGAGTGAATGCCTGGTATTCCGTCAAAATCTCCAATACTATAGCCTCTCCTTGTGACCTTCCAAAATTACATCAGGTCAGACAGAGAAATTTAGCTTTTCTTAAGACTGGAAGGTCCCAGTAAAAGGGTTCACTAACCTGCAAAATAAGGGACAATGCATCAAGAATGGTCAACCACAAAGAATCGACCATCGAGATGTAGAGAGCAGCAGTCTTCCCACTATATTTTGCTGGTGGATCATTATCACATCTGGGAGATTCAGGCTAGTTGCACCAAGAGAGACAAAGCAATAACTACATGCTAGCACATGCCATGTTCCTCAAAAAAATAAAAATAAAAATAAAAATAAAAATAAAAATAAAAATAAAAAATAAAAAATAAAAAATAAAAAATTTACAAATGGAAAGTAAAAACAAAAGGGAAGCATGTGCAGAGCCACCTCCCCAGTTTCCACAGCTTCATCTGTCAAAGTAGCAATTGTGAATAACACACCCAACAGACCTTCAACTGCCAAAGTTATTGAATGGGCCTCACTAGCAACCAAGACAGCAGCATTGGATGAATCATTATCAAGACTCCACTCAATCCCTTCAGAAGATACATAACGTCGAATTCTATGTGTATCAGGAATTTTAATAATGATAAGCAACAATGTGTACAAGGCCAGAAAGAAAGAGTTGATTCTTTTATGTATATGCATGTATTTTTATAACACAAAGTTTCCAAAATTCACATCCCCGGGTATGAAAAAACTTAACTCCCCCATGTTGACTCCATATACGATCAGGAATCCTTCTGAATCTTCATGGTTCCTTGATCACCTATTTATCCAGCTGATGGTTGTGATATTAGAAGTTTATGCTGAAACACCCCCTCCACCTAATACCTGAATGAGACTTCTTTGTTCTGCTTCAGTGAAATATTTTAAGTTGCAATCTAGCCAGAAGATTATTGCTCCAATTTTCTATCTTAAACCATTCATTTGCATAAGTTGTATCATGTCCTGGGTTTTGCCTTATGTAGAGTTTAAGCTTTTCTAAGGAACTTTTGACATCCGTATTCAGATATCAAGTTTCTAGTTCAACCAATCTTTCTTTTTCTTTATTTTATTTTGTTTATTCTATTTTTTTGGTCCACGAGCATAGCTGTGGATGTAAAGATAAATAAGATCTTAGAACAGCCAATAATAGTACCAGAAAAATGGTAACGGTAAATTAATATTGCATCCATTTACCACTATATAACTTTCATGACCTTGCTTGCAGATTGACAAATTCAACCTTCTACTAAGATACTGTCAGCCAGAGACATTGAAAGCTTTTTGAGCAATAATAGTTTTATTGAATAACAGATTCAGATAAGTCTTATGGCTTTTCTCTCTTGATAGGAGTTCCATCCAATATCCACACTGTCCGGATCTCACCCCTATCATTTGAGCTGACAGTCCAGAACTGCAGGAACAGTACCAGCACCTATTCCCAGGATCAAGTGCATGCCTTTACACGTACAAGCATGCAAATGCATAGTTAGAGAACTGTCACTTGAAAATCAAAAGCACACTAAAACATCTTATAGTTTTAACTAAATCAAGAATGAAGAGACAATTTTAAACACTTATGCCCAACAAACTTCCACAATGGATTTATCTATTTAAACATTTAGCAACTTCTATCCTATTTTAAATTGAAGAATTAAGGTTAATTGTAACTTAAAAATTAATGGAGAATAGTTATTCTGGTTTAAAAGAATGGACAATTCCTGAATTACTAGGTTTTATGTGAAACTAATCCTTCCAAGCTATAATTTACAATCTTATCAATGACTGAATTTATCGTGAGTACCTTCTAATGAACACTGAGACCTGGTTTACCTTTCTGTCAAACCATATTCTAGCAAATTAAGTAGCCACAAGTTGATAACTAATTGGGCACTTATATTTTGCCAAGAGACCCTTGCACATCAACTGACTGAGGACACATGAGGACCAAGGTCCTCTACCCAAGATGCTCATTTGAAATTCCAACTGACCGTGCTGTCCTCCAGTCAGGACGCAGCATTTTCCACTTTCTCTTCCTAGTGACCCCTCCTAGTGACGCAGCAGCTCTTATCCACAAGAAACTGTGCTGTCCTCCAGTCAGGACACAGCGTTTTCCACTTTCTCTTCCTAGTGACCCCTCCTAGTGACGCAGCAGCTCTTATCCACAAGAAACTTCGAGAAGCACCGTACCACACACCAGCACCTCACACCTGCAACCCTTACAGCCTCCTGGACAGAGCACGCTGGCTTGCTATTCAGAGCAAGCCAGCAATTCAGATTTCATTGCAGCAAAGGAGCAGACGTCGACTGAAGTAATTCTGCTGATCATTGCAGAGGAACGTGAAGTACCTTTATTTTGAATTGTATTTTTTTTTGTTGTGTGTCAAAATAAGAGGCCGAACACAAAGTGGGTGATTCTTGTTTTGTATTGACAAGCAAACCGAGATACAAGATAACCGGGAGAAATTGTTCCTGTGATGAAATTAGAAAGAATCTATCTAATTGTTTAAATAGAGTTTACAAGAACAGATTCAAAATTCAAAATGGTAGAGTCACTGTCACACGTGTTCTCTGCTTTGCAACTTTGCATCCAGTCTAAGGTTGTAGAGGGGGCTGTGGAGCACGCCACTGAATGTAGAGGAGGCTTGTGTAGCACGTCTCTGACCCCATTGTCGGGGGTGGTGACTTGGCTGATGATGTGAGCTCATATTCGTATAGGCCCCCTCAAGCTAATGGTCGGTATGTATTGATAACACCTAGCTTGGAAAGAAGATGAGCATGCTGGTTTGCTCCCAAAGCTTTGGTTAAGAGGTCAACTGGTTAATCCTTAGTGCCGACATGAGTAGCCTTAATGATTCATCGGCATATCTTCTCACGGATAAAATGACAATCCACATCTATATATTTAGTGCGTTGATACACTGTAGGATTAGCATCAAGTTCCATGGCAGCTTTATTGTCACAAAATAGAGTCACTGGTCGAGGAACGATGATCCCTATATCCTCAAGAAGTCCTAGTAACCACAATATCTCACATGATGTAACAGCCATGTCTCGATATTCAGCCTCTATGGATGATCTAGAGACTACTCACTGCTTCTCGCTCTTCCAAGAAATGAGAGCATTACTGATCATGATGCAAAAACCTGTCAAGGACTTCCGACCTACCTTACATGTGGCATAGTTAGAGTCATAATAAGCTCGCATCTGATAACTACCTGAGGAAGGGATGAGTAATCCGGTACCTGGGCAACTCTTCAAATACCTCACTAGTCGAATAGCAGCTTCCCAATGAGATTTCTTGGGCTTGTGCATGAACTAGGCTAGATTATGAACTGTGTAGGAGATATCTGGGCATGTAACAGTGAGATAGTTCAGTTTCCTTATAAGCTGTTGATACTTAAGGAGAACTAGTAGAAGTGGATCATCATCTCTTCGGACACGAGCTCCCTGATCGTGCTTAGCTGTTGTGAGGGATTAGTTTGTATCCATAGGATTGTCCACCGGTTTGGCTCCCCCAAGCCCAATCTCATCTATCAGTTCAAGAATGTATTTTCTCTGACTTAAATGAAGGCCTTTCTCATCTCTCAGGACCTCAAACCCAAGAAAGTACTTGAGATCTCCCAAGTCCTTGATGTGGAAGGAGGAATGTAAGTATGCTTTTAATTCCTTGATGCCATCGATGTCGCTGCCAGTAATGAGGATATCATCAACATAAATCATGAGGAGAGTAATGAGGGTACCTCGCTTCTTGACAAAGAGAGAGGTATCGTGCATGGAGTCCTGATATCCAGCTGCTAGTAGGGCTGCGGTGAATTTGTCATACCATTGCCGGGCAGCTTGCTTCAATCCATAGATAAATCTCTTGAGCTTGCAAACCTTCTCACTATGCTCATGTGGATTACAAGGAGGGGGGCACATGTAGACTTCCTCATGCAGGTCTCCTTGTAAAAAGGCATTGCTGACATCCATCTGGTAAATGTCCTAATGATTTTGGGTTGCTAGTGAAAGTGCATACTGGACTGTAATATGCTTCACAACTGGTGCAAAGATGTCATGGTAATCAATTCTTTCTTTTTGGCTAAAACCTTTAGCCACAAGACAGGCTTTGTATCTCTCAACTATTCCATCAGCATTGTATTTTATTTTATTGACCCATTTGCATCCAATGGCCTTTCTCCCAGGTGGAAGAGCCACAATATCCCAAGTATTGTTTTCCTCTAATGCTGAGATCTCTTTGGCCATGGCATCTTGTCATCTAGGATCGCGAATTGCCTCATGGTGATAGGTTGGCTCAGTTTCAGTGAAGATGGAGGCAATAAAAGCTTGAGTGATGGATGAGAGGTGATTATATGAGATGAAAGCCGAAAGTGGGTATTTGGATGATGTGCTTTTAAAAGCATTAATGGTAGGGCATATGTAGTCATTTGACCAAAGTGGTGGTTGAGAGACTCTAGTAGATCACCTCGGGATGATGGTGGCTGGAGGCTCTTGTGGGTCTAGTGGTTGTGAAGATTCTGGTTCATCTTCATCTGAAAAAAAAGTCATATGGCTCAGTTAATGGTGGAGGAGAAATGGGTGTCCGATCTGTGTGGGGTACCGAAGGTGGCTCTAATTGAGCAGAAGTGTGCTCATCCGCTGTGGGAGATGATGTAGAGCATTCGCCAACTGGCGCTAATGGTGGATGTATTTCTGGATCCTTCACGATGTGATCTGTCAAAGGAATAAGTAGTGTAGGCGGTGATTAATGGTCAGATCGAAAAAATGGGAATGTGTCCTCATGGAACTTAACATCCTTACTAACAAAGAAACGATGTGTCTCAGGGTTGTAAAGTCTATAGCCCTTCTGGCTAGATACATATCCCATGAGGATGCAGAGTGTCACTCGTGGAGCAAATTTGTCTCTGGGGCCAACTGTGGTGGCGTAGTAGAGACATCCAAAGACATAAGGTGAGAGATTTTTGGAGTTTTTCCACCTCAAAATAAGAGGCGGAATACAAAGTGGGCAAATCTTGTTTTGTATTGACAAGCAAACCAAGATATAAGATAACTGGGAGAAATTGTTCCCGTGATGAAATTAGAAAGAATCTATCTAATTGTTTAAACAGAGTTTACAAGAACAGATTCAAAATTCAAAATGGTAGAGTCACTGTCATGCGTGTTCTCTGCTCTGCAACTCTGCATCCAATCTAAGGTTGCAGAGGGGGCTGTGGAGCATGCCTCTGAATGTAGAGGAGCTTGTGTAGCATGTCTCTGACCCCATTGTCGGGGGTGGTGACCTAGTTGATGATGTGGAGCTCATATTCGTACATTGTGTTCATCATTCAGAGCAAGCCAGCAACAGTTTTCACCACACCAGAGGAGCAGACGTCGACTGAAGTAATTTTGCCAACCATTGCAGAGGAACGTGAAGCACCTTTATTTTGAATTCTATTTTGTTTTATTGTGTTCATCCTTTACAAGAGAATTTGATCCAATTCATGTGTTTTTCATATATTTTGACAATAAGAGTGCAAGCAGTGAACAGACTGCGTTTTAGTGAGCAGTGAGCAGTGAGCATTTGCATTTTAGTTTTAGTGAACAGTGAGCGCTTGCATTTTGGTTTTAGTAACCAGACAACGGTGATCATGCAGTTTCTCTCAGAAGGACCGTTTGATTTGACAACTCAAGTGCTAGAGCGAGAAATGGCCTCCGTTGAGGACTTACAAGCTTTATTCAAGGCCAGCAACTCCGACAACATCAGTGAGTTTTATGAAATACTAAAGAAACATCCCAATCTTCTAAATGTGTATGACAATATTTTGTTAGCATAAACACCATTACATGTTAGTGCTGCAGCTGGTAATGCATTATTCATGTCGGAGCTTCTTACTTTAAAGCCTAAACTTTTATGAATGAAAGATATAAATAATTTTAGTGCACTTCATTGTGTTATTGAGGGTATTTCTTTGAAAGAAGACAGTATAATTGAAAAATTATGTCATGTTGGACTTATATTAGGAAGGTTTGATAAGAATGTGATCAGAATGAAAGGAAAAGATAGTTGGACCCCATTGCATTTTGTAGTTAAAGAAGGAAATATCCAACTTATTAAGGATTTTTTATCCATTAATTCCAAATCAATCTTAGATGTAACCTATTTGAATGAAAATGTGTTTTATATTGCTTTAAGATACAATCAAGTTTTGGTTTTCAACCTATTAGTTCAAAAAGATGCAGAATATTTGAAATCCTTAGATGATAAGACATTTTTATTAAAGGTAGAGATTTTAAATGTCGAGACAGAATAAATGGAATTGTCTTAAACACTATACATGCAAAAGAGGTTAACAACAGACAGTCGGTGCAACAATCCCAACTAGAGGGGCAACAATTTGTCATCCAAATGACACCGATTGCCCAAGGACAATTGGGAGGAGGAGCAGGCCAACAGGATGCCTAAAGGCAATACTCTGTTATCATCAAAATGACACTGATTGTCCAAGGGCAGAGGAGAGGAGGAGGAGGCCAACAGGAAGGGCAACAATCTGTAACACCGATTGTCCAAGAGCAAACGGGAAGAGGAGGAGGCCAACAGGAGGCCTAAAGGCAACATTCTGGTTATCATCGAAATGACACCGATTGTAACACCTTATTAGTTCAAAAGGATACAGAATATTTGAAATCCTTAGATAATAAGACATTTTTATTAAAGGTAGAGGTTTTTAAATGTTGAGATAAAATAAACGGAACTGTCTTAGACACTATACATGCGAAAGAGGTTAACAACAAACAGTCGGTGCAATAATCCCAACCAGAAGGGTAACAATTTGTCATCCAAATGACACCGATTGCCCAAGGATAATTGCGAGGAGGAGGAGGCCAACATGAGGCCTAAAGGCAATACTCTGTTATCATCGAAATGACACCAATTGTCTAAGGGCAAACGAGAGGAGGAGGAGACCAATAGGAAGGGCAACAATCTATAACACCAATTGTCCAAGGGCAAATGGGAGGAAGAGGAGGCCAACAGAAGGCCTAAAGGCAACACTCTTTTATCATCGAAATAACACCGATTGTAACACCTTATTAGTTCAAAATGGGGCAGAATATTTGAAATCCTTAGATAATAAGACATTTTTATTAAAGTTAGAGGTTTTTAAATGCCGAGATAGAGTAAACGGAACTATCTTAAACACTATACATGCAAAAGAGGTTAACAACAGACAGTCGGTGTAACAATCTCAACCAGAGGGGCAACAATTTGTCATCCAAATGACACCGATTGTCCAAGGGCAAATGGGAGGAGGAGGAGGCCAACAGGAGGCCAACAGGAGGCCTAAAGGCAACACTCTGTTATCATTGAAATGACACCAATTGTAACACCTTATTAGTTCAAAAGGGTGTAAAATATTTGAAATCCTTAGATGATAAGACATTTTTATTAAAGGTAGAGGCTTTTAAATGCCCAGATAGAGTAAACGAAACTGTCTTAGATACTATACGTGCAAAAGAGGTTAACAACAGACAGTCAGTGCAACAATCCCAACCAAAGGGGCAACAATTTATCATCCAAATGACACCGATTGCCCAAGGACAATTGGGAGGATGAGGAGGCCAACAGGAGGCCTAAAGGCAACACTTTGCTATCATCGAAATGACACCAATTGTCCAAGAGCATACGAGAGGAGGAGGAGGCCAACAGGAAGGGCAACAATCTGTAACACGGATTGTCCAAGGGCAAATAGGAGGAGGAAGAGGCCAACAAGAGGCCTAAAGGCAACACTCTGCTATCATCGAAATGACACCGATTGTAACACCCTATTACTTCAAAAGGGAGTAGAATATTTGAAATCCTTAGATAATAAGACATTTTTATTAGATAATAAGAGGTTTTTAAACGTCGAGATAGAGTAAACGGAACTATCTTAAACACTATACATCCAAAAGAGGTTAACAACAGACAGTCGGTGCAACAATCCCAACCAGAGGGACAACAATTTGTCACCTAAATAACACCGATTGCCCAAGGACAATTGGGAGGAGGAGGAGGCCAATGGGATGCCTAAAGGCAACACTCTGTTATTATCGAAATGACACCAATTGTCTAATGGCAAATGAGAGGAGGAGGAGGCTAACAGGAAGGGTAACAATCTGTAACACCGATTGTCCAAGGGCAAACGAGAGGAAGAGGAGGCTAACAGGAGGCCTAAAGGCAACACTCTGTTATCATCGAAATGACACTGATTGTAACACCTTATTAGTTCAAAAGGGTGCAGAATATTTGAAATCTTTAGATGATAAGACATTTTTATTAAAGGTAGAGGTTTTTAAACCAAGATAGAGTAAACAGAACTGTCTTAGACATTATAAATGCAAAAGAGGTTACCAACAGATAGTCGGTGCAACAATTCCAACTAGAGGGGCAATAATTTGTCATCCAAATGACACCGATTGCCCAAGGACAACTGGAAGGAGGAGGAGGCCAACAGGAGGCCTAAAGGTAACACTCTGTTATCATCAACATGACACCGATTGTCCAAGGGCAAACGAGAGGAGGAGGAGGCCAACAGGAGGCCTAAAGATAACATTTTGTTATCATCGAAATGACACCGATTGTAATACCCCATTAATTCAAAAGGGAGCAGAATATTTGAAATCCTTAGATAATAAGATATTTTTATTAAAGGTAGAGGTTTTTAAATGCTGAAGACAGAGTAAACGAAATTGTCTTAAACCCTATATATGCAAAAGAGGTTAACAACAGACAATCGGTGCAACAATCCCAACCAAAGGGACAACAATTTGTCATCCAAATGACACCGATTGCCCAAGGATAATTGGGAGGAGAAGGAGGCCAATAGGATGCCTAAAGGCAATACTTTGTTTTCATCGAAATGGCACCGATTGTCCAAGGGCAAACGAGAGGGGGAAGAGGCCAACAGGAAGGGCAACAATCTGTAACACCGATTGTCTAAAGGGCAAATGGGAGGAGGAGGAGGCCAACATGAGGCCTAAAGGCAATACTCTGTTATCATCGAAATGGCACTGATTGTAACGCCTTATTAGTTCAAAAGTGTGCAGAATACTTGAAATCCTTAGATGATAAAACATTTTTATTAAAGGTGGAGGCTTTTAAATGCCGAGATAGAGTAAACGGAACTGTCTTAGATACTATAAATGCAAAAGAGGTTAACAACAGATAGTCGGTGCAACAATCCCAACTAGAAGGGCAACAATTTGTCATCCAAATGACACCGATTGCCCAAGGACAATTGGGAGGATGAGGAGGCCAACAGGAGGCCTAAAGGCAACACTCTGTTATCATCGAAATGACACCGATTGTCCAAGGGCAAACGAGAGGAGGAGGAGGCCAACAGGAAGGGTAACAATTTATAACACCGATTGTCCAAGGGCAAACGGGAGGAGGAGGAGGCCGACATGAGGCCTAAAGGCAACATTCTGTTATCATCGAAATGACACCGATTGTAACACCCTATTAGTTCAAAATGGAGCAGAATATTTGAAATCCTTAGATAATAAGACATTTTTATTAAAGGTATAGGTTTTTAAATGCTGAGATAGAGTAAACGGAACTATCTTAAATACTACACATGCAAAAGAGGCTAACAACAAACAGTCGGTGCAACAATCCCAACTAGAAGGGCAACAATTTGTCATCCAAATGACAGCGATTGCCCAAGGACAATTGGAAGGAGGAGGAGGCCAACAAGATGCTTAAAGGCAACACTCTATTATCATCGAAATTGCACTGATTGTCCAAGGGCAAACGAGAGGAAGAGGAGGCCAACAAGAAGTGCAACAATCTGTAACATCGATTGTCCAAGGGCAAATGAAAGGAGGAGAAGGCCAACAGGAGGCCTAAAGGCAACACTCTGTTATCATCGAAATGGCACCGATTGTAACACCCTATTAGATCAAAAGGGAGTAGAATATTTGAAATCCCTAGATGATAAGACATTTTTATTAAAGGTGGAGGTCTTTAAATGTCAAGATAGAGTATACAGAACTGTCTTAAAAACTGTACATGCAAAAGAGGTTAACAACAGATAGTCGGTGCAACAATCTCAACCAGAGGCGCAACAATTTGTCATCCAAATGATACCGATTGCCCAAGGACAATTGGGAGGAGGAGGAGGCCAACAGGATGCTTAAAGGCAACACTCTGTTATCATCGAAATGACACCGATTGTCCAAGGGCAAACGAGAGGAGGAGGAGGCCAACAGGAAGGGCAACAATCTGTAACACCGATTGTCCAAGGTTAAACGGGAGGAGGAGGAGGCCAACAACAGGTACAGCAGCAATCTTAGGCAAGTGTTATTTAACAGTTTTACATATTTCTCTTCTTAAAAAATAATTAGTTTATTAAGATTGGTTTCCAATTAACAGAAGGGCCAAAACAACAAGAGGGCCAAAGCCAATACTTTGTTATCGAAATGGCACTAATTGTCCAAGGGTAAACAGGAGAAGGAGGAGGCCAATATGAGGGGCAATAATCTGTCACACCGATTGTCCAAGGGCAAAGGGGAGGAGGAGGCCAACAACAGGTGGAGCAGCAATCTCAGGCAAGTGTTGTTTAACAGTTTTACTTATTTCTCTTCTTAAAAAATAATTAGTTTATTAAGATTGGTTTCCAATTAACAGGTAGACGTTGAAGGGTTCAAAGGTCTGTTAACTTGTAAAATATCTCGACTAACGGAAGAACTTTGGTCTTTTAGCTTAGTGATGTTGACATTTTTAATGACATACCTCCTTCAATCGGCATCTACTCTGCCGGGAAGAACCTGGCAAGATAATACTCCAGAAAACCTCGTAACAGCGCTAGATAGTGCTCCACACCTTGCAGGGGATAGCCATTATGGCTCCATCCCATTTCATTTCATTTATGTGTATAAATGTTATGTTCATGGTCTTCTTAGTTAGTTTAATAACCTCTTTCCTCCCCAAGGACCTAAAATTGGCTGGCAAATACATGATAGCCCTGTGGACCATGACATCCTATTTTGCACTATCAGCTTTGGAGTTATTCCCAAGGAAGAAAAGGTGGTCCTGGAAAGAATATTTTCTATTGTGGTTTATACATTCGATTTTGGCTTTTTTCCTTGTATTTTTGCATCATTTGTCACTGTTCGTTAAGCTTAAGGAGTTTTGTTGCAATTTACGAAGATGGAACAGATGGTGAAAGCCTTTTCCTCGCCCAAGTATGCTGCAAATGAAACGGATGAAGTGGGTGATGGTGAAAGCCTTTTCTTCGCTCGAGTATGCTGTGGATGAAGCGGATAAAGCAGGTGATGGTAAAAGCCTTTTCTTCGCCGGTTTATAGTTCTTTCCATGTTGATTTCTTTGGGCTTGTAAAACTACTATGACTATGAACACTTGGTTGTTCTTTCTTCTCTATTATTGGTTATCATTTGTCACTGTTCGTTAAGCTTAAGAAGTTTTGTCACAATTTACGAATATGAGCGGATGGTGAAAGCCTTTTCTTTGCCTGAGTATGCTGTGGATGAAGCGGATGAAGCAAGTGATGGTGAAAGCCTTTTCTTCGCCGGTCTATAGTTCTTTCCATGTTGATTTCTTTGGGCTTGTAAAATTGTTATGACTATGAACACTTGGTTGTTCTTTCTTCTTTATTATTGGTTATCATTTGTCACTGTTCATTAAGCTTAAGAAGTTTTGTCGCAATTTACGAAGATGAGCAGATGGTGAAAGCCTTTTTTCGCCCGAGTATGCTGCGAATGAAGCGGATGAAGCGGGTGATGGTGAAATCCTTTTCTTTACCGGTCTATAGTTCTTTCCATGTTGATTTCTTTGGGCTTGTAAAACTGTTATGACTATGAACACTTGGTTGTTCTTTCATCTCTATTATTGGTTATCATTTGTCACTGTTCGTTAAGCTTAAGAAGTTTTGTTGCAATTTACGAAGATGAGCGGATGGTGAAAGCCTTTTCTTCGCCCGAGTATGCTGTGGATGAAGCGGATGAAGCGGGTGATGGTGAAAGCCTTTTCTTCGCCTGAGTATGCTGCAGATGAAGCGGATAAGCGAATGAAGCAGGTGATGGTGAAAGCCTTTTCTTCACCGGTCCATAGTTCTTTCCATGTTGATTTCTTTGGGCTTGTAAAACTGTTATGACTATGAACACTTAGTTGTTCTTTCTTCTCTATTATTGGTTATCATTTGTCACTGTTCGTTAAGCTTAAGAAGTTTTGTCGTAATTTACGAATATGAGCAGATGGTGAAAGCCTTTTCTTCGCTCGAGTATGCTGCGGATGAAGCAGATGAAGCGGGTGATGGTGAAAGCCTTTTCTTCGCCGGTCTATAGTTCTTTCCATGTTGATTTCTTTGGGCTTGTAAAACTGTTATGACTATGAACACTTGGTTCTTCTTTCTTCTCTATTATTGGTTATCATTTGTCACTATTCGTTAAGAAGATGAATGGATGGTGAAAGTATTTTCTTCGCCCGAGTATGCTATGGATGAAGCGGATGAAGCGGGTGATGGTGAAAGCCTTTTATTTGCCAGTCTATAGTTCTTTCCATGTTGATTTCTTTAGGCTTGTAAAACTGTTATGACTATGAACACTTAGTTCTTCTTTCTTCTCTATTATTGGTTATCATTTGTCACTGTTCGTTAAGCTTAAGAAGTTTTGTCGCAATTTACAAATATGAGCGGATGGTGAAAGCCTTTTCTTCGCCCGAGTTTGCTGCGGATGAAGCGGATGAAGTGGGTGATGGTGAAAGCCCTTTCTTCGCCAATCTATAGTTCTTTCCATGTTGATTTCTTTGGGCTTGTAAAACTGTTATGACTATGAACACTTGGTTGTTCTTTCTTCTCTATTATTGGTTATCATTTGTCACTGTTCGTTAAGCTTAAGAAGCTTTATCACAATTTATAAAGATGAGTGGATGGTGAAAGCCTTTTCTTCACCCGAGTATGTTGTGGATGAAGCGGATGAAGCGGGTGATGGTGGAAGCCTTTTCTTCGCTTGAGTATGCTACGAATGAAGTGGATGAAGCAGGTGATGGTGAAAGCCTTTTCTTCACCAGAGTATGCTGCGGATGAAGCGGATGAAGCGGATGAAGCGAGTGATGGTGAAAGCCTTTTCTTCGCCCGATTGTGTTCCGGATGAAGTGGATGAAGCGGGTGATGGTGAAAGCCTTTTCTTCGCCCGAGTATGCTGCGGATGAAGCAGATGAAGCGGGTGATGGTGAAAGCCTTTTCTTCGCCGGTCTATAGTTCTTTCCATGTTGATTTCTTTAGGCTTGTAAAACTGCTATGACTATGAACACTTGGTTCTTCTTTCTTCTCCTCGTTCATTGTTACGTACCCTCCGCACTCCTTGCCTTAACCACAACATGCAACACCACCTCAACTCCCAAGTGTCATGTGTGGAATCCAACAGTTACAAAAAGGAGTTTCTCAACATTGCCGTATCTTGTGTTTCAGTTTATCCCTCCCTTTACTCACTTACTACCACGCTACTCCAAATCTTAACCATTTTTTCTTAAATGCCGCGTCACAACTGCAATATAATCAGAAGGAGAAATCCAAGCCCAACGTTCCCACAAGATCAGCAACCAAATTCTCCAATATCTAGCTCAACCACTCGGGTACCTAACAAGCATCTTACCCTTCACACTTTCTTTTTCTTCTTAATTTTTGGACATAATCGCATACATAGTAAGACGAAGAACAGTTAAGTGTGCAACTGATCAGTTTTCTTTTGAAAAAATAAAAATAGGACAAATAGACTTACGAAATCTAATATTCACCACAGCAGTAAAACTTAAAGACATATAAAACGTTTTCCCTTTTCTTACTCGGATTAGTATTTGCATGAATGAGTTGACCCTTGATTTGACCAACCAAACCTCATATCTTTCAGGTGTTAATTGAGAAATTTAAATTAGTGAGAATATAAGGCTAAAGTAATTGATTTTTTTTATAAGGCTAAAGTAATACTTACGAATAATTTAGCCTTCAACTTAATTGCTGTACAAATGAGTGATTATTAAATGCGAAAGAATTCAAGAATGAATCCCAAATTGCTATGGAATAAATTTTGTTCCTAACCATGTAAATCTCGTGATTGCTTGAATGTGTATTTGACTGCTGTTGACCACATTTAATCTCTCAACACAGGTTTTATTGGCCTTGGGTATGGCCAACGACGGCGGTTGGTCACCCCTAAAGCATGCTCTCTGTTGCTTCTGGCCGCATTATCACTTGCATCTAAGCAATCCCACAGAGCATCATTTGTAGAAACTGAGAATATTACAACAGAGCTAACTACTCAAGACATTACTGCAGGTCCAAGATGCATCAATCATCAAAAGCCAACCTCATTAAGATTATATTGCAGCATGAGATGTATACTGTAAACAATAGACACAAAAAGGTACTATTACTTTGGAAGACGTAAATGCAACAATTAAGATGCATACTATCAAATCTCCAGCATTTCTTCCCCCTCTATTGCCAGAACACGCACCGTGATTATAGTATATACATCAAAGACAAACATAAGCAGTTCCCCTGCCACCTTCCCTCCAGATACCCAAAACAACTTTGAACTACGAAATCAAGACTCTGAACTGAAAAACAAATTACAGTGGAGGTAAGAAATAGTCTATCCCAAAACCTGCTGTAATGAGCCGACGGTTCTAGCAATTGAATGTCATTAGAATGTTGCCAGGCATGCCTCGTCTTTGATGTCATTAGGTTATTCTGGTCAATGGGATTCTTTCATTCTGCCGAGAAACCCTTTCAAGGGGAGAAATAGTTTGCGGCATTGTCATTGCCCCAGAAACAATGATCTCTGTGGTATTGCCCATAAAAAGTAAGGAAAAAAAAAGAAAAGAGAAGAAAAAAGGATCAAGGTTGATATTGAGAGCTGAATGGGCGAAAAAAAAAAGAAAAAGAGATTCTTTCCATTTCTAACTTAGCCCCCTTTATTAGATTTGAACGTTCCCCCCGTTAACTTTGGGATGACAACCTACTTAACCACAACTGAGCAGACATTGGACCATAAGGTATATCGAGCGGCTACAATTGAAAGCTAGCTTGACAGACAATGTCTGTATATTCTCTTGCGTTAAAGAAAAGAAAGTGAGAAATTTAAATAAACAGTTACACTGGTGATATAACTAGATGGGCTTCTTACATGTTTAATTAATTATAGTATTTACAGACATGCTTAAACAAGTGGTCTCGGTGAAAGATAGAAGCAGATGCTACTATAAGCACGACCAGAGTAAAACCCAAAATGTTTAACGACTCATGACCCAGAAGCACAAGATGGGGAAAGAAAAATTTGGCCAAGTGTAATAAACTTACTGGAACTTGATGAAGTAACAATTCCAGAAATTTGGTTGTTTTCTTTTCTTTTCTTTCTTTCCTTCTTTATCCTTCTTTTTCAAAGACAGGAGGGTGGACACAAGGCAAGGGTCGGGGAAGAGTCAAACCAGTGACCTGGCTTATTGAGTTGTGGTCTCTGTCCAGGTATGTCTACCTTGGGGATCTAGATCATCCCGCCCAATCATAGGTGCTATGTAAGTTTAAATAGTTATAACATAATAAAATGAGATTGACATAAAGATTACACTTCAAGAATAAAGAGGAAAAGGGCCAAGATATGCTGTCAGGAATTCAAAGCTTTAAAAAAGTGGATTGGAAAGATAGAAGAGGTACCTATGCCTTCTCGGATAGAAAGATTTGGCCTAATGACGTCTTTGGAGTTAACTAGAAGTATATCACCAATGAATAGTTGGTTGGTTGGGACGAAAACACTACATAACTCTTCATCTTCATCTCTCTGGAGCAAAAACCAACAGTGGAAGAAAAGATGTGTCATTTGTCAATTACAATGAACCTGAAGATAGTAAGATCAACGTAAGTACATGCCTAATACCACAAAAACCCCATGCCAATCAGTTGCCTTCTTACATTTGAACATATGAAAAAGAGATGACCATTAGAAATCTCGGATAAGATCTATTTCCATTCAAATGAGAAATACCAAAAGAATAAAGATTCTTCCGAAAGGGAATGTGCATTTCAACATTTTCAAGAAAAGTTTGGTTTCTGGTATAAGTTATGCAAGATAAAAGGAACAGTCCAAAGAATACCTGAAGAGTGACAGTTAATGTGATAAAACCAAAGGCATATTCACCTACACGTGGGTGACAGATAATTGCTACTTCTTTAAATGCTGTGGTATTTTGATCCGCAAAGAAGGTAGCGTCATGTCAGTTTGAAGCCATCTTATAGAGTTGCTAGAATCTGGTCGTAGTAATTGACAAAAAAGATCAAAATTTAGGATCAAATAAAACTAGCATTCAGACTATCATCCAAAAACCAAGTGATAGGTAAGACACACTTGCATTTAAATCATCAGCCATAGTATTATAGGGAAAGCAGTAGAATAATTAATTTACCAAGTTATACATTGTGATTGCAAGCCAACGCACACAGGGAACTATTCTCGTTTCTTAAAACAAAACAATCACTAACGAACTAATACAATGTCCTTAGTAACATCCCAAGCTAAACAAATCACGAGTTGTCCAGCAACTCTTCCAAGGAACGGTGTGTATGCATTTTAAGTCACTTTATACAACTATATATGTTAAGCAAGGAAGCAAACAACAATACAAACAGAATGTTGTATTACCTGGAGAAATTGCAGCACTAATATGTTTGGAGGCTGAATATATATGTCTGATGAAAGGCATTTGCTTTATAAACCATTCACCAAGTGAGAAAAGGGTACCACCAATCCATGAAGAAACAAAAACACCAACAAAGAATACAAAGAGCAAAGAGGTGATAAACCAAGTGTCTTGCGACACATAATCAAAGATGTCGAATATGAGGGCACTTTGACAAATAATCACTCTATCGCAAAGAGAATGATACCAATTAATTTAGAAGTCCAAATAAACAGCAGTGTAGCAGAAAAATGTCATTAAGTGATGCATCAAATCGTTAGATCTACTACAATTTCACAGTAATACGTTGTAGAAAGACCAAATATCTTTTGAGACATGGTTAAGGAATTAATCCAGTCAAGCCATGCCAAGCAGCCAACAAAATGGGGATAAATGGAATCTACACGATCATTAGACTCTCTAATGCCCACTCTACAAGGTTCCTTCACAACTTTGAATTCAAACCAAACCATGCCGGATTCTAGACAAGTTCAAGTTCCCATTGTACTGACCTGTAGTCTTCATAATCTATAAGGTCTGCTCATAAAGATGGGAAACAAACTGCAAGTTAAGGCCAACTCAAGACTCCCATATGCAACAGATTAACAAAGTCTGAGGAACCTAGGTTTCGTCCTATTATTGTTAAAAAATTTAGAATTGTTTTCAACTGAGCCTCCTCAATCATCCAAGGAGACGATATCCCTATTTGGCATGCATTTATAAAATCGACAATTACTGAACTAATGCCTATGGTTAGCGATATGCGTTCCCATACTTTGTGAAAAGGCAGCATTGGTCAGAGATCACTGGTTGTGCATCTAAAACTTACAAAAATATGTCAAAGCCAAGCTGGGCATATAATGGACTGAAGAAACCATCAACAAGTTGAATAAACCACACTGCAATTTCACAGTTCAAAGCAAGATTATGCTCGGAGATAAGAAACTCATATGCACTAAGAAACAGCGAGTGCAATCAACAGATGAGCTTATTACCATCCAGTCATAAACTTCTTTGAGACCCAACTCTGAAGAACAAAACAGCAAGCCTGAACAAGTGAATAAAGCGAGAAATCAGAAGTGGAAACGAGATATGATCATTTCCTGTATCAACATAACAAGAATATCAAATGATTTCAAATATTTTCCGGCGCAAACAGTGCTACTGTCCTTGAGGAAGACAACACAGGACATGCAGCTATGCTAATTGAAGCAAGACTAGATTTTACCTAGGTCATTTTCTACACAATACTGGAAAAACATGATCTCTGTAATATTCTTAAACCTTTCTGCTAACTCCGAGCTTGTTATAGATTTTGAGGCTAACTAGTGAACCTTATTTGCAGTTGCGACTTGCTAATATTGAGTTGAGGGAGTTGATCCTTGCTTATCGCTTCCTGATCATTGTGAGATCGGTATTATAAAGTTTTGTTTTTGCGATATGTTGTTTAAGTAAAGAAAATGAAAGAAAAGGAGAAGAAAAGAATGCCAACGGCTGAATTAATATTGGCGACCACGAAAGAAAAAAAGAAAGAAATATAAACGCACATTTTCTGGAAGCCTTTGCATAGATATGCAATGTTAAATATCTAGCCTTTATCTATTAATTCTATTTTCCATTTTTAATTTTTAATTTTTAATTTTTATATTTTCAGAATGCTGCTTGTTTGGATAGTGATATCATCTATGATCGAGACTTTGACTATGATTACTTTGGTTTCAAAACCCTTGAGAGGTCTTACCTACTGAAAGTGCAAGGAAAAGTTGTGGAAAGGCCTTAACACGTTGATGAGGGTCGCTGTTTGAATTCACAAGGATGATATTGATTCGGCCATCAAAACATACCATAAGATGTCTCAGCGGTGGTTCACCCATGCATCTCCCCCCCTTTTCAATGCAGGAACTCCCAGGCCTCAAGTATGTTTGTAATGTTCTTGTGATTATTCCTTCTCTTTTCCCTTCTAATTGTAATACGAGGGGTACTATGGTTAACTGAGGTCGCCTGATTTAAATGCCTGGTTTGGTTGGTAAGAATTCGATTGTTTTTGTGATGTCACTTGGCAGTTGAGTAGCTGCTTCCTTGTCTGCATGAAAGATGATAGCATTGAGGGTATATCTGGCACCTTGAAGGAGTGTGCTGTTATCAGCAAATCAGCTGGAGGAATTGGTGTCTCAGTTCATAAAAATCGTGCGACTGGCAATTATATTCGAGGAACAAATGGGACATCTAATGGCATTGTTCTAATGCTACGTGTATTTAATGATACTGCACGTTATGTTGATCAGGGGGGAGGCAAGAGGAAGGGTATGTTTACGATGGTTTATCAAATGTACTTTTTTAAGAAGTGTCTTGTTCTAATATACTATACCCACTTGTAGGTGCATTTCCTGTGTAGTTGGAGCCGTGGCATGCTGACATATTTGGGTCTCTGGATCTAAGAAAGAATCATGGGAAGATATGGTTACATGGGGCTGTTTCAAGCTAACCTGAGGCAATGTTGTTTCTCCATTAGCTGCAAAGATATCTTTACTTATTCCATGTATATGATGTTACATTTCCATTTAAATTGAGCTATCATATAATGTATTTTCTGTGTAGAAAAATTTCACTGCTTAATGATAATGTTGTAAACATTTATTCTTGTAGGAGCATCGTGCACGAGATCTCTTTTATGCTCTTTGGGTGCCCGATCTGTTCATGGAAAGAGTCCAAAGTAATGGAGAATGGTCATTGTTTTGTCCTAATGAGGCGCCAGGTTTGGCAGATTGTTGGGGTGAAGAATTTGAGAAATTATATGCTAGATATGAAAGGGGTATGTGCAATTTCTCTTGCTTTTATTTGGTTTTGTTAAATGTCTTGTGGGTTTACTGTTTTTATTTACTGGCTTTATTTGCTTTTTACAGGGCAGGCAAAGAAGGTTGTCCAAGCACAGAATCTGTGGTTTGAAATTTTGAAGTCCCAGATTGAAACGGTAACCTCTTACATGCTATTCAAGGTCATCCATTGATCTAAATTTGACTTTTATGTTGTTTGTTTCTTAATTTGTGCAAAATATACTAAAATTCTTTTTCTATCCTGTTCTTCCAGGATAGTTGCAACTGGAAAAGCAACCAGCATAGTCTTGGTACCATCAAATCTTCAAACTTGTGTACCGAGATAATTGAGTATACAAGTCCAACAGAGACTGCTGTACGCAATCTGGCGTCAATTGCTCTTCCACGATTTTTCAGAGAGAAGGTGGGGTGTACTCGGGAAGCATGTTTCACACTTTTACCTGTCTTTTGGTTTAAGAATTCCTCATTATTGATTCAACATTTGTTATTTGGTAATTGTAATAGGGGGTTCCCTTGGAGTCCCATCCATCTAAGCTTGTTGGTAGCAGAGGATTTAAGAATTGGTTTTTTGACTTTGAGAAACTAGCTGAGGTTTGGATTCTTAATACCAAATTTGTTTAGCATAATAGCATCTTGATATATTGCCTGCAACTTGACTCTTCTTGTGTTGCGGGTACAGGTATGTGTGATAGTTACTTATAACCTGAACAAAATAATTGACATCAACTACTACCCTGTTGAGAATCCAAGAAGGTCAAATTTCCGACATAGGCCAATTGGTATAGGAGGTCAGGGTCTTGCAAGACACTTTTATCTTGTTTGGCATGGCATTTGATTCACCTGAGGTAACCCTTATTTCTGGACATTTGCATCTGTAACCTTAGCTTGACACGTTTAGGTTAATAGTTGATTTGGCTGTGAACTGCAGGCTCAACAATTGAACAAAGGCATATTCGAGACCATATACTACCATGCTCTTAAAACTTCCTTGGAGTTAGCTGGCCCCTATGAAACATATGATGGGAGTCTTGTGAGCAAGGTACAAGTGAAAATGAAGTTGATTTTGGCTTAGCCTAAGATTAAGGAGAGTAAAGAAGGACCGAAGGTCAATACTAGTGCTAATAGTTAATTGGTATTATATTTTTTTTTCTTTTTCTTTTTCTTTTTTTCTTTTTTCTGGCTTTTAGATACAAGTCGGATATAATGAGTATTATATTGCTTAAATTAATATGGACTATCTATCAATGTTAGTTCCCACTTATGAAAAGGATCGAAGTGTCATGACATCAAATTTGTTACAGAACATGTGCACTGTGACGCAACGAGGAGTTTTGATAACAATATAGATGTGCTACTTTAATTAAATAGTAAGACTATTCATTCGATAAAGGCCTTTATCTTCCTCCAAATTTCTCTGTAGATTGCTAATTCTTTAGTTTCTTGAAGATAACTCGCCTTATAATAGCTTTATCATAATCCAAACTATGTTAAAATCCTTTTGTGCTTTTATTGTACCAAAATAATTATGTCATTAAAATGTAAACAGTGAAGTTCTTAGGCTTGCTTACTACTTGATATCCCCTGTCAAGCCCAATAATACATCTAGCAACCTATTGATGGAAAGAGTTAAATTCATGACTTGTTCTAATATCACTTACTTGGATTTTCCTACCTTTATATAGTACTTAAAACAATTATTGTTACTAAAACATGTATGTTATTCCTTAAAATCTATAATGACAGCATGTTTGCTGGCTCCTTAATCTTGAAAGCCCAATTTCACTTCTCCTTAAAAGGCCTCACTAGAGAAAGAGAGATGTTAAAGACTTATAAGACACCTCACACGTGTCAATTTCTCCAATATGGGAAGGGTGTCCAATTCTTTCTTACAATCTGAATTTCGTGAACTCTTATTTACTGAATGAATAACTGGCCCAACTATATGATTGAGTTGGCATGCATGAAAGAAGACTCAGCTTCGACATCTTGAAAGCACAAGCTTGCTTTTCTCTATAAGGCCTTATTGAAGTTTAAAACTTGTAAGGTACTTTGCAGATGCCAATTTCTCTAGCAAGGAACGGGGTGTAAAATACTTAACACTACCACTGAACATACTAGCCTATGATTTCAATTTAGTTGGTTTCTTTCAAAATGGATTAAAAGATAAAATGGCGTTTGTTGACTCCAAAAGAGGGGAAAGAAAAAAGGATCCATGTTGCAATGGCTTGTCCAAGAAGCTGACAAAAAAAAAAAAATTGAAGCCTTGCTATGTTACCTCTTAGACAGGAGAGGATTAAAATAAAAGTTGGGTGTCTTGTGTATTAGCCTTGACTTAATAAAAGGAGAGATTTGGAAAAGGTAATGGTTCTTACCTGTTATTCTAACGCTAAAAAGTTCTTCCAGCACTCAAAGATAAGGAATCCAAGATAATGCTCCCATCTAACTTGCCATTAAAGCACGCCACAAATGCTCCCTAACTCCTCATCTGTGTTGGCTGCAATTAAATATCGTTCTACTTACACAAGGCAAACAAAAGTGGATTGTGGACCATTCTCTGTTTCCCCCCTTGATTAGCCATAACTAGTTCCCCACCAGGATTTTACATTAATAGATGAACCATTAATGGTCTGGTCACTACAGAACCCCGCCTCCGTAAGTTTACAGTCTTTCTTGCATTATCAGACAACAGACATAACACTAAATTGATGTGTTTGCAAAGATGTTGCTGAGCATTAGAATTCTGTCAATATATTCTTTATCCATATTATTCGACATTCTCTTTCGAAACCCATAGTTGTCCTTCCACAGTAGAATATGATGAAGAGCGTGAAAAATAATGGCTCCAAAAGACAGTCTTCACAAGACTCGCCTTAAGCTGTTCGGAAAGGTTCTGCCTGACACGAGAACCAAGCAAAAATCTCGTCTGCCTAGCCCAAGCCTAGTTGTGGTGGACGGCAGCTTTGGCCCAAGCCTAGGAAATGGACAATGTTGATTTTAGAAACATGATGTAAAACACTTCGGGTCTGCATTTTTTACCAAAAATTAAAAAGACAACAGAAGAAAATTTATACCCCATCTCAGTTATAGTGAAGTCATGAGAAATGTTAGCCTCAAATAAACTTCCAAAGGATCACCTACCCTTTCCCAGGAAATTCATTTTCTATGACAGGGCTATTTAGGGACCTTGGCCTGCGATCCCCAATTGGGGTTTAGACAGATGACAGCAACACTCCTTTTCAACTCTTAGCCTCCTAAACTAAGACAATAAATCTAAGCTGATAGACTATTTAATATGAATTGTTTAGTACATAATGGACATGTAAAATAAAACATGCTTAAGCATTAGAGATTGCTAAATTGTTGATGAGTGATATAACACTGTATTGACACGATGTCCCAGAAAGCAACCCTTGGTCACCTGCAACCTTCTAAATTGCCTCTATTTACGATAAGCCTCGATATCCGGTATTGGCTTTGGTGGCTTGTTCTTCTTTTGCTCATATTTGGTATATGAATATCACACACCACCCGCAGTGTTGATGACGAATCCCGTCACGTTCAAAGCATGAACTTGAACACCACCCACCTAACACAAAACCAAGGGTCTAAGGCCAAAAAAATAAATAAATAGATAGTCAAAACAAAATGAAAGCATGTACGAGATGTTGTGCCTAAACATACTAATTTTATTTTGCAAATTCTCTTACAAATATTAAGGCAGGAATCAAAAGGAATTTTTAATGCCCTCAAAGATTTTGTAATATGGGATGGCTGTTCAAAAATATCAAACTTTAATTCCCTGTATCTAACTTCTGAATGGCAAAAAGAACCAAATCGTAATCCACGCAAACCGTTGATCCAACCCCTTTAAGAACATGGTAAAGTTAGGAACAACGAAACCAAAGTTATAATTATGTTATGGTATTAAGAGTTATTGGACCCGCCTCATCAATAAGGATTTCTCCTTTTGGATCAATGGTTAAGTCTATAATAATTGGTATCGGAGCCAAATACCACATCCTGAATTTAAATCCTGGTAGGTAACTGGCATCTGTCGAGGACGTTGGATAAAGGAACCATTGGGATATGTTGTGATATTAAGAGTTATTGGGCATGCCTCCATAACAAGGAGTTCTCCTTTTGAATCAATGGTTGGATCTATAACATTAGCCATCTTAGTTCTACCTTTTGGCCACCCTAGTTGAACCCTATAAACAATTTTGAGAAATCCCAAGAAATGAGACCCAACGCGCATAACCACTTAACCCCTAACATCAAATCTTCAATTATTATCCTTAAGGATGTCTCATGACATATAAAATAAAGCTCAAGTTATTAAGCACAAGACATATAAGTTCATTAGAACCATAAGATATATTCTTTGATAACCATGTGTCACTTAGAGAGAAATAATTGGACTAACAAAAAGGAATAACACAAAAGGCATATTTAGATGATGTTCTTTAGTTGTCGCACTATCATATTAAATCCATATCAGTAGAGTTAAGGACTCTTGTGACCATGGAAGGCCTAGTCTTGCTTTCAAGATGTGGTGATTAATAGTTTAAGATTATAAAATGGGATCAATTTTTAAGAATTGCCTCTAGATCAATATAAAGTCATATATAAATAATTGTTTTCAAAAATTAATTATTTTGATAACTATTATTTTCATTGCCTTTTAATATAACACAACTGAAAAAGTGTTAGCTTAATTTTGTTAAGCTCGTTGATGTAAGTTTAGATCAATGAGTTTTGTGAGATTCACTTTGATGAACTCTAAATTGATCTAATTAAGTAAGATATGTGAGTTCTTTAAGAATATTGGATTATGTAGATTCATATTTTTTTATGATGATAACATATTTGAATTGATATTTAGATTAATATTTGTATAGACTTATATCTATTTTTATTGGAAGAAAATACGCAAAAAATTCATAATATAAATGCAATCCATCAAGTTCAGTCCGAACATAAATCCAACTCGTCAAAAAGAAGCTCGGCCCAACTCTATAAATTGAACAATAATTTATCTTCAATGTAAATTAATTCAACTTCTAATAAAAAATTAACTCATAAATTAAGAGCAATCCATTCATATTTGATAATTATTCAAAATAACTTTTATATTCTCTGACAATATGAAAATTGGAACCCGAGCGAGTTAAAATTAAGCACCGATGCCATATCAATTCTCGTGGGAGCTCGTTGGACGTGCATAATGGTGGATCGATCCGCCTTCTTGAAACTGGCTGAGGTCAATAGTTAGAGTTCCTTGAGCGGGTACAATCTCGTCGGAGCTTGCCGGAGGTGCATAATGGTGGACCAATCCCTGTTCTTGGAACTGGCTAAGGTTAATTCCCTGAGTGGAGATGGTTGGCAAAGGGCTACCTTGTGCTAAGGATTCAGGCTGCATAACTTGCTGCGGGGGAGGACGCTGACTCCTCTGTTCTGGGCCTTCTCCATTAGCATAGCCATGGACATATATTTGAGTAGAACGGCAGAGCGGGCACGTTGGCTTCCGCAACAGCCATTTATCGAGGCATTCAGGATGAAAGATGTGTTTACAAAACGGAATCTTCTTCACTGTCTCCTCCTCTTCGAACTCACCTAGACAAATCACGCAATCTTTCAGACAACTTGCTTCCTTGATATAAGTAAATACTGGCAAAGCTTGGATCATCTCCTTCGATAAGGGATGAGGTGTGGAGAAGAAATTGCCAGTGCTGCTACCAGACGGATGCCATTCTGGTATCCCACTCGCGGACTGAAGCCTCTCCGGTGTTCGTTCTCGTCTGCTGTCGGAGAAGAAATTGCCAGTGCTGCTACCAGACCCATGCCGTTGTGGTATCCAACTGATGTCTCTCAGGCATTCGTCCTCCTCCCGATTGTAAATGCAATCATTCTCCGTACTGTAAATGCAAAAGCGATATACAATGACTAATAGCGCGGTGCCGCCGTAAATGTAGACAAAGGCCCAGGGGAAATCTGAACTGGGCGAGGAACCTTTGGACGGCGGCCGTGGAATCGATGCAGCAGGGGAAAAGGAATTTGTGAGGGACTGAAAAAGAGGAGGGAGCAATGGGGTTGCGTTGGGCGCATTGCTGGAGGATAGAAGCAGTTTGCGGTGGTGGAATTCCATCGTGAAACTCCGTAGGATTTCTCCAGCGAAGATTTTGTGTTTCCTTCTAAGAGGGGATCCTTATATATAGTTGTTGAATCAGATTCGAAGTAGAGTCCTAATCAATTATTAATCCCATTAAGTAATTCGAAGATTGGATTTATTTTTGTAATTCAAATGAAATTTTAAGTGTTTGAAAATGTAAACTATGTGAAACATATATAATAAGACATGAAATACTGTAAAGAAAAATAAACAAGATCAATTAAGAGAAAAAAAAAAAAGCAAAAGGATAATTTTATGACCAAACTAATAATTTTTCTTAAGTAACTAATTGAAGAACTTGATGAGAGTTTCTCTTTGAAACTTATTTAAATTCTAATATGAAATTTTTATATTGAAATCATGAAAGGGACAAAAGTTTACTCATAATTCATTAAAAAGTTGAATAATAGAGCTTTTAGATACTTTTGTCAAAATTTGATAACAATAGAAGAACTTAAAAGTTGAAAGAATCCTCATTTGGCTTAAATTCTTGTTTAGGTAAAATTTAGGATTACTAGCAATAATCTTGAGACTCTTCCACTTCTATTTTGTTACAACATGACCATCTTAATTGAAATCTAAAACAGAATTTTTCATGATATTGAAGAAAAGAAAAAAAATAAAAGAAAGAAAGAAAAAAGAGACAATTCAAAGAATATAAGAGTTTTTGGCATTTAGAACATGAAAAAGATTTTATTAATGTTGGGAAATTTATGCAAATCAAACACATATAAAAAAAATGCAATCTTATATAATTAGTGATAATCATAATCTTTAAATGAGAAAATTGATAAAAAAAAATTATAATTTCTTATTTTGATTACTTTTCTGAAAGTAACAAATATAAATTTTAGACATATGGATATTGAACCTTTTTAATTTATATTATTAAATTTTGTTTCCTCCAATAATCTTAGGACTTGAAGTTGTAAATTTGTAAAAATACTTCAACATCAAAGTGAGATCTAAAACATCAGACAATAAGATACTATCAAACAATGTCTATGAAGAGAGAAATTTATGATAGAGGATTGCCCTCTCTTTTTCAATGCATTAATGGAAACATAAAAGAAGAGTATTTAAATATCCATGTCATGCACATTTCCTGGCAATATATATATCCTACATTATAGCATGGTAGTTGTCTATAACGAAGTAAAAGATTGCATGCATGACATATATTATTCATGCTCGTTGATTCTTAATTATTGATTTATACGTTATTTATGACTTACATACATTATTTATGCACGATCTTTGTCTTGTCTATGCCAAACATGACGGAGGAGATCTCTTGGTTTCGTTCTTTAGCCAAGCCCATATGAAGCCCACGCATGGAGCTAAGCAAGCAAATCTCCCGACCCCCAGCCAACTCAGTTATGGGCTGTGATATTTCTCCACCTATGGACCGGTCCGCTCGTTAAACTCCAAATCCTCATATGCGTCAACCAACTGAGCCTACTGAATCTTATACAATACCACCGTGTCCATACAATTCCCAACAATTTTCACTCACACTATACCTGCACAGCAATGGAATCAAGAATGTAATCCATGACAGCACGAGCCTACATAGAGAGTATCTCTCCCAAATCATGGATCTAAGAAATGGAAAAAGAGATGGATATCCCATATATATAGATAAGCCGCACCGAAGCCAATCAGTGTAGTCTAGGGAGACATTGAAAGAAAAAGGTTGGTGGTGGAGAAGCAAAGAAGCGTAGTCGAAAAGAAAGGAGTATCAACAATTTATTATATAAGGTAAAGTTTTTTTTTTTTTTCAATACTAGCAAAAAGGCATCATTACATAGTACCACCTAGAATCAAATTATTGTAAAAGATGTGAAACTCAAGCATACCATTTTTGTGTTGTCTCCTATCCTCTCCAGAAATGAGTTAGTTTATGATAATAGTATGAATGGGAATGTAAGTATCTGTAGTATGAATTGAGCAAGGAATCATGAAAATAGTTGTATGTTCTTGTGACCATCACTTCTTCAATCTCCTTACAAATGCTCAAATTTTTCCATAAAACTAATGGCAATTGTAACAGAGTTAATATAAATTAAAAGTTTATATTGCTTTATCATCATAGTTGTATTCTTGAACCTTAAAACTATGATCTCTACTAGGATGGAAGATATAAAGAAATGCATTTAGAATCCATTTTTAGTTTTCCCTTGTAAATGTACATTTAGAATCCATAAAGAGAAAAGCCAGTTTTCCCTTGTAAATGTAGAGTACATGATGATTTTTAAGTTGAAAGAAGACTCATCTCTAATATCATCTTGAAAGCGCAAGCCTACTTTTCTCTTAAAGGCCTCATTGAAATTCAAACTTAAGTACTTTATAGATGCCAATTTCTCTAGCATGGGGCCAAGTGTCGAATACTTAGCATGGAACCAAGTGTCGAATACTTAGCATGGGACATTACCACCAAGCATTATAGCCTATGATTTCAATTTCGTTGTTTTGTTTCAAAATGGGTTAAATGATAAAACGGTGCTTGTTGACTCAAAAGAAGGAGAATGAAAAGAGGATGCCATGCTGCAGTAGCTTGTCCAGGAAGCTTTAAGCCTCTGTTATGTTACCTCTTAGACAGGAAGGGATTAAAGTAAAAGTTGGGTGTCTTGCATATTAGCCTTGACTTGATAAAAGAAGGAAAGATTTGTGAAAGGCAGTGGTTCTTACTTCTTATTGTGACACTAAAAAGTTCTTCCAGCACTCACAGATAAGGAATCCAAGACAGCCCCACACGCGCAACATCCAACTTGCCATTAAAGCACACCACAAATGCTCCCTAACTCTCATTTATGTCGGCTGCAATTAAATATCGCCCACCTTACATAAGGCAAACAAACAAAAGAGGATTGTGGACCATTCTCTGTTTCGCCCCTTTATTAGCCATGTAACTAGTCCCACCACCACCCCCATCAATGGTCTGGTCACTACAGAATCCCATACCTCCGTAAGTTCATTGACATGTATGCAGAGATATTGTTGAGCATTAGAATTCTGTCAGTAAATTTATTCTGCATATTATTCGACATTCTCTTTCAAAACCCATTGTTGTCCTTCCGCATTAGAACATGATGACGAACGTAAAACGTAATGGCTCCAAAAGACAGTATACACAAGACATGTCTTAATTTGTCCGGAAAGGTTATGTCTAAAGCAAGAACCAATCACGGATCTCGTCTGCCTAGCCCAAGCCTAGTTCTGGTGGACAACAGCTTTGGCCCAATCCTAGGATCAGATGACGCATTAATCAAAGCTACACTTGATTTTGCTCACACAAGATCTGGCAAACATTAATCGCCTACAGTGAGAAGAAAGAAATGGACAATGTTGATTATATAAACACGATAAGTGATACAACACAGTATTTGCATAATGTCACAGAAAGCAACCTTTGTTCACCCGCAACCTTCTAAATTGCCTCTATCTACCGTTGCATCCACCTGTGTATGTCAACTTATCACGTGAAAGAAGAAAACTAAATGTTGCAACTACAAAGAAGTTATCTATTTTGTGTTCGAAGAATTGAAAAGGATTCCAAACTTGTTTGTGCTTGTATCATTTGTACACAAGATTTATTGGTTATCTAGTTTGGTTGGAAAATTTATTATCTGCCACAAGAATAATTCACATGCTTCTTTCCACCTATCAAACTTCTGTGGTGAAACAAGTCAATTCTTCCAGCGATAATGAAGTTTTGCCACAGCAAAATTTGAGATTTCAAAATCCAGATTTCTCCCGATTATCTTAGATGGATTTTTATATTTTTGTCTTCTTACAAGTAAATGCTGTAATCATCCAGCTTCTAACTTATCATTGTCTTTACTTCGACATGGTTTTATTGTTTTAACTTTGTTCATTTGGAGCTACTCTTTACAACGCTATTTATGGTTGATTCTGGATTTAATCCAGGAAAGTGGCATTCTTTACCATCTAAGTGAACTGCTGGGTGGTCAACCGCATCAATTATGGAAAATGCCTCCTGCCCTTGCAGCAGCTGCAATTCCACTCTGGTACTCCAATAAATCCCCTATGGAATGTGTGCATGAGAGATCAATGTGTACCAGTTCATTTTACTTGTCTAGAGGTGCATTAGAACAACTTCTGCCAAGGGCCTTGTATTGTTGGGTGGTGGTTGTGGTGTTTCCATATTCAAAGAGACAATAGTTGTGTTTCCATGGGATCCAGACATCTCTTCTAAACAGCCCTGAACAAACTTTATGGCATTCTTGTTTTACTTTCTTTGCATCTGAATATGATAATAACTAATGTCACAGGTCGCCATTGTTAAGGTTGTACATGAGTGAAATGGAGACTCAATTCAGAGGAGATTTTTCAATAATGAGGTTTTGAATTTATTTATTTATTTTTTCCCCCTCCGTGTGTAATGTGTTTCCATATGTTTGTTCCTTCTGAAATAAAACTTCCATTTCTGCTAAAATTTTGATTGTTTTTATTATGTAGATGCTGCAATTGTACTCAAGATATGAAGGAACATAATACCTGTGAGTACATTTAATGACAACCTCATTTTACTTTTTCCCTCCGCTGCTTCATAGAGAGACATCAAGCTGTTCTTTGTAGTTTGTCATGGTTTAGGAATCTTGTAACAAATATTTATAGGTTGAACATCTCAACATGTGATTTCGCGTTAGGTGCCAACGTTGCAATAGCCAGCAGATTAAGTGGAACTTAGGACATAGTAGCAACCATCTATTTTTTTAACACTCATGATATATTTTGAATACTGTTTGGTCATTGAAATTGTAATAGTGATTGCAAGCGGACTTGATGAGATTTCATGTTCATGAACACTTCCACCTTCTAATAGTTGCTTGGCTCATACTACATATCTTTGAGAGAAACTAAAATTGAAACTTAGGCGTCATAAACACTTTAGTTGTGTGCATTACATTTTGATCATACTCCAGTTTGCTTTAGCTTAGCACAATGAAATAGTGGAAATTGCCTGCAACCTGTGCTGGGCTTGGTTGTCCATTTGAAGTTTAGGTGAAGAGGTAATGTATGTAGAGCTGCCTTAATTATTCATTATTGTTAACACCTTAAGAAGAATTGCATTTATGCCATGGTGTATAAGAGTTGGCACTAGTTAATCAAATCTGTAGATGTAAAAGACCCTGGATTCTAAGTCACACGCATGCAGACAAAACAATTCATCTAATATTCCTACTCAGTATCGTTCTCATAAATTTTCGTCTGAAAAAGGTGTGCCACATGCTTTGGTAGTTTGAATGGCTTTAATCAATGTTCTAGAATCAGTTATCAGAGAGAGAAATTTACTGCTAAAGATGTACGAGAAATTAAATGTGATCTATTCTCAGGTGAACTTGCTGAGAGAATTTGGTGCCTCTACGTCATTCATGTTTGGGGCTCTCCTCTATTGCACGGTGCAACTACTGCTCCATAGGTGGCTAGTTTACTTTAAGAAGCAAATTTGACACACTTGTACGTAATTCTTGTTTTCTCAAACATGGAAGACTGGCAGACTTGTTTTTGTGAGGACTTTTTCTATTGTTTTGTTAATATTTTTCGATTAAATTCCTTCCCTTGGAAAAGTGCAGAATTTTAGATATAAGAACCTACGAGATGAAAAATAGTGCTTCCATTTGCAAAATAGTGTGATGGTGTATGTATTGTGTTGGATCCTATATATTCCAACATATTGCCTAGGAGTGATTGTGCAGAGCAAAAGGTTGTTTAAAAGGCTGGAAAACTATTGGTACATATAATTCGAACTTGTTTAAATATTAAAAGTATGAATAACTTGCTAAGTCCCTTGTTTAAATGATGTTGATAAGAAATTACCTAAAATAGTTTGAATTTTGTACACAGAACTGGAAGCTTATTTACTAATTCTAGTAGATTACGCATCTCAGATTCTGTCTCTATACTCTAGTTATTTGTTCTGTCTTTGTTAGGCGGACTAGGTACCCGTTTTATATGGCTAAAATTGAGTTTGAGGAAGTTAACATTTGGAGGAAAATAGTAGGTGTCTTTTCGTATTTGTAAAAAGTCATTTATTGGGCCTAACTTCGCTTTTTTCTTTGTCATCCTTAGATGAGATATGTTTGGATGTCTTATCTAGAATTATTTACTTCATAAAAATATCTCTCTCTTTCTCTCTCTTACATCTAATCTACACATTTTGATGGGCCTTTTCTGTTAAAAAACTGTGATCTAATTTGCAGTGGAAAAGCCAAAAGTTAAACTTTTGATGAATGTGCTTAACCAGGCAGTTCTTTGGCATTTTTAGGTGTGGACGGCATAGTTTTTCACGTAACCGAAAAGTTAATCTTACTTTTTTTCCTAGTGATGCTTCTGGGAATGTATAAATATTGGAGTGAAACAGAAGGATGACCACAAATGACAAACGGTGCCATCTTTTTTCAAGGCTATCCATTCCAAAAAGTGCTTTATCTCCACTACTGATGCTACATCACTAGATTCAAATCTTCGACACCCTCCCCAAGTTGGGGCCCTTCTGACCAGGGAAGGTCATAAAGTGTAGTTGGATGAGCTGTTGATGATGCTTATCTTTTTCAAATAGGAAAGTTAGATGCAACATGTGATACCTGTCAACGAGATTTGACTCTCGAAAGTGAAATTTCTCATGTTGTCTCTTGGTTATATAATCTCTGTGGTTCATCACCCCAAACCATTCAAACTCTTCTTCAAGCAATATACAGGTGTTGGTGGGAAGCAAGCTCAAAATGAAGATGTCAAGACTCTCTACCTTTAGAAGGATCCAGTTTTTGAAGATAGGGAAGAGAATTGCTAGCTCTGGGCATGCCGTCTCCCTTGTGAGTGCCAAGAGAAGATCGTTGATGGATTGTTGCCATGGATCATATGCCTTCAGGCAGTTGGTCGAGAAGGTCAAGTCACAATGGAAGCAAACTCTGGGTTCGCAAAGGAGCAGATCTCTCTACAGCTATGACATCCATAGCTATTCTCTGAACTTTGATGATGGTTTCCTTAGATGAGTGTCTCTGATATCATGGTTGCCATGATTTTTTTCTTTTCTTTTTGAATAAGCAATGAACAGTTCTAAGGTTTTCAATTGTTTCAGAGGCAATTTATACGCCAGGATAGCTTGATGTTGGGATTCTTTTCTTTGAATAACTGAATTAGTAGCATGGCAGATTGTATATAATCCTTCAAGCTTCACTACTTTTAGAAGTGTAATTTATTCATAGCCCTTTCGCTGGTATGATTTGTTGCTTTGCAAGAAGGATTAAAACCTGGGAATCTCTGTGAAGTTCTGAGATGTTGCCTGCAAGTTTATTTTTCTTTTTCTTTTTCCTATTATTTAAGCTTAACTCTACTAGCAATCCTAAGCTAGCCCCAATTACTTAAGAATTATGTATTTCAAATAGTAAAGCATATGATCCGTATTATTAAAAGAGATATTGGCATATTCGGATCCTTGACAAGGGAGAATTTTATGTCAAGTTTCTAAGATTCCCTTAAGATGCTTTACCACTTTGTTAGCTGGCACCGCTGTATACTGTGCATGCCCTTTAAGAAAAGGAGATCAGTCTTCCTTTCCTTTTGAAAATACCCAGAAAAAGAAGAAGAAAGAAGAAAACAGCATATTGGCTCTAACACTCGAACATCATTAGGGGAAGGTTTCAAAGCTCTGGGTTTGATTACAAAAGATGGCGCCTCTTTTTTTTTATTTTATTTTTTATTGTTCCTTTCGTTAAAACTAAGATTGGAATGGGTATCATTTCCCTAAAAGTGTGTGACCATCAAGAAGATTTTTTGGCTACTATTGTTGAACTTGAATTTGATTATGATAACATATAATAGTTAATAAAAGTAAGATCGTTTTTCCAATCACAAATAAGATTTAATAGGTAGAAGACACTGTTTCTAACAGTATACAACAAAACTTCCATATTTCTAGGGATTGCAGATTATCAGGATCTAAAGGGACTGCAAGCATTTTATATCTTCGCTTTTTGGGGTGGTATGCTCATCAATCTTCTATCCTCGACAAAATGAAAAGCAAAAGAAAAAGGGCAGACTCGAATAAGCGGAATGGGTGGCATCTCTAATAGCTTTTTGGTGGGATCCGCCACCATGAAATGATGTGTCCTTGTTGAAAAGATAGGCACTAAAGCACCACCACTACCACCAAAATCTTATTCGAAACTTGTGGGAGGAGGCAGGAAGAGACCTCTCAAGTTAAAATTGAACCAAAAAGTTATACAATTGAATATTTGTCAATACATGTTAGTTCAGTGTTAAATTAATATGGCATGAGATTTTTGGTCCTAAGTTTGGTATTTAAAATTGAGTTAAAAGTTATATGATTGAATATTTGTTAATATTTGTTAGTTCAATATTAAGTTAGTATGGTAAGGGACCTTTTGGTTCTAAGCCTAATATTAGATGCCTAAATTTAGGTGTGCGTATAAATAAAAAAATATCAATACCTACCTCTTGTATAAATAAAAGATTTTTTTTTTCTTTTGTGTCAAATAGGGAGAAGTTTTAAGGGAATGAGATGTCAAATCTAATACTTAACCAACTAATGAACTATTAACTTATTGACAATATGTATTTGAAAGTAACTTATAAAAAAAAAAAACCTCTACATATAAAAACGCATCATGTCAATAATATAGAACACATAATAGTTCAACATGTCCCCTTGTTTAGAGAATAGAATAACACTTTTCGAGAGAATCCACTCAGATCTAAGTGCGGATCATATTTTTCATTTGAAATTTTAACTCTAGTACACTATTAGAAGGCTCCCCTACTATTTCTCCGCAATTTATTGCATCTTCCACTCCATTTCTGCTTTGAATCCGCCTTCACCCACTTGATTTTAACAGATCAATAAGTCGTGTTCTATGAAAATGTACCCTTTTTTTTTCTTGGCAAGAAGAAAGTGTGATATTAGATAATGGTAGTCAGGACATACATGAAGCTGAAATGTCACGAAAAAAGTTGCACCTTATCTCAAGTTTTCTTTTTTGTGTTTTTCGATAAAATAATGCATTTGTCTTTGGGCTGAGACAGGGGGGTTTCCTATTCCTTTGACTGGTAATGACTTCGAATGTCAAATGGATGAGTGCTTTAAGGCTTATGCTTTTGAGGGAGTTCTGGGGTAGCTAAGTAAAACTGGGTGCTGATTTTGGGTTCCATTTGCGGGAAACATGAATAAAATGTTAAGAATCGGTCGCTTAAAAGTAGCTTTGCCTAAAGACCCCTTATGAGAAATAAGAGTTCTCTTGTTTGTGAACGGGTCAAAATGTTTTACCATACTTGATGTAAGATATGTACTACGGCAACTTTGAGAGTCACAAAATCCCCCCACACCCAAGAGCCAAAAACTAGGATGCTTTCTGTAGGTTTTTAGTTGGTGTGCATTACTACCATTATAGGGTGGAAATCATATACTAAACCAGTAGTAAGTGATTGTAAAACTGACACATTGTTCATTAACTAAATCTACTCCTTTCGCGAGCATGTAACTTCATTTTGGATTTCAGGTTTGTTTAATCCTTGCGCATTTCGTATTTTCTTATTCCTTGCATGGTTATTTCACTGGTTAAATCGAAGATGGCTTTCTTTGATTCGCAGGATTTCTCCAGAATTTGGCCGTGAGTTCGGGGTCTAATTGTAGCTTGTTTGATTTGATGTTGTCACTAAAGTGACGCAGAGGCTCTTTTCTGTATCTTGGCTTTATCGGGTTTCGTTGTTTAGCCATGGAAAACCGTATTGATTCAGCAGAAACGACTCCATTTTTTAGGTTCTTATATTTTCACATGTAGTTATACTGTTCCTTGGGTTGCTTAGTTTCAATTCAACCATTTGCTGGATACTTTAGGAAAATATGAAATTGTGGTAATGGACTATCTCTGGTAGACTGGATGTAATGAATTTGTCGCTAAATGATGGAATGGCTGACCAACATAGTAACATTATGAAGAATATCACTTATTTTCAAGGCTCAGAGCCGATAACATCAAATGTGATCAAGAAAGAGCTCCCAGGCTAGTTGTTTATTCGTATAAATCTTTTTATGCAGTTTGTACATGCTGGAGGTGATAAAGTTTGGGTTACTTTCTCCTTTTAGGTTCATCCAGATCTTTTTCTTGACCTTGAATTGCAATGTCTCAATTTAGTAGTGTAACCACCAGGCAAAGGTTTCTTACGTGGATATGCTTGCAAGTATTATACAACTAATTGATAATAGACATTCCACATTATTTGTAACACTGGGCCTAATCTTCTTACTTAGAGAGCCTAGCTTGTTGTCAAAACTCTATACAATCATCTAGTCAATTAACTTGACTTGCATACAATATTTGCATACAAACAGCCAGTGACTATTTTGACAATCTGCATTCTTGATTAACTAATAGATTTGTCGTAGTGCATTTGACTAAATATAAAGTTTAAATCTATGGTATTATGGTATATCGATTTTGAGTTGTTTGTAATGATGATTACTAATGATCATGGACGAGCTTAATCAACCGAAAGACTATCTAGCTCATTTACTTGTTGACTTGTTTTGTATTGCTTGAAGGAAATTTACTTGAGAAAGCTTCGTTTGTAGATGCAATGTGAAAAGTGTGGATGGGAAGGGTAGGTTTTGTGAGGCTCTACCACATATGCATGTTTCATGGAGAACAAAATGGAGACAAGAGTCTAGTTTTATTGACTCAAACTTTAAACTATTTTATACTTTGTGCAGCAAAATTGTAAAATACATCCGGTGTCGTTATTCTCGATTATAGTTAAATGGTTAGTTTTTCCATTCATATAAATTTAGAAGTCGTTGTTCCACCTAATATTGTTTAGACTGAGGGTGACTTATGGGCAGCACTTGCGACATAGTTTATTATAGGTGAATATAAATACTGTTTGTTCCTAAACCATAGTTATACTATCTATTTTACTGACTTGAGGAAACTTTTCATCACAGTTGGCTGTTTATAACTCTGGACTACTATATCATTACAGTTGATCTGCAGCCTTGTCGTATAGGATTGCTTCTATGGCCATGGTTTTCATCAATAAGGTCGTACTTATGCAGTACGCAAATTCAATGACCCTCCTTACCCTGCAGGTATGCCTTTGGAAAAGTAAAATAGAGTGCTTACTCTCACTTGTTTTGTATTGATTGTTTGATTGACTATTGATAGTGGATTTTGTTTGCTGCAATTCATTATCTTAGCAATTGGCAACTGCATTGCTTATACACTGTGGTCGAAGAATTGGATACACCAAATCCAAATCCCTGGATATGTCAACGGCTAAAAAGCTCCTCCCAGTTTCCCTGTTTTACAATGCCAATGTGGCATTTGCACTGGCAGTCTAAAAGGAGTTAATATTCCAATGTTTATTGCGATAAAGAGACTCACACCACTTGCTGTCCTGATCTCTGGACTCATTTCAGGAAAGAGAAGACCTACAACACAGGTATGTGTGGCTAATATTTCAATTACCAAGTGCGTCAACTGGCCTATTTGCTTTATCTATGTGGAATTTCTTGGGGTTTACCAATTCATTCCATAACACCTACAGAAATGGAGGAGACAGATGTATGCATTTGAGGTAGCTTTGTATTCTATAATTATGATTCTGCCATTTACATCTTTTTAAAGTGACCTTTTAAATTTTTTCACTTCATGTAAACCCTTTCAATTGGTCTTCTCAAAATGACATTAATATTGACCAAACTTGATGTTACTGTAAGGTGGATGTTTCTTATTTATTGTGTGTCATTGGTTTCTGAGATTCTCGTGCTTATTTAAAGCTGTAACAGCTGTCTATTGCTTGGCTCAACAGCAGAAGTGGTTATATTTTGTTAAACAAAGGGTTCAGTGAGACTAAAAAACAAATGAGATCGTGACATAGTATATTGTCCCACAGATTTACTAATGCTTTAATAATTGTTAAGACTATGAGTACCTTTAAGGGCAAGTATATCAGTGATACAGCTAGCTCCTGTAAAACTTGTTTACCTGTATGAGTAGTATGGGACAACAATCTGTTATAAATTGGTATACGCTAGCTATTCCTGTGTCATATTCTAAAAGGGCTAGTTTAATTAAAGTTCTTAGCTTTTATATCCTAATCAACATTCTAGAAATGCTATGTGGGTTCGATAGATGCCTGCACAATAGCCTCACATGTCAAATCTATACAACCTAGGGTACTATATAATTGCTTATACGTATGAGAAAACATATCTTTAGTGCCTCACCCAGCTAGATCTCATTTGGAAAAGTCTAATTCCTGTTAGAATCTTCCAAAACATATTCTTCTTCAAAGTTCTTTGACTGAGCCCAACCTAGTAATCACCTATTCTGTTAGTGTTCTGTTGCACTGCTTGTCCTGATTTTAAGTAAAGGAGCTTGTATGTTAGGCTTAGAAGCATCAATTGTTGTTGGAATCTTTGGCATGGGCTAAGTTAAATCGGGGGGAAGCATCTTCATAACTAGTGTTTTTTTTTTTTTAATAAATTTTTTTGTTCTTATCAATTCTTTTTTATCGAATTTCAGGTAGCTCTTTCAGTGATCTTAACTGCTGCTGGAGCTATCATAGTTGTACTAAGAGATTTTCCTTTGACCTTTTTGGATACAGCATGGCTGTTACTTCTGTGTTCTTTCAGTTTTGACCTTTAGTTTTTAACTATTCATTAATTTGTAATAGTACATGGTCAAACACAAGCCTAAGATGTCGTGTGAGAAATTAGTCTTATATTTTTCTTTGTTCTCTAAAAGAAAAAGCTTCTTTAGTTTGCTTCCTTTTCTTTTTTTTTTTTTCTTGTGGCTTCAGTTCAAGTGATATGTTGTGGCATTTTATCAGAGTAAAAAAGAAAAACTCTAGTGTAAGAAGCTTATCCCAAGGAAAAAGAAACAAAGGTTGACTTGGGTTCAAATCCATCATATAACGATTGCCCTTTGGAAATGTGAAATCATCTTCTCCTTCAAGCTTCTCATGTGCCATCTCTCACCCACATCAAACAGTAGCATAACCACTATTAGATAAACACACATCCATTTCTTCAATTACTCAAAACTAAGACATCTTTCAAGCAAGACCACAAATTCCAATGTCTCGAGCAAAGAAACTTTGCCATGTCTTTCCTGCCTGCCATAGCTGATCCCTCTACCATGTCGGCGTGCACTATACAACGCAACTCTAATACATGCCCAAAATGACCCAATGCTTGTGTCCCTATATACCTCTCCCCCTTCATAGCCATTGGATACTTATCCCCCCTGGTCTTCGTTACCATTGATCAATAATTGAAGCCACATAACCCAATTTTAAATAAAGGAATCAAGCCAAGCATTATGTGACTTGCTTAGCAATTTTAGTGGTTGTTCTTCTTGATTTAGGCCTTGTGAGTATAGTTCGGTAATCCAAAACAATCAGATCCAATTTTTTTCTTCTTTTAATTTTAATTTAAACCTTTGTATTTCATTTGAGGATAAAATCATAATTTTGTATGAACTGTAATGGACTTAATTAATTTCATCATTTAGATGACGGTGCGAAGGGAAAAGACCAAATTAAGCCTTTATCGGAAACACGGGGTCTAATTTGATATGCAAATTTTACAGGGCTCAACTTGAAATTTGGGTGAATTTTCATTATTGAAATATATACTTTAGCTTAATGTCTTTTCTTCAAAACTGATGATTAATTTCGAGCCTGTATTTATGTGTGCTTGACTAATGGAATTGCTCTTATTCAAATGCAGACCATGTACTTAGTTGTGGTTGAGAAGTCTGGTGCAGAAGAGGGGCTTTCATCAATTAAGATCATGCTCCACAACAGTGTTTTGTCCATTCCATTTTTTGCTCTTTCTCATCAATAGCTATAGGAGAGTTTCCAGATTCTTTATCACTATTATTAGCAAAGGTTGGAATCTAAACCAGTTTTCTTTATGCTATTGTTAATTCTATACTGTTTTGGAGATAGCACTTGGGCATGAAATAATTGACTACTTGAATAGTTCTCATGCCTTCACTTCTCTCTGTCATTAAATTGAATACATGCTCAGACTACTCCTTTGATGTTATCTGCATTAGCTTTTCCTTTTTATTTTTTGGCATGGAGATTGTAGGGTATCTATAGGTGCTCCAACGAGGGGATTGCTTCTAGTTTCTTCCCACTTCTAAAGAATAGAAAATAGATTTTGAGGTTCACTTTTTGACCAGTTCTAAGAAGCAGCTTGCAAGAAGTGCAGATTCTCTGAGATAAAATAAAATTGGTTTGGCTAGAGATTCCTGCAGCAAACGCTTATGCAGTTAAAGGAAAAAAAAAAAAAAAAGAAAAGAAAAAGAAAGAGAAGATATTTCTAAATCCCGGGGAGATTGAACATTCCACCTTTCTTTACACTCTTGAAGGTCCAGAACTTTTTGGGTAATAGGTATGCTTTGTCTTTAGCCTGAAGTGTAATGACTTAATCTCCAAAACCACTACTTATTGTTACAAGGAATTACAACTTTGGTTTTGTTGTTCCTACAACATCAGTACTACTGAGAAATGCATGTTTATGGTTCATAAAAGTAGGCTACCTGCTTGATCCAGAAATATGCATGTGTTTCCCAGATCAATTTAAAGAGCCAAGCTAGCAATAAATTGCAGAAAAAGAAGAAATGAGAAAAGCCAAGGTCCATTTGGGTTGTTTGTAACGCTTTCCTTATATCATTAAGTTATTTTTGCCCTTTGATAATTCTTGCCTATATATTTTCCTTATGTTATTTCACATGAAATAGATATCTAAGAAATTTATTTTTATATGCAGAGTAGTTCCCTATACTTTTTGGTGATTCTTACTCTCTCTTTAGTTATGGGCATTGTCCTTAACTTCACCATGTTCTTTTGTACAATAGTCAATTCTGCTCTAACAACAATAGTTGGTGTTCTTAAGGGGGTTGGATCAACGGTATGCATGGATTATGATTTGGTTCTTTTTGCCATTCAGAAGTTAGATATAGGGAATTAAAGTTTGAGATTTTTGAACAGACATTCCATATTACAAAAACATTAAGGGCATTAAAAAATTCCTTTTGATTCCTGCCTTGCTATTCGTAAGAGAATCTTCCAAAATAAAATTAGGATGAGATGTTTAGGCACAGACATCTCGTACATGCTTTCATTTTATTATGATTATCTATTTATTTATTTTTTGGCCTCAGACCCTTGGCTTCGTGTTACTGGGTGGTGTTCAAGTTCATGCTTTGAACGTGACCGGATTCGTCATCAACACTGCTTGTGGTGTGTGGTATTCATATGCCAAATATCAGCAAAAGAAGAACAAGCCACCAAAGCCAATACTAGATACTGAGGCCCATCGTAAATAGAGGCAATTTAGAAGGTTGCAGGTGACCAAAGGTTGCTTTCTGTGACATTATGCAAATACTGTGTTGTATCACTCATCGTGTTTATAAAATCAACATTGCCCATTTCTTTCTTCTCACTGTAGGCGATTAATGTTTGCCAGATCTTGTGAGCAAAATCAGGTGTAGATTTGATTAATGCGTCATCTGATCCTAGGATTGGGCCAAAGCTGTTGTCCACCAGAACTGGACTTGGGCTAGGCAGACGAGATCCGTGATTGGTTCTTGCTTTAGACATAACCTTTCTGGACAAATTAAGACGTGTCTTGTGTATACTGTCTTTTGGAGCCATTACGTTTCACGTTCGTCATCATGTTCTACTGCAGAAGGACAACAATGGGTTTTGAAGAGAATGTCGAATAATATGCAGAATAAATATACTGACAGAATTCTAATGCTCAACAATATCTCTGCATACATGTCAATTTAGTGTTATGTCTGTTGTCTGATAATGCGGGAAAGACTATAAACTTACGGAGGTATGGGATTCTGTAGTGACCAGACCATTGATGGTTCATCTACTAATGTAAAATCAAATATTTTTCATGTTCTAAATGCCAAAAACTCTTCTATTCTTTGAATAATCTCTTTTTTCTTTCTTTCATTTTTTTTTTTCCCTTTTCTCAATATCATGAAAAATTCTGTTTTAGATTTCAATTAAGATGGTCATATTGTAACAAAATAGGAGTGGAAGAATCTCAAGATTATTGCTAGTAATCATAAATTTTACCTAAAATATAATTTAAGCCAAATGAGAATTCTTTCAACTTTTAAATACTTTTATTGTTATCAAATTTTGACAGAGGTATCTAAAAGTTCAATTACTCAACTTTTTAATAAATTATGAGTAAATCTTGTTCTTCTCATGATTTCAATATAAAATTTCATATTAGAATTTAAATAAGTTTTCAAAGAGAAACTCTTATCAAGTTCTTCAATTAGTTACTTACGAAAAATTATTAGTTTGATTATAAAATTATTCTTTTCCCTTTTTTTTTCTTAATTAATCTTGTTTATTTTTCTTTACAGTATTTCATGTCTTATTATATATGTTTCACATAGTTTACATTTTCAAACACTTATAATTTCATTTGAATTACAAAAAGACATCCAATCTCGGAATTACTTTATTGGATTAATAATGGATTAGGACTCTACTTCGAATCTGGTTTGCACTTCAACAACTATATATAAGGATTCCCTCTTAGAAGGAAACACAAAATCTTCGCTGGAGAAATCTTACGGAGTTTCACGATGGAATTCCACCACCGCAAACTGCTTCTATCCTCCAACAATGAGCCCAACGCAACCCCATTGCTCCCTCCTCTTTTTCAGTCCCTCACAAATTCCTTTCCCCTGCTGCATCGATTCCACGGCCGCCGTCCAAAGGTTCCTCGCCCAGTTCAGATTTCCCCTGGGCCTTTGTCTACATTTACGGCATCTCCGCGGTATTAGTCATTGTATATCGCTTTTGCATTTACAGTCCGGAGGAAGATTGCATTTACAGTCCGGAGGAGGACGAATGCCTGAGAGACATCAGTTGGATACCACAACGGCATGGGTCTGGTAGCAGCACTGTCAATTTCTTCTCCGACAGCGGACGAGAACGAACACCGGAGAGGCTTCAGTCCGCGAGTGGGATACCAGAATGGCATCCGTCTGGTAGCAGCACTGGCAATTTCTTCTCCACACCTCATCCCTTCGCCAACCATCTCCACTCAGGGAATTGACCTTCGCCAGTTCCAAGAACAGGGATTGGTCCTCCATTATGCACCTCCGGCAAGCTCCGACGAGATTGTAACTATTGACCTCAGCCAGTTCCAAGAAGGCGGATCGATCCACCATTATGCACGTCCAACGAGCTCCCACGAGATTTGATATGGCATCGGTGCTTACTTTTAATTCGCTCGGGTTCCAATTTTAGTATTGTCGGAGAATATAAAAGTTGAATTTTTTTTAAAAAGATTTTTGAATACTTTTCAAATATAAATGGATTGCTTTTAATTTATGATTAAGTTTTTATTAGAAGTTGAATTAATTTACATTGAAGATAAATTATTGTTCAATTTAATTTAAGATTATTAAGGATAAAGTCATGTTTAACTTAAAATTGTTAAAAATAGAGTCATAAGATAGAATCCTAGAATAAAGTATTTAATACTCTTAAGAATCATTTGATAATAATTAAAAAATATAAAGACTATAGAAATGGTTAAAAAATAAAAAATATAATAAAGTGTTTTTGATAATCCTTGATAATTTAATAAAATCAACATATTTAGTATTAATATGCATAAAAATGACCATATTATTTAGAAGTTATTATTATTTATATTCACACACTCACATACTTTCGGATGTTGAATTTGAAATCAAATAAACTCAGACAACACTTGCTCATATGAATAAAATAAAAGTGATAACACCACACGGTCCGCGCTTCTTTTAATTTGGCTAAATTACTTTTCACCAAGCAGACACGTGGGCAACTCCTCACACCCATATCATACATAATTCGTCATGAAATACGGTGAAAGCTGGAGCGGCTCAAGCCACTGGGCAAACACCTCGGGCTGCGTCTTTTCAGATCGTGCGGTGTCCCACTTTCACACGAAGCTGAACGTTGGACTCTTTCTGCTCACGCACTGTGGGCTTTTGGGATGCAATATAAAGAGTTGGGCCGAGCTACTTTTGGTCGAGTTGGATTTGTGCTCGGACTGAACTTGATGGACCACATTTATATTATGAATTTTCCGTGTATTTTGGCCCAATAAAAATAGACATAAGTCTATACAAATATTAATCTAAATATCAATTCAAATATGTAATCATCATAAAAAAATATTATTCTACATAATCCAATATTCTTAAGAACTCATATATCTTACTTAATTAGATCAATTTAGAATTCACCAAAATAAGTCCATACAAGTGAATCCCACAAAGCCCATTGATCTAAACTTACATCAATGAGCTTATTAAAGTTGAGCTAATATTTTTTCAGTTGTGTTACATTAAAGGCAATGAAAATAAAAATAATCATAATAATTAATTTTTGAAAAATTTTATTTATATCTGACTTTGTAGTGATCTAGAGGCAATTCTTAAAAATTAATCCCATTCTATAGTCTCAAACTATGAATCACGATGATAACCACATCTTGAAAGCAAGACTAGACCTTCCATGGTCACAAGAATCCTTAACTCTACTGATATAGATTTAATATGATAGTACAACAACTAGATAATATCATCTAAATATGTCTTATGTATTATTCCTCTTTGTTAGTCCAATTATCTCTATCTAAGTGACACATGGTTATCAAAGAATATATTTTATGGTTTTAATGAACTTATATGTCTTATGCTTAATAACTCGAGCTTTATTTTATATGTCACAAGACATCCATAAGGATAATAATTGAATGCCTTAACTTTTTGTTGAAGGTTTAAATTTTGTCTTCTGCTTCCCTCTTTCTCTCTCTTTGGTTATATATTTATATATTTAACTTGTTAACATATAAAACACTATATATTAAATACAACTGGAATGAAGAATGTATGGTTAATATATATACACATATATCAAGTACATAATTTTTCTTTATATAACATTCAACACACATCAAGATGATTTGGTTTAACTTTTTCTTTGTTATGTTTTGATTGCAACCTACATTAGTATTATTAGCTATTGACACATGGTACACGAGCTGGTGAAATTCTATTCACTTGTAGCATAGTCTAAGCCTACATCCTACATTGCCTTCAACTACTAAAACATAACACATAAGCATGCAAAATCAAATTTTAGCTTTTTTGCATAATTAGTTCCATTTCTCCCACCCCTTAAAAAACAAAAAAAGGTCACCTATTTAGTATGTCTAAGCATGCTTGTTGCTTTTGTCCTCATTGGTTGGTTTGCCATGTCCCTACAAGGTGTTTTGGAGTACTACTTGTCGAGGTTCTCCTAGCAGAGTAATTATCATTTGAAATTTGCATGTCATAAAAACTCCAATCACCATCAATAAAGTAACTGATTTTCTTTTGTTAGTTGCATAATAGGAGATCTTTTAGAAGTTAAAAGATATTGGAACTCACTAACATTTTCCTACTAATTGCAAACCAATTTTAATCAATTAAATTATAATTGTTACAAATAATTTTTTAGGGAGAAGGATGAGTAAAACATAGCGAACACTTGCCTAGAATTTTTGCTAACCTTCGATGACAAAAGTGTAAACTAAATGCTTAAACCATAATGGATAATATACTTTTGGGGACACCACTTTCTTCTTTAGATATAATTCCATGAATGATAGTATAAAATATGAAGTCATGAGCCACAAGAGTACAAGCCATTTCCAAACCAATCTTAAATTCTTGGAGAAGAATGAGGTTATTAGCAACATCAAGAAAGTCATGGATATAAAATTTATGAGGCTAAATAAAATGAAATGGTCTCTAGCCATAATTGTTGTCCCTATAAGGTGTTTTGGAGTACTATTTGTTGAGGTTCTCCTTGCAGAGTAATTATCATTTGAAATTTGCATGTCACAAAAAATCCAATCACCATCAGTAAAGTAACTGATTTTCTTTTGTTAGTTGCATAACATGAAATCTTTTAGGAGTTAAAAGACATTGGAACTCACTAACATTTTCCTACTAATTGCAAACCAATTTTAATCAATTAAATTATAATTGTTGCTAATAATTTTTTAAGGAGATGGATAAGTAAAATGAAGTAAAGAACACTTGTGTAGAGTTTTTGCTAACCCTAGGGAACACTTGCCCGAACCATAGTGAATCATATACTTTTAAGGACACCACTTTCTTCTTTGGATATAATTCCATACCTGATAGTATAAAATATGAAGTCATGTGTCACATGGGTACAAGGCATTTCCAAACCAATCTCAGGTTCTTGGGAGGAAGGAAGTTATTTGAAAAATTAAGAAATTCATGAATATAAAATTTATGAGGCCAAATAAAATGAAATGGTCTCTAGCCATAATTGTTGTTCGTGCAAGGTGTTTTGGAGTACTATCTTGCCATGTCCCTGTAAGGTGTTTGGAGTACTAACTTGCCATGTCCCTATAAGGTGTTTTGGAGTACTATTTGTTTAGCTTTTTTTGGAGGAATAATTATCATTTGAAAGTTACATGTCATAAAAATTCCAATCATCATCAACAAAGTAACCGATTTTCTTCCATCAGTTGTATAACAAGAAATCTTTTAGGAGTTAAAAGATATTGTAACTCATGAATGTTTTCCTACTAATTGCAACCCAATCTTAACAAAATAAAGTATAATTGTTCGTAATAATTTTTAGGGAAAGCGATGAGTAAAACATAGTAAAGAAAACTTGTCTGGAATTTTTGTTGACCTTTAAGGAAAAAAGTGTAAATCAAATGCTCAAACCATAGTGGACGATATCCTTTTGGGGATACCATTTTTTTCTTTGGAAATAATTTTGTACATGATAGTATAAAATATGAGGTCATGAGCCATAAAGGTACAAGGTATTTTTAGACCAATCTCAAGTTCTTAGGATGAATGAGGTTATTAGCAAAATCAAAAATGTCATGGATATAAAATTTATGAGGCCAAATAAAATGAAATGGCTCTAGCCATAATTGTTGTCCTTGCAATGTGTTCTAGAGTACTATTTGGCCATGTCCTTTCAAGGTGTTTTGGAGTTCTATCTGTCTAGGTTCTCTTGGTGGAGTAATTGTCATTTGAAAATTACATGTCATAAAAATTCCAATCACCATTAACAAAATAACCGATTTTCTTTCATTAGTTGCGTAATAGGAGAACTCTTAGGAGTTAAAATACATTGGAACTCATGAATGTTTTTTGCTAATTGTAACCCAATCTTAATAAAATAAATTATAACTAGTTGCTAATAATTTATAGGGAAAGGGATGAGTAAAACAGAGTAAAGAACACTTGCCTAGAATTTCTGCTGACCTCTAGGGACAAAAGTGTAAACTAAATGCTCGAATCATAGTGGATAATATACTTTCGGGGACAACATTTTCTTCTTTGGGTATAACCCATACCTGATAGTATAAAATAGGATGTCATGATCCACAAAGTGACTAGGTATTTCCATGCCAATTTCAGGTCCTTGGGGAGGAAAGAGGTTATTAGGAAAATTAAGAAAATCATGAACACAAGATTTATGCAGGCAAATAAAATGAAATGGTATGGAGCCATAATGATTGTCCCTACAAGGTGTCTAGTGCTATCTAGCGCCACTGCGAGGTTTTCTAGAGTACCATCTGTCTAGGTTCCTCTTGGTGGAGCAGAGAACGCTTGAAGGAGGTATGTCATAAAAAATCAATTTACCATTAAGAAAATATACCAAAGTTCTTCCGTCAGTTGAAATCTTTTATGAGTTAAAAGACCTTTAAACCTTTCAATGTTTTCCTGTTAATTGGAAACCAATCTTAATAAACTAATTATTTTTTAAGAAGGGAGATAAGTAAAACAGTTAAAGAACACTTGCTTGAGATTGCTACTCCACTTGTTGTTGGCTCCTTGCTACTCCATTTGCTCCTCTTGCCATGTTTGCTTGTGTTGTTGGCCTCTTTTTTGTCCCATTTGCCCTTCTATTGGTCTCCTCCTTGTCTCGTTTACCCCTCATGTTGGCCTCTTCCTTGTCCCATTTGACCATTTTGTTGGCCTCCTCCTTGTCTCATTTGCCCCTCATGTTGTCCTCTTCCTTGTCTTGTTTGCCCCTCTTGTTAGCCTCCTCCTTGTCTTGTTTGCCCTTAAGCAATCGGTGTCATTTCAATGACAAATTGTTACATTGACTATCTCCTGGAAACATTCTTGATGTATAATGTCTAAGATAGTTTTTTTCTCTCTATCTTGACATTCAAAAACTTTTACCTTTGATAAAAATGTCTACTGATCTACCAATTTCAAATATTCTACACCTTTTTCAACTAATTTGTTGAAAGCCAAAACTTAATTATATCTTAAAGCAACGTGAAACACATTTTCATCCAAACAAGGTTATATCTAAGATCGATTTAGGATTAATGCGTAAACAATTCTTTATAAGTTGGATATTTCATTCTTTAACTGCCAAATGCAGTGGGGTCAAACTATGTCTACCTTTTAATATGATCATATTCTTATCAAAACTTCCTAATACAAGTCCAATATGGCATAATTTTCTAATCATATTGCTTTCTTTCGAAGAAATACCATCAACCACACAATGAAATACACTAAAATTACTTGTATCTCTCATCCATACAAGATTGGGCTTTAAAGTAATAAGGTTTGATACTAATAATGCATTACTAGCCTCAACAATGACATGCAATGGCATTTGTGCTAACAAAATATGGTCATATACATTCAGAAGATTGAGATCTTTACCTAGTATTTCATAAAATTTATCGATGTCGTCAGAGTTACTAGCCTAGAATATAGTTTGAAAGTCCTCGATTGAAGCCATTTCTTGCTCTAGCACTTGATGCGTCAAACCAGATGATCCTTCAGAGAGAACACTAAAACCTTGCATGACCACCGCTTGGATATTTTTATTCTATTATCACACTGTTGTAAATTACATGAAGGATGACGTGGGAATCTCTCTATTGAAGGTCTTGAAAGCTTGCGATGTTTTCTATCCACCATGGAGGGTGATATCCAAGCGTCAATGTGACAAGCTCTCTACTATGGAAACTCCAAGTCAAAGTTTACTATCTGTAATAGAAACAAGTTGACTATGGATAATGTGTAGGCCACTAAAAAGCTATTACAAAGCTCCATAATCTCTAGTTTACTTGAGTTTCTCAAAGAATTACAGTTGATTTTATAAACTTGCAAACGGTAACAGATAGCTTCCAATCATAGTCATCCATGTCTTGTGTTTCTCCTTCATTTACAATGCTACAACATGCATGTACCAATGCAATTTACATTTAACTAAAGATTAAGATAATTTAAGAGGAGAAATCAATAACCTTCATCAAGTGAAAAATAAACACAAAGTAACTACATCTTAATCCTAGAAACAACAATAGTGAAAAAGTAGCGACCTTAATGTAAAGATCATTTACTAAAACAAACAAAGCATCATACAAAATTATAAAATGCCTTCACTTACAACCTTAACAAACCATTAAACAAAACCAGAGTTTGACTTACCTAACCAATAAGAGCCCACAGGAGGAAAATAATTCCATAATTGATCTTAAAGATATGTATAGGATTCAGCAAAAGGCCAAATTCAATAAAAGTCCTACATACACCTTTGGAGTGACAACTCAACTCCAAGGACATCAGTAAGTTAGATCAAGCATGTTGAAGAGAACCTTCTTCAAATGCCAAAATATCCTAAAGGACAGTTATTTCTAGTAACTTTAGTTTAAGCAAGAGTTAATTTCATTTTTCTAGTGTTTTATGGTTAATATATCAAGCCTAAAAAAGGCTGAAATTATCAATATAGACTAGCAATAAGTGACACATGTCAGTTGTCTATTTCCAAATATATATTTCAAGAAAAAAAGCTTGGAAGTAGTAAATACTAGGTTGTAAATATGACCAACATAAAGGTAACTATTAACCAATTAACATCTTTCCTACAAACTTGATGTCTTATTTTTATCAAAAAGAAAAACTAAACAATACATTCTAATCATCACCATTGGCAACATAAGACTTTGTTTCATCCCATATTATATAACAAATGGATAGCAAAATTGGACTAAACCACAAGCCAACAGACATTTGTCAAATACTTAATGATACGTAAAAGTACATATGGACTTTGGAACCAGTCCCACCAACTCAAGCAATTTAATGATAGTGATTGAGAAAAAGTAATGAAATGGTTCAAGAGTTCCATGAATAAAGTATACAATACCAAAAAGTGAAGAAAACAAACAAGAGGTATGTTAGAGAAACAACCTTATTGACTCACTATGCTATCACTAAATAAGATGTGCAAATTTCTAACATAGACTTGAATGCTTACAAAAATGTAAGGGGAAAAAATATATTAGTGGTGCTTTTGAAATATAGATAAATCCTAAAGAAGCATCAATAATATCCTCTAAGGACAGAGAGATTTTTCTCGTTGGCAAGAGATCAAATAAAGAAATATGTATTTATAGAAACTATATCCATATGATTATTTATTATTTATGCAGCAAACCCTAAAAGAGCATGATAAACAAAGGAGTTATGAAGGGGGAGAAAATGCTAGGCATGTAAGGAATAGAAGAAAAAAAAGAAAAGAAAAGAAAGGTAATGTGGAGAATAGAAGGAAAAAGACAAAAAGGATAAAAATGTAAAAGAAAAAGAGAGAGAGGAGAGAGAAAAAGTGGTGCTAACATGACCTATAAAGAAAGAGGAAAATCAAAGGAAAAAATGAGAGGGGTGACAACTTACCTTTACTTCATACAATTCTTGATTTTGTATTTGATTTTGTAGAACTTTTGCAAAGAATTCTTGAAGAGAAGGCAATAAAGTGATAATTTTCATGTTTTTCATTTAAGATGTTTTGCTTAATTTCTACCATTGTTTTGATTTATTATTTCACTATGTTCTAAATTTTTTTGTTAGAGTGATAATGTAGCCTAACTATGATGCTATGAATTTTATAAATTTCTATGCTTTGCAAGATATTTTATTTATGTGAGTTATATATAATTATACTTAATACTTTTAAATGATTAGTCACCATTTGAATGATTTAATGTTCATGTTTAAGACTGAGAGGTAATAATATGAAATTGCTTCTTATAATATATAATCATAAATTAAATATAGATAGACATATATCATATTATTTATGTGGCTTTTGGTAATAAAATGATCAAAAGATTTATTGTAAACCAGAAATGTTCATAGATCTTAATACACTTTATTTATTTCAATTCAAATAGAGATATAGTAAATTAATAAATGGAGTAGGTTTACTATACCTAGACATATGATAGTAAATAAATTAGAAAGTTTCTTTATTACATAGATATTATCATTCTTACAAGCATAAACTATGAAAATTCATATATAGTAGTTATGATGAAATTGAATGCTCTAACATATTTCTCATATTGATTTTTCTTACTTGGATTTAATCTCATTTAATCTTGAAATCTTGTTTTGAGAATTTTTAATTTTAATTCATCATCAACTTTTTTTTATTTGCTAGATAAATTTTAGGATTATTTCATTATTAGTACTTAATTAATATAGTATTTATCAATCTTTGTGAGACAATATACTTTCTCATCATTATATTACTTGTTTGACATGTTCACTTGCATTTAGAATTTCACCGAACAAGTGTTTGGTATTGTTGCCGAGGATTGGTTGTTTTCTGCTGATTAATATTAATATCAAATAATTCTAAGTTTAATCTAGCCTTTATTTACTCTTTAAAAAAATCATTTTTCTTTAAAATTGTTTGAAAAAAAAATAATTTTTGTTAGATTTTATTTTTATTATTAGATTATTATTTTTTCTTGCAAAAAAAAAAATTTTGAGTTGCTACTATTCAAAGGTTTGTAGACGTGTATGACCCGTAGTTAAGGAGGACAATTTGTTGATCTTAATCCAGAAATCGAACACACACTTGGAAGGCAATGCAAGCAACTAAAAGAATAGAAAAGTCGAATTAGAAAAGTTGAATTAGAAAGATGGGGGACAATGAGGATCCACAGAAACCTCTAAGAGATTATATTGCACCAATAGTTCAAGATGTCACATCAAACATCAAAAGGCTTGCAATTTAAGAAAACAACTTTGAGATCAAGTTAGTACTTATCCAGATCATTTAAAACTCGTTGTGATTCAATGGGCTACCAAGTGATGATACAAATGCTCACATTGAGACTTTTCTTGAAATCTATGACACAATTAAATATAATGGAGTCATAAATGATATTGTAAAACTAAGATTGTTTCCATTTTCTGTTTGAGATAAAGCTAAATGTTGGCTTTCTTATCTTTTTATAGGATCAATCACTACATGAGATGATTTAGTTTGAAAATTTCTTAGTAAGTTCTTTCATTCTACAAAGTTTGCCAAAATGTGTAATGATATTACCATTTTTATGCAAATGGACAATGAATTGTTGTATGAAACTTGGGAAAGATTCAAGGAGCTTTTGAAAAGATGTCCACATCACAGATTACCCATATGGTATAGGTACAAACTTTCTATAATGAGTCTAGTACAAATCTCTGTTTTATGCTTGATGCAGCTATATGAGAGACCTTAAATAACAAGAGACTAGAAGAAGCATATGACCTTTGGAGGAAATGACATCCAATAGTTATCAATGGCCTACTGAGAGGCTATCATTGCAGAAAACAAGTGGAGTTCATGAAGTGGATAGAATTTTCGAGGATGTGCAATATATGCATAATCTGAAAAACTTAACATGAAGATAGATAACATGAATGCTCCAATCATGAGGATTCAAAATAGAGTATGTGATCATTGTGGTGGAGAACTTGTGAGCACATAATGTTATGTAAGTAACATTTTTGCTTAATATAGTGAAAATGCTAATTTTGTTGGAAGTTCAAGTAGGTCGAAGGATAATCCATACTCTAACACTTACAATCCACCCAAATTTTTCATGGAGTAACTCAAATGCAATGAGGCCACCACTAGGATTCAAGCAACCATAAAAGGCGAAGCCTAACTGGGAGGATATAGTTACCAACTTGTCAAGCACCACATAGACCTTTATCAAAAGTACTAAAGTGCGATTTCAAAACCAAAAAGCTTCACTTAGAAATTTAGAGGTGCAAATAGGTTAGTTAGCCTATATGATCTTAGGAAGACAGTATGGTTCTTTGCTTGGTAGCACAAAGAAGAATCCTATAAAAGATGCAAAGGCAATAACCCTAAGAAATGGCAAACAAATGGAAAAAGATGATGTAGAGAAAAAAGGTACCATGTATAAGGATGAAGATGTTAGCATGCAACTTGAGAAGGCAACCAAGAGCAAACTATTTCCAGATAATCCCAAGCCTTATGTGCCTCAAATTCCATTTCCTTAGAGACTTTAGCAAAACATAAGATAGATAAGCAATTTTTTAAATCCCTTAATGTATTCAAAAAATTACATATTAACATTCCTTTTGTAAATGCATTGGCTCAAATGCCTAGTTATGCAAACTTTCTTAAGGAAATATTGAAAAACAAAAGGAAGTTGGAAGAGTATGAAATAGTGAAGCTAACTGAAAAAGTGTTTAACTAATGCTAAGGTTTAAGATACCCCACACATCTCCCTCACTTTCTTTGTTGTAACATATTGAACCTAAATAAAAAAACACTATACACGTCAAAGTTAGAACCAAGCATGGAAAAAGATCCTAAGCCTTTCATTCTCTTAGATGTTTGCTTATTGTCCCCACTTTCATTTCTCTAACGACTATCAATATGCTGGCCAAATCTCGTGAAAATGGGGAGAACACAAATCTCTCACCCATTTGAATATGGGGAAAAACCAATTTTTTTGAAAAGATGTAAAGCTTGGGAAGTTAAATTAACCACGCACCTTAAATCTTGACTTTAATGAATTATTTAATGGAAATTCCAAGTGTAATTGGAAATCTAAACCCTTTGCACACTTAATCTAAGTAAGAATCATTTGACAAGACCATTTCGTGAGAGTCTAACCAATTTGAGTGAACTAGAGTATTTTGATTTGTCTAGGAAAAATTTGATTAGGAAGATAGAAAAAGAACTTGGGAACTATTAAGCTTGGACTTGAGCAACAACAACTTATTATGTGAAATACCACCCCAGCTTAGTCATATAATCAAATTGCAATATTTGTTAAATCTTAACAGTAATTTACTCTTAAGAACTATCCCTCCAAACCTTGTGAAGCTCTAATTATTAAAGAGTTTTAATGTTTTACATAACCAATTTTAAGGAAAAGTCCCAACACCATTTGCTGACATGGTTAGCTCAAGGAAGTTATTAAATGTAATCCCAATTAGTAGAATTTTCAAAGAAGCACGCACAAAAGCTTATGCTAGAAACTTAAGTTTCTGTGGGGATACAAAAGGACTAACTACTTGTTACAAAGATTCCAAAAACAAAAAGCATTTTAAGACACTTTCATTAGTTGTCCTTATTTCCATATATGGCCTAATATTGCTTGCAATCATTATTGTTGAACTCATAATGTATTACCAAAAGACAAAGCTCCTTGAAAAAGGCAAGATACCTAAAGAGTGTGATTAGAAGGTTAAGTCACTAATATGAGAAATTGAGGATAATTTCTCATTCCAAGATATTGTGAAGGCCATAGAAACTTCAACAATATGTATTGTAATTAAATTGGAGGTTTTGAAGCATTTATAAAGTGGCGTTGCCAATATGTCAAATTGTTGCAGTTAAAAAACTTACCATGTTAGACTCCCTTGACATCCTTGAAGGTAATAACAAAAGCTTTGAGAATGAGATTCATGTGTTGACTTAAGTTAGGCACCATAATGTCATTAGGCTTCATGGTTCTATTCCATCAAGGGTTGCATGTTCTTGGTCTATGAATACATAGAAAAAGGCAATTTGATAAGTATATTGTATGGCTCGTAACCGAAAGTATACATTGAGATTCTCTATCTTTTTATGTCACAGTCTATCCTCTTTTGAAAGTAAGAAAGACTGCCCTCATCTAAGAGTGTGTGATACCTTAAAGGTACCATCTTTCATGGTCTTCACTTTTCATCCCACTCATCCTTACAACTTTAAGCATATTCTGATGTTGATTGGGTTAGGAATCCCACTACTTGTAGGGTGGTCGAGATCATGTAGGTTGAATCTTTCACTAAATGGATGACAAGTGACTTGGTTGAGTGGGTTATTAGGAATCTCATTCGTAAGTTTTTTCTTGATTTATTCTTCCATGAATTACGGCAAATCTCTACGAGTTCTTCTTTGCAAGAACATCCCTACCGTTAGTGATAAGGCATGAGGGTGAAAATTGTGCAAGATGTATCTCATGCACTAGCTTATTTGCACCATGATTTTTCCCTACCAATTATGCACCAAGATATAACCACAAATAACATATCATTTGAGTCGTGACTTTCAGATTTTGCTACCACAAGAATATTAAACCTAAATACAACTAACTGGACAGCTATTATCTATTCTTTTTCTTTAATTAATTGCTCTTATGACTACATGGTCAGCTAACAATTAAATTTATGCATTTTATGTTCTAGACATTTTTCCTCCCGACAATTAACTCGCGTAATCTCTGCCCAAGGCATATCATAGCCTTTCAGAATGTATCAATAATTTCCTTGAACACTGTTCTTCTTAGAAGTTTGAGCTACAACTGCATTATAAACCTTTGAACTTTAGAGGATCAGTCACGGAATTGCGGAACCTGCGCTTTCTATTGGACTGACTTAGCGACGCAAGAGGACCATATATTTGCTCAAGGCTTGATTAAACCATAAAATACTCTTATTTATAAGATTAACAAAGGGTCGCAATTGGCTCGGAGTAGCACCATCACATCAAAAGGGGTATGGTATAAAACGTTGCAGCAGGGTAATTAAAAAAATAAAATCCATTACTGAAATAGTGACTTTATAAAATCCCTTCTAAACTAGATTGTTTGTGCTGCCATCGCAGAGTAATAAAAAGGTAGAAATCCAATTACTGAAATAGTAACTTTATAACATCCCTTCCAAAATAGATTGTTTGTGTTGCCATACTCCATACGAACTTGAGAAATTGTATATTTTCCTTCTTTTTGGCAAGTTAAAGGAAGAAAAGGAAACAAAATGAGATCCTTATTATTAAATGACAAGAGGATTATCCTTTGAGCATGCTCGAGGACCAGGAAAAAAACAAATCGAATAGAATGATAGAAGGGGAAAATTCCATATGTACATGTGCTGTATGTATCTTATTGAAAAACTTGTACAGGATGTCGAAACGACTAGAAAGGTGCTGTTGCCACGTCCCTCGGCCCTGGTAATAGTAGTCGATCTCCTGCACGCTCGGGATTTTCGCTTGTATCCATCTTTGTATTTCCGATATGGTCTGCAACTCCAACAACTGGCTGTAATCCCTGCACACCATTTGAAATCGACACCCCACATGAATCACTTGAACACATCACTTCAAGCAATCAATTTGGATTAGAACAAGACAAAGTCAATTTTCTTTTTTCTTTTTCAGATAAAGGGATTTCCGGATATTACGGAGTCAAACTTAAGAATTATGTTCTGAACTGTCAATAGACAATTATTGAACTATTAAACCGAAAATCAAAATGTTAATATTTATAAAAAGTATGATGTATTTCATATTAAAGACCAATTTATTTTAGAAAATTTTGTACCCTGATGTGTATCTACCATGTAAAGAAGATTAATTAGCTTGTAAATCTAAGTTTTGCTATTCATTTAATATTGATAACCAGATCTCTATATTTAAAGCATACAATAATTATAATAATATTTGTAATCAATTATTATTTTGCAGTGATTTCCCTTTTGAAGGTAACGCAACAAAACCCCACTTACAAAAATGCCAACATTAATTGAAAAATTCTTAACTATTTATTACATTACCAATGAAAAGATTCTGTAGTTGAATTAACAGATTATCAAACTATCAAATGGTTGTCCGCTTCAAACTCATGGCACATGGTAGAGGATTTTGCATCATAACTGGATAGACCTAACTTTATGTATGCTTTGTAACTACGTATCTCTTTTTCTCCCTCTCCGTTTATCGACAAAAACCAAAAACATGGGTAGCAACTAAACAAAAATGGTTTGACAGGATCAGAAGTTTCTTGGACCTTTTACCTGCGTGAAGATACTAAGTGCTTCTTCTATGCTCCGATTATTCACCACATACAACGCTGCCTCCTGCAGCCAAAGACATACCAGAAACAGCATACTCAGAATCCATCACAGACCCATGAAAACATCTCTCTCTCGCTCACACAAACGCACAACACAACACCCAGAATCCCGCAAACACAAAAGCTGCATGCAGAAGAAACATATACATACCCTGGCGTACTGGATTTGGTCGAAACGCAAAGTCCTTGGCTCGCTTTCTATTGACGATTTCCTGTCAATCCTCACCACCGATGCTCCTTCCATTGTTGCCGACAAACACGAAGAACTCTGCATAAAACGCAGAGCGAGGCCACCTTTATAATAAACGTAGAGGCAGGCACCTTGAGGACGCTGTGAGCTAGTGCGCTACGAAAGGTAACGTGGCGAGCGCTGACCAAGCGGAGACATGTACGTGGTATACTGGGGGTGGCCTGATCGGACACCCGGCGAAAGATGATTACCTCGTCTTGGATTAGAAAATTGAAGAGCTTTGTTCCGACACATACGTATCACCAAAGCCAGAGAATCCACACCGTCGGTGGAGTATCCATCAGGCGGGTACACGTGTCTTTTCGGGATCGCTTTCTGTCGGTTCAAGCATTCCGTCACGTGCGCACCTGATTAAGACGGGACGACCTTACGTCCGTGGAAAAACCATGCTCGACAGGCGTAGGGATTCAATTGCTGTGATTGGTGCAAATCTTTGACTCTTAGACCCATCACGACCTGATCACTAACGCCTACGACAAGTCATCCATTTTTAGTAAATTTTAAAATGCTGTCGTTTCGAGCAAGGACGTCCCCCCAGTTGTCCAGCTTTACGTGCTTTCTTCAACCTCCTTTTCTACTTTCTTCCTGATTTCTCACGGTTGGTGTAAAACTGTGGAGACCAATGTGAACCCACGTGGCGCCAGTCCTGTCAAGACTTGTGATTGATCCAGCCGTGTTAATAAGACGGACCCGTGGGCCTAAATCCCTACTAAAAAGACTTCCTTTCGATGGCCGACTAATGATTCATGATTAGTGGCTCCCTCCATTATGAATTTGATCATGTAACCATTTTATGATATATGACCATAAAGTTCTTCCATTTTCGTTACAAGCTTTAGGAAGCATTGATTTACGTATTTAAAACCTTAGCTGTCATTTGAAATTAATTTACAGTAATTCGTTACAAGTTTTAGGAAACATTGATTTGGCATATTTAAAATCTTAATTATCATTTGAAATTAATTTATAGTAAATTTTCAAATAGGATGATAAGTTTTTTGTTATGTGTAGGATGAAAGTTTTACATTAGTCGTAAACAAATACACTCCCATACTCACATTCAGTATTAAACCTAGAATAAGTACTCACTTCTAACCGAGTTAAGTGTTTGTTGATCATTACTTGGAAATTAACCCATATTAAGAATGACTGGATAAAGCATGTCTAGTAACATGGCCTCTACTTATGGACCACTTTCATGTATTTGATTTTAAAAATCAAATACAATGTGTATTTGTGATGTAAGAAACTGACATGTCTCACCGAGGAACCCTAGTGAAATGTCATGATGAGAAGGGGAGAACTGGCATCTTCAAGTCCTAAGGAAGTGAACAAAACAATCGAATAATGCCAACGGCCATGCTTAGAATTCATAAGAAGGAACGAAGAGATGCTTTGTGCTCTTGGACATTCACCAAGAACAGAAAAATCCCATCTCTTTTATGAAAACCACACGAAAACTTTTAACATCTTCTTCATCAAACATTACAATTCTTTGGATGGCTTAACTTTTTTAATCGGAATGGTTTGAAGCACGCAAAAAGTCTTCCTTGTTACGAAGATACTTGGCTAAGTTTGGAGACGAAAGCAGCAAGTACCGATGCCTTTCCCATGCCCGGAAGTAATCAAAAGGCTAAAAGTAAAGGGAAAGCCATGGATGGGATCACCTCGCCATGACGCAGGCGGTGAGAAAGAGCGTGACAGAAAATGAATAGCGGAGGAGTGGGCCTTGAAGAATCAAAAGTAGAACTGACATACCGAACTAAACTCCAAAATCCTTCGCGATTTCCAAGAACACTACATATTCTTTTTTTCTCTCCATTCTCTTTCTCTCTCTATATCATTTCCAGGCAAACAATGCTATAGCATTAAGTAGTTTGGCTCACGAACACGAACCCGAACACGCCAAAACATACTCTCTGTGTGTCGCGCTTTCTCTCTGTGGGACTCCTGCTCGGAGTCAGTGTCCTGGCCGGGGATTCGAGTAAACCTAAATGGTCGATTCCGGCCGCCGGAGATCTGGGTCCCGCCGAGAAGGCACGTTGCGACGCCGGTCATGGTGTTGCTCATTCACAGTTCCACCTTCAAGCCCTGAAAACCTCTCTGTCTCTAGGGCAAAGAACCTGCCAACCAAGTCAGAGACAATCTCTAAACCAAGCATCAACTCCATCCCCAACTCGCCTCAGAGCTCCAAATCCGGGCTGGGCTTCGTGGGTCGGACTCGGATCGACCCTCGCCGGATCTTGTCTCCTGGCCGGGTCTCGCCGATCGATTCCGATCCCACCGAGCGTTCCATCCAAGTAGAAATTCCTGCGGCCGTCGATCCCTCCACGCCCCGTTCCAAATGTCCGAGTTTCCGAGCCCCGCCGCCGAACTCCTCCTCGAGCTCTGGGGGCGCCGAGAACGAGGCTGTCTTCGACGTGAGGTTGAACTTGAGAGGCAAGAACGGGAAATGCTTGGTCTTGGAGCTGAACTCGGAGGTTCTGAGTGCGAGTTCGGAGTTGTTCGCGGCTTTAATTGAGGAGTATAAGAGGAATTTGAGCGGGTCGCCTTGGGGGGTGAAGATGTGTAGGATTGAAGTCCCAGAGGTGGAGAATCTTGGAGTGTTTAGGGAGACCATCGAGCTGATGTTCGAAGACGATATTCCGAAGCGACTCTTGAAGATCGGTGCCTATCGGTGTATCGATATACTCGAGGTTTGTGGCATCTGGGTTTTGTTTATTTTCCGCTTTTATTATACTATGAAGTTTTTGATTCTGAGTTTTGGTGGACTTGTTGTTTCTTGGGTTCTTGGACTTATAGTAATGCCTGAGGTGGGATTTCTTTGGAATCTTGCGCTATTTGTGATGGAAGTTCTGCTCGGTTTGATATGTGGGTATCGGGATATCTTGATGGTTTTTGAAAATGGAATACTTATATTCGATCATGACGATATGCATGTTGCTTGAAATATAATCTACAGGAATGGTTGGCTAGGAATATATGAATTTTGATATTTGCATTTTAGTGAGTTTGCGTCCTGGAAAAGACACAGCTTTATGTGGAATTAGTCCTTCTGATTCGAGGAAATTAGGGTTATGAGATAAAGTTTGGTGGAGCTCTGTTTATCTGCTTCAAAATTAAATTTTCACTGTGTTCTCTTTAGCCGTTAATCTCCTAGCAAATGAAATTGGATGGTTTCAAAGCAACTTGACTGCACCTGTTTACTGTCTTTTGGCTTCGTTCAACACTTTAATATGTTTGGTGCTGGGTTGTTTTTTGGGCAACTATCTAGGTTAGTTTGGCGCCTAGTTTGGTCCGTTGACCTGATGGTACAGGTGCCAATAAATTCTGAACAGTGAATTGAAAGGTTTAACCTGACAATTATCAAATATTGTTTCTTCAGATCTCAAATGCTAAGTAGACGTTGGAAAATTGACCAAAATAAAGCAGAGGTTGGAATCATCAGTTTGTTGTAATAACCTTAAAAGTTGCTTTCTAGAATTAAGGAAGCTGCGTCCTGGATGTTGTATGGACTTGTCATATGATTTGTATGAAAGGGTTACTATGCTATAGTCTGCCGAAAATTTTTACGCGGAGATTCACAACAAAATGATCCAACTATTAAAAGTCATTTTGTTTGATCAAATTATCTTCAACTGCAGATCTAAAATGCTTGCTCCAATTTTTGTTGTCGCTTCATCTCTGGCTTTTCCTCTCTTGCATAGTTGAATTGGAAGCTTCATAATAAGATTAACCTCTCCACTTGTTATCTATCATGGCTTAAGATGAACTGAACAGGCTTCAAATGTCTTTCCAGGCATAAAGTACCCACAACGCGATACTACTCCTTACTTTGGCTTCTCTTGTTTTAGCTTCAGTCTTTGGTTAGATTCTGGAAGGCTCACACTTTAATGTTCGTGTATGTAGTACTATTAAATAACTGTTTCCCCCTTCCCTCTTCTTCTCTTCCTTGTTGATATTCTTTAGAAATATCAGTGGTTTTACAGATATCATAATTGCCTACTTCCCATATCCTAGAGGATGAAGTATGAGCTTAGGATTTAAAAAGTCTGTATAAGCATAAGTGGGAACAAGAAAGAAGAAAAGTTTTATACTTCTTTGGGATTATGCTCTTTAGAAAGCTTCTTCAAAATATCAACTTCAGCTTCTTCAAAATATCAGCTCTAACATCTGTAGTAACGGCTGTTTTCACTTCTTTGACCCTCTCTGATTCTTACTAGGTATCAGCGGGCATCATGTTCACCAGTGGAGTTTTTTCCTGTTTAAAGTACCTGGAGGCTGTTCCTTGGACTGAGGAAGAAGAGGAAAAATTGAGGATCCTGTTTACAAGAATTAAGTTTGACGATGCTACAACTAGAGATATTTTGGCTAGACTATATGCATGTGATTCAGTAGATTCCGAACAACAGTTAGCCAGACAGCTCGTTTGGTCCATCACCAGTTGTACTGATGCCAATGCTAGAAACGAGCTAAAGTCATTAGTCAAGGGTCTCCTCTGCAAGAGTTCCGTCTACGAGAAGGATCAAGGTGAACTCAGTAAGGAAGACCTTTACAGCGCTTGCCAGTCATGTCTGGATTCACTTGTCAGCTTATTTGAGGAGTCCTCTGATACCGCACCCCATGAAAGATTTACCAAGAAGGAAAAGGATAGGCCCTTGATTGAACGAATCTCATGGCAAGTTGATAACATCAGCTGGTTGCTAGAAATCCTGCTTGACCGGCAAATGGCGGAGGAGCTTGTAGATCTTTGGGCAGAACAGGGGGAGCTGCTTAACATGCACAAGAATGCATCTCCAATGGTCAGGTACGAGCTCAGCAGGGTTTCAGCACTGCTGTTCATAGCAATGGGGACCAGGAAATTGCATTGCCGGACCGAATCAAGATCAGCACTTCTTCAGGCATGGTTCAGCCCAATGCTGTTGGACTTTGGTTGGCTGCAGAGATGCAAAAAAGGGCTTGACATGAAGGTATTGGAGGAAGCTCTAGGTCAGACACTCCTTACGCTTCCTTTGAAGCATCAGTATATGCTGTTTATGGAATGGTTTCGGTGTTTCTCCAAACATGGCACTGAATGCCCAAATCTAAGTAAAGCCTTCCAGATTTGGTGGCGCCGGTCGTTCCTAAGAGGGTCTGAAACTCATGGAATCGAATCCAGGTAACTGGAACCCTGTTTTTCATCGTCCACTGGCGTCTGGGTATCTCACTAGGATAGTTGAAGAGACTTGACATTTTCTGGGAGTCAATAATGTAGATCAACTGTGTACAAGTGTTGTAACAGTTGTAAGTGCATAAAATTGGCGTTGTAGTTTTCATGAGATTATCCTCTCCTTTGATGTGCCGTCTGAGTGCCCCTCCGTTAATCAAAGCCTGTTCAAGATGTTGATCTCACAAGAGAGTTACATTCTCATCGGATGATTCAAGGAAAAGATTAAGGGCCTCAAGAACGCTCTTGCTTGAAAGAACTTCATTAACAGTAACTTATGTAGAGCCTAAGTGACGTTGGTTTCGTTTGCTTTACGAGAAAATTTTCGTTTATACATGATGTTGAACTTATATGTAAATGTTTCCCTTATTCTACCGTTTTGAAAGCAGCATAAGCCCAAATCTTGTTAGGACAAACCTTATTCAACGAAGATTTAGAAAAATGAAATGAAATCCTCCTTCGAACCCAGACCGATGAACTCATTAAGGAAAATATAACAAGGTGGTTCTTGAATGTTGACAAAATAATTGGTACACGTAACGAATCCTTGTATTCCTTTGGGAGGAGCTGTTCCATGTTAGTGTAGGTTCTCAACATCAGATTAAAAGAACTCACGACCTTCCTGATAAACATTACAAAGAAAGGTGGTGGAGTTAATGAACTTGCTCACAACTTTTCTAACATTTTACCATCTTTTCCTTGACCTATGGATGGTTTTCTTAGCCGTCGTGGCGTTGTTTGTTTTTGCTTGCGCCGCTTGGTTTTTGCTCGGAAACAAAGATCACGGGTGCTGCATGGGACTCAGTTTATGTAGTTTTTCCTGTGATCTCAACAACGTTCATTAAGAAGTCCTCCACTTTCCAAACTAAATATCGTTTTGAAACAAATAAGACATTTACCGTGTTCACCATGCAATGTGGTAAAAAGTGAACCACAGGCAGTACACTGACACACGTACTTTATTTAGTTTTTAGGCAATTTTATTTCATTTTTGTATTTCAAATTTTATTTTATTTTTTGAATTTTGTAAATCAAATTTTGAAGTTAATTTTTGAGTTTGATTTTTGAATTCATTAGCAAATGTATATAAATAAGGAAGATGTGTAAAGATTAGGGAAGAAATATTATTCAACAAAAGCCACATTTGTTTACTCGCTATTTTCTTTCCTTATTTCATTATTTTGACAAGTTTTTCGTATAGCGCCGATCAAATCCTAAATTTCAACTCAACGGATGCCTAATCAAATATGATGTTAGCACAATTCCAAGGTGTATTTTTTGAATTTAATAGATGCATATTATCAAGAATGGTAAGTTCAAAGTATCTCAACCATACCATGGATCTTTGATAAAATATGACTTTAGCACAAATACATGTGTGCTTTTCAATTTAGTACATGCATGTATCAAGAACTTTATGCTCAAAATATCTCATTGTCTAAATCCTTATTAAGTTGGTTTGAAAGAAGAATTCAAATTTTTAACATGATATAAGAGTCTATGTCCAAGAGACAACATCTTTGGTATGTAAAACTCATAGCCAAAAGTAATATGTAAAGAAATGTATTGTTACAATGTCAAAGGCTCAACCAAAAAAGTTAGCTCAAGGTTGAGAGAGCATTTTTTTTATTGAAACTTCAAAATAACGGATCAAATTGTTGGTGTTGGACTTTAGTCTACACACATGACCTTGCATATTGAGCACCACTGCACACTAAGCAAGTTGCACAGGGTGGAGCAAATTAAATCTAAGTTCTTATATCATGTTAGAAAGTTCAAAAACTCAACCATAAAAGAACACTTCATTTATTTAAACTTTATCACAATGAATCACGTTGGTATGAAACTTTCACCTACACATGACCTTGCATGCTAAGCACCACTATACACTAAGCAAGTTGCATAAGGTAAAGCAAATTAAATATGAGTTCTTATATCATATTAAAAAGTTTAAAGGCTCAACCATAAAAGAGTACTTCATTTATTTAAACTTTATCACAATGAATCATGCTGGTATGAGACTTTCACCTACTCACATGACCTTGCATGCTAAGCACCACTATACACTATGCAAGTTGCACAAGGTAGAGCAAATTAAATATGAGTTCTTATATCATATTAAAAAGTTTAAAGAGCCAACTATAAAAAAACACTTCTTTTATTTAAACTTTATCACAATGAATCATGTTGCTAGTGTAACACTTTCATCTGTACACATGTATATCATAAGCACAAAGCTCCTTTGAATTAATTGTAAGGTTGTTAAGAACGGAATGGAAAAAATTGTCTAATAGTATCTAAATTCTGCTTTGACATCCTGTTTACAAGAGAAAAAGGCTACCATACTTTCAGTCAACATGTGATTAGAAATAAACTTTCTAAAACAGGGACCAAACGCATTGCAGGAAAACGAAACTGATCTTCTCTCGTTTCGACTTGGAAATGTCATGGGTACAAAACAGCTGCAACCCCACATCAAAACGCACAACGAATAGAACATGGGGTGGAACATTCGTCCCATCTTGTGACTCTGGACTGAAAAGTTCATTGGTGACTTCGATTTACCGTAAGGCTGTGGTTTGGTTCGAGGATAATGGGTTCCCTTTCCCGCCGGACAGACAATTACTCGTAGACATGCAGTTCTAAAAGATTGGTGGAGCAAGGAAAAATGGCGTTTATCTGGAATTATATCTCACGCGAAGTGCATATGGATTCGTCTAAACGGACGCCCTTTGGCTTCTCTTTGCTTTCTCATTTACGATGTTTATTATTCCCATTGCTTGAGACGGGGAAAAACGACCTTTATTACTGTTTCAGCAAGGACAACCATAAAAGTTAACATTTAACAACTATAACGCTACAAAAGTGCTAGCAAGGTGCAGCAGAGGCTCAGTCACAGCAGCGACAGCCATAGCCCATTGGCGCATCGTGGCTTTCATCCATTCTTCTTGAGACACTGAAAAATCAGCTTCCACTTTCTCAACTTCATTGCTAAGATTTTGGTCAGCAAGCAGATGTGGTGCTGGCTGCTCCAAGCTAATAATCTTCTCCCACTCTTCGAGCTTGACTTCACATTCTGTGTAATCGACGCCTGCCATTGCTAGAGCTTCGAGAGACATTGTTTCTCCAGCTTATCTACTTGTGTTGGCTCAGAAAATAACTTGCTATTGCCAACCTTAGAGGGGTGAAGCGTAATATTTATACGAGGATTCCCGATGTTCTATTCTCGGCCTGCACCGCCAAAAGAGAAAATCACGGGCTTTGCGTGTATGATACTTAGGTCAGCGCACACGTAATGAAGTATTGTGTATACAAGCACCCTCGTCAGATCTTTAAGATTCTATGCTATGTACATTGGACAAACTTTTTATATTGATCATAAGTCAGGATTCACGCGAACAACAAAACGAAGTACAGACAAAGAGAAAAGGAAGATATAAAACTTAAGTGCAAAACTCCCTAAAGCATACATACTCATGTATACACTCAATGTTGAACCCAAAACCTTTTTATCCTGACCAATGCATGTTTTTAATTTGAACTAGACACTTGCTCACAGAGTTTTAAAGAGGCTCATTATTAAATCGGAAGAATGAGAAAAATACTTTTTCATTGCAACTTATATCATTAATTATACACCCTCTTAAAGTCTTAAAGTAAATACCTTATTAAAGCTCATAACAAAACTACCCAAACTTGATTATCTTTGAATTTTTTATTATCTCACCATATCACTACCCTTGGCTATAAAGACAAATTTGGAGCTTGAATGATAAAATGTTTGCTTGGTTTAGACATCATTCTAAAAAGGGTATTGATCATGTGAACCTCAAACCAATCATTTTTTTTTTTAAACCTGTAATGTAACTTTTTTTGGGAAGATTTTTTCCTTTGAGAAACTTAATTCCTCTTGATCTTATTTTACTCAAAATCTCCTTATAGGTTTTAACAAAAATACCAACATCTTTCCCTCCAACTTCTATTACTAAATTGATTGTATCATCTCAACCATCTTTCCCTCCAACTTTTATTACTAAAATTGATCGTATCATCTCAACCATCTTTCCCTCCAACTTTTATTACTAAAATTGATTGTATCATCTTAACCATGATGATCTACTTGTGATCATCAACCAGCCAAATAGACTTAGGATTATGTACATCCTATCATTCCAGCCCTACTTTTCCTATATCTCAATTTGTTAACTTCTAAAATTTCTTTCTTAGTGAGCATTATATTGTCTCAATTTCTTCTGTATAAAAACCCACACAACTAGGCAATTCTCAATATACTCCTTAAAGAAATTCAAGCACTAGAAGTGAATTGCAATTGAAAATTAGTTGCTTTCCCTCCTAGGAAGATAAGTCATTTGATGCAAATGGATAAGAAAAATATCAAACATATGAGTTTATTAAGTATTACAAAGCACAACTTGTGGCCAAGGACAACTAAAGAAAGAGATTGATTATCACGGCATCTTCTCTATAACTATGAAGATAGTAATTTTTTGATCAATCATTGCCCTTACTTCTACTCACAACAAGCCATTATATCAAGTGAACATACATAATGCTTCTCTCTATAAGAGTTTATCAACAGAAGTTTATATGCTTCTTCTACTCAAGACTCACACTCAAGAGTAAGTTCAAGTATGTCTGTTGTTAAAGTCCCTCTATGGACTATAATAAGCATATTGTCTATAAAATGCAAACTTTACATATTCCCTTGTGGGGGCTAGCTTTCACCAGCTGTAATATGAATCATATCTTTTCACCAACTATCTCTTTTCCAAAAAAACAAGTCAACAACTTTATTACCCTCTTATTGTGTGGATGATATTTTAATCATTAGTCATGATGAGCTTTATTCATGATGTGAAAACATATGATTCAAATTCCACATATAGGACATAGGACTTTCAAAGAATTTCTTGGGAATAAAGATTTTCTTGGGAATAAAGATTTCCATATCAAAGTATATGATTGCACCCAACGGACGAAAGTATATCTTCGGGCTAATATTTGAAGCCAAGTTATCCGTTTCACGCTTCCTCGTTATTTGGAATAGAATATTAAACTGATACTTACGGAAGATGACAAAGGCTCCTCAACGTTTAGCGACGAGCCTCTACTTGGGAATCTGACTACTTGCATAAGGCTAGTGGGACACCTTATTTACCTCACAGTGACAAGACTTGGCATAAATTACCCCACATAGATGCTCATCAATTCGTGTATGCTTTAGAACAATCTCACATGGATTCTACCTTAGAAGGACTACGAGGATTGGCTTTCTTTTGTCATCTAATTTCCAGCATCGAAATCTCGCTTACTGCGAGTCTAATGAGCATCATGCCCAATGAAAAACAAGAAAATCTATTTCTGCATCCTATGTGAAATTTGGAGACTTGTATTGTAAGGAGTCCGTAGATAGGGTCTAGATGATTCTGCAATAGAGTTTTACTGTTTCTTAGCTTACGATCAGTTCGAAGACAACAAAAGACGATGTTGTCATTGGTACAGGAGCGCAGGACAGCCAATCCGTGTGAAAGCCATTTTATTTTTCCTGAATCATTTTAAACAGAATCTTTCTGGGAATGAAAACGATAAAATCCTTTTCGTGGCAGCGTTCAAGTTTTAGCTGTTCACTGGAAACTAACAACCCAGTAAATTGAAGAAACATTGGCATGGTCCGAGACCATGACCATATTCAACCTCTTAACTCCGGTAAAGATGGGACGAGGTATCCATCTCAAAAACTTGTTACCTCTGCATCTGCACAGATAACCAAAACATGAGAAATGGACCATCTTTTTTCTTCTTTTCTGACTTTTCCTTCTCCGTTGCCGGTGTTTATTGGGAGTTGCAGTTGCTTTGTGGCCACGGCATCTCTGCTTTGAGACCAGAAAATATCAGTTTTCTCTCCTCGCAATGCAAATGTACCTTAGCCAATCGAACTTTGGGCCAACTACATGTCACGAGCAGTCATATGGATTTGCACCTACCACACTCAAAAGGAGGATGCATAGAACTGCTGAACCGTGTTAAATGCATGTATGCCAATATTATGTTCGATTCCATGAAACATTATTCGTACAAGAACAACAAATTAACTTAGTTTGATAAAAATTTCTTATACCACAAGGGAAACAATTATTTTTTAAAAGAACAAAACATGGGTAGTCTGAGACAATTACACTTTGACCCTAACAATTACTTGATACAATATCGGGTTAGTAAAGTGAGACTTCACACAAGAAAGAGAGGGAGAAGAGAAGCGAATTAGTAGAGATCACGGGAAAATCTACATGAACTCATTTAGCCATTTTTGCCATTAAAGATAGATGATCCAATTGGATGAACAGGTGCTACAGAGCAGGAAAGACATCCTAGGATTTAACTTTTGAACACACACTAACACTAATATTGGAGTAGATTCAGTATATATGTATGCATGTATGTATGTGTATATATATATATGAGGGCTGTGTGTGTGTAAGAGAAAGAGAGAGATCATTACATTTGCAGAGTTGCATGCTATACATATAGGCTCCAACATGGGACAGAAATGAAAAGATCAAGTTATTGAATCATCCTTGATAAAGTTGTTCTTTTAGATGGAGATAACTGAAAACAAGAGTAGCAGTATATTCACATATCTAGTAATGACAAAACCATCATCTTACAGAATGCATGGTCTTGCAAAACATTAGTTCGGTCACAGACCCAAACAAAAGAAAATGAGATAAAATACGAGAGGAAAAAAAACAAAGAAGAAAGATAGCAGGAACCAGCAGAGCATCAAATATCAGATTTGAAGGCCAGGATTTTCCAATTGGGCGTGAAACTAAACATCAAAAGTAAAGAAAAAGAATAAGCTACCCTACCAAAAAGGATGCTACATGCCTAGAATCTAAGTGGGGACGGACCAAGATTATCCATTACCTCATCTTCCACCAGACAGTTCAATGGCATCTTGGTTGTACACCGAATCCTCTCCCCAGTCAAATCTTCTCTGCAGCCTCTCATACTCTTGCCTGCGAGTAACCTCAACATTCTGCCATTCTTCCCACCTCTCAGCCAGCCCTTCTCCTTCTAGCATTCGTACCACCTCAGACATTGCTGGACGGTCCTCTGGCGATGATTGAGTACAAAGTAATGCAACTTGGATCATCATTTCCACCTCTTGAATGACGTAGTTCCTATTTAGGTTAAGGTCTACGATGGCGTCCAGTCTCTTTTCCCTTTCTAGCTTCTTGACCTTCAGATGAAGATTAATACAGGGCTCACTAATTAGCAAGTAAAATTTTAAAAGGAAAAAAGAAAAAACATGTAAAACTCAAAACTTAAAGACGATGAACTCTGGGGAACAATAAGCATAGAAAACACAATTGTTCATTTAGTCAGGAGAAATGAAGTCACCACATAATGTTTCTTCAGGATGGTTATCTTACATGGTCAAGCAATAAAACATCATCTTCCTCTTCCAAGCGCGAAAAGTCAATTGCCCTTTGACCAGTCACAAGCTCTAAAAGCATTATTCCATAACCGAAAACATCAGTCCTTTCTGATGACTTCCCAGTGGACAAGTATTCAGGTGCTATGTGGCCCATGGTCCCACGAACTTGAGTTGTTACAGTAGTCTTTCTCACATCAACCAATTTCGCCAAGCCAAAATCACCAACAACTGCTTCAAAATCTTCATCAAGTAACACATTTGCAGCCTTAACATCCCTATGAATAATTTTAGGATTGCAATGTTCATGAAGATACTCTAGGCCACGAGCTGTGCCTAAAGCAATTCGTTTTCTTGTAGGCCAGTCTAAAACAGGTTCCCCAGGTTTAAGTTCTGCATCAGTATTTGTGTCATTATCTTATCATCAGAAAGCAAAGCCAGAACTAGATTCATAAAAGCTCAATAAGCTACAAAAAGTGATTTAAATCCTATAAGCCAACAAAGCACAATGGCAGAATCAATGGCAAAAGAGTAAAATGTTATTGAAATCCTGTGGCATTTTCGCCTTCCAAAATTACACAATAAGATATAAGCCAAAAATTGTTTGGTTGGTAATCAAAATATGATGATTGACTATTAAATACACAATAAGAAATTGGTTGGTTGGTAATCAGAATTTGATGATTGACATGACAATAATTAGAACCACAAATTCCTGACAATCAACAAGGTGCAATTTGAAAAGAACTGCGATTTTCATTACAGGACCTCCTAGCAACCGAAGTACTTAGGGAAGGTTGTTTAAAAAATGAGGTATGCTTAAGATACTTCATCACTTGGCTCTGTTTAGAATTTTCATTGCTCTACTAAATCTCTAATCAAAAAAGATCCCTAGTAAGAAAATCTAGAACGTACATCTTTAAAAAAAAAAAAAAATAAAAATAAAAAATTAGTAACAAAAAAATGTTAAAATTATGCCTCCACATAAAAAGAATTAAAAATTAAAAAAAATATCCAAATAGGAAAAAGAAAAGTGGGCATTAAGCAGGTATTGGAGTAGGTTTGTTAAAGGTGGCTCCCACTTATGCCTCTCTTTCTGTTTTCTAGTTTTATAAGTTTTTTATGAGAATAATATAGTTATATTTCATATAGTATTTCATCACATGTTTAAGCAAAGTGGGCATTAAATTAGTGAGCTCACATCTTAATTCAACCAAGTTGAAAACAAGAGTCCCAAAGGCAAAAAATCAAGAAAATTGCTTAAGGACTTCGTAATATTATCCATAGTATTAAAGAATTATAAAAAACATCACTTCTCTATCCCAATTTAGTAAATTCATCTCCCTATCTTAACTCTTTTAACTTCAAATAACTTGAGATCAACTCATGCTACCTTTCCTAACCGTAAATATTTAATATGCATCCATAAACAAATGAAATTGAAGTTTATTTATTTAGAAATGACTACAATAAAAGAACGTAATTTATCTTCATTAGCTTAAAAAGCCTTAACAATTTCTAGTTTCGAATGTAAGACACACAAACACCGTTAATCAGTTAATGACTCAAGTTTGCCACAGGCCACCTCAAGCATGCAGATGGTAGCACAAAAGAACAAGTCGGGTGTTGCCCAAAAATTGTTGATTAAACACAAAAGAAGCAAGTTTTGCATCCATTCAACCCATTTGTGTGTGTGTGTGTGTGTGTGTGTGTGTGTGGGTGGGTGTCACTTAGCGCTCAGCCATTAACAAATACAAGACTAGAAATTAATACCTCGTAGTCGATAGGCAACACTTAAGTTTTGCATGTAGGGATAGACTAAAAGGCGTTCTGTTGGAGTTGTGCAAAAACCAATTAGCCTTAAAAGATTCCGGTGAACAGCTACACTTATCATCTCAACTTCCCGCTGGAAAGCAGCATCCCCGCCAGGACTCTCATAATCAGTTAACCGTTTCACTGCAACTTTTGTGTTATCAGCAAGAACCCCTTTATAAACTTTTCCAAAACCTCCCTGTCCCAAAACATTTTTGTCACTGAAGTTTTCTGTTGCTAGCTGTAATTCCCTCCATGCAAATCTTTTCAGCTGACCAAATGCAATTCTTCGGTCAACTTCACCTAATGCAGTCATCATAAAAGTTAGAAATATCAAGGTGAAACTTCTAAAAGCAGTTTCATGAGTTAAAATTCACATCAGGTACCAATTCTATTCATTTGAGAACAAGTACTAGGGGATTTGTGAAGAATAAAAGCCTGGCACCGAGCAAATAAATTGCCTAGATAAGCAGAGGAATACGGTGAACAAAAAACTTGACTAAATAAATCTATCTGATGGACTAATCAATAACACAATTCAAACGGATTTGATGCTCAAAGAAAGAAAAGGAACAGGCGTCCCAGTTCCAGAAGAAATAGGACTTGTCCTATAACTCTCCTTATTCTAAAATGAATTATCAGTAAATTATGAGTGGCAAGTTGTATGACTGAGCCTATCTTTTGTCAATGCCTATGTTCTAACACTGTCCCCAAGCGGCAGAAATTTAGACAAGACCTGGGAAAAATAAACACCACCATAATCTACAATTTGTCAAGGAAGAGAAGATTTCATCACCATGACTGTGTTTAAATGGATGGCATTGCTGACGTCATCACTCCCCTTGATTAGCACCGAAATAGTAACCTTACCCTGAAAACTAAATGATCCATGGAGCATTTGTATTGGTTGGGATGGCTGGTCATGTGGCCCAGAGTTCCTCTAGAGATTGTTGATACTGTTGCTCTTGGGTTATATGGTTTTTATGGTTGATTAAGGCAGTATATCTGTGGTGATTTTTAGTGTTCTCTAGCAGCGAACTGTGAATCACTTCCTGGGATACAAAGAAAAGCTATTTGTTTGGTTGCAAATACACTTTACTCTTGAGCCAATACCTCTCCAACACAGATAAAGGCCAGTCCACTCATCCAATCAAAATACACACAATCGGGCTCCAATAAATAAATCAAGCAGTTCATATGCACTCTTCTTCATCCAAATCACGCCCTGGCCAATTTGGTGAAAGAAATAAATTTAAAAAAAAAAAAAGGCTAAAACCACGCCCACATCCATAGCAGATCAGCTCTTGACCCAGTCGGCGTATTTGATTCTCACAAGTTTTAGCCAATTCCAAGAACTCTCCCATCTATTATGACATTCCAGGGGATTTTTGACAGTTCGAGCTTCTTTCTTACAAGTTCTTTCTCATCTCTTTTTTATAGGTTTTTAACTGTTTTTCGCCTTTAAAATCTTTTTTTGGCAAATTCAACTATCTTCAACAAATATAGCCTCTTTTCAGGCCAAATCAACCATTTTCCAGCCCCTATATATGATAATAGAGGATATCGTGATTGTGGAGACTGGCCCAAGGGGTATTGCTAAATTGAACTAGTTTCTACAATCAAAGACTCAAGCAAACTCAGAGACAACCTTAGCATAAAGACTGCCAAGTCTCGAGCAAGTATTAACCTCCTCTCAAATATGTGCTTGATCTGTTAGCTAAAACTAGCCTGGTAGGCACAGAACTTGTTGATATTCCAAGAGATCTAAATCAGAAACTTTTGGAAGGCAAAGGTAGTTATTTAAAGATTCTAATAGATATAGTCAACTCACTCAAAAACTGAATTATCTGAAAATAACCATATGTCTTGTACAATGAATGTAGAAAAGTAATTCTTCACATCTCCAAGAGTCTCACATTTTGTTATTGTTAAATTTATTGCTCATTATTTAGGCAGCTCCTAATCTCTGTATCTTGTATAAGAAAAATTGAGAATTACAAAGTAAAATGTTCAACCGATCACAAAGAAATTTTTCCTTAGATGGAAGGTTTACCACAGCCTGTAGTTCATTCTTAGCAGTTGCTTTAGTCACATGGAGAAGTAAGAAGCAGAATGTGAAAGCATGACTGTGTACAGAAGCAGTGTTCAGAAAAATGGCTCATAGAACAAATGAAGCAAGATGGCTATAATATTTTCTAGATGAGATTATTCTTCCAGCTCCTACTGTATTCTATTGTTTTGTAAGAATCAAGATGCTTTCTGCAAATTGTCTCTATTAATATGTTTCATGGAGAGACAAAGCATATTGAAATTGAGTGACATTTTACTAAGGAAACGATATCAAATGGAAGTTTCTATGGCATTCATGTGATGGGAAACTAACTAGTTGCGGTGTTTACCAATTCCGTCTGTCATAATACATTAGAAGTCATTTATTCCAAACTTCAGTTACATGATACACATACTGCAGCTAGAGAGGGAATCAGAAAGATAAGGGAAAGGTGTCCCGATTCTCAGAGAAGTGTAAAGTCTCCATAGGAGTTATTTCTGTTCTAGTGCTGCCTGTAAGATGTGTATTCTAAAATGATGCAATTCATCCCATAAGTATTAATGGATAACGAGGACCAAGGTGTACAATGAGCCTTCTTTTTCAAACACTACTACTATATTTGTTCCCTTTGACAGCTTCAGTGTCCTTTAGATAGAAAATGTCATGCAAGAAGAGATAGACAAGTATCTGAGAGAACATTCTATTTCAGTTTTTTCACATCATCATTTTTACAACTTTCTCATCAAATTCTGTAAGCAAGTCTATATGCACAATAAGCTTTTCAGTAGTTCAAGTAAACAATATAGAATCCAACAATAAGTTAAAAAGGTTTAACAAAATGACGTGTCATATAAAAAGAGCTAGAAATGATTGCATTATTATATTGGCAATAAGACTTTGTGTTATTTGTGCCATTATAGATACTCCATAAAGAAAACAATTAGAGTGAACATTGTAACTAAAAATATTAATTGCGGGCATTTTATTGTGGCAAGCACAAAGAAAAACAAACCTGCAACATCAACAAAAACTTCAGCCTTCTTGCTTTTGTATCTATGCTTATACAGAATAAACAGCAAGCCACCAAGAAGAAGAATAGCAATACACCCTCCAACAACTCCAAGAATAAGCCCAATCTTTGGATTAGTTGAAGCACCTGTCAAGAAAAGTAAAAATTTGCACTGAGTTCGTAAAAGAAACAAGTAACAGAAATATGCAATTTAGAAAACTTTTTCAAAGTTAAAATCATATCCAATAACCTGAAACATCACTTTCAGATACACAAAGATGAGGAAAATTGCCGTCACAGTTCAATCTGTTTCCTGAAAAGCTGCAACAAGTAAGAACCAGAAGCATAGTTAAAAATAAAGAGAAACAATAGTATTAGTGACAATAACAACTATTACAAAATATTCTTTTATTATAGTAAGAGAAAATTTGCTATCCAATATTCAGAAAATTTGCTATCCAATATTCACAAGCCTATCAATCATACCCAGAAAGAAGTAAAACATCCAGAGAACCCAAGTAACACAAATGCTTTAGACTTATCAATCCCTAAATGAATAACTAGATAAAAACCCCTTTACAAAATCAATTCTTCATCATTTTAACCCCAGCATTGAGAAAGCTAAACTTTTCATTCCTTGGAACTTGACAAACAGCAAGGTGAAAAGATGATAGGATCATGGTGGCCCATCTCTCCCTTCCTTGTTCCATGTAAGTAGCAATCTCTCAAGCAGCAGAAGGATTTACACTGATTCGTTAAAGAAAATTGGAATGGTATTTCTTAGTTGCCAAAAGTGAAAAAGGGCTTTTTTCTCGATATAAACAATTGAACAGCAAAGTTCAGTTTTAGAAGTAGCAACTTACAGAAATTAGAATCCGTAAGAGTCTATTTAAGAACAAACGACCTTTTCTATCAGATCAAGTGCTTCAAATGGTAAGTGAAAGATGGAGCCTAACAGTGCACAGTTTTTTGTTACTTGTAATCTATGTCGAAAGATAGTGTTTGCCCAGGTTCATTGGACAGACATCATCATTTTATGGTTTGGTTGATATCAATCAGAGTTACACGGGTTTGAGGTCAGTTATAACTATGGCAGAAAAAATGACTCCTCTTGGTGAAATTCTATCCAAAGAAATGTAAATGCGCGGCATTAATCTTTAATTCAAATGGATATGACTAGGTGAAAATGAGAGGATCCAAATCCTAAAAATATAATATTTGATGTGTGTAAACTCATAAGGATTTCTTCTTCATACTTGTATTTTGCAACTTGGTATAAAGACTCAGGAACCTGACCACTGAGATCATTCGAATTTAGCATTCTGCAAAAGAGTTTCAACCATGTCACTGAATACTGAAAGCAACTTTGAGGAGGATTCAAACTTTTCAAGTAATCAAGAAAAAAATTAAATTTATCATATCATCTCCACATCCTACAATATATCACATACAAAGTCACCGAGTTTGGAAGGCCTGAAAGCGATGCAGGAATAGTCCCACTGAGATTGTTTTGACTCAAAGTCCTGCTTGCATGATCAAGAAAATGATACTATTAAGAAGAAAATTATCAAAAGATGCATATACTCAAAAATATCCTGCAAAGTGAAGAGAATGCAGAAAAGAATACTTACAAGAAACGAAGCTTTTTAAGATTACCAAGGGAAGATGGTATTACACCAATTAAATTATTATTGGACAAATCCAAACTGGTCAAATTTGTTAGGTTTCCAAACTCTTCTGGTATCTTACCTCGTATGCCATTTCCTGGCAAAATACTGCATAATAAATGAAACAGATACAGAGCAGGTTACACTTAGCATATGAAAATTATAAACCCCAGAAATGTCTAACAAATCTCAAAGACCATGGCAATAATTTAATTACGATTTAAGGTTGACAGGAGCATACACTTGATTAAAGAGTTTTCCAAGAGATTTATGGTATTCTCAGCCCCAAAACCCTTTGGTTTCTTTCTTTCTTTATCCCAATTCATTGGAATAAGAAGACCAAAATAAACAATAAGACAAAAAGCTAGGCTTAAAGGATAACTACATGGTTTAGAATTCCAATAAGCCACAATAATACTTTCATACTTACAGAGCCTCAAGAGTTTTTATACTTCCTATTCGAGGGGACAAGATTCCATTAAATCCCATCGATGGCAATGTTCTGGAAAGAAACAATAGATAAAAGCATACCTCAGAACAGAAGGTACTAAGATTTGCAATTAAAAGATATAACCTCGGGCAAATAACAAAAGCTATGATTTGTAGGCAACAGTGCCAACAAGAATAAATGAATAATGAAAGGACAAGGTATATTGAACAGTGTCTTACACATGAAGGACATATTTACTATCACTGTCACACTGAACGCCAGACCAAGTGCAAGGGTTAACTTGATTTGGATTCCAATCCATGAGCTGACTCTGTGAAGCATTTAGTGAAGTCTTCAATGCAAACAGGGCATCACCTGAATTACAGTCATGAGTGCATCAGCAATCAAAATAAAAGCTCAATAAGATTCAAACCCAGTTAAATAAGACTCCGGTGGACAAAAAAGATATATATAATGCCTTCATTAATGTTCAGCTTTTAGAACAGTAAATATATAGCACAGCTACATGCAATCTGAAAGGATTAAATATCAAGCGTACACAGCACCATACCTTGAGGATCAGTCAATGCAAGAGACTGCAAACAAGATAATATCAACAGAATGAAAACCACTTCCATCTTCAATGACATCACTTCTGGTTACTCATTCAATGAGATGGATAATTATCAATGAACACATGAATCAGGGCCATTGCTGCAAATACATCCCAGAATTAATTGCAAACTTTTCAGACGTACATATAGGTGCTGCATAATGTAACATAGTCCAAGGAAAACTACATTTATTGATGTTTTTTGCTTGCCAAACAATTATAAGAACTTTTATGATTGTGCTTGTCCAGCGGAAATTGTGTGTGGGTCTGAGTGATGGGAGTAGAAAAAAAGTCTTCAGCTAGTACCATCCCATCCCAGCACCCTTTGCCTTTATTCTTAGATCCTTATATGTCTGAGCGTATCAGGTTAGATATGCTATAAGACGTGGCTATCAAGACCGAGTATGCAAGAGCAAAGAGAGATGGGAGACACTTAGCACTTTTCAAATCTCTTTGACTATGACCTTCATCAATCCCCCATAATATTCAAACTAATTAACTAAGACTCTAAAGAATCATGAATATATTTGAAATCCAAGCCAACTCAAATCAGGTCGATTGGTTATAACTTAAGACTAAATACTGTAATACTCAAAAGACTGGGAGACAAGAAAGACGTGGGGAAAAAATGAAAGAGACTACCCAGAAACACGACGTTATCTTTTCAAATCGTTTACCTCTTGAAATGACAAGGACTTCAAAAACTAGAATTATCACAGTTTTCTGGAGACTTCGGATCAAGAAGAAAGTCAAATTCAAATTACTTCCATTTCTCTATCCAACCGTTTCTTCACAACCAAACTGAGAAATTAAAAAGCAAACTCTTAAGGCAGAAGAAAAAGAAGAAACACCTGGTAAGAGGAACAAGTTTGACACTAGAAGCACAGAATGAAAAAGGAGAAAAAGGTTTTGGCCTTTTTCGGAGAAGCTCACTCCTCGAGCTAAGATTAGCTGGCTGCCTTTCCCATAGAAAAGCGCTTTAGCGGTGACAGCAAAGCTGTAAGAGAAGCTTCTTGTCGTTTGCTTTCTCCCTTGGTTCCTTTCTTCGGTCTTCCAATCTGATTGTCTGTGTGATTCTGCGATTCAGATTGATGAATCCAGCTTTGAAGAAGAAGGTAGCTATAATTGCTTGGCACCCAATCACTGTGGGTCGCTGGGCGGGTCCACTATATTATATCTACCCCGACACCGGGGCATGAAAATGGCCTCGCAATTTTCTCGCGCGTGGAGCCAAAGTCCGAGCCTGAGACGCTGAGAGCAAGGCCCCGTCTTCTCCACTTTTACTAGTTTTCCACGTTCAGCTCCCTTTCCCGGAGCCAGCCCCGTCAAAGATCCGGGGAAATTGCACTCACCAGTTTTACTTGTCAGTAAAACATTCCGTCACTTTTCAACTTTTGAAATTAAACTTGTAATATTTAGATAATATTTAAATATATAAGAATTATTTTCGAATATTTAAATTAATTCTTAAGTTGATGTCCTTTGATTTTTTTTTAATCTCGAATTCTTAAAATATATTTAATAAAGAAAAAGCATCTATTCTATTTTGTATTAACCTTTAGTTCAAAAATATTCAATATAAGAGATAAAAGTTTTACATGAAAATATAAAAATTATTTTTTAACTAATTAACTAACTTTTGAATTGAATTATAAACTTATATGAAATAATTAAGCTCATATTATCTCTAAGACACTTTAGTAATAACTATGTGTTAATTAATAAAGGAGAAAAAGGAGAAATGGTCGACCACCTTCCTTTGAACTCTATTATTGTTATTATTATTATTATTATGAATGGTTGCCTAACACGATGGGCGGCTAGTTGAAGAAACGACACTCTAGTGTGTGTTTGACTAAGTTAGATTCGATTGTCATATGTCAAAACAAAAATTTCCATGTAGTTAAATGAATTGTCCTAATAAAATGTAAACTAAAATAACAGATTAGAACCTTTCGGTGGTAAGGCCGTTGTTTTTTAATACTAACAAATATATCAATTTTATTAAAATAATTTTTAAATTTCCTTTGATTGAGAGAAATTTCCAAACAATTATTCTCTAAATATTTTGATTGTCTTTATTTTCTAACAAAAAGGGCCCCACTTTCACCAATCTGCGACATCGACAGGGACAACGATCGCCTAAGAACGGAGACCCCGACCGTGAGGATCACAGCATGAAAATCTCGCCCATGGATTTGCAATCTGACACGTCAAAAGGTCTCTCGTATTGTTTAGGAGATATATTTCACGCGCCCAAGGAAAATCAAACAGAGACAAATAAAATACAAAGATTGTTCGTCGGAATTGTCTGACTTGGTCAAGTTGCTTTGCCTGTTAAAGTTTTTCCAGCATAAAATCACTAGTTAATTAGATTCGATCGTGGACTAAGAATCATTAATACTTGGACCGTGCCTAGTGTTAGTATGTTTACACGACAATAATTAACAAGTGACCTGACCCAACGGGAGGAGAAAATGTTACATAAAACTTGGTCTAAGTAGAGTCAAAAGTTACGATCACCACTACACTCACGCACATGTTTGGTTATTTAAACGTAAAGCTAGTTTTTGAAAATGCCAGGAACAGCATAACTTTGACGGCTATTATTTATGTCCACACACTTTATTTTCCATTGTGCCAGCTTTTCCCTTTTTTAATTTATATATTTTCTTTCGTTGCGGTGGGTGGGAAACGGTGGGTGATTTAATCGGATCTGGGTTTCCAAAGCCCAAATCTTCGTTCCACTTTCTACTGTGCTTGACAGCTCAAGCCATGTTTTGGTTTTTTGTTCTACTTATTTTATTTTGTTGGTAAGTGCTCGAGTCAAAATCAGAGCGACCACATTGATTAATCATTTGATGGTCCATTAATCAGACCGCATTACTGTAGTGCTGGTGATATTTTGCTTTTTATTTCCAAGGCTGTGTAAATTAATATATCTAACTGGATTTTGACATTATCTATGTTGGAATTTGTAGTTTAAATATAGGAAAAACTTGAAACTTATTCTATTAAGGATGTAATTGAACTATAAACTGAATTTATAAAGTGTTGAAAAACATGATTAGACACTTGCCGGTAAATATAAGAATTTCAACATAAATAAGATAGCAAGAACAAAAGAGAAGATGAAGAAATAAAAGAGAAAACAAATAAATAAAAGGAAGAGGAAGAGGAATTACCATTATCCAACCAACATGCTACAGTATCACATAAGAAGAAAATATATTATTGAGATAATTTTGTTTTTTCTCCTGCACACCGAGCATCATTGGGTTTAAAGTCGCATGGGGTGGAATAGATTTAACCTAAGTTCTGATACTAAGTTAAAATGTCCAAAAGCCTAACTCATAAGTTAGTTTAAAGGTCAAAAAGTCATTTTTAAATTTATACTTAACTTTAAGACTTTCATCTTCTACACAACCATATTATCTTTTTATACACAATTTCTAATTAATACAATAAATGACAATAAGTATGTTAATTGGTAAAAAAACTTAAAACCTTTAATATGTGAATCTAAACAGTGATAAAAAATCTTAGATGATAATCTCTTGTCATTTGCATATATATCATTTATTTATTTATTTATATCTAATATAGAGTTTAACTTGAGTTTAACTCTACATATGTTGATTACAAACAAAGATGTCTGAAGATATTTGGTCGTATGAACACATTTCCTAACTTTTCAAATTTTCTTCGTAACGTGCAGCAAAGTCTGGTTCTTCATGATTTCTTTGTTTGACAGATATCTTTTGCTTAACTCCAACATGTTCTTTACTCATTGGCTACTGCCACCGAAATTGACTTTTCATCAACGTCTCCATGCTGTCATCCACGTGGAGCTACCTTATTCAAATATCAGCTGTTTTACCTTTTTTCATGGTGGGATTGAGATGCACCTAAAAGGGAGAAAAATACTCGTTTCCTTTATGAGATTGTTTAAACAAAAAAATTGAATTTAGACTAGGAGGATGTCAGAGAAATAATCTCATATCGAAAAAAGTACTACTTATAATATAATTTATAAGTCGAGACAAATTTTCTTCTTAATAAAACTTTTGGAAGAGATGTGAATCTAAGCATTTCATATGACTTTAGAGTTAATCGTTTTTCTGATTAGTTTAAATTAATCTTAAAAATGAGTCAATCGCTAGTCAATAAAAAAACATAGTTTGATTGTAAAGAAATATTAGAGTAATAATTGCGCGTTAAATAGGAAAACCTTGTAATATGTTTTACAAGCATAAACAACCTATTTTTTCAACCATGCATTTTAGAGAGGGGTAAAACTAGATCTTTCACATATAAAAGATCATGAGTGCTTATTCAAAGAGGGTTGATTGCCAACTTGGTCGTAATTACACTACAGCTTAACCAATATAATAATATCTAAAGTTTAATCTAAAAATTAGTTTATGTATTAAAAAAATAAATTTTATTTATATATTATTTAATGATTATATCTTACATTCTAACTATAACTAAAGGATGCAAGTTGAATGAGAGATGACAAATTAGTGTAAATTCTAATACCATGTAACAGAAATAAAAAGTTAGTTTATGAGTAAAGAAAATAAATACACATTTAGATATTATTTAAGAATTAATATCTTTAAGGTGGAACTTTTATCAATAAGATATTGATAACAATAGAGGAAAATGATGATAAGAAGTGGACCATCATCATTATACACAATAGAATAAGGTAAAATTTAAACAATAAGCCAACACTAGTGTGGTTTCAATAAGAGCCAAAGTTATAACGTTTCTCCAAATCATTTTATTAGGCTTCAAAAGGCAGACCCAGAGTCTATTTATAGGTGTTCTGCTTGCATGGATTGCCAAAAGGCTCAAAGGCCCGGGGTTTGAAGAGATGATCGTTGGGGCGATTCAATGGTCGTTCTAAAACCCGCCCACATTTTCAAACGTTTTAGCTCCTCTCTTCCGTTCTCCACAGCTTCAAGTTCCAGCTACCTTAACGGTCAGCTTCACTCTTTCCTCTCCAACCAAACCTCAACCCTCCAATCTCTCCCCCAATCCCATGCTCTTATCATCACGAGTGGCAACTCAAACAACCTCTTCACAGCGGCAAAGCTTATCTCCCTCTATGCCTCTCTAGGTGAACCGGCTTCTTCCGCCAAAGTGTTTGATTCGGTGTGTCCAAAAGACACGTTTCTTTGGAACTCTGTGATTAAGTCCCACTTCTCCAATGGCAATTACTCGCAAGCGCTTGATTTTTATATCCAAATGCGGGCATCTGGTACCCCACCTGATCAGTTTACCATTCCGATGGTTGTTTCTACGTGCGCCGAATTGGCGTTGGTCGACCATGGGATGAACATTCACGGGTCGGCTTTGAGACTCGGACTATTCGCGGGGAATTCCGCGGTTGGATCTTCGTTTGTGTATATGTATGCGAAGTGTGGTCAGATGGGTGATGCTTCTTCAATGTTTGATGAAATTTGTGTTAGAGACGTGGTTGGTTGGACTGCGCTTGTGATTGGGTATGTGCAGAACGGTGAGTATGAGAAGGGTTTGGAGCGTCTTTGTGAGATGCATAGGACGGGTGGGGATGACGAGAGACCGAATTTTAGAACACTGGAAGGTGGGTTTCAAGCTTGTGGGAATCTGGGTGCTATACCTGAAGGTAGATGCTTACACGGTTTGACGATAAAAACAGGAAATGGGGCCGCACGAATTGTTCAATCTTCGCTTTTGTCCATGTATGCCAAGTGTGGAACCCCTGAAGAAGCGTACCTTTCGTTTTGTGAAGTAACTGACAAGGATCTTCTTTCTTGGACATCGCTTGTTGGTGTTTATTCAAGATTTGGATTTATGACTGAATGCTTAAGTTTATTGTGGGAAATGCTGGAGAGTGAAATATACCCAGATGGAGTTTTACTTAGTTCTGTGCTTTTAGGTTTTGGCAATTCCATGAGTGTCTCCGAAGGCAAAGCCTTTCATGGATTAATCATAAGGCGAAATTATGTATTGGATCAGATGGTTCACAATGCATTATTGTCCATGTACTGCAAGTTTGGACTATTAACTCTTGCTGAGAAGCTATTTGATAGAGTACCTGAACTGAACAAAGAGTCTTGGAACACTTTGATGTTTTGTTATGGTAAGATAGGACAGGAAGCAAAGTGTGTATGGTTGTTTACAGAGATGCAACGTCTTGGCATTAAACCTGATTCAAACAGCTTGGCCTCCATGGTTTTGGCATGTTCGCAACTGGAAGCAACGTATCTCGGTCTTTTGCTTCATTGCTACATAATTAAATGTTCAATGGATGAAAGTGCATTGGTAACCAATTCACTCATTGACATGTATGGGAGAAGTGGCAATTTGAATAGTGCATGGAAACTATTTTGTGAGACACAAAGGGAAAGTACCTCATGGAATGCATTGATCTCATCTTACACTCATAGTGGGCATTATGCTGAGGCTGTAGCACTATTTGATAAAATGATTGCGGAAAATACGAATCCCATCTTGGAAACACTGGTAACAATGCTTTTGACTTGTTCTCACCTTGGATCACTGGAGAAAGGGGAAAGGATTCACCATTATATTAAGGAGAGGGGGATGGAGTTCAACATATGTCTTGCCACTGTATTGGTTGATATGTATGCAAAATGTGGGCAACTTGAAAAAGCAAGAAAATTGTTTGACACAATCAAAGAGAGGGATGTTGTATCTTGGAATGTGATGATTTCTGGTTATGGAATGCATGGACGTGCAAAATCTTCCATAGAGGTATTCCAACAGATGGAGAAATCAAATGTCAAACCAAATGGACTAACCTTCCTTGCTCTTCTCTCAGCTTGTGCCCATGGAGGACTTGTCGAAGAAGGGAAGTCTCTGTTTAATAGAATGCGAGATTATTCCATAGAACCCAACTTGAAGCATTATGCTTGTATGGTAGATCTTCTAGGTAGGTCAGGTAATCTGCAAGAAGCTGAAACATTGGTTCTATCAATGCCATTCTCTCCTGATGGTGGGGTGTGGGGGGCTCTGTTAAGTGCTTGTAAAATTCACAACGACATTGAGACAGGCATAAGGATTGCCAAGTATGCTATTGAGACTGACCCTAAGAATGATGGGTACTATATAATGATGTCCAACATGTATAGTTCTGTTGGAAGGTGGGAGGAGGCAGAGAGTGTAAGAGAAATGATGAAAACAAGGGATGTGGTAAAGAGAGCTGGTTGGAGTTCACTCTAAGTTAGATGAATTGGCTTTGATTTTTGTTGGCAAATCTCTCTCTTACCCTTGGGCTTGATTACAATACAAGAGCTTTATGATCCAGCTCAATTCCACATGGACCCAAAATTTGCTTTGATCCAAAATGTGGCTACTACTGCTATTGTACGGCTACTGCTCACAGGTAGCTCCCTATTAACTGTGTTCAACCCTGAACAAACAAACAACACCCCAGTCCGGCCCACTCTCTCTTCCTTAAGAAAGCGCACCTTTAGGCTCCCAGTTTTTCTACCCCTTTCTTGTGATATACCTGTGTTATTTTGTGGTAAATGTTTAGGCACCGAAGGCAACCACTTTTTGCACAAGAAAAACTGAAAATCGTGATTTGGAAAAGCGTAGACTATCTCTATTTTTCATTTTCTTGATCTGGGTTTATGTTCAAGTTAAAACCACCTCGTGGTCTGGATATAAATAATTAGGCCAGATTCTAAGTCTTTGTAGATTGCCTTTTCCACCTTGTTTGTATGTTTGGGATCAAGTATCGGTCAGAGGCAATCAAGTACTTGGCAAAGTTACTAACAAGTCACTTGAGATGCAGAAGCTTAAATTAGGGGCTGAGATTCACAGTTTTCGATATGTTTTTCTCTATTGAGATTTGAGGTTTTTGTCTAGTTTTATAGGCATTTCAATGTGCTTATTTTGGGTGATGGTAGTTGGGAAGCTGACTCTAAAGCCTGTGACGTCTTTTTATTCTCTAAATTTTTGTTTGGATTATCACTTTGCATCTTATTTTTGTTTCTCTTAGAGAGAGTTATATTTTTCAATTTTAGATACCCATATGAATTAAGTGAATTGAAAATCTTCAACTTTTACAGGGAAAAAATTGTATTGAGAAGTGCCTTTAAAGAAAAAAAGTTGAGAACTTTTTTTTAAATAAAAAAAGTCTTCCTCTATTTACTTTGATGGTAATTTGACGTCCTCCAAACTGCCTTGGCAGCGGTAGTGAGGCTGCTAGGTGGTGCTAGCCACCACCTTAGGCCCGGCAAACGAAGACCACCACCTCGGAATCTCCTATCTCGTGCCAGCAGTCTTTCTATTTATTTATTTATTAAATAACTGGAAATGAATACTTCAGACAATAAGTCTGAGAAAATGAGCTTTGGTTTGACTACTTTTGACAAGTGCTTTGTATTTTAATTTGTAAATTGCAATTTTTTCAGAAAGATTTTGTTTTTCAAAAGAATTTTATGGCTTGTTTTGACAAATATGCTAGTAGTAAAGGTCACATATAAAAATCCACTTAGTTAACTGATATATTAAAAAACTCAATGCTTAAGAGTGAAAAGAATTTAAAAAAATCCAGTCCCTTAATTTATTGCAGCCATGCCTTTTTATTTAAGTTTCTATTCTTTATCTTTTTATTCATTTTTCCTCTTATACATGTTAGATATGTTATAGAGGGGATGGTCTGTGGAAACGGGATAATTTATGTTAAAGTTCAAGGCAAAGACTGATCCTACCAACTGCAGTCATCTTTGCAATCAATTGTTGATGTTAAAGTTGAACTTCTTCTGCCCTAGGTGAGCAGGTAGAAATTGTTGAGTGTCTAACTTTTTTCTATTTGGAAAGCTGTAAAGTTGTTAAAAGTCAAAATCTCAAGATTGGTCTACCTTTTTTCCTCACTGATTATGACTTTCGGATACTTAATGGTTTTGACCAAGTCATGTTTATGGTTTTTCCCCCCATGTATTTTCTCTCTATTCTCTGGTCCATTTATTCTACACATGTATTTGTAGATTTATCCTACGAATTTTGGAACTATTAAGAAAACTCAGTGCAATATGCTTCCTTTATTCAGACCAGAATTTTGAGATCAATTATTTTACAAATTGAACTCGCTATACTTTTTATTTTTTTTCTCCCACTGCAATTCCAGCTTTTTTTTTTTTTTTTTTTTTTGTCCTTCTATATTCATTCTATGCCTGCCCTTTGGTTTTGCATTTCTGCTGTTTCTTATTCACTTCTCCTGGTGTTACCATCATAAAAAATTGGAGCTCATCTCAGTAGGTGTAGTCTTTATTAAAATATTAAAATCTTCTACCATCTTTTCCTTAATGAAGGATTGGCAAAAGGTAAACTGGACATGGTTTCTAGAGTGCCAAGTACCGTTTTCGTATAAAGTTAAAAGATTAGGGCATTGTTCTTGGTTTCAATTGTGTTTTTATCTTGTTTATCTATGTCAATTCTTATGCAATGGGAAGTTTCCTTTTTCGCATTTCAATCCTCTTCCTCTGCAAACTATCAATGTAGCGCTTCATTTTCCCTTGATAAGGAAATTAGTGTTCATTCCACATGTGTACGTTACTACTGCATGCTTCTTGTCATTTATGTCCTTCTCTGTGCTCCAATATCTAGCCATAATCTGATTTCCATTTATGTCTGCTATTGCAACAATCAGTATCAATATTTGAGGAAAGCAAAGATAGACTTGGCTAATGTTCAAATTAACTTTGTTTTGTGCCGTATGCTTTCTACCCTAGATGATGAGCGGTTACCATCATGTTACCAACCAGCTGGAAGAAGCTTTGGATATCAATCTTAAAGCAAACTTCTGAGGTTAGTGTATAATTGACCCATCTTGTAAATACATATATTAGTCGCTAGTGGCACAACTGTCGGTTGAACTAGTTTTTCCTTATTGTTGTTAGAATACAAGAAAATCTAGTTGGTTTTTCTCCATGTGAAGATGTTTTTGCGAGCACAAATGCAAACACCATTACATAGACATCATAGATGTTGAAAAGCCCCTGTCAATGGTTTATTTCTTACCGAAGAAGGAAAAACTTTAATTAGTAGAGTCAATACATTAACGAGCATATACGCAGGAAAACAATAGTCTGTTGGACTCTTGTCTTCCATTCAGTATCAATTTGACCATGAGAAAAAGAACGAATTTGGAAAGATACTCCAAGTTTGGCCAATTCTAGATGCCAAAGATCTTGTTTGAAACGGTCAATAAGTTGGATTTCGTAGTTAATCTAATCCTTGAAGTTAGGGACACCCTTGATTGTTAATTATATTAGAGTCTTGAGAGTGATACTTTCTTTTTTATTTTTTAAATTTTTATTTTTTTAATATTATAATGTAGGCACCTAACTTATGCACACAAAACCTCACATTTAGAGTTATTACTAATTTACCATTGAATTAGCTGACTAAGCTACAAGTGGTATTTTGTTAATTTTTCACAAGTAACATGTTGTAGGGAAAACAAGACAGCAATCAATCACACAAACCATGAAAGAAATCAAGCAACCATGCGAATGCAAGAGATTTAGGACATCGTCTGGCAGCACGCTCTTTTCTAACATGACGAGAACAGAGACATTAAAACAACATAGTTTCAAGTAAGGGAAAAACAGCGAAGTAGAGGACAATCACAACGATGTTGCTATCCCTATTAAAATATTTCTAAGCGTGTTCTGTTGGATAAAACTACGTCCTTTTACCACTAACAGTTACAGAATCCGATCACAATTAGCCTGCTACATCACATGATGTAAGTGCTATGATTTCTTGTCAAAGCAAAAGGTTGGGGATGACTAGAAAACGAGTTTTCTTTTTAGTGGGCATAACTGATAGCTCGAGCTTTGACTCTTTGCACAATCTTAATGAAAAACAAAAAATTTTACAATTTTACCATGACACTGCAATTACAACTGGCGCGAAGTTCTTGCCGTCCGTTGACAAAGAACCAGAGCAAAATCTGATGTCACCTTTCAACTTGGCTATCGGCGTGCACGAGAAAGCAAAAAATCAGCTCCTAAATTGCATTATAATTAGTACATGTCAGGGTGGGAGACACAGCCTACCGACCCTTTTTGGCTTTTGCTTGGAGGAATTATATACAAGTTTCATATTCGAGCCATCAACAACCTCCAAGCTTCTTGTCTCCCATTGGTTTACCCTTTCTCTATCTCCGGGAAGCCCATGATCTGAACGCTATTGTCGTTTTCTCTCCACCAGAAGGATCCCATACCGCCCAAAAATGCCCTGGTGTTTTAACTTGGCCGCCTTGTGGGAGTGGTGGTACCGCCGGGCCTTCTCCAAGGGAGGCCTGAGGTCGACCACCACTGACCTTGGCGACGGCACTGTCATGCACTGTTGGGTTCCCAAGGCGTATGACCCATCCAAGCCCAACCTCCTACTCATTCACGGCGTGGGAGCCAACGCATTGTGGCAGTGGAGCGAGTTCATCTCCCCTCTTTTCCCACACTTCAACCTCTACGTCCCGGACCTGGTCTTCTTCGGGGGCTCCTCCACGACTCGGCCGGACCGCTCCGAGGCATTCCAGGCCCAGTGCGTGATGGCTCTGATGGACGCCCTGGGGGTGGCGAAGACCATGAGCCTGGCCGGGATCAGCTACGGAGGAATTGTGGCGTACAGCATGGCGGCGCAGTTTGCGGAGCGCGTGGATCGGGTGGTGCTCTGCTGCTCTGGAGTCTGCATGGAAGAGAAGGACATGGATGAGGGTCTTTTCCAGGTTAGAAGCGTGGACGAGGCCATCGGCATTCTGTTGCCACGGACTCCAGAGAAGATGAAGCAGCTCACGCGCCTCACGTTTTACAAGTCCAAGGTCGATGGCGTCCCCTCTTTCTTTCTCAAGGATTTCATCGATGTAAGTCATCCTTCACCTCTGCCTTAACATGCTTTCGCCGGTGGCTCCGTCGGCAACCTTTCCTCTACAGAAAAACTAATTACCATTCTTTTCCAGAGATTTAAAAAATGCCTTCATATCATTCTAACTAGTTATTTAATTGGAGTAAAATCATATAATGGAATGATCTATTATCCAAATATTAGGACCGTTAGATGATCGCAACATTGATTACCGACAATTCCAGAAAAGTATATGAATACATACATAATCAGTTACCGTGGATGGGACTCCTTTGGCATGAAATCATTGGCTTTCGACGATTTTTTTCAATGATCCGTGCAAAGCTTTCTTGGGTCTGATTAGACATTTACGAACTGTTTCAAGCTAAAGTTTGCAAGGCTGCATGTGCGAGAGAGGACAGTTCTGTCGTCGGAGCAGGGATAGTGACAGGAAGAGACACGCGTAAGAAGATGATCTGAATGGTTTGTGATAAGGGTGGATTTTGGATGGCACTGTTTTCTCTGTTTGGTTCACATCCTCTGTTGTAAAGCAGTTCGTGGCAAATTTTGATAGTGTATAGTGTTTTCTGGACTAGCATCTAAGTTCAGTATTGTTGATGTAGGTTGATCATATTTTGAGATAATTAGTCTGAAGAGGTCGTTAGCTGTTGTGTTGGTAGCATAAAGGTGCATAGAATTCGTCACTTATCCTGGGTTGGTATAAGTCATAACTTATATGTGGCTTTTATCAAACTTGTTTTTAAAATTGCTTGGACTTGTAGGTGGTCTCTACAGTACACTTTCAAGAGAAGAAAGAATTGATAGAAGCACTGCATAAGGGCCGAAAAATGTCTGACCTTCCCAAGATAACCCAGGTTTATCTCTGACTTTCAAGGCCGACCCTTTTCCCGGTCTTCTTTGTAATATAATTTAAAGGCTTTAACTTCTCCTTGATTCAGCCTACACTTCTAATCTGGGGAGAACATGACAAGGTATTCCCGCTGGAATTGGCCTACAGGTTGAAAAGGTTAGGTTGCAGAATTTATTAATTCAATTACATCATTCATATATTGATTATTTTCTGGGGTCAAGCTTGAACTCTGCCTACTTTAACTGGTCCAATCTCCTTACTCTTTACCCCATTTCAAGTCCCATTGTCAAGCTCGTCTAGTTGCTTTTTAAGCTTGGGATTTTGATATAAAGTTCCACTCTATTTCAGGCTATTAGTTGAGAATGCAGAAATAGTGATCATAAAGAATGCGGGACATGCGATCAATATTGAGAAACCAAACGAGATGCTAAAACACATGATATCCTTCCTTATGGATCCACTTCCTTCACCCAGGCAAGTAGACCGCCGCAGTGGCGACAAGGTGGACTGAAAGGCCTGCCGGAAACTAGAGAGAGAATTCAGGAGTGTGGGGCTGTATACCAATGTTCATTTATCACTACTGGGTGCTTCAGGTTTCTTAGTATTTTGTTCTTGTCTGACTCGGGGATTCGTGATGCCGTGCTCTCTGGATCATTCCTTACTATTATGGAAGCCTCTGGGGTTTGGCCCTTCATATTGTTTATTAAGCTTTGTTTTCTTAATGAATTTCCTAGTCAAAAGAGAAAAAGACGTAGAAAAGCGCGAACAGGCGTGCATCTCTACCAAAAAGTTGGATGAAAAACCGATTGCACAATTGCGAAGGACAGGCGAACACGTGGTTTGAAATCCTGAACTAAATATGAATGGTTTAGATTAATTTACTGGAAAGAACTAGCAATAAGTGATGTTTCCGGATGATTGACCAAGCTTTTGTTCTTGAGAAAAATAGCCGATAAACCCAAAAGAGCCAGTGATGTGGCTTGCTGACATGTCTTGGGATGCTGACGTGGATAAAATGGTTGAGTTGACATCAGGCTTTACGGACTGAGCAAGAAGGTTTCTCGACTGGGCTTTTATAGATTGAGCTTCTATTACGCAGGAGAAAAATCAAGCAACCACACGAACACAAGAGATGTGGGACATCGTCTGGCAGCAGTGTCCGTGTCCTCTGTGTCACAATCTTCACCACATAGTTCGTGCCGTCGAACCGCTCCCCGAAGGTCGGAGTCGAAATGGGAGGAGCGACTGCGTTCGACCACCACGCAGCTCGAGCATTTGCCCGCCATACCTACAAAATATTTCTAAGCGTATTCTGTGGGATAAAACTACGTCATTTTACCACTAATTGTTGCAAGATCCGACCACATTTGCCCGCTATACCACATGATGTAAGTACTACGTTTCTCGTCAAAGCAAAAGGTTGGGGATGACTCACTACGCTTAGAAAACGAGGTTTCTTTTTAGTCGGCATAACTGATAGCTCGGGCATTGACTCTGTGCTTAACCTTAATGGAAATATAGTTTTCCCACCAATCAGCAATTACTATTGATGCGAAGTTCTTGCCGTCCCTTGACAAAGAAACAGAGCAAAATATATCGCACCTTTCAAATAATGAATTATAAAAAAGAAAAACAAAAGTGAACGATAGTTAAGTGTCAGAAATGAGAATGGCCCAGAGGTCAATAATTTGAAAATAATTCCATGGTGGAGAGCTCCTTGCATTATGATGGGTACTTTTCGGGTAGAAGGCACAGCCTACCAACCCTTTATGTTTTTGGCTCGTAAGAATTGTATATAAGTTTCATATTCGAGCCTTCAACGGCCTCCAATCTTCTTGTCTCCCCTTGGTTTACCCTTTCTCTATCCTAGGAAAGCTCACCACCTCACTGCCATTGGCGTTTCCTCTCCACCAGAGGGACCATACCGCCGAAAAATGCCTTGGTGTTTTAGCTTTGCGGCCACGTGGGAGTGGTTGTGCCGCCGGAAGTTCTCCAAGGGAGGCCTGAAGTCGACCACCACGGACCTCGGCGACGGTACCATAATGCGCTGCTGGGTCCCCAAGGAGTATGACCCATCCAAGCCCAACCTCCTACTCATTCACGGCGTGGGAGCTAACGCACTGTGGCAGTGGAGCGATTTCATCTCCCCTCTTGTCCCACAATTCAACCTCTACGTCCCGGACTTGGTCTTCTTTGGGGACTCCTACACGACCCGGCCGGATCGCTCCGAGGCATTCCAGGCTCGGTGCGTGATGGCTCTGATGGACGCTCAGGGGATGCTGAAGACCATGAGCCTGGCAGGAATCAGCTACGGAGGAATTGTGGCGTACAGCATGGCGGCGCAGTTTGAGGAGCGCGTGGATCGGGTGGTGCTGTGCTGCTCCGGGGTCTGCATGGAGGAGAAGGACATGGATGAGGGTCTTTTCCAGGTTAGAAGCATGGACGAGATCATAAGCATTTTGCTGCCACGGACACCGGAGAAGATGAGGCGGCTCATGCGCCTCACGTTTTACAAGGCCAACTTCGATGGCATCCCCTCTTTCTTTCTCAACGATTTCGTCGATGTAAGTTGTCCTTCACCTTTGCCTTCACATGCTTTCGTCGGTGGCTCCGTAGGCCAACCGGTCTGCTATGGCGACCATGAGGATTTATATTCGAAAGAACTATGGAAGTGCTAATTACCATTTCTTTTCCTTATACTAAAAGAAACCCTTCCATGACACAACCTTAAATATTAATATCATTCTAACTGGTTAGTGAATTCAAATAAACCCAGATAATCGATCTATCATCCAAATATTAGGACAGTCAAAACTTTGAACTAATGATCCAACACTAATTACCATCAATCACAGAAGAATTTATGAAATATATAATCAATTACTATGGTTGCTTGACTTGTAGGCCACTCCTTCGGTATGAAATCGTTTGCTTTCGACGCTTTTTTTCAATGATTCGTGCAAAGTTTTCTTGGGTCTGATTAGACATTTGAAAACTGTTTCGAGATAAAAGTTGCAAGGCTGTACGTGCGCGAGAGGATAGTTTAGGGTTTGGGAAGCCGAGTATGGCAAACACACACACACACAAGTAGACACGTGTACACAGATGATTTGAGTGGTTAATGATAGAGTTGGCTTTGGATGGCTTTAACGTTTTCTGTGTTTGGTTCACATTCTCCGAGAGAAAATGTAGAGCATTTGTTATTAGGTTGTTTTTGTTTGAGCATTTTGTTTTCCCTTTGTTGTATAGTAGGTCATGGCCATTATTCATATTGTCTGAAGTTTGTTTTCTAGACGAATATCTAAGTTCAGTTTGATCGATATAGCTTGATCATATTTTGAGATAATTAGTCTTTTTCATATTCTAAAGAATGACATGTTGACAAGGTTGTTAGTTGTTTTCTGTCGCTGTTGCTTGGTAGGAAAAAGGTGCATAAACTAGGTATTTCATCATGCGTTGGAGTAAGCGATGATTCATAGCTGGTTTTAGTTCAAACGTGTTTGTGAAATTGCTTGCACATGCAGGTGATGTCTACAGAACACTTTCAAGAAAAGAAAGAATTGATAGAAGCCCTGCACAAGGACAGAAAAATGTCTGACCTTCCCAAGATAACCCAGGTTTATCTCTGATTTTCAAGGCTGACCCTTTTTCCGGTCTTCTTTGTAATATATTTTAAAGGCTTAACTTCCCCTTGGTGCAGCCTACACTTCTGATCTGGGGAGAACACGACAAGGTATTCCCGATGGAATTGGCGTACAGGTTGAAAAGGTCAGACTGCAGAATTTATTAATTCAATTACATCTTTCATTTATTGATTCTTTTATGGGTTCAGGCCTGTACTCTCCCTACCTTGACTGGTCCAAGCTCCTCCCTTTTTTTCTCACTTTCAAGTCCCATTGTTAAGCTTCACTAGTTGCTTTTTAAGCTTGGGATTGTGACATAAGCTCCACTCCGTTACAGGCTTGTAGGTGAGAATGCAGAACTAGTGATCATAAAGAATTCGGGACATGCAATCAACATTGAGAAGCCAAAAGAGATACGCAAGCACATGATGTCCTTCCTCATTGGCACACCTCTTCACCTAAGCAAGTAGACTGCGGCAATGGCGACAATGTGGACTGAAAGGCCTGCCAGAAACTGGACCGTTCATTTATTACTTATGGATTTGGGAGTTGTGATGCCTTGCTTTCTGTATTATTACTTTTTATTTTAGAAGCCTCCAGGGTTGGCCCATCCTATCGTTTTATTAAGCTTTGTTTTCTTAATGAATTTCCTTTTCATAAGAGAAGATAATTACAGAAAAAGTATGATTTTTATGCACCACTACCGAGAGGTTAGCTGAGCAACCCATTATACCCCAATTGCGAATGGCCGCGGACACTTGGTTTGAAATCCTGCATTAAAAATATATGAGATATTTCATTGGATGGTGATTGACACTTACCACATTGCTGCCTTTTTGACGAATGGTTTAGAAGTTGTCAATTTCGATGACTGACCAAGTTTTTGGCGTTTTGTTCTTTGTCATTCAAGGGAACCCCACTCCTCCGCCACTTGCTTTCTTTACTTTTATTCAGCTTACCTTTATCATCTCGGAGAGTTGTTTGGGCTATATCAAGCGTTTTTGAGCTTGAGAAAAATAGTCAATAGAAGCCCAAAAACGCTGCTGACCCGCAGAAGTAAAGCCCCTAAAGTCCAACTTCGAAAAGCAAAACTGCTATTTTAAGAAGGAAAAAGGAGAGATAAAATGGATTAAATGTAAGGATCTCAGGCCAACTGAAATTTCTTTATTTGACGGCAAACCCGGAGGTTCAAGTAATTAAGACTTGGGTTGGAACAATGCAATAGTTAATCCATGTGGATGGTGTCATATCCATACACAAAAGGAGATACTTCTGGGTTTTCTCCTTTATTCCTTCCTTCTTTTGCTTGTGAATATTTTGGCCTACCTTACCACTTTATCATGCCGAAAGTTTGTCTTCGGAGTTCCACTTTAAAGAGCCCAGCCTACTACATCTTCTCGAACAAACAAGCATAAAATCAGGCCGCCAAAAACCCGAACCAAATTTCCCCTGCAAAATTTTCAAAGAAATCATCGACCCAGATCCACTTGAGATCAACACAAAAGCACACCTTAGTTAAACTACCCTCTGCATCATCTGCTTAAGCTTCTCATTTTTCCCTGGAAGAAAAGCAGGCCTTTTTTGTCTCAATTAGAATCACATTAGCATACAGAAACCAAAAGGCAAAGCATGAAAGAATGTGGATATATTCCAGGTCGAGTGGCAAAAGAAATAAAACTGCAGTCTGATTCAAGCTAAGCATCTAGTGCCCATTGTAAGGCATGAATCTTATCATAGGACACTGTTTAAAACCCTAGTGATCTCACAAAAAGAAGGAGATCAAGATTACCTGTTGGCTGAGAAGCAATGCTCCAAAAGACCCCCACATCCTGAATGTAGTCATTGATAGAGTTTAAGAGATTGACAAGTGCAGAGACGAGTATGAGAGAGTGAAAGTCAGTGAATCACCGAGTGGTCTGAAAGAGAAGCTCTTGGCTGTTTGATAATTTCAGACTTACAAGGATAGATGAAAATGAAAGCTAGGACCGAGAGTTGTGTTTTAACAAAGCAGGACCTGCTGCCTAAATACCAAAAGCAACACACTCTCTTACACGCAAACTTAATGACAATAAGACAAAGTTATCAAGGGCACATTAATGCACTGAGGTGAACAGACCAGAAGTAATCATGCTTGCTCTGTGCTGAGATGGAGTACACGGCAGTGCCTTGAGTAGGAGTGGGAATCATTTCTTTCAGACCTCCTGTCAAACACCTCCAAGGCATGCCTGCTGTTTCCCCATCTAACGTGTCCCCATTACCAAACTTCAAATCTTCTGACAGTCATCGTAGCAATCCATGGTTGTAATGTCTCCATTGTTGCAGACACAAACAAACGAATTACTAGGTGGCGCATATCCACATACACCACCGCTCGTCTCACAAGCTTTACATTTGGTCTCAATGATGTTATTATCCAAGACTCCATTGACATACTTCAAGGCCACCCCGTACTCCCAATGTGACGGATCTGTAGGGTAGTCCCCCAGCGATACCACGGACGCGTAGCCATCATATTTCAGTGCACGCACATCCAATTCTCCCTTGCTGTCTAGATTTGCTGGAGAGTAAACGCAACAAGTGTTCGTGGGTGAAAACAGTGGCAGGCCGAGCGACACGACAGCAGGGCATGTGTACAATGAACCGCAGAGGGGAGAGTAGGAAGGGTCACATAGGGGGTGCCCTTGACAGTGAGGGACGATGTGGGGGCATGCATGAGACGAGGATAAAAGTTTATGGGCCGACCTCGAACGGGCTGGTCCAGTCAAAGCCCAGGACGGAGTAGCACCGGTGCATGGATATGCATGTCGACATGTCGGAAGGGGTGATGGTGAGGGTGGAAGTGGTGTAGGATATGAAGGTGATGGGATAGGAGCTTGTGTGGGTAGGGAGAAGGAGATGATCTCCGTCAGGATTGCATGTAACATAGGGCTGGAACCGTGGGGAGCCGCACCCATAGCCGGTGCCAAAGGGTACTTGACTTGCAGAGAACCACAGGGTTTTGGGCTTTGGTGATCTGGGGTTAGAAGACGATGAGGAGAAGGAGGAAGAGCATGGCTCGGAGGCTGAGCGCTGTAGGACGTTCCATTAGCTTAGTTTGATATCTCTCTCTCTCTCAGATGAAAAAATTCATGTTCTGGATACATTGTAAGGCATTGGAAAGGATACAGAAGCAGGGAGATATAGAAGCACCGTCCAAATGACCAAAAAGGCTCTTTTTTAAGCCAATTGAGTTTGCTCTTACCTTTCTGCTATTCTTCTGGCTTTAGACGCCTTCAACAAAGTTACCCCTGCTTTTTAGCTTGCCTCTTTTATGCTTGATTTACACAACGAGATCCTGAAATATTAGTTCCGTACAAAGTTTTGGGTTAAAAAATCCTTGCTAGGTACACTCGCGGACATTGGATTCTTCAAGATAAAGTTGGAATAATTTTCCCCTATGTATTCTTTACAATGGACATCATATGAAATGTTCATAATGTCCACCGATAGAATACATGAAATGTTTAAGTAGGAAGTCCAAAATTTTCCACCATATAAATTTGAAAAAAAAAAAACATAAAGGGTAAGTTGTATTTAATGTTTCTAAAATATCACCTTCTTTACTGTTAATTTATATCTAAAAATCGTCAAAATTTTATATACCGGTCATACCTGCATTTGAACCATTTTTAGGTCACTAATTATTTAGTGTATAAGATGACATTAACTTGATAATAGTGAAAAAAAGAAGAAGTAAAAACAAGATGTAGTCCATGACATTTTTCATCTATAGCAAAAACGTAGTTAAGTGGTAATCCATTAACAAAACTAGAAGAAGATTGTATGCATGCCTCCAATTCGTATAAAAAAGTTGTGCAACATCCATTTCATATTTGGTAAAGGGTACACAAGCTACTCCATATGAAGCAAAGGTGGTCTTTTAGAGACCCTCCATAGCCATATTATCTATGACACAGTCTTTTAGCACAAGGACCAAATAAGCATCAAACTTCTTGTTTTTTAGTACAACATGTAAAGCACAGGTCTGGATATGTAGGCACAACTTGTTGGATACTGAAGATAGGGATATCCTTTATGAATATCATTATAACCAAGAAGGGTGCACTACAAAGATTGTTTAACTCATTCATTAGAGGAATAATCTTCAAGATATGGAAAGCATGAACATTTAAACATTTTAACATGCAAATAGTTTGGTTTTATAGGATGCAATAGAGAAAAAGGGGAAATGTTGCATGACACAGTGATGGTAGCCAATTTATTAGAAAGGTGACCATGGTGATGAGCCATAAGGGTACAAGGCATTTCTAGACCAATCTTAGGTTCTTGGGGAGGAAGGAGGTTATTAGCAAAATGAAGAAAATCATGGATATAAAATTTATGAGGCCAAATAAGAGTAATTATCATTTGAAAGTTGCATGTCACAAAATTCCAATCACCATTAACAAAGTAATTGATTTTCTTTCATCAGTTGCATAACAAGAGATCTTTTAGGAGTTAAAAGACATTGCAACTCACGAACATTTTCCTGCTAATTGCAACCTAATCTTAATAAAACAAATTATAGTTGTTTCTAATAATTGTTTAGGGAGAAGGATGAGAAAAACGGAGTAAAGAACACTTGCCTAGAATTTCTGCTAACCCTAGGGGACAAAAGTGTAAACCAAATGCCCAAACCATAGTGGATAGTATACTTTTAGGGACAACCACATTTGTCTTTTGATATAACTCCATACATGATAGTATAAAATATGAAGCCATGAGCCATAAGGGTACAAGGCAATTCCAAATCAATTATCATGTTATTGGGGAGAAAGGAAGTTATTAGCAAAATCAAGAAATTCATGGATATAAAATTTTTGGGGTCAAATAAAATGAAATGGTCTCTAGCCATAATTGTTGTCCTTGTAAGGTGTTCTAGAGTACTATTTAGCTATGTCCCTTCAAGGTGCTTTGAAGTTCTATCTGTCTAAGTTCTCTTGGTGGAGTAATTGTAATTATCATTTGAAAGTTGAATGTTATAAAAATTACAATCACCATTAACAAAATAACCAATTTTCTTCTGTTAGTTATGTAATAAGACATCTTTTAGGAGTTAAAATACATTGGAACTCATGCTAATTGCAACCAAATCTTAGTAAAATAAATTATAATTGTTGCTAATAATTTTTAGGGAGAGGGATGAGTAAAACAGAGTAAAGAACACTTGCCTAGAATTTCTGTTGACCTTTAGGGACAAAAGTCTAAACTAAATGCCCGAACCATAGCAGATAATATACTTTTGGGGACACCACTTTTTTCTTTGGAAATAATTTTGTACATGATAGTATAAAATAGGATGACTTGATCCACAAGGTTACGAGGTATTTTCATGCCAATTTCAGGTCCTTGGGGAGGAATGAGGTTATTAGGAGAATTAAGAAAATCATGAATGCAAGATTTATGTAGGCAAATAAAATGAAATAGTATAGAGCCATAATGGTTGTCCCTACAAGGTGTCTAGTACCATAATTTCACCACTATCTGAAATTACTTGTATCTCTCATCCATACAAGATTCAGTTTTAAAGTAATAAGGTCCGATACTAATAATGCATTACCAGCCAAAACGCTGACATGCAATGGTGTTTGTACGAACAAAATATGGTCATATACATTTAGAAGATTGGGATCTTTACCTACTTGTTGGCCTCTTCCTTATCCCGTTTGCCCCTTTTGTTGGCCTTCTCCTTGTCATGTTTGCCCTTAGGCAATCAATGTCATTTCATTGACAAATTGTTGCATCGGCTATCTCCTGTCAACCTCTCTTACATGTATAATGTCTAAGACAATTTGTTTCTCTCTATCTTAGCGTTCAAAAACTTTTACCTTTGATAAAAATGTATTATAATCCACTGATTTAAAATATTCTGCACCTTTTTCAACTAACTTGTTGAAAGTCAAAACTTGATTGTATCTTAAAGCAACGTGAAACACATTTTCATCCAAAACGGTTACATCTAACATCAATTTGGGATTAATGTGTAAAAAATCCTCAATAAGTTGGATATTTCCTTCTTTAATTGCCAAATGCAATTGGGTCAAACTATCTTTTCCTTTTAATCTTATCAGATTCTTATCAAAACTTGCTAATACAAGTCCAACATGACATAATTTTCTCATTACACTACTTTCTTTAGAAGAAATACCATCAACCACATAATGAAGTGCAATAAAATTACTTGTATATCTCATCCATACAAGATTGGGTTTTAAAGTAATAAGCTCCCATACTAATAATGCATTACCAGCCAAAACGCTAACATGCAATGGCTTCTGTGCTAACAAAATATGGTCATATACGTTTAGAAGATTGGGATCTTTACCTTCTTATTGGCCTCTTCCCTGTCCCATTTGCCCCTTTTGTTGGCCTTCTCCTTATCATGTTTGCCTTTAGGCAATCGGTGTCATTTCGATGACAAATTGTTGCATCGACTCTCTCCTGTCAACTTCTCTTACATGTATAATGTCTAAGACAATTTGTTTCTCTCTATCTTGGCATTCAAAAACTTTTACCTTTGATAAAAATGTCTTATAATCCACTGATTTAAAATATTATGCATCTTTTTCAACTAATTTGTTGAAAGCCAAAACTTGATTGTATCTTAAAGCAACGTGAAACACATTTTCATCCAAAAATGTTACATTTAAGATTGATTTGGGATTAATGTGTAAAAAATCCTTAATAAGTTGGATGTTTCCTTCTTTAATTGCCAAATGCAGGGGGTCAAACTATCTCTTCTTTCTAATCTTATCATATTCTTATCAAAACTTGCTAATACAAGTCCAACATGACACAATTTTCTCATCATACTACTTTCTTTCAAAGAAAAACCATACACCAGACAATGAAGCGCACTGAAATTACTTGTATATCTCATCCACACAAGATTGAGCTTTAAAATAATAACGTCCGATACTAATAATGCATTACCAGCCAAAACGCTGACATTCAATGGTGTTTGTACGAACAAAATATGGTCATATACATTTAGAAGATTGGGATCTTTACCTACTTGTTGGCCTCTTCCTTATCCCGTTTGACCCTTTTGTTGGCCTTCTCCTTGTCATGTTTGCCCTTAGGCAATCAGTGTCATTTCAATGACAAATTGTTGCATCGACTATCTCTGGTCAACCCCTCTCACATGTATAGTATCTAAGACAATTTTTTTCTCTCTATCTTAGCATTCAAAGACTTTTACCTTTGATAAAAATGTCTTATAATCCATTGATTTCAAATATTCTGCACTTTTTTCAACTAATTTGTTGAAAGCCAAAACTTAATTGTATCTTAAAGTAATGTGAAACACATTTTCATCCAAAAAGGTTACATCTAAGATCGATTTAGGATTAATGCATAAAAAATCCTCAATAGGTTGGATATTTCTTTCTTTAATTGCCAAATGCAATTAGGTCAAACTATCTTTTCCTTTTAATCTTATCATATTCTTATCCAAACTTGCTAATACAAGTCCAACATGGCATAATTTTCTAATCATACTACTTTCTTCCGAAGAAATACCGTCAACTACACAATGAAGTGCACTAAAATTACTTGTATATCTCATCCATACAAGATTGGGCTTTAAAGTAATAAGCTCCAATACTAATAATGCATTACCAGCCAAAACGCTGACATGCAATGGCACCTGTGTTAACAAAATATGGTCATATATGTTTAGAAGATTGAGATTTTTACCTACATGTTGGCCTTTTCTTTGTCTTGTTTGCCCCTTTTGTCGGCCTTCTCATAATGTTTGCCCTTGGGCAATCAGTGTCATTTTGATGACAAATTGTTACACCAACTGTCTCATGTCAACCTTTCTTACATGTATAATGTCTAAGACAATTTGTTTGTTATTATCTTGGCATTAAAAAACTTTTACCTTTGATAAAAATGTCTTATAATCCACTGATTTCAAATATTATGCACATTTTTCAACTAATTTGTTGAAAGCCAAAACTTGATTGTAACTTAAAGTAACTTGAAACACATTTTCATCCAAAAAGGTTACATCTAAGATCGATATGGGATTAATGTGTAAAAAATCCTTAATAAGTTGGATATTTCCTTCTTTAATTGCCAAATGCAGGGGGGTCAAACTATCTCTTCCTTTTAATCTTATCATATTCTTATCAAAACTTACTAATACAAGTCCAACATGACATAATTGTCTCATCATACTACTTTTTTTCGAAGAAATCCCATTAACCACACAATGAAGTGCACCAAAATTACTTGTATCTCTCATTCATACAAGATTGGGCTTTAAAGTAATAAGATCCCATACTAATAATGCACTACCAGCCAAAATGCTGATATGCAATGGCGTTTGTGCTAACAAAATATAATCATATACGTTTAAAAGATTGAGATCTTTACCTTCTTGTTGGTCTATTCCTTGTTCGTTAGCCTCTTTTGTCAGGCTTCTGCTTATCATAATTGCCCTTGGGCAATTGGTGTCATTTTGATGACCAATTGTTGCACCGGTTGTCTCATGTCAACCTCTCTTACATGTATAATGTCTAAGACAATTTGTTTTTTTCTATCTTGACATTCAAAAACTTTTACTTTTGATAAAAATGTCTTATAATCCACTGATTTCAAATATTATGCACCTTTTTCAACTAATTAGTTGAAAGCCAAAACTTGATTGTATTTTAAAGCAACGTGAAACACATTTTCATCCAAAAAGGTTACATATAAGATTGATTTAGGATTACTGTATAAAAAATCCTTAATAAGTTGGATGTTTCATTCTTTAATTGCCAAATGCAGGGGGGTTAAACTATCTCTTCCTTTTAATCTTATCATATTCTTATCAAACCCTACCAATACAAGTCCAACATGACATAATTTTCTTATTATACTACTTTGTTTCGAAGAAATACCATCAACCACACAATGAAGTGGACGAAAATTACTTGTATCTCTCATTAATACAAGATTGGGCTTTAAAGTAATAAGCTCCCATACTAATAGTGCATTACCAGCCAAAACGCTGATATCCAATGGTGTATGTGTTAATAAAATATGGTCATATACATTTAGAAAATTGAGATCTTTATCTTCTTGTTGGTCTTTTCCTTGTCTGTTTGCCCTTTTTATCGGGCTTCTCCTTATCATGTTTGCTCTTGGGCAATTGGTGTCATTTCGATGACCAATTGTTGCACCGGTTGTCTCCTGTCAACCTCTCTTACATGTATAATATCTAAGACAATTTGTTTCTCTCTATCTTGGCATTCAAAAACTTTTACTTTTGATAAAAATGTCTTATAATCCATTGATTTCAAATATTCTGCACCTTTTTCAACTAATTTGTTGAAAGTCAAAACTTGATTGTATCTTAAAGCAACGTGAAACACATTTTCATCCAAAAAGGTTACATCTAAGATTGATTTAGGATTAATGTGTAAAAAATCCTTAATAAGTTGGATATTTCTTCTTTAATTGTCAAATGCAGTGGGGTCAAATTATTTCTTCATTTTAATCTTATCAAATTCTATCCAAACTTGCTAATATAAGTCCAACATGACATAATTTCTCATCACACCACTTTCTTTCAAAGAAATACCATCAACCACACAATGAAGTACACTGAAATTACTTTTATATCTCATCCGTACAAGATTGGCTTTAAAGTAATAAGCTCCCATACTAATAATGCATTACCAGCCAAAACGCTGACATGCAGTGGTGTCTGTGCTAACAAAATATGGTCATATACGTTTAGAAGATTGAGATCTTTACCTTCTTGTTGGCCTCTTCCTTGTCCCGTTTGCCCTTTTTGTCGGCCTTCTCCTTATCATATTTGCCCTTAGGCAATCGGTGTCATTTCGATGACAAATTGTTGCATCGACTGTCTCCTGTCAACCTCTCTTACATGTATAATGTCTAAGACAATTTGTTTCTCTTTATCTTGGCATTCAAAAACTTTTACCTTTGATAAAAATGTCGTACAATCCACTGATTTTAAATATTATGCACCTTTTTCAACTAATTTGTTGAAAGCCAAAACTTGATTATATCTTAAAGTAACATGAAACACATTTTCATCCAAAAAGGTTACATCTAAGATCCATATGGGATTAATGTGTAAAAAATCCTTAATAAGTTGGATATTTCCTTCTTTAATTGCCAAATGCAGGGGGGTCAAACTATCTCTTCCTTTTAATCTTATCAGATTCTTATCAAAACTTGCTAATACAAGTACAACATGACATAATTTTCTAATCATACTATTTTCTTTCGAAGAAATACCATCAACCACACACTGAAGTGCACAGAAATTACTTGTATCTCTCATTAATACATGATTGGGTTTTAAAGTAATAAGCTCCCATACTAATAATGCATTACCAGCCAAAACGCGGACATGTAATGATGTCTGTGCTAACAAAATATGGTCACATACGTTTAGAATATTGAGATCTTTACCTTCTTGTTGGTCTCTTCCTTGTCCATTTGCCCATTTTGTCAGCCTTCTCCTTATCATGTTTGCCCTTGGGCAATCGGTGTCATTTTGATGACCAATTGTTGCACCGGTTGTCTCTTGTCAACCTCTCGTACATGTATAATGTCTAAGATAATTTGTTTCTCTCTATCTTGGCATTCAAAAACTTTTACATTTTGATAAAAATGTCTTATAATTCACTGATTTCAAATATGATGCACATTTTTCAACTAATTTGTTAAAAGCCAAAACTTGATTGTATCTTAAAGCAACGTGAAACACATTTTCATCCAAAAAGGTTACATTTAGGAATGATTTGGGATAATGTGTTAAAAATCTTTAATAAGTTGGATAGTTCCTTCTTTAATTGCCAAATGCAGTGGGGTTAAACTATCTCTTCCTTTTAATCTTATCAAATTTTTATCAAAACTTGCTAATATAAGTCCAACATGATATAATTTTCTAATCATACCACTTTCTTTCGAAGAAATACCATCAACCATACAATGAAGTGCACTGAAATTACTTGTATATCTCATCCATACAAGATTGGGCTTTAAAGTAATAAGCTCTCATACTAATAATGTATTACCAGCCAAAACGCTGACATGCAATGACGTTTGTGTTAACAAAATATGGTCATATACGTTTAGAAGATTGAGATCTTTACCTTCTTGTTGGTCTCTTCCTTGTTGTTTGCCCCTTTTGTTAGCCTTCTCCTTATCATGTTTGCCCTTGGGCAATCAGTGTCATTTCGATGACCAATTGTTGCACCGATTGTCTCCTATCAACCTCTCTTACGTGTATAAGTCTAAGACAATTTGCTTCTCTTTATCTTTGCATTCAAAAACTTTTACCTTTGATAAAAATGTCTTATAATCCACTGATTTTAAATATTCTACACATTTTTCAACTAATTTGTTGAAAGCCAAAACTTGATTGTATCTTAAAGCAATGTGAAATACATTTTCATCCAAAAAGGTTACATCTAAGATTGATTTGGGATTAATGCATAAAAAATCCTCAATAGGTTGGATATTTCCTTCTTTAATTGTCAAATGCAATTGGGTCAAACTATCTTTTCTTCTTAATGTTATCATATTCTTATCAAAGCTTGTTAATACAAGTTCAACATGACATAATTTTCTAATCATACTACTTTCTTTTGAAGAAATACCATTAACCACACCATGAAGCGTACTAAAATCACTTGTATCTCTCATCCATACAAGATTGAGCTTTAAAGTAATAAGGTTCAATACAAATAATGATTACCAGCCAAAACACTGACATGCAATGGAGTTTATGCTAACAAAATATGGTCATATACGTTTAGCAGATTGAGATCTTTACCTTCCTGTTGTCTCTTCCTTGTCCCGTTTGCCCATTTTGTTAAGCTTCTCTTCGTCATGTTTGCCTTTAGGCAATCAGTGTCATTTTGTTGACAAATTGTTGTATTAGCTGTCTCCGATTAACCTTTATTACATGTATAATGTCTAAGACAATTTGTTTCTCTCTATCTTAACATTCAAAGACTTTTACCTTTGATAAAATAGTCTTATAATCCATTGATTTCAAATATTCTACACCTTTTCCAACTACTTTGTTGAAAGCCAAAACTTGATTGTATCTTAAAGCAACGTGAAACACATTTTCATCCAAAAAGGTTACATCTAAGATTGATTTGGGATTAATGCATAAAAAATCCTCAATAGGTTGGATATTTCATTCTTTAATTGCCTAATGCAATTGGGTCAAACTATCTTTTCCTTTTAATCTTATCAGATTCTTATCAAAACTTGCTAATACAAGTCCAACATGGCATAATTTTCTAATCATACCACTTTCTTCCAAAGAAATACCATCAACCATATAATGAAGTGCACTGAAATTACTTGTATATCTCACCCATACAAGATTGAGCTTTAAAGTAATAAGCTCCCATACTAATAATACATTACCAGCCAAAATGCTGGCATGCAATGGCATTTGTGCTAACAAAATATGGTCATATATATTTAGAAGATTGGGATCTTTACCTTCCTCTTAGCCTCTTCCTTGTCCCGTTTGCCTTTTTTGTTGGCATTTTCCTTGGAAATATTTTACACATTTTTCAACTAATTTGTTGAAAGCCAAAACTTGATTGTATCTTAAAGCAACGTGAAACATATTTTCACCAAAAAGGTTACATCTAAGATTGATTTGGGATTAATGCATAAAAAATCCTCAATAAGTTGGATATTTCCTTCTTTAAATGCCAAATGCAGTGCGGTCAAACTATCTCTTCCTTTTAATCTTATCAAATTCTTATCAAAACTTGCTAAGACAAGTCCAACATGATATAATTTTCTCATCATACTACTTTCTTTCGAAGAAATACCATCAACCACATAATAAAGCGCACTAAAATTACTTGTATCTCACATCCATACAAGATTGCGCTTTAAAGTAGTAAGGTCCGATACTAATAAGCATTACCTGCCAAAATGCTGACATACAATGGCGTCTGTGCTAACAAATTATGGTCATATACGTTTAGAAGATTGAGATCTTTACCTTTCTATTGGCCTCTTCCTTGTCCCGTTCGCTCCTTTTGTCGGCCTTCTTCTTATGATGTTTGCCCTTGGGCAATTGATGTTATTTTGATGACAAATTGTTGCACCAGCTGTCTCATGTCAACCTCTCTTACATTTATAATGTCTAAGACAATTTGTTTCTCTCTATCTTGGCATTCCAAAACTTTTACCTTTGATAAAAATGTCTTACAATCCATTGATTTTAATCAAGTAATTAGTTAAAAGCCAAAACTTGATTGTATCTTAAAGCAACGTGAAACACATTTTCATCCAAAAAGGTTACATCTAAGATTGATTTGGGATTAGTGTGTAAAACATCCTCAATAAGTTTGATATTTCCTTCTTTAATTGCCAAATGCAATGGGGTTAAACTATCTCTTCCTTTTAATCTTATCAGATTTTTATCAAAACTTGCTAATACAAGTTCAACATGGCATAATTTTCTAATCATACTACTTTCTTTCGAAGAAATACCATCAACCACATAATGAAGCGCATTGAAATTACTTGTATATCTCATTCATACAAGATTGGGCTTTAAAGAAATAAGGTTCGATACTAATAATGCATTACTAGCCAAAACGCTGACATTAAATGGTGTTTATGCTAACAAAATATGGTCATATACATTTAGAAGATTGGGATCTTTACCTTCTTATTGGCCTCTTTCTTGTCCCGTTTGCCCCTTTTGTTGGCCTTTTTCTTGTCATGTTTGCCCTTGGGCAATTGGTGTCATTTCAATGACAAATTATTGCACCGACTATCTCCTGGCAACCTCTCTTACATGTATAATGTCTAAGACAATTTGTTTCTCTCTACCTTGGCATTCAAAAACTTTTACCTTTGATAAAAATGTCTTATAATTCACCAATTTCAAATATTCTACACCTTTTTTAACTAATTTGTTGAAAGCCAAAACTTGATTGTATCTTAAAGCAACGTGAAACACATTTTCATCCAAAAAGGTTACATCTAAGATTGATTTGAGATAATGCATAAAAAATCCTCAATAAATTGGATATTTCCTTCTTTAAATGCCAAATGGAATGTGGTCAAACTATTTCTTCCTTTTAATCTTATCAAATTCTTATTAAAACTTGCTAATACAAGTCCAACATGACATAATTTTCTCATCGTACTACTTTGTTTCGAAGAAATACCATTGACCACACAATGAAGCGCACTGAAATTACTTGTATCTCTCATCCATACAAGATTGGGCTTTAAAGTAGTAAGGTCCGATACTAATAATGCATTGTCAGCCAAAACGCTAATATACAATGGCGTATGTGCTAACAAAATATGGTCATATACGTTTAGAAGATTGAGATCTTTACCTTCCTATTGGTCTCTCCCTTATCGTGTTTGCCCCTTTTGTCAGCCTCCTCCTTATCATGTTTGCCCTTGGGCAATTGGTGTCATTTCGATGACAAATTGTTGCACCGACTGTCTCCTGTCAACCTCTCTTACATGTATAATATCTAAGACAATTTGTTTATCTCTATCTTGGCATTCAAAAACTTTTACTTTTGATAAAAATGTCTTATAATCCACTAATTTCAAATATTATGCACATTTTTCAACTAATTAGTTGAAAGCCAAAACTTGATTGTATCTTAAAGCAACGTGAAACACATTTTCATCCAAAAAGGTTACATCTTAGATTGATTTGGGATTAATGTATAACAAATCCTTAATAAGTTGGATATTTCCTTCTTTAATTGCCAAATGCAGTGGGATTAAACTATCTCTTCCTTTTAATCCTATCATGTTCTTATCAAAACTTGCTAATGCAAGTCCAACATAGCATAATTTTCTAATTATACTACATTCTTTCGAAGAAATACTATCAACCACACAATGAAGCGCACTGAAATTACTTGTATATCTCATCCATACAAGATTAGGCTTTAAAGTAGTGAGGTCCGATACTAATAATGCATTACCATCCAAAACGCTGATATACAATGGCGTTTCTATTAACAAAATATGGTCATATACATTTAGAAGATTTGGATTTTTACCTTCCTGGTTGGTCTCTTCCTTGTCCCGTTTGCCCTTTTTGTTGGCCTTCTCTTTGTCATGTTTGCCTTTGGGCAATCGGTATCATTTCAACCGACAAATTGTTACATTGGCAATATGTCTAAGACAATTTGTTTTTCTCTATCTTGACATTCAAAAACTTTTACCTTTGATAAAAATGTCTTATAATCCATCGATTTCAAATATTCTGCACCTTTTTCAACTAATTTGTTGAAACTTGATTGTATTTTAAAGCAACGTGAATCACTTTTCCATCCAAAAAGGTTACATCTAAGATCAATTTGGGATTAATGCATAATAAATCCTTAATAGGTTGGATATTTCATTCTTCAATTGCCAAATGCAATCGGGTCAAACTATCTTTTCCTTTTAATCTTATCAGATTCTTATCAAAACTTGCTAATACAAGTCTAACATGGCATAATTTTCTAATTATATTACTTTTTTTCGAAGAAATATCATCAACCACACAATGAAGCGCACTGAAAGTACTTGTATATCTCATCCATACAAGATTAGGCTTTAAAGTAATAAGGTCTTATATTAATAATGCATTACCAGCCAAAACGCTGACATGCAATGGTGTTTGTGCTAATGAAATATGGTCATATACATTTAGAAGATTGAGATCTTTACCTTCCTGTTGGCCTATTATTTGTTATGTTTGCCTATTTTGTTGGCCTTCTCCTTATCATGTTTGCCCTTGGGCAATCGGTGTCATTTCGATGACAAATTGTTGCACCGGCTGTCTCTTGGCAACCTTTCTTACATGTATAATGTCTAAGACAATTTTTTTTTCTCTATCTTGGAATTCAAAAACTTTTACCTTGGATAAAAATGTCTTATAATCCACTGATTTCAAATATTATGCACCTTTTTCAATTAATTAGTTGAAAGCCAAAACTTGATTATCTTAAAGCAACGTGAAACATATTTTCATCCAAAAAGGTTACTTCTTAGATTGATTTGGGATTAATGTGTAAAAAATCCTCAATAAGTTGGATATTTCCTTCTTTAATTTGCAAATGCAGTGGGATTAAACTATCTCTTCCTTTTAATCTTATCATATTTTTATCAAAACTTGCTAATACAAGTCCAACATAATATAATATTCTAATCATATTATTTTCTTTCAATGAAACACCACTAACCTCACAATAAAGCGCATGGAAATTACTTATATATCTCACATCCATACAAGATTGAGCTTTAAAATAATAAGGTCCAATACTAAAAATGCATTACTAGCCAAAACGCTGACATGCAATAGTGTGTGTATTAATAAAATATGGTCATATATGTTGAGAAGATTGAGATCTTTACCTAGTATTTTATAAAACTTACCGATGTTGCAAGAGTTATTAGCCTCAAATAAAGCTTAAAAGTCCTTGACTAAAGCCATTTCTCACTTTAGCACTTGACGCATCAAACTAAACAGTCCTTCGGAAAGAACACTAAAACCTTGCATGACCACCGCTTTTTGGTTACTAAAACCAAAATGAAAACATAGTTTACTTAGTGCTTATTAAAACTGAAATGCAAAGCTCTAGTCACTACTCACTAAAGTTGAAATGCATTGCTCACTAAAATTGAAGTCATGAGCCACAAGGGTACAAGGCATTTCTAGACCAATCTTAGGTTCTTGGGAAGAAAGGAGTTATTAGCAAAATGAAGAAAGTCATAGATATAAACTTTATAAGGCCAAATAAGAGTAATTATCATTTGAAAGTTACATGTCACAAAAATTCCAATCACCATTAACAAAGTAATTGATTTTCCTTCATTAGTCGCATAACAAGAGATCTTTTAGGAGTTAAAAGACATTGGAACTCATAAACATTTTCCTGTTAATTGCAACCCAATCTCAATAAAACAAATTATAATTGTTGCTAATAATTGTTTACAGAGAGGGATGAGTAAAACGGAGTAAAGAACACTTGACTGACATTTATGTTGACTTGCGCCATTTTAGATTAGTGTCCATCCTCTTGTTGTTGGCTCCTTTGTCACCCTATTTACTCCTTTTGCCTTGTTTGCCCCTATTCTTGGCCTCCTTGTCCTGTTTGTCCCTCTTGTTGGCCTCCTCCTTCTCCGGTTTGTCCTTGGGCAATTTGTGTCATTTCGATGTCAACTTGTCACTAGCATATAAAATTCACAATGGGTTGGAATTTGTTGTACCTGCAAATTAGTCTTCAATAATCATGTGCATTAGTTTAAAAAATGACAATGACAATGTAAATCACAAAGTAAATTTGAAATGGTACATGAGGGACACTTTTAATCATTCATATATGAATCTTTTCAAAATTTTGTAAGGAATTTAAGAAAATAAGACATATTGCAAACATGTTGTCGCCATAAAATTTGTTTACATTATGAATCTTGACATACTCAAGACTAGTTTCTCTTACAAACTTAAATTGCATATCAAAGAAGTTGATTATTAGAACATCTTGGAGTCAACATCAAGGCTTGAGGGCTCCTTAAAGAATAAAATAAAATAAAATAAAATAAATAATCAAGGATCAAAACAACCATATGAAGAACACTATGAACAAAGGTAAGACATTTAAGATACTTGCACCATAACTTAAGGGCAAATGATTTTTTTTCCCTTCCTTATTTGAAAAATTACTTGAATTTCAATTCTTAAGAACCCATATGCATATTAAAGACTTGGTTGAAATTTTTGGCATAAAAAATGCATTTGAAACATAAAGGATAAAATTTCTTAAAGTTATTCCATTTAAAACTTTGGGCATTAAGTGCATTCAAAAGTTTAGTCTTGTTACTGCTTGTGGACAATAAAAAACTTAGTATCATATTGGTACATGGGAAAAATGACATATTTCGTAGGTTCATTAGTATAAATTTTATTTCCAAGAATTACAACTGAAGAGAGTGATTTGAAAGCCTTCACATTGTAGTGACTTTGTGGATGCTTTTTATGGATTAACAAGTCTTAAAGAGTTTCCAATTAGTAGCACACTTTGCATGTTTTTGTTGTTTTGGTACAAGTGCATTTTAATTTTCTCCACTCATGGGCCAGGCTTCCGCTTTGGACAAGAATCAAATCGTTCCATAAAGAACCATACCAACCGTCGTCCATAGTTTTCATAGTCACATAAATGGTTGTCTTCCCTAATGGGAATTGCGGGATCAACAAAAATCACCATAATCCAAGCTTCGTGTACAGATTTCAGTTTCATTTTTTTATTCTCAGTTTAGGCCTATAAATGGCCTATCAAGAAATCCAAGTTTGATTTCAAAGCCCTCAATTTCTCATTTGAGTTCTTTAACCAGTTTTAGGGTTCCGATTTTCGCTCTCTTAGCTCCACTTATATGCGAGCCCCTTTGTAGCAACCGAAGTAATGCTTCCTAATCAAATATTTGACACCCAAGCTGAGCTGATTGATTAGCGCCCAAACGTCTTGCGCAACTCTATCTTGTAAATCTTTGCCTCCAAGCGGTTTTGCCACTTTATTGTCACGAATCTTGCCATTCACAAAACATTACTTGAGCATTAATATTCAGTTGTCGTCTACCCCAGGCAAACGACAATGAGGTTGGTATAGTTCGCATATAATTTCAACTCCGGATCTACACGCCCATCAAGAGAACTAGATAATTGCTACCATATCTATGGGCATCATGTTGAACTTTTCATTTACACAAAAAGTAGCTCACTAGAATAGTCAATCTGTCAATTTCACTAATTGAAAAAGAAAATAATTGGTCACCATCTTGTTAGCTCACCTTGAAAGAACCTGGATGACTTGTCAAAGCAAAAGAAACGGTAGTGAAGGCAGCTCTCCATCATGAACTTATCTTCTAGTCATTGACTTTTGGGCAATCTATATTTCATTCTTAACCGAATTAGAGTGGAATTCGCCCCTAACTTGTATTATAATTACTACTTTTCAAAGTGAAATGCACTGCTTAGCCCACCTTCTTCTCTCCTATTAGCTTTCCCATTCTCTATCTCTGGAAGGCTCGCCAACTCAACGCTATTGTCGTTAACTCCCCAGAAATGCCCTGGCGTTTCAGCCTTACGGCCGCGCGGAACTGGTTGTACCGTGAGGCCTTCTCCAAGGCAGGCCTGATTTCGACAACCACGGACCTTGGAGACGGCACCGTGATGCATTGCTGGGTCCCCAAGGGGTATGACCCATCCAAACCCAACCTCCTCCTAATTCACGGCGTGGGAACCAACGCCATGTGGCAGTGGAAAGGCTTCATATCCGCTCTAATCCCACACTTCAACCTCTACGTCCCCGATCTGGTCTTCTTCGGGGACTCCTACACGACCCGCCCCGAGCGCTCTGAGGCGTTTCAGGCCCGTTGCGTGATGGCCCTGATGGACGCCCAGGGGGTGGTGAAAACCATGAGCCTGGCGGGGATCAGCTACGGTGGAATTGTGGCGTACAGCATCGCGGCCGAGTTTAGGGAGCGGGTGGATCGGGTGGTGCTCTGCTGCGCTGGGGTCTCCATGGAGGAGAAGGATATGGATGAGGGTCTTTTCCAGGTGAGGAGCGTGGATGAGGCCATCAGCATTCTGTTGCCACAGACACCGGAAAAGATGAGGCAGCTCATTCGCCTCACGTTTTACAAGCCCAAATTCCCGGTCGTCCCCTCTTGCTTTCTCAAAGATTTCATCAATGTAAGTCCTCCTTGACCTTTGCCTTCTGTTGTTGTTGTCTCGTGGCATAAAGGTGCATAAAGTTCATGTCTCATCCTGGGTTGGTACAAGCGATGATTCATAGCTGGTTTTAGCTCAAACTTGTTCAGGAAATTGCTTGCACATGCAGGTGATGTTTACAAAAAACTTTCAAGAGAAGAAAGAATTGATAGAAGCCCTTCACAAAGATAGAAAAATGTCTGACCTTCCCAAGATAACCCAGGTTTATCTCTGACTTTCCAGGCTGATTCCTTTTCCGGTCTTCTTTGTGATATATTTTAAAGGCTTAACTTAATGCAGCCTACGCTACTAATCTGGGGACAACAAGACCAGGTATTCCCGCTGGAATTGGCGCACAGATTGACAAGGTAAAACTGCAGAATTTATTAATTTCAATTACATCATTCATATATTGATTTTTACAAGAAAAGGTCGGATTATTTTATGGGAACAAACCTGACTTTGTCTACCTTGACTAGTCCAAACTATTGACTCTTTACCCATTGTCAAGCTCGTCTAGTTGCTTCTTAAGCTTGGGATTTTGATATAAGTTCAACTTCATTGACAGGCTTTTAGGTGAGAATGCAGAACTAGTAATCATAGAGAATGTGGGTCATGCATTGGTCATTGAGAAACCAAAAGAGATGCGCGAGCACATGATGTCCTTCCTCATCAATACAATTCCTTCGCCTTAGCAAATGAACCACAGCAGTGCCAAAAGGGGGGCTGAAATGCTTGCCAGAAACTAGAGAGAGAATTCAGGATTGTGCGGCATTGGGAACAAGGTCCGTATAGCAATGTTCTTCTATTACTTACGGGTTCTTCAGGTTTCTTAGTATCTGTTCTTGCTTAGACTTGGGGACTTGTGATGCCTTGCCCTCTGTATTGTCCCTGTTTCTTAGTATTTAAGCTTTGTCTCCTTAATTAATTTTCTATCCATAAGAGAAAAGGACATGGATCACCGGGTCAAGTGCGTTGAAGTACTGAGCAGGATGTCGTAAAAGACGTTGATAGCTATACAAAAAATGCAGGAAAGTCCAAACTGCTGTCGACCACTACCAAGAGGTTTAGCTGGGAAACGGATTATATTATACTTGGTGAAGGACAGGCGTAACTCTTGGCTTGAATTCCTGAATTATAAACATATGAGATATTCAGTTGGTGGTGATTGTCACGCTCCACCTTGCTAACCTTTTTGACATATGTTTAGATTATTTTATTGAAAAGATTATGCTAGAAATTGTCAGTTTCTATGGCTGAGCAAGTTTGGGGTTTTGGTACTTGTCATTCGAGGAAACCCCACCACCTAACTTGCTCTATACAGTTCTTTTTTCAGTTTATTCTCGTCATCTTGGGGTGTTATTTACGCTCTATAAAGTCCAACTTTAGAAAAAAGAAAAAAGAAAGGTATAACGGATTAAATGTATCGAACTGGGCCCAATTGAAAATTTCTTTATATGACAGGCAAACTCATAAGGTTGGTCAACAAAAAGTTAATAATAGTCCAGTAATTAAATACTAATTGTCCAAAACTTAAATCTTGAATTTATATCTCATACTCCGAAATACCTTCTACTCAAACCCCCTACAAAAAAAAAAAAAAAAAAACCACCGGAAAGGTCAAGTGATTAAGACTTAGTTTGGAACGATACAATATTTAAACCATGGGGGTGGTGTCACATTCATACAAACAAAAAGCGAAACTTCTGGTTTGCTCCTTCATTATTCCCTTCTTTTCCTTGCGAATATTTCGGCTCACTTTCCCAAAAGTAAGTCACCGTACTTCCACTACAGACTTGAAAGAGCCCAACCTGCAATCTCTTCTCGTGCAAGCAAGCAAAAAATCAGGCTTGCCAAAAGCCCAGACCAAATTTGCGCTGCAAAAGTTTCAAAGAAATAAAGCAATCATCGACCCAGACCCATATAAGATCAACATAAAAGCAGACCTTAGTTAAGCTACCCTTTGTATCATCTGATTAGTCTTTTCCATTTTCCCCCACTAGAAAACCAGGCCTTTTTCGCTTATTGGAAATCACACTGGCATGCACAAACCAAAGGCAAAAGCATGAAGGAATTTGGATATATTCCAGCCTGAGCGGTGAAAAATCATGCTGGGTTTACAAACTCAAATTGAAGTCTGATTCAAGCTAAGCATCTGGTTTTGTAAAATCATAGGATACTGTTTAAAGAACAAATAATCGCAGAGAAGGAAGGGATCAAGTTACCCGTTGGCAAAGAAGCGGTGTCCCAAAAGACCCCCGCATCCTGAACGTAGTTATTGTTGCAATCCATGGTTGTATTGGCTCCACCCTTGCAGACGCAGACAAACGAATTACTGGGTGGCGCGTATCCACATACACCGCCGCTCATCTCGCAGGCGTTACACTTGGTCTCAATGATGTTACTATCCAGGATTGCGTTGACATACTTCAAGGCCACCCCGTACTCCCACTGTGACGGATCAGTAGGGTAGTCCCCCATCGACACCACGGACGCGTAGCCATCACACTTCAATGCACGCACATCCAATTCTCCCTTGCCGTTTAGGTTCGCCGGAGAGTAGACGCAACAAGTGTTCGTGGGTGGAAACAGCGGCAGGCTGAGCGATACGACTGCAGGGCATGTGTACAGTGAAGCGCAGAGAGGCGAGTAGGAAGGGTCGCAGATGGGGGTGCCCTTGAGAGTAAGGGACGATGTTGGGGGCATGCATGAGATGAGGATGAAAGTCGACGGACCAACCTGGAACGGGCTGGTCCAGTCGAAGCCCAGGACGGAGGAGCACCGGTGCATGGATGTGCATGTTGACATGTCGGAAGGGGTGATGGTAAGGGTGGAAGTAGTGTAGGATATGCTAGTGATGGGGTAGGAACCTGTATGGGTGGTGAGAAGGAGCTTATCTCCGTCAGGATTGCATGTAACATAGGGCTGGAACCTTGGGGAGCCGCAGCCATAGCCGGTGCCAAAAGGGTACTTGACTTGCAGAGAACCACAGGTGCTCCGACATGCTGGGTCTTGGGCTTTGGTGAGCCGGGGTGCGAAGACGACGATGGGGAGAAGGAGGAAGAGGATGAGGGGCGAAAGGCGTTCCATTAACTTAGTTTGATCTCTCTCTCCCTCTCTCTCGTTTTGGACATGAAATTTATGTCCTGTTGACATTGTAACGCATTCCAAAAGGATACTGAAGAAGCAAGGATACACGGAACCACCGACCAAATGGCCAAAGAGGCTCTCTTTTTAGCCAATTAAGTGAATCTCTCTACTCTCTTCAACCTTTTTGCTCTTGTTCTTGCCCTGGACGCCTACAGTAAAGTGACACCTACTTTTTGTATGCTTTTTGGTATGCTTGATTTATCCAACACGGTCCTGAGTTGGTTCGCCAAAAAATCTTATTTGAGCTGTGCCTCACCGACTACCAATTACAGAATTATAACCCCCTACTTTGCCTAAAGGGAGTATGTCCTATGGGTTGGGAAGTTCTAGCTGGCAACCAAAACCCAGACCCAAAATCGGGGAATCAAAGCAAAGCGACTGCCGTATGGAAATATTACTTCCGTAAACTTGCTAGTTACACTTGGATGGCATTAGATTCTTCAGGATAAAGGTGGAATAACTTTCTCCTATATATTCTCCTCAATGAACATCATTTGAAATATTTATTGTAATGTTCATTGATGGAATACAAGATAAGGTTTGTGTACTAAAATGCACAGTACTCCGATGTTGGTTCTTGCTAGTTCTCCCACAGGACGATAAAAAACGATGAAATAATATGAAGGAAAAAAAAGATCAAGTATAAAATGAAACATTCATCATTTGTACAGTAATTCCTAAATTTTCCATCATGTAACATTTGAAAAAAGTAAAGGGTAAGGTGTACTTTTATGTTTCTAAATTAACACTATATTTATTGTAATTTAAATCAACAAACGAGCAAACTATTCTAAATTTACCCGTCTGTTAAATTTGACCATTAGTTGTGGTTGAAAATTTTAGACATCCTTCATGAGTGTATTTGAACCATCGTTAGGTGACTAATTTTTTTAATATATAAGATAACGTCATTTTGATAATAGTGATAAAAAAAGAAGTAAAAACAAAAGGTGGTCCATGACATTTTTGTCTAAAGCAAAAAAGTGGGTGGGTAGTCATCCATTAACAAAACCTAAGAAATTTGTGTGAATCTCCCCAATTCGAATAGAAGCCTTTCATATTTAATAATGGGTACACAAGCTACTCTCATATGAAGCAAATTGATCGTGTATTTTAACAGAAAAGTAAACATGTAGTTTTATTGATATTTTTTTCGTATAACCACCACTCTATTTAAATGTAGTAATTGTACCTTCAACTTTTTTCATTTTAAATGAGGAAGCCCATGTAGATATTAGTCTATCATGAGAGAAGTGACTTGTGTTATAATTGCCATGCAACTATACCATTATTACCAAAAGATTTGCTTTAGAAAAGAAAGGTGATGTTATATCTTAAGTATGACGGATGAGTAAAGTAGCTTTTGCAATAGCTAATCAACCCAACCAAGTCATGCTTAGCCATGGTGCTTGGGTAAGTCACTCGTGGTTGAGCATAGACCGTGGCCACCTTTAGGCAACCCAACCATCGTTAGAGTTAGATAATAGACCATGATCGCAGCCCAGTCATCTAACCTTGGTTTTGATGGGATCTAGTCATGAAAACCTATTTGTCTTTAATTCTTAAATCTTCTAGACCACCCTAGTGATGGTTTAAAGTGTTTTATCACTTTATTTTTTTCTTAACATATTTATTTGCTTGAAAAAAAGTGCTTATATTTGGTTACAAAATTTCTTAAATCTTATTTTTAAGCATGTATTTATTATGTAAAGTTAGAACAAAATTGTAGACATTTTCAAAATAAGTCTATTAAAATACTAATCTTATTAGTTATAGTTAAAAACAAAAGTAGTACATGAGAGATTATTTTTATTTCTGAATATCATATCTTTTCAAAAAAATATTTTGTTATGTTATAGTTTTAGGACTACAAACTTAATTTTCTATTATGAGATGTAATGCTAAAATATTCCAAACTTTCTTTACACCAAAACATCAAAGGAAAAATTCCCAAATGAAGGATGCTTATTAATGATATCCCTCCCTCTTCTCTCTCTCTCTCTCTCTCTCTCTCTCTCTCTCTCTCTCTCTCTCTCTCTCTCTCTCTCTCTCTCTCTATTTACTTTTTGCATGATTTTAACTACCTTCTTAGATTGGGGTTTATGATATTAGAACAACAAAATAGGAGTTAAACAAAAGAAGAAAAAAGAAAATCTCTTTCTTGTTGTATTCTAAAGATTTATGTATATTTATTCCTGTCACGTCAATAGGTTGGAATTCCACATCTTTCCTTTCCCCTGTATGAGTTATTTTTTTAATAAAAAAGCACTATAGACTTGTAGGAAAGTATATGCTTGTGAGGAGGAGCTACATTTATCTATTTGTTCGTTACTTGTTAAATCGAGCCGAGTGAGGTATTTAATTGGCTCTCAAAAAATATTAGCCAAAACCCCAACCTCTCTGGAACTCCAATAAAAGTAAATCATATGGGTGAGACGTCCACCTCTGATCTTTGAATGTACGGTGGACAAGCGGATATACACGGTAGGATTAGTTACAGAGTGCAGGGGATCATAGCTGGAGGGCCACTAAATTACCGTATTATCAGGTGAAAGTCGTTTGCCAATTAGAGTGGTCTAGAGCCTCATCCTCCACCGCACCACTCCACACCAAACCCCGCCTCTCCTTCCCTCTCATCGCTAGTTTCAGAGCGAGAGAGAAAGAGCGAAGCGACGGACTAAGAATTCAACGAAGAGGAGGGAAGCCAGACAGGTTTTTTTCTATCTTTTGAGTTTCAGGAATGCCCTAAATCTTTTACTTAGTGCACGTAAAATTCCCGAGTGTGAGCTTTTGGTATTGCTACGATTGTGTTATTGCCAGTCTGCGTGGTGTTGGATTGAGAAAGAGTGTGCTGGTTCGTGTTGTTGTTATTTTGGTTTTGTTTCTTAAGTTTTCTTGTTGAGTAGTAAGGATTGGTTTCTTGTTGTTGTTTAGGTGTGTCCGGTTTTGGTAGATGTGAACCCCTAGTGGCTTGAGTCCTTGGCATGGTTTCTTTGCGGTTGAAAAATGTGTGTTTTGATTCAGAAAAGCCAAAGTAGCAAAAAAAGAGTTTTTTGCTTTCAGAGTGCTAATCAAACAGCAGTCTGGTTCTTGAACCCAAAGCAAAAGAAACCTTCTGAAAAAAATGAGAATTTGGTTCTACGGAACGAGCGAGAGAGTTGGGCTCTCAATTGCCAAAGGAGGATAACGCTATTATGCACTTGGGTGCCTGTTTGAGGTGATGCATTAAGTAAATCAGATTTCCATTTGCTTGATGTTTCTGTCCTTGCCTTGAACTTGGTAATCTATGTTTTGTAAATAAGACAGAAAAGAAGGATGTGTTTCAAGTCGAGGAACTAAGATAAACTTTCAAGTTTCTTTTAGAAGGCCCAATTTTTATGGAACAGTTTCCTACGCTAAACAAAGCTTGTAGACAGTATGTAAAACTCGAGCTAGTGTAAGGTTGCAAAATTTTTTGACTTTGCGCAATTCAGTTTACAATTGTGGCCCTTTGTCAATTGTTTCGTTGCTGATTTCTGATGAGGGAGTGGGAAATAACGTAGGTTTTGAGTCTTGCCAAGGTAAAAGGAAAGCACTATGTATTGCCATTAAATTCATTGCGGATATGAATATCAGCCACATATATGTTGTGGTTCCTGATAATGAAATAAAAGGTCACATACTATCTGGTGCTTTGCAACCTCTGTGGACTCTCTGGGAATATTATATTGTCCCTGCTTACTCAACAATTAGAGACTTCGATTTCAAAAGTTTTAGTTGGAACTAAACCATTCCTCAATTCTCGCTCATTTGGATTAAATTTTGGAAACCTAGGGGCATCCCACACATTGTACTTGCCATGACTAAAATGTCGGGCAAATGCTGACAGGCGTCATGTTTTTCAAGATCTGTTCAAATCTGCGAGAAATTTCAAATTGTTGGATTGCAAGCATCTTTCATGTCTTCTACAGGATTATGCTTGTGTTCACGCTCTTATCTAAGCTCTAGTTACTTTGGGAACTGTGTGTTACCATTGTCCTATTTGGCATTTTCCATTTTTAATTTGTGAAAAGAACAAAGAAAATCATAGCGGTAAGAACCATAAATTATGTTCCATCTGTACCAAACAAACAGAACAAGACAAGTCTGTGTCCAAATTTCTGTCTTAGGCTGTTTAAGAGGGTTGTAGTGCCTACATGATTTTGCTGGTGTAATATAATTTTTCGTTCCTCTTTGAATGCTTCATGAAATCTTTTCTTTTCTTTCCTTTTCTATAATTGGCTGCTATTATTGGTTGTCACAATAGTTTTCAATGTATTACTATGAAGTATATCCTGAATTGTTTGTTTGCTTCCAGCAGAAGTCCATCTGGCGTAACTCATAAATACTTATCTTCTGAGCCAACACTATTGATGGCCATTATACCTTCTGGAAGTACATGGGTTGCTCAATGGGGCATACGCCCACAATGCATGCTGAGGACCTATGTCACAAACAAGATCCCAACATCCCGGTTTTGGTGAGTATCACTCGTCTATATATAAGCTTGATGAATTGATAGTACTTACTAAATAAGTGGATTTTACAAGGACATGTTCTTCAGAAGTTAAGATGCATTGAAATAGCTACAGGGATTTGCCTTTCTTTTTTGTTTAAATTTAATATCAAGCAAGAAAAAAGTTCTGGTGGAAATTTCAACCGTGAAAGAAAGGAAGAGACACACAAACTAGGTGTTGTAGCAAGTCAGCACATCCCCACATTTTGAAGAGAATACAGCTAACTATATTGAAGAGCAATTGAGCTTGTTAATGGATTATTCAGACTTTATTACGTGTTCCTAACTATGCATAGGAACTGTTAGCAAATGAGATTTTTCCTCAAAAGATGCATGGTATAAGTCATCCCAGGACCTCCTCAAAGAGGTATTTGGAGAAAGATGAAGAGTTCATAGATAGACCGCCATTCATGATAGCACAAAGGAATGCAATTTAAAGCATCAAGTAATTGATGACCTTGATTGTAATGACTTTGGTTAGCAAATGTTGCAGTTGAGCTAAGCTTTCCCTTGATGATGGAATCATCATGTCCATAGACCCTGGTAGTTTATTGTCACTGGCCTATTAAATATCGACGTCCTCTCTGATATTGCATTGGTTTGTGTGTAGATTTGTTTCTGAAAGCTAAAAATTAGCTCATTATATGCTGCCAAAATTTTCAGTGATGGTAACCTTTGTAATTGTTCATGTGTTTAAACCAACTTCTTTGCAGTACTACAAGCAAGATAGGGTATCTATCGGCAACTAGTTCAAGCTTATTTTCTCAAGGTTCCTTCCATTTGCTATCATATGCTGGGTCATCTCAAACTTCACATCGTCGTAGGGGAGCTCGATTCACAGTGAGAGCAGATGCAGTGAGTTGAAACTTATCTTTTTCATTTGTTCAAAATTTTAAGTGGACTTGAATGAAGTGTTTTCAACATTCTTTGTTATTGGAAGATACCATATTTGTGTCTCCCTTATCTTGTATGGTGATTAGAGTGAATGCTTATTAGACTCTTATGTCTGGTAGACTATGGTGCTAATTTGTGTTAATGTGCAGGATTTCTATTCAGTTCTTGGAGTGTCAAGAAATGCCAGTAAATCTGAAATTAAAAGCGGTATATATGCTTTAACCCTTTCTGGAAGACTTTTCTATGAGCACTTTTGGTTTGATAAGTGTTCTTTGTGAGATGCTAGTTCATTTCTTTTACAATGATTATGATTTTTTATTTTATGGCTTCATGATTAGCTGAATGCAGAGGCCAAATGATACATTTTTTTAGCACTGCTAATGGTTCAACATTTTTCTGTGCAACTCATAATAATTTCGTCTGGATACGTATTGGAGTTATGGAATTTGAGTTCCTCATGGTTCTGGAGGAGGAAAATGTTCAAAACACAAAAGTTTCAGGAGCGACTGTATGGAGGGAGGGTTACTCATGATCATTATATTTTTGTTTCCTGGCTGATAATGTTATAAGCTGACATACTAAGTGTGTAATCAGATGCTTCTGATTTTAATAATGCAATGGAGTGCCTTTGTCAGGCATTGTATGGTGACTAAGCTTTTTTGAGATTTTCTGGGGAGCTTTGTTAGTACTGTCAGATTGGAAAAATGTAAGCTAGAATGCTGTCTGAGATAGATGGAAAATATTGTCTGACACTTGTGTTAAATCAGATATGTGAATGATGGCGAAAACCTGATTTTGACAGCTTGAACTATTATTATCTGGCTCGATGATGAAAATACCCGGCTGTGAACTCTGCATTGTAGCCATTTGCTCTCAAGTTTTGTGATGCTGTATTTATCACTCTTCTTCATAGCTTTTCTCTGCTGTAAATCTCGAAGGAAGTGAAATAAAGCAGCGTTCTGTGGTTCTGGCACCCTGAATGTGTTAAGAGTTTAGAATTGTAATTGTGCCATTAATGCAGTTGAAATTTTCTTTTGAAATTTTGCAACATCTTGATAAATGGTTTAGAACGGCAGCTCCATTTATTTTTACAATGACCTGAAACTGATTTTGTTTGTATAGTTTTATTCATCTTTGATGCTTCGGTCGTCAGACTTTAGTGATTTTTGCATTACCTGTATCACCTTCTCACGTGCTTTTTCTCTTTTCAGCTTATCGAAAGCTTGCTAGGAGTTTTCATCCAGATGTTAACAAGTGAGTCGATTTGCTGTTTTTCACTTTTCCAAAATTTTGACCTTTCTTTGTTTCTCTCTCTTAGTTAGTGGCAATGTTGGCATGTCCGGCTGGGGTTTTTAGGATATAAAATACGTTTGCTTGATCATATTGAATTTGAGAATCTGTTCCACGTGTTGGTTATGTGATTGCATAATATATACATTGCAAGCAAGGGTTCCAAGGGTGTCCTTTTTTCACTTTTTGTTACTATTGTATTTTGATCATTGCATTTTGGAGTTTCATATCTGACTCAGGTCTAAGTCAAATTACGCAAAATAAATATGTAAAGCTGATATTTAAGCAAATTTAGTGCGTTAATTGGTTCCAAAGATTTGTGAAAATGGACTTTTGGGATTTGAACGAAGCAGAGGGAAGAATCATTTCTTGATATCTTTTGGCCAATAATCTTGGAGGAACATACTGTTTGACCTTTGACTTCTGCAGTGTAGGCGTTTATACACACATACATATGTACTTGTTATGTCTAGTTGATTATACATTTTCTAGCATCATGAGAAGCTAGAAAAATCTTAGGTTCTAATGTTTACTGGCCTGCATTCACAGACTCAGTAAATTTGTTTTGAAGGCTCTAGTTGTCTGTAGGTGATTGGAATTCCATCATGATTTGGGAAGATCGATGGATCCTTGATCATGCTAGTTATTTTTGTTGTTAGTTAGTTTAGATGGTTAGTTTTCTTGAAAGAACCCCAATGTTGCTTTGAAAGTTAATCACATCAGTTTATATTTGATATTATTGACTAGTATTTTCCGGACCAGTTAGCTGAAGCATTTTGTGAGTTGAGATGTAGTGATTGATTATCTTAACGAAAAATGGGTAGTAGCAACTCATGGAAAACCAGTTACATCTTATTAACTACCGTGAACCCATTAAATTTAAAAAATAATAGAAAAAAAAGCATCAACCATTGAGTCAATAATGTCAATCTTGAGTTCTGCTATCATGGAAGTTGTTCAGCGAAGCTTTGGTCTAAAAAAGACAATTTTGAGTTCTATGTTAATCATGATTGCAGAGCTTGGGACTTTTCCCTTGGTCGGTGTATGGACTTTGTAGGCTTACATTAAAGAATTGTCCTATTGGGTTACAGAAGATGGAAAAATAAATTGTCAAAGCTTTTCTTAGACGGAATTACTCTATGATGTTCACATTGGGTTTCTATTGCAAGTTGTATTGGTTCATAAGATCCATTGGTTGATTTTGCTGCAGAGAGCCCGGGGCAGAACAGAAATTCAAGGACATTAGCAATGCATATGAGGTAAAAGTACAATTTTGAGATTCATGATCGAGCTTATTTGTCTGTCACGATCTTTTACTAATTACTTTTATATGATTAACCCATTTAACAGGTCCTATCGGATGATGAGAAACGATCCCTTTATGATAAATATGGGGAGGCTGGACTTAAAGGAGCTGGTATGGGCATGGGGGTAAGTAAATCTCTGTTGATGATGGGAAACAGCAATCTTTTTATCATGTCTTCTAATTTCTCATGGTGGAATAAACTCTTGTGACAGGATTTCAGCAATCCTTTTGATCTGTTTGAGTCATTATTTGAAGGCATGGGGGGTATGGGCGGTATGGGAGGCATGGGGTCAAGAACTTCCAGGAATAGAGCAGTTGATGGTCAGGATGAATTTTATAATCTCATCTTAAACTTTAAGGAAGCAGTTTTTGGGGTTGAAAAAGAAATTGAGATAAGTCGATTAGAGAGCTGTGGAACTTGCAATGGTTCAGGTGCTAAACCAGGGACTAGCCCAACCAAATGTAGCACATGTGGTGGGCAAGGCCAGGTTGTCTCATCAGCAAGAACCCCATTAGGTGTCTTTCAGCAGGTAATGACGTGCTCTTCTTGTGGTGGAACGGGGGAAATGTTTACCCCTTGCAACACATGTTCTGGGGATGGCCGGGTTAGAAGGACAAAGCGGATCAGTCTGAAAGTTCCAGCAGGTGTGGACTCTGGAAGCCGCCTAAGGGTCCGAAACGAAGGTAATGCTGGAAGGCGAGGGGGGTCACCAGGTGACCTTTTTGTCATTATCGAAGTTTTGCCAGACCCTGTCCTTAAACGTGATGATACCAACATTTTGTACACCTGCAAGGTCTCTTATATTGACGCAATCTTGGGGACTACGATCAAGGTCCCAACAGTGGATGGCATGGTTGATTTGAAGATCCCATCTGGGACTCAACCGAACACAACACTCGTGATGGCAAAGAAAGGTGTTCCTTTTTTGAATAAAAGCAACATGAGAGGTGATCAGTTGGTTCGTGTGCAGGTTGAAATACCTAAGAGACTGAATGCTGATGAGAGAAAGCTCATCCAGGAACTCGCTGACCTAAGCAAGGGCAAGACGGCAAGCAGTCGAAGATAGGTGAAATTTGGCACATTTGCATCCATATATTTAGTGCCCATCTCATCAGTCATATTCTCCCCTTGAGGGTGCAACTTTGTTGAACCTTGAAGCACATTGAGGGGAATTCAGCAGCCCTCAGTCAGTTGAACTCTGGACAGGGCAAGCAAATGTTTGTAGTCGTAGGTAAACTATTTTGTGTTAAATTTTTGCCCACATACTAAATGACAGAAGGTAGAAAAGGAGGTGAAAATTGAGGATCTGCACTCTTTATCCATCTGTATTTAAACATAGTACTCTATTCTTTTCTATTTAAAAGGGTACGATGTAGGCTTTTGTTTCTGCTTCGAATTTTTGAGGATCCGTGACAGTAATTGTATCACATTTTCAGTTTTGAAAGGGTTTTATATTCCCATTCGTACCAGGCTTTTGGAATTCTGTCTTGGTTGGTGGCAATTGTTGCTTCTCGCATTTGGGGCATCGGGAAAATCATTCTGTTGTGATTCAGAGAGCAACTATTGATCCTGAATAACTGGGTCATTGTTGCTTTCTTCCTTGTCTACGGTCGTTTTTCCTTTGTAGCTGAAGTCAATGATGTTTCGATGCATCTTTGGAACAACATCCTGGGATGGATGTTTTTCTTTTGGTGAAAGGGAATTTTATTAATAAAAATTTCAGCACACAAAAATAGGAGCCCTCTTTTGATGGCTACTGCATATTGGATCCGTGGTGTCATAGCTTTCCCATTATTAACCTGTAAACATTTCTGTAGCAAATTCTCATGCATGGAGGGTATACTTGCTCTGCAGACTTATTTTAGTAAGAAAATTAATCGAAGTGATGATGTGAAGGTTTAAGGCGAGTTGTTTTCGCAAGCATCTTTTGAATTTACCAAGAAATACATTGCTCACGGGTCAAGAACAAGAAAATCATATATTGAGCTCCAACTTCCCAGAAATCGTCTTGCAAAAAAGCATTCAGTAAAGTTGGTTCTTATTCCATGAAAAGCTGGACCGTCAGTAGAAAAGGCACCTTGGAAACCTAAGGAAAAAAAAGATATATGGGGTGAGAGAGGCTCGAACTCTCGACCTCAGGATAACTCAGAAGCTATGAGACCTACGCGCTAGCCAACTGCGCCACCACCCCGTTTGTGGTACGTATTTTAATATTTAACTTTATATTGGACAAATTCATACATTCGTAAGCTTTATGAAACAAGGGGGTTTGTTTAAGACCAAGTGAGTGATCAAACCAAAGCGCAAGTGCATGCCCATAACTTTCTGGGGAAGAAACCCTACAACGTTTCCTCTTGCTTTCGAGGCCTCGCTGTCTCTCTCCCGGGGTCTTTGTAAGGGTCCTCCGCAGCACAGTAAGTTATATCCTTCTTTCTTTGGTGTTTGTACTGAACTTGGCTTGGCGACTTGTCTTGGCGACTTGTCTTGGCGTGGTTTTGGTAGATATCCATTTTGGATTATTCGGTAGATATTTATTTTCCTCTGTGCTGTACTCTCTGTTTTACGCCACACCTGGTGCGTTCTTGTTGTTGGGAGAAATGGAGTTTACTGGAAAGGCGACGTATGCCTTTGATTGATGCAATTTTTAATCGGATTGGATGAAGGTTTTTTTAGCTTCTGCCAACCACATGCATCTGATCTTTTTGCTAGTTTTTACTTGAGACTTACAAAGAATGATGCTCATTAAAAATGTCTTAGGACTTCTATAATTAATAGCATTCGTTATCAGATATGAAGTCCAGCAAAAAACAGAATTCCTTTCGATTATCTAGGATATATAATTATATTGAAGTAGTTATTTATCTCAAATTAACACAGAAATTGGAGTTTCTTTCCCCAACACCAATCTTACCTTTTCTCATTTTCATTTCTTGTTTCATAGAAAGATATGGATATCTTCCTTTGATATCTGTTTTTGCTTGTAATTCCGTGCATTTTTTTTCCTTGGCCGTCCTTGCTTGAGCAGAACTTGGCTGCGTTTTGTGGTGCCTCTGCGACCAAGTTCTTGCGTTCAAGGCAGAAAACGTTTTGTTTTTGTCTCCCCAAGTGTTGTTAAGAACGCAAGAACAGTGAAAATACACACCCACCAGGCCAATATTCACGCTAGGATATATTAAGCTCATCAGGCCCACCAATGCCCAAGTTGGTCTTTAGTCCTGTATGGCGAATTAGGCTCATCACCTTGAGAATTTGTAACTTTCCCAACTGGTCAGATACGGATTGTACTTGAAATTTCTAAGAAGAAAGCACTTCTTAGATAAGATTTCTCATTTGTATAAATTTAACATAAAACTGTAAAGATTCTTCTAAACTGAATACAAAATGTTCTCATCTTGTTTTGGCGTTCCATCTGGTTCTTATTAGTAATTCTCTCTAATAATTCTTCAGTTATGAATTGTTGTCCTTTTTATCCTTTATGGAGTTGATGGATGGGTGGGAGCACCATGAAACTATAACAACAATATGCCTTTTAGACTCCAAAAACATTTCAAAGAGTATTATTTTGTCCAAGAGTCCCTTCCATTGCATTTGCACATAATCTTGAAATATGCAAATACAATAAAAAAGGAAAAGAAAATTAAAATCATAGCTATATTGCTTTACAATTCGTATTTTCTATAAGTTGAGTTATATGCTTTTATGTTTCAATAGGCTGGAAATCTCATCCGAGCTTACACAACTCAGTACATCTTGCAAAAGAAAGAGCTTTTCAACTTCAATAAGAGTTCCATCTTTTCAACATTCTCACGATGTGGGTGAGAAGAAGTGCTTTTGGCATTGCTTACGCTTTTCTTCCTTGGAAAAGGGGTACGACTGCTAATCCTAGAAACTCTCTTGCTTTGTCATTGAATCATTTTGTTGACTGTTCTCACCATTATCACACAAGGCTTCCATTCCATGTTCAAATTTGTAATTATTCTTGTGGTTTTATTACTACTTCCACTAACGCTACTTGTAGTGGTAGAGGAAATGTGGAAAACCCAACAGAGTTCTTGCAATCTTTAAGGGATAGATGCAAATCTGGAAGCTTAAGGAATCTTAATGATGCCTTAGGCTTGTTTGATAGCATGCTTCACATGCGTCCTTTGCCTTCCATCGTGGATTTTTGTCAATTGCTGAGTGTAATTGCAAGAATGAAGCATCATGTCACTGTGATCTCTCTAATAAGACGAATGGAATTGTCAGGAATTGCTCCTGATCTTTATATTCTAAACATTTTAATTAATTGTTTCTGCCATATGTACCGGGTGGATTTTAGTTTTTCCATCTTAGCAAGAATTCTAAAACTTGGTTTTGAATTGGAGTGTGCAACCCTTAATACTATTGTCAAAGGGCTCTATATTCAAGGTAAAATTGGTGAAGCTCTGAACTTAGTCGATGAAATGACAAGTAAAGGAATTCAGCCAAATTGTATCACTTATACTTCTTTGATTCAGGCCCTATGTAATTTCAAGCAATTGGAGGAGGCAATTAAATTATTTAACACGATGATACAAAGGAAAATCATGCCAGATGTGCAGACATTCACCATATTGGTGAATGGTTTGGGAAAAGAAGGGAGGTTGTTGGAGGCAAAAGAAGTTTTTGATGTGATGATTTGGAAAGGTATGCAGCCTAATGTGGTCACTTACACTTCTTTGATTCAAAGCTTATGCAATTTCAAACAATTGAAGGAGGCAACTAACCTATTAAGTGAGATGACACAAAGGAAAATCATGCCAGATGTGCGTACCTTCAACATATTAGTGGATGCACTAGGAAAAGAAGGAAGGTTAATAGAGGCAAAAGAAGTTTTTGATTTGATGATTCATAAAGGTATAGAGCCTAATACTGTGACTTACAATTCTTTGATTAATGGTTATTGTTTGCAGAATAAGATGGGTGAGGCTATCAAAACATTTAACTTGATGGTCAGCAAGGGTTGTTCACCGTGTGTCATGAGCTACAACATATTGATCAATGGATATTGTAAAAATAAAAGACTTGATGAGGCAATGAGTTTCTTTCGTGAAATGCACAGCAATGGACAGATTCCTAATGTTGTCACATATAATACTCTTATGGGTGGGTTTTGCCGGGTTGGGAGACCTAAGAGGGCACTAGAGTTGCTCCGTGAGATGGAATGTTGTGGCCTCCATCCAGATATTATAACTTATGGCATTCTGTTTGATGGCCTATTTAAGAGTCTACAGTTTGATGAGGCAATGACACTATTTGAAGAAATGGAGGAGAAGAAGTTGGACATTAATATTGAGATTTACAACATCTTGATTAATGGTATGTGTAATGCTAGGAAACTTCCAACCGCTAGAGAACACTTCGATAGTCTTCCTACAAAAGGTTTATCACCTAATGTTTGGACTTACAACATAATGATCAATGGGCTTTGTAAAGATGGACAACTAATGGAAGCAGGGGAGCTGCTTGAGAAAATGGACAAGAATGGTTGCTGTCCTGATGCAATCACATTCAACACAATTATCCAAGGGTTTTTGCAACATGATGAGTTATCGTGGGCAATAAAATATCTCCAGATAATGGTTGATAAGGGTTTCTCAGGAAATGCAACCACTGCTACCATTTTCGTCAACTTGTTGACTGCTGATAAGGTAGATAAGACATTACAAGAATATTTTCTAAAGTGCGGGTGATAAGAGTTTGAGTTCTTCAATGTACAGAACTAGTTTCACGGTTGACAACCTTTTTAGGAATACACATATTGTTACAAATTATTTGGGTGATATTTCTTGTTGATATGTCTTGGTCTATATTGTGTGTTGCATTCGTTTTTAAGATCTTTTCCCACAATTATTATCAACTTGTGCTATAAATAAAATATTATTCTTAAACATTGACTTAAGGGTTTCGTTGCTGCAGAGATGTTGCAAATATTGTTATCAACTTGTGTTTTGTTGTCCACTATGTCCGGCTTAACTCAACGAATGAGATTTTTATTGATTTAATTCATTCTAAATAGTTGTGCGTTCAAATGAAGAAATATTTGACTCTGCTTCGTGCTTCACTGCTCTCAAGTGCTGTGTTTTGTTTCTCTGTGCGTGGTGTGGGAGAGAATGCATAGGAGAAACTTTTCTCTTGACGTCCGGTGTAATAACACTATTTTAGGTAGGTTTGGTTTTAGGGGGACGGGGAGGTATGGCCTAGGATGGACATGGGCGTTTTGAGGAAGTGTTGGTAAAATAAAGAATCACCATCCCTCTTAACAGAGTACTCTCTCAACCCTTCCCTTCCGCTAAGCTCTACTTGCCTACGTTCCCACGCTACGCGTGGTTCATTCTCTAGCTGGTCGATGCTCTGCTATTGTTCTTACGTGGTCACCCTTTGCTTCTTCTTGTTGGTTTCTCCTCCAGCCTCGTGCAGTGGAAATGCCTTCTCATCCCGCATCTATTCGCAGCTAAAAGTACCAACCCAATTGATAGTGTGAAGATTAATGGCCAGTTCTTTTCACAAACCTCGTAGACTAAGAAACAAGGAGTGGGGTACTCCAGAGACGGTACTTAGTTAGCTGCTCTTTCTTCTTGTTTTTGTTATTAGCTTTGGATTTGTCAAGACTTTCTGCAGCTGGTCATGTGTTATTTTCTCTTAGTTAATGTACTATTACATAGCCGGAAGACAAAAAAAAAAAGTAAAAAAGGAAATTTTACATTCGGGAAATATGTCAATCATTAGAAAGAAGAAGAAAGTATGAATGAACTTTCAGTTTGTACCAGGGTGAAAATATGAATTTTGGATCATTTTTATACAAATTTATTGTATTGATATTGAACATAAGTTCCAATATGATCGATCTAGCATATTAATAACAATCCTTGGGCCATGATCTGTAAATATTTCATTCTTATGATTAATATAATACATTCCAATCTCCCAATAATTTTCATTACACAAAGCATGATCCTCCACGAGGGATACAAATTATTCAAATCTAAAATGTTGTAACCACTTGTCATGCAAGATAGAACATGACATAGATGTGGCTGAGATCATGGTGCTAAACCTAAGATAGTTATAAAGTTTCAGTAGCTATTGGGACCATGGAAAGCCTCCTTAATATTTCTTTCAAAGCTTTTGTAGGATGAACCTCCAATATCAGTAGCTTCTGTACCTTTCTTCTTCCATTCTTGAGCCTTTTGCCTCATTGCCTTACCCTTATCACCTTCCATCATTTCCTTGACAAGTTCTTTAATCTCATCACATTTTACATCATGGTTGACCTCCATGCCAATGCCCCAAGTGGTACAAGCATATCGGCAATTCGTTTGTTGCCCAGCAAAAAATGGCCAGCAAATAACAGGCACACCACCGCATACACTTTCCAGTGTAGAGTTTCAACCACAATGTGTTAGGAAAACTCCTATAGACGGATGTGCTAACACTTGCTTTTGGTGGCACCAACTTCTGAGCAATCCCCTATCCTTAGTCTCCTAAACAAATTCTTCAGGCAAAAGTGCAAAGTCTCCCACTACCACATCGGGCCTAACTATCCACAAAAATAGGTGCTTACCATTTCCAAGCCCCCAAGCAAACTCCTTCAAATGTTGTGCAGACATCACTGTGATGCTACCATGGTTCACGTACACAACTGATTTGGGTTTCTTTGTATCAAGCCATTTTAGACATGTTGAATCTTCTTTCCACAAGCTACAACTTAGAGACTTGAGTTGGCCGCCTGGCAAATGGTGTTCTAACAAGGGAAGTGGATCTATATTGTAAAAATAAGGGAATATGTTTGAAATTGCCTCAAGTACTTAAGATTCAAATTCATCAAATGTTTTGAAGATGATCGCAGAAGAATTCAAGCAATTTCTTGTTTCCATCCCAAAAAATCAAACATGATATCATTGGTATCAATGGTTCTCATGAAGGGAGGGAAGTCCTTAAGTCAGATATTTCTCATGCCTCGGACCCTGGTGATTTGGGTGTGAGTGTCATCATCTTTGAAGCTTTCATCTATAACATGTAATAGTTGAATTATGTCTAGGAAACATTGTTATTTCCATGGTACATAATGGGATTATTACAAATTGAACTTATGTTGGTATAAGGGGAATACCATGCTCCACTGTTTCATAATTTCAAACAAATTTTCGTGCCAATTTTCTTTATTAGTTTAGCTAGTAAATAATCATAGGTTAGGACCTAAGATTATTATTAGTTCATCACACTAGGAAAAGAAGAGATATAGCATTAATAATGTCATTTGTCATTCTCAATTCTTATTGATAGATGAAAAACAATGTTCAACATTAATTATTATCTTTTATATTTTCAACCAAGAATAGTTAGTTTTATTTCTCTTCATTTTATTTTAGCTGCAACTAACATATTGCTTTGCTCACTTTGCTATTGTATAGTTTCCCTCTCAATCTATTTCATAGCTTGTCTTTTGTCAATTATCATCAACAATAGAAAATGAAGCCAAATACCATAAAATAGAGATATCAAATTAATTCTTACAACATACCTACCACTTCAATAATTATAATGGATGATGAGGATTATCTTGTCATAAAAATATGATTTATGATCATCCATGAGTTACATAAATGATTCAAATGTCAAAAGTTATAACCTCTTATTGAGCAAGATAGAAAATAACATAGATGTGGCTAAGACCGTGGTAGCTATCCTTAAGATAGTTATGAAGATTCAATAGCTATCGGGACCATAGAGAGCCTCCTTAATAAGCTTTTCAAAGCTCCTGTAGGATGAACCTCCAATATCAGTAGCTTTCACTGCTTTCTTCTTCCATTCTTGAGTCTTTTGTCTCATTGCCTTACCCTTATCACCTTCCATCACCTCTTTGACAAGTTCTTCAATCTCATCACGTTTTACGTCAGGGTTGACCTCCATGCCAATGCCCCAAGTGGTACAAGCATATCGACAATTCGTTTGTTGTTCAGCAAAAAATGGCCAACAAATAACAGGCACACCACCACATACACTTTCCAAGGTAGAGTTCCATCCGCAATGTGTTAGAAAAACTCCTACAGATGGATGTGCTAGCACTTGGTCTTGTCGGCACCAACTTGCCAGAAATCCCCTATCCTTAATCTCCTCAAAAAATTCTTCAGTAAAAAGTGCAGAATCTCCCATTACCACATCTGGTCTGACTATCCACAAAAATGGGTGCTTACTATTAGCAAGACCCCATGCAAACTCCTTCAAATGTTGTTCAGACATCACTGTGATGCTGCCATAGTTTATGTACACAACTGATTTGGGTTTCCTTGTGTCAAGCCATGGAAGACACGTTGAGTCTTCTTTCCATAAGCTGGAACTTTGAGTCTTGAGTTGACCATCGGGTAGATGGCGTTCTAGTAAGGGAAGCGGACCTATATTGTAGATACGAGGGAACATGGCTGAAATTGCTTCCAATACTTCACATTCAAACTCATCAAATGTGTTGAAAATGATCGCAGAAGAATTTAAGCAGTTTCTTGCTTCCGATCCCAAATAATCGAACATAATATCATTGGTATCAGTGATTCTCATGAAGGTAGGGAAGTCCTTAAGTCGGATATTTTTCATGCCTGGGATCCAGTTGATTGGTGTGTCAAGTGTGCCATCATCTTTAAAGCTTTCATCTGTAAAAAATGGTAGAAAAAATTATGTCCAAGAAAGTTTGGCGAACCCATGATACGTATCATATTGTGATTATTACAAACTGAAATTTCACTAATATATGGAGAATACCATGCCCTAATGTTTCATCGTTTCAAACAATTTTTCATGCCTATTTTTGCTATTAATTTAACCAGTGAATAGTCAAAGGTTGGGACCCAAGATCATTATTGATTCATTACTCTAGGAAAAGAATAAATATAAAATTCACAACCAAAATAATTTCATTTGTCATTCTCAATTCTCATTGATAGTCATCAATTACTATCATTTGCATTTTTATCCTAGACTAGTTATTTTTATTTTTTTTTATTTTAGTTTTAGTTGCAACTATGATATTGCTTTCCTAAATTGCTAGTATATAGTTTCTCTCCCCGTCCGTATCACAACTTCTTTCTTTGTCAGTTACTATCAATAATAGGGAATGAAGCCAAATACCATTTAATAGAGATATGATTAAACGAATTCTTACAGGATACCTACCACTTCTATAATAAATAATTGCTGGATTATGAGGATTATATTTATTTAGAGATCAAAGGATGAATTAGTAAACATATATGTTGGAAAAATTTTTCCTCTCTCTTAACATGGAGAAAAAAAACAGTTACTATCTTCTCTTTTACAAAGTATAATCATATAACTTTATATACATGTGATGTACTTGATATAATCTCTTTTTAACTATAATTTCCTATAACTTTATGAATAGTCATGAGAAACACCTTACTAAATGAAGTTTCATTTTCTTTTAATTAATTGATATCAAGCTGTTAAGAATAAATACTTGAATCATTAAATACATTTTATTTAGTTTGGAAACTCGAGATGTTTAAGTGTAGTTAATGTCTCAATTTCGTAGTTAATATACAATCAACACAAAGAGAACGAAATAGACGTCAAACTTTAGAATAAATATTTAAGCCAACGAAGAGGAAATGAGAATTTATGAACATGGTGAAACACAGATAAAAAGAGGGAAATAAAAAAAGAAAAAAAATGCTCCATGCAAACAAAGAACCAAGGCAACCTGGAAAATAAAGAAAAAAAAAGAAGAAAGTAGCGCAACTAAGATACCTTTGAACGGAATAATGCCTCTTTTAACGAGTTCACTATAATTCAGATATCCCACGAAGCCACAAGCTGAAGCAGTCCAAAACTGAACCTCCGGGATGCCTAACTCTTTTCCAGCCTTACTAGCGAAACCCATAACCCCATCCGCGATAATGCAAGTGACTGGAGGCACTTCAGACAATTTGTTGAGCTTAAGCACTAGCTCTTTAAACGGGGCCAGGCAATTCTTTCTTATGGAATCACACAAGGCTGGAATATCTTGGGTTGCATCACGGTCGGACGGTGGCAACCCATCAGGGATTGCTTCAAACCGGAAATCTGGTAAGCCCTTGATGTAATCCGGTCCTTTGGACCGGATTAAGCGCCTATGGTTGAACTCAGTGTTGACAAAGGTTATGTGGAAGCCCCTTGAATGCAGGAGCTTGGCTAATCGCATCATGGGTGTTACATGCCCCTGTGCAGGGTATGGAACACATACTGCATGAGGTTTTAGAGCCTGAATTGATCCCATCCTGGGAAAAATTTGCACTCAGAGGGAATCAAGTTTCAAGGGTTTGTGATGGCTTCCGCCAGCTTTGGACCAATTTATAGAAGTATCGCTTCAATGGTAGCCCTACCGTTCATATAAAAATCTGGAATGGGTAGATTATATCAAGGTCATGTGGATCCATGATAGCTTCCTTTAGCTGGAGTATTCGCACAACAAATTATATTAGCCTATAGATGGGCACTATGATCACGTTGCATGAATATTTTTTAAAACACCACTTATGGAATCGATGTGCACATGGACCTATTTTTTTGTCAATTAGTTTATTGGAGATTCCTCAATGCCGCCATCTCATGTGCAGGCCACGTGATTTTCTCACCCTGACCAATGGCACCCTGCAAGAGTCGTTTCCGAACCCCAAGGAGAAAATTGCGGGAAGGATGCTTTGGGAGAGTTGGATGGAGAAATCACCCTCCACTCGATGCAGCCTGATGAATGCTTCCATTGATTAGAAGCAAAGCTTAGATCAAACAGCTACGTTGATCGTTCGATTATTGGCACATTGTCTATGCCCCGACTCTTGTTTAATTTCTTCGCAAGAATAAAATGCCCATACGATGAACGGTTGGGTGTGCGCGACATGCTCCCTGTCACTGTTGAAGGATGGGTTACACGGATAAGTCCAGAAAACAATTATTATCAGGTGCGTCTTGATTTAGTGAAAGGTTACTGCTTGACAGCACAACTTTGAATAGAAAATTTGCACACGCGAGAATAGTATCCCCAATATCGATTTAAAATTCTGATTTGAAGATTTCAAAGATACAATTGACATGATATGATTTTATTCAAGATACGGGACACAAATAGTATCGTCATCTTTTGTCCTCTTTTGCCTCGTAGTCTAGTATGTTGCCCGTCCCAGCCAAAATTTTTAGGAACCCAAGCAAGAGCAACGTTGTTCTAAAACAAAAAGAAGAGCAAAATAATGGACAAGACGACTGGCGATAAGTCATGCTACGGGAGTCTTGGAATTTTCTTCTTTCTTAATGGGCTATGATTTGAGGAGTCAGAAAGTAACAAGAACGTGTTGGCTGAATCGAGGAATAAATTATGAAGCAATTACGTTTAATATTTGCTGCAAAAAAATAAGAGTGCACGGAGTTATCGACCTTTGTCTCTTAACTCTTCGGCTTTTTCAGTAGTGGAGGGCCCAAGATGTCGCACCGCATGCTTTTGTCCATTGAATCAAAAAAAGTGATTTGGCAGAGTAATTAGATCCAGTCATTGTTTGGGTGAAAGTAAGTTTTGCAACATAATGCTAGAGACGAGACCTTTGCACGCGAGTTATAGTGCCCAAACCTTCTTTGTTTTGTTAAAATAAATTTTAGTAGAGGTCATTGGCTAGAGGTCTAATGTGGATATCACTAGTTAAGTTCTTATATTACCATCATTGGTTGAATGATCGGTGGATATTCTCATTTAAATTCTTATCTTACCGTTATTAATTTGTAACCAGGTCCTCCACAATTGCGCCAAACCTGAGTGAAATTTGCATCACCCATTGCTGTGAGGTGCCGCCGCCACCACCAGTCCCATCTCCCTTTAACATCCTACTCCTTCCTCTTCCTCACCGACAACCCATTCCAAAACACTTGAATCAACCTCGTCTAGAACTCCAAAAACCTGGACTTGTTGACCATTGCTGGGAAATGTCGCCATTGTCACTCTCCACCTTCCATTTTTGGTCCCCCTGGATCGTAGACACCAAGATGGCTGACAAATCTCTAAGAGCAATTGTATGCTATTGGATACCCATTTTGGGGTGCGACGGAATGTTAAGTCCTAAAATAAGTAACTTAAAAAAGCATATGTTTTTCTATGTAACATCTTAGTGTTTTAGATTAGATATGGACCATTCTTTATAAAATCTAATATAGTATTAAAGCATAAATTCTGCCCTAGTATCTCTATGGATATGGGTAAGTAAAAAATCTATGTAATGAAAGTGGCATCACAATATAGTTCAAGTTAAACCATTCCGAGTGATGGGGTGCATTAAATAAAAAATATAAAATTGTCCCATATTGCTAAGGAATTTATAAAGAATCTAGATTCAATCTTTTGCTCCTTTATTCATGGAAAAAGATTTTCATAAGAAGTGTTACCACACATTCAAGGCCAAGGGACATGTTAATTCTTACATGTAAAATAAAAACTCTTAGAAAGCAACTCATAAAAGAATATTCCTAAACTTAATACCTTAGGGTTTTAGGTTAAATATAAGCTATTCTCTACAAAATCTAATGTTTCTCTTTTGGGAGTATATGCTGCCAAATTTATGTTTGTTGAAGAAAGGTCAAGATGATAATCTTAATTTGGATGTCTAATGAACATTATCTATTAGAGTATCTAGTTCTCTAGTAAGTTAGGGTTAAGTATGGAGACCTTGACAAATAACAAAGAAAGAGACAAGCAAGTGAAACTCATTGTTGATCTCACACCAAAGGGTGCTCCCTCGGAGGGTGAAAATGTGTTGTAAAATGGGAAAGAGGTAAATGTTGCTTTGGATGGGGAAAAAAAGAAGGTTTTGGGAGATATTCTTATAAATTCTACCCAAGAGTAGGTAGATGTTGTTAAACCAATTACTTAGTATAAACCAAACTTTAAGTTGGAGTATATTGAGCCAAATACAAAAGATCTCAATCCACAATCCTCTACCTAAGAAAAGGGAAGAGAAAATAAAACATGCATTTATTGGATATTTTTTGGACTCAGCATTCTTTTTCCTCAGTGAATAGCATTGCTCATAGACTATGGAATAAGGAAGGACTGACCGAGGTGTTAACGAATGAGAATGGGTTTTATTTATCCAATTTCTCCTTAGATCATGCTTTGGAGAAAATCATGAATTGAGGGCCTTGGTTTATTGCAAATAAATTGTTGGTATTGAGATGGAAGGGTGGAATTGTTTTATGTAGAGAAGAGTTCAAAAAGATTTCATTATGGGTCAAATTTTACAATGTGCACCTGAAGCATTAGACAGAGGTCTAATTTATTAAGTGTAATTGGTAAACCATTACACGCAAATCACCTTACAGAACATATGAAGAAGGTGAATTATACTTGAATTATGTTTGAGTCAAACTTTGGACTGACTATTTTAAGATGTCAAAGTGAGAAAAATGAGAAATTCACGAACATGTCGAAGCATATAGATGGAAAAAGAAAGAGGAAGAAGAAAACTGATTTATGCAGACAAAGAGCCACTACAACCTAGAAAAGAAAGAGAGGTCGATTACATACCTTTGAATGGAATAACGCCTCTCTCGAGGAGTTCACCGTAGTTCAAATATCTCACGAAGCCACAAGCAGAAGCAGTCCGAAATTGAAGCTCTGGAATGCGCAACTCTTTTTCAGCTTTACTCGCGAAACCCACACTCCCATCCGCGATTATACATGCAACTAGAGGCAACTTAGACAACGTGATAAGCTTACTCACTAGTCCTTTAAATGAAGCCAAACAATTCTTTCTGGTGGAGTCACTTAGGGCTGGGACATCTTGGGTTGCATCGCAGTCGCAAGGTGGCAAGCCATCGTGGATTGTTCTAAAGTGGAAACCCGGTAGGCCCTTTATGAAGTCAGATCCTTTGGACCAGACGAGGCAGTTGTGATAGAACTCAGTGTTGACAAAGGGTTATGTGGAGGCTCCTTTTTTATTTTATTTTAATAAATATGTAAATTTATTCATTCAAAAATAAGAAAATATAAAGGCATATGAACATATTATATCATTACAAATTCATCTAGAAAAAAAATCTTCAATTATGACACAACAAAACATTTATTAGAGAGGGTTTAATATTTCTAAATAAAGATGTTCTTTTATATATCACTTTTTTGTAGTCTTATTTGGGAAACATCTACAGTTTCATTCAAACTATATACAATCGATATGTATTTAAAAAGAAAATTTAAGAAGTTTCATAATCAAATCATCTTTTTTAAGTTGCTTTACTCATCCATTGAATTTAGAATTTCAAGATCCTATGAAAACCATGTCAAGTAAAGATATTTTGTCAAATTTGTTATATGGAAGTCCCTTTGAGTGCAGGAGCTTAGCTAATCGCATGATGGGACACATGGCCTTGTGTGGGGTAGGGGACACAAACTGCATGGGGGTGTTTTGGGTTCCATTGATCCCATGTTTAGCAAATTAAGCTGTGAGAGGGAATCCTGTTTCAAGAGTTTGCAATGCATTTCCCTAGAATTGGACCCATTTATAGAGGAAGGGCTTCAATAGTAGCCCTATTATTCACACAAATATCTTGGCGATAGCCAAATATAGATGCTTAGGGATCGTTAATAATTTCCTTTTACCGTGTTATTTGTATTAAAAAAAATTCTTCAGCCTTTATAAATATGTAACGAAGTCTCTTTCATGGTTGAGTTAGGGTGAGATGACGGAGTTCAGAAACAATCATTGCAAGAGGTGGTTGATGATTTAGTAAATGGTTACTCTTTGAACGATATATATTGTGATGGTAAATTCCTGTGAGAGGAACCTTTTGACTATAAATAGTAACAATTTAACTTTAAGCCTTAAAAAAAAAATTGTTATAAAGGATTTAGATTAGACATGAATATCCCACTACCACAACAAAGGAAAGCTTACTGCAATAGAAAAGCTGAATCAAAATGGTTTCTTTCTTTTAAGCCTAACCATGACAATTGAATGTTCATATGTTTCTCAAAACTTACTCCTAAGAAATTAGACTACCTTCATTTTGTTTTAATGGTTTCCCTTCAAACTTTGTTTGTTGATTGTTTGGTCTTTGTAAAATTGAGTGATAGGTGGTGTTGATCTCTTTGAGTGGCTGTGTTTTGGAAGCCCTACTTTGTTGTTGGTAATGTTTTTAATTATTTTCATGAAACAATAAAACATACGATTTGCAATGGATAACTAAAGTAATTAAAGGAAAAAATTTAACTACAAAGCTTTTTAAACTTTCTTTTTCAGCATGTATCTATAGTATTTGGTCTAAATAAAATTATAGATATTTCTAAAATAACTATTGAAATGCTAATTTGATTGGCTAAAATAAGAAAACTAGTATATGAGAGAGAATCTTTATTTAGGAACATAAAGTTCACTTATGTGAATATTTTGTTATGTAATAGTTGGAAGATTTCAAACTCGATTTTCTTTCTAATGAATTATAATGTTAGGGGTAAACCATTAAGCTTTTGTATTCTCTTATTTTTCCATAAAAAAAAAACTCATATATTTATAAAAAAAAAAATGAGAACTAACAATTTAAAGGTACTTTAAGAGTAAGCTAAACTAATGTAAGATGCCAAAAGGTTTTGTCATTTGTGGCCCACTTTTGCTAAAGAGATTCAATCATGTAGATAGAACATGACACATATTCACTTGTGACCAATGTAGCTATGAATAAGATAGCAATAAAAGTTCAATAGCTATTGGGACCACAAAGAGCCTCCTTAATAAGACTAATGTAAGATGCCAAAAGGTTTTGTCATTTGTGGCCCACTTTTGCTAAAGAGATTCAATCATGTAGATAGAACATGACACATATTCACTTGTGACCAATGTAGCTATGAATAAGATAGCAATAAAGGTTCAATAGCTATTGGGACCACAGAGAGCCTCCTTAATAAGACTAATGTAAGATGCCAAAAGGTTTTGTCATTTGTGGCCCACTTTTGCTAAAGGGATTCAATCATGTAGATAGAACATGACACATATTCACTTGTGACCAATGTAGCTATGAATAAGATAGCAATAAAGGTTCAATAGCTATTGGGACCATAGAGAGCCTCCTTAATAAGCTTTTCAAAGCTCTTGTAGGATGAACCTCCTATATCAGTAGCTTCCACTGCTTTCTTCTTCCATTCTTGAGTCTTTTGCCTAATTGCCTTACCTTTATCACCTTCCATCACCTCTTTGACAAGATCTTCAATCTCATCACATTTTACATCAGGGTTGACCTCCATGCCAATGCCCCATGTGGTACAAGCATATCGACAGTTTGTTAACTGCTCAGAGAAAAATGGCCAACAAATAATAGGCACACCACCGCATATGCTTTCTAATATAGAGTTCCATCCACAATGTGTTAGGAAAACTCCTATAGATGGATGTACTAACACTTGTTCTTGGGGGCACCAACTTGTGATTAATCCCCTATCCTTAGTCTCCTCCCAAAACTCTTCAGGCAAAAGTGCAGAATCTCCCATGACCAAATCCGGCCTAACTACCCATAAAAATGGGTGTTTGCTATTTGCAAGCCCCCAAGCAAACTCTTTCAAATGTTGTTCAGACATCACGGTTATGCTGCCATAGTTCACGTACACAACTGATTTGGGTTCTCTTTTGTCGAGCCATTTGAGACATTCTAAATCTTCTTTCCATAAGCTAGAACTTAGTGACTTGAGTGGGCCATTGGGCATGTGGCGTTCTAGCAAAGGAAGTGGACCTATACTGTAAATATGAGGGAACCTGGCTGAAATTGCTTCCAATACTTCATATTCAAACTCATCAAATGTGTTCAAGATGATGCCTGAAGAACTCAAGCAGTTTCGTGATTCTGATCCCATAAAATCAAACATAATTTCATTAGTATTAGTAGTTCTAATGAAGCTAGGGAAGTCCTTGAGCCGGATGTTTTTCATGCCTGGGACCCAATCAACCGGTGTGTCTAGTGTGCCATCATTTATGAAGCTTTCATCTATAGCACAAAATAGATAAAATTATATTCAGGAATGTTCCAAACTCATGGTAAACGTTAAAATTGATACAAATATAATTTATATTAATAGATATGAAATTTGCTTGTATTAGTTCTTACAATACTGATTTTGTTTTAAATGTTTACATTCAACATAATTTTAATTTGTGAATGTTGATAGCTTGAGGGATAAGATCATAAAAAATATAGTGATCACAATAGAAGCAATACCATTTCATTCTTATATCTTTACTTTTCTGTTGACAAAAGGTGACTATATTCAACATTAATTAATATTTATCAGATTTGCCAATCTAACCTAGGCTAATTATTTTCTTTTTTATTCTATATTTAAACTAGCTCTAGTTATTCCTATGCTATATTTTTCTATTATAATTGTTTCTTTCCCAAACCATCTTATAGTTACTTTTTTGGTTGATGCTCATAAGCAATGGCAATTCAAAGCCAATACCATCTGATAGGAATACGAATAAAAATTCTTACAGGTTATGTGCCACTTCATAGTCAAAAGTTGAAGGGCTACGACGACGAAAGTTGCTTATTCACTAGATATATTCAAGTAATAGCATATATTGACTCATCTTTTGGCCCACCAAAATGTAGAAGAATTACCAAAAAAAAAAAGAAAAAAAGAACATGTGTATAGACCAACTTCCAAAGTCGGCAAAATTTTCTATTAGTAAGGGCGTCACTCCTCTCAATGGGTGCAAAAGGAAGTGACGGTAATGTAATTTACATCCCTTGTTTACATCCCTTGTCTTCTTTTGGCCTTGTAAAAATGTTATTGAATTAATAATATGTAGGTTGTACTTTTGTCCTCAAATTTTTGCTTGGACCCACTTGAACTTCTACACCTTGGTAATGTTTGAATATAAAAAAATGTTCTAACAACTTTTGAATATTAAGAAGTCTAAAATTTAACTTAATTTAGTTTAAGAGTAAATAAGTTATTATTACATTAAAATATTACTTAATAATTATACTTTTACGATATGAAATTTTCATTCTTGACAAGGAATTATGAACATGATGAAGAGAATCATGCAAAAAGGAAAAAGAAAAAACTCCTTTATGCAGACAAAGAAGCACGGCAACCTAGAAAACAAATAGAGCCCAAGTACATACCTTTGAATGGAACAATGCCTCTTTTGACTAGTTCACTGAAGTTCAGATCTGCCATGAAGCCACAAGCTGAAGCAGTCCAAAACTGAACCTCCGGGATGCCTAATTCTTTTGCAACAGTCCTACCAAAGCCCATAATTCCATCCGAAATTATGCAGGTAACCGGAGGTAGCTCAGGTAATGAGTTAAGCTTCAGCACTAGCTCTCTAAACGGGGCCAAACAATTCTTTCTGATGGAATCACACAGGGCCGGGACATCTTGCGTTGCGTCGCGGTCGGACGGTGGCAAACCATCGGGAATCGTTTCAAACCGGAAAGTCGGTAGGCATTTTATGTCGTCGGGTCCTTTGGACCGGATGAAGCGCCTTTGGTTGAACTCGGTGTTGACGAAGGTTATGTGGAAGCCCCTTGAGTGCAGGAGCTTGGCTAACCGCATCATGGGGGTTATATGCCCTTGTGCAGGGCATGCGACACATACCGCATGGGGTTTTCGGGCTTCAACTGATCCCATGTTTGAAAAACTACGGTAGTAGATCGAATCAAATTGTGAACAAATTGGACCATTTATGGGAACAATGCTGCAATAGTAGTTTTCTGTTCCCGCAAATATCTTGGGAAAAGTCAAATAAGGATGCCGTGTGGCTCTGGAATATCCACTTAGCTCTGTTATTTTAGAAAAGGACTGCATAGAGTAATGCATTTAGATGGTCGCCAGGAGCAGGTGGCACTAACAAATCTATAACAAGTCTCTTTCATGGTCAAAAGCATAGAGTATTAGCATTTAGATGGTCGCCAGGAGCAGGTGGCATCAATAAATCTATAACAAAGTCTCTTTCATGGTCAAAAGCCGGGTAAAGATATACGAGTCCGCGGAAGAAGTCGGAAGAGGCGGCTGATGAATTAGTAAGATATTACTATTCTAGGAGAATAATAGGTGACGGTAAATTCACGTCAGAATATGATTGTGAACGTTAATATAAAAGTCTATCTCGAAGATTTCAAAAGATATTAAATTAATTTTATAAAAGGTTCATAAAATAATTTCCTACTAATTATGAGTCTTAAACTCAAGATCTAAATAATAGGTGGTCAATAGCGAACTACTATGCTATTAACTCTTATTTTATTTACACAAAATATACAACTCTATATTTGTGAAAAAATACCCACTTTTAACACTCTTCTTCACTTATATGCTGATACAAATATTATAAGTGAACTAAAATCTAAAGCTCAATCTTGTAGGGAATTATAAAGTAAAAGTTTATCTTTAATTTTGATACCATATTAAAGTATGATAGTCAATTTTAAAATTTTAAAGTATTATATGAGAAAATCTCATCACTTATAAGTTTAAAAACTCATTCTCATACTTTTAATGTAGAATAATACTCACCTTTAACATATACCTTCCAAAATGTATTACTTAACCCAAATTTATTTTTTACAAAAAAAAAAAAAAACTAAAGAAAGAAAAACTGGTCTCAATGATATTGGCTATGCGATCACCCTTTCTTCTTTCTATTATTCTATTACTTTAAATCTATTTTCAGTTCCTGTAAGAGAACGCAGTATGAAAAGGCTTACCACACCTGCTTTCTAGTTTTCTACTAAGCAAATTAAAAAATATATCAAATTCCCCACGCCGTCGAAGTTGCCCAACCCATTGTTGATTACATTTATTACGGGAGCTTGGTTCATTGTACTCCGTCAGATACAGCCATTTCCTTTGTTCAAGTGTCCCAACATGTTTACAGTCTAACATAGAGAATAAGAAGCGTGCAAGCACAAGAAACGGAGACCCAGAGATAAAAATACAACTTGTTGACGAGCCGACCATCCATCAACGTGACGGCTTTAATATTCAAGTTGTGAGTGTAAACTATGTTAAGGAGTGGGGGCATGACCAAGAAGGAAAAGCACCCACACTAGCCACGTTGGGCATAACCACGTTAGACTTCACAAGTAAAAAGACTGAAGCACTTCAAAAGGAAAAATATTTAAGAGGAGAAAAGGAAAATGAGCAGAGCAACTCCAACAGGAAAGCCAACACACACCAGTGCAGAAGAGAAAAACCATTTCAAATTCAAATGTGTCAAACTAGCAGGAAAGAAAAGCCAATTCAATCAGCCGACGCTTAAGGAATACCGCCTGAATAAGTCTAATTGCATTAATTCTGGCCACAATTTAAGATCGGAATCTCTTACCCGTAGATAGACACTTTCCTCCCATATCACTCTGAAGTTAATTCCAAAACCTTGTACAATATCTCATTTTTGGCACTTGTACAGATTGTCAATTTACAATACAATACACGATCTTTTGAAGCTCTTTCTTTCTTTAAACTAAAGGTTCCCACACAACTTCCACAATCCTGTCTAATCCCAAACATTACTTTGGGTTCAAGTATAGGATGATGCTGGGTTAATTTATAATACTTAAATCCTGATTTTTTTTTAGAATAAGAAAAAATATTCTTACATTATAAACCAATGTTTTGGAAGCTTTATACAAGTTATGTAGAACGTATTTATACAAACATTAATAATATTGAGAATTTTATGTTACGTCAGTAAGTAAAATCTTTTACTCGCATGTAATAGAAATATATCATTATTGGAAGATTTTCATACATACAAGAGCTGTTAAACGAAAGAAATTCTCAAGCAACTCTTTTTCGTTGATCAGTATAACAGCTCACTAAATCACAAATCACATATTACATATTTGTAAGTAACTTGCAAAAACCCAATTAAGAAAATTACAGTTTTTACCCTTAACTCTAATTTTGACTCATACCCAATAATTAGGTTAAGGATGACATTTATGGAGGAATATATTACTTCTACAACAAAGCCTTTAGTCCATATTAACAGTGAGTTTTTTTTAAAATTTTAGTGTCAATTGTTTTACACTATTTAAATCATCAATTAAAATTTTTCTTTAAAATAACTAATTGACCATTTTTATAAGCCAATTTTAAAAAGAAAATGACCTTTCTAATACAATTGCATATGATTTTTATTGCAACAACATAAACTCTTAAGCACAAGTGCAATATAGCCCTACTGTTCACACGAATATCTTGGCAATAAACAAATATGGATGCTTCTGGATCCTTGACTGCTTCATTTAACTTATTCAACGTCAGCAGCTTGATCGGCACCATAATGAGATGGCATCCATATATTTCCCAAAACTACTTCTAAAATGAGTCTGCAGACGATTATAATTCTATACCAAGTCCTTTTCATAGTGAAAAGAATAATTATTGGAAAAGGTGGTTAATGATTTAATAAACGACAACTGTTTGAGGAATATATGTTACGATTGTAAAATTCACTTGAGAATGACATGGCGATTTTAATATGCCAATCAACTTTAAGATTTCAACAAGATAATAAAATATTGTTATAAAATATTCAGATTAGATATGTATTTCCTGCTACGTTGTCATTTTGTGTTTTGTCAACAAAGGAAAGCTGAGTACCATAGAAAAACTGAATCATAGAGATTTTTCTTTTTCCTCTTTGGAGCCTAATCACAGGCAGTAAAATGTTGATACCTTGATCAAAATATTCTGTTAAGCAGATAGACTACTTTTCTTTTGTTCCTTCGTTTCCCTTTCTAACCTTGCCTGTTGGTCGTCATTCTTTATTCTTTCTAAGGCTACGATTTTGCCATTAGATGAGATCTTTTATGATAAAGTAGTACAAATATCTTTCGAAACCCAATTGTGTAAAGAGTAAACAGAGCTCCCGAAGTACTAAGTTTGCTATATAACAAACGCGTCCCTGTCATGTCTAGGTTCAAACCGAAGGAAGGTCCCTAATTGCTAACAACCAAAGCTCATATCAAGCGCTAGCTTGATAGCTGTCACAGCGTTCGACATTTTTACATTGCCCATGCAATTATCGAATTCAAATTGTACTCAAGAACATATTGCCCACGCCCAAAACCATTAGATTGTTATAATATGCTTTTGTAACAACTCTACAACAAGTCCCCTTATATAGTTGAAGGGATAAGAAACCTCAAATAAATAAGTCCACAAAACAATTTGAGGCAAATTTCCTCAGTGATTTAAGGAAAAAAAAAATCATTTGGAGAAGTATAACCTTGTGATAGTAAATTCACACTTGATAATGAGATTATAAATGTACAGGTATATTAATGTGAAATATAAAAAACATTAAAGTCTCACATCAAATAAATATAATACGAGATATTGTGATAAAAAACTATAAGTTGAAAACTTCATAGTATTTATCTATTCAGTAGTATAGTGATTTTGGGATCAACAGATATGTGGACTGTGCACTTTCACTACAATTTTGTTTTTTTGTGATATTGACATTTCACTCGGCTGAATACGTATTTCCATTTCGTTAGCATTTTGCTGTTTGTTGTCAAAGGAAAGCTCGATACCATAGGCCAACTTAATTGTTACTGTTTCTTTCTTTTGATCCTCACTACAGTCCAAGGATGTTGGAAATTTGCTGGGATATCTCTGAGAATGTATTCCTAAGCAAGTAGACTTCCTTTTCTATTGGTCGTATGGGTGGCCTTGCTGACTTTGCTTGTTGGTTCCTTGTCCTTTGCATGCTTGAATGGTAGGCGGCGATGTTTTCTCTTGAATGTCTAGCTGTTGGAAGGATTACTTTTTTCTTTTTTCCTCGACAAATCCCTATTCATGGAAAACTAAGCTATTTGTAAAATCCGCGGTCTTCTTTTGCGTCGTAATCTCCCTTGTTGTAGGTTCCGGCATATTCTTTTGAAGAGTAACAAGTTCAAAAAATACATTAAGAAAATAAAGAGAAAAAAATGAAATAGAATTCAACACGATCGGTAATTCTTGGTAGGTGGCAGAGGTTTTGTTTTCTTTTCCCTGCGTGATGATTTAGGGTTGACTAATGAAATGACTGGTTGGCTTGATTAGGGAACAATGGGTAAAGCAAGGTGTGGAGTTTTAGGTGCTATATAGAAAATACAGGATAAGAGGGAATGTAAGTATGTTAGAGTATGATGGTCCATCCCAAAACCTTAAGGTATTTTGTGGAGAATTCTCATCATTTATAAGACCACAAGTCCATCCTCTCACTTCTAATGTGGGACAATACCCATCTTCAACACTCCTCCTCACTTGCATGCTGATATAAGCATTGCAAGTGGACTGAAGCCAAACTTTGAGACATGGGGGTTTATAAAGTGGAGGCCCATCCTTAGCTTCGATACCATATTAGAGTGTGAGGGTCCATCTCAAAACTTTAATGTATTAGGTAGAGAATTCTCATCACTTATAAGACCACAGGGTCATCCTCTAGCAACACCCATCTTCCTCCACCTCTATCATTAAGTCTCTGCTTTTGTCTGCTTTAGAGTGCCGGAGCCGTCAAGTTGGAATTGGAATGGTGAGGGTACCATGCGTGCTTTCATTAGAGTCTTCACGCTAAAGGAAGGGACAGCCTACATTAATGATCGAGGGTCCATCTAACTTTTTGGTTTTTTCGTTCGTTAATCAAAATTCAACAATTGGGAAGCCTACATTGTAAACATCGATTCATGAACGAAAACTTTGAGACCGTTTATTTTGAAGTTTATTTAATATTAAGTCGAACCACTGGAGCGGTTGCAGCATTTGTGATCCTCTTTTGCTCCGAAGTCAAAGATTTGAGGAATCCAGGTTTGAGAGACGTCGTACTACAAAATAATATCCGAACGACAGGTTACGCGTGATGGCAGGTTGAACTTTTAGTTTTTAATTTCTTTCTGCTAAATGATATGAAGGGTCAAGATTGAAGGGCCTGCGGGCCATGCCTTATTCATGGTGGCATTGCAGCTTCAATCTTCCATCAAAAGTTGGGCCGGAAATTTAAAAGCCCGCTACAGAAAACTTTAAGCAGCAGAAAATGAAGTGGCATTAAGATGAATGTGCTAGCACTTGTTCTCGGGCGCACCAGCTTGTAAGCAACCTAATCTCCTTAAAAAATTCTTTAGGCAAAAGTGGAGAATCTCCCATTACCACATCTGGCCTGACTATCCATAGAAATGGGTGCTTGCTATTTGCAAGTCCCCATGCAAACTCCTTGAAATGCTATTCAGACATCATTCTCACGCTACCATAATTCACATATAATTGATTTGGATTCCTTTGTACCAAGCCATTTGAGACATGTTGAGTCTTCTTTCCATAAGCCAGAGCTTAGAGACTTGAGTTGGCCATCTGGCACATGCCTTTCTACTAAGGGAAGCAGACCTATCTTATAAATGTGAGGGAATATAGCCGAAATTGCTTCCAAGACCTCATATTCAAACTCATCAAATGTGTTAGAGATGGTCGAGAAGAATTTCAGCTGTTTCGTGCTTCTGATCCCATAAAATCGAACATGGTTTCATGGTATTAGTAGTTCTAATGAAACTAGGAAACTCCTTGAGTCGGATGTTTTTCATTCCTAAGACCCAATCGATTGATTTTTCTAGCATACCATCATCTTTGAAGCTTTTGTCTGTAGAACAAGATAGACACAAGTATTTTTAGGAAACATTGCCAAGCTCATGGTGAAGCCTGTGATTATTACAAACTGAAATGATTTAACACGTATGAAAGTGACTCGTGGATATTGATACCTTGGGACCCTAGGTCATTAATTATCCACAAATCTAGGAGAAAAAAGCAGAATAATGATCACAATCAAGATGATAACAGTGGTGGATAACGACATTCTAATTATCATTCCTCATATATTTCAACCTAGACGAAGCTAACTTATATATATATGTAATCAAGCTGCAACCAAGATATGGGGTTTCTCTCCTAGACCATTCTATAGAGTTTTTTTGTTAGTTATTAACACCAAAGAATGGAATCAAATACAATATGAAAAAATTATGATAAAACCATATTCTTAGAAGATACGTAAAACTTCTTAATTAAAAGTTGTGGTTGTTAAGGTTTAGAGTTGTTTAGTCATCAATATATGGCCCACTAAAAACAAAATTGAGACTGCCTTTCTCTCCCCTAATTAGGAGAAAAATATATTTTAAAAAAATGGATATATAACTTTATGAATAATTATGAGGCCAACCTTCGATTAACAATTTTGGGAATCTCATAGGTAAAATTCTACACAGTGTCTTATTATTTTATTTATTAGAATTAAGCAATTAGGTGAAGTATTTAAGCAATTAAATTATTTTTCAATATTTTAGAATTTTCTGATATTTAAGGATGTGATTTGACATTAAAGAAAAAACTTGAATTGGAATCTGGTTTTGTTACTAATATACGAAACAAAGCAAACTTAACAAAACAGAGAACCAAGAGATATCGAATGTAGTTTACATCAACTTGAGATTAACTATTTTAAGCTCGACGAAGAGAGAAAATGAGAAATTCATGAACATGATGAATTACATAGGCGAAAAAAGAGCAAGTGCTTTATGCAGACAAAGAACCAACCCAGAGAACAAAAATGGCCCAAATACATACCTTCGAATGGAATTTTACCTCTTTTGATGAGTTCGGTGAAGTTCAAATATGCCATAAAGCCACAAGATGAAGCCGTCCACAACTGTACCTCCGGGATGCCTAATTCTTGTCCAACTTTACGACCACAGCCCATACACCCATCAGCGACTATGCAAGTAACCGGAGGCACTTCAGAATATGAGTTAAGCTCAAGCACTAGCTCTCTAAACGGGGCCAGGCAATTGTTTCTTGTGGAATCTCACAAGGCTGGGACATCTTGGGTTGCATCCCGATCTGAAGGTGGCAACCCATCAGGGATTGTCTCAAACCGGAAATCCGGTAGGCCTTTTCCGTAATCCGGTCCTTTGGACCTGAGCAAGCGCTTGTGGTTGAACTCAGTGTTGACGAAGGTTATGTGGAAGCCCCTTGAGTGCAGGAGCTTGGCTAATCGCATCACAGGATTCACATAGCCTTGTGAGGGGTAGGGGACGCATACTGCATGGGGTTTCCGGGCTTCAACTGATCCCTTGTTTGGCAAATTAAGATATCAAATGGAATTGCCCTCTGTTTTCTTTGCAGAATACAAGACACTGAGACTGCAGAGTATGATGCCCGTGAATTGCAGATTAAGCTTACCGCCATAGAAGAACTGAATCAAAATGGTTTCTTTCTTTTGAGCCTAACCATGACAATTGAATGTTCATAAGTTGCTCAAAACTTACTCCTAAGAAATTAGACTACCTTCATTTCGTTTTAAGGGTTTCCTTTCAAACTTTGTTTGTTGGTTGTTTGGTCTTTGCAAAATTGAGCGATAGGTGGTGCCGATCTCTTTTGAGTGGATGTGTTTTGGAGGCCCTACTATGTCATCAATAATTTTTTTAAATTCACATATCCATAAAAGAAAAAAAAAATGAACCTAACAATTTAAAGGTACTTTAATAGTAAGCTGAAACAATGTAAGATGCTAGAAGGTTTTGTCATTTGCGGCCTGCTTTTGCTAAAGAGATTCAATGACGTAGATAGAACTTAACATAGATTTTCTTGTGACCAAGGTAGCTACGAATAAGATACCAATAAAGATTCAATAGCTATAGGGACCATTAAGAGCCTCCTTTATAAGCTTTTCAAAGCTCTTGTAGGATGAACCTCCTATATCAGTAGCTTCCATTGCTTTCTTCTTCCATTCTTGAGTCTTTTGCCTCATTGCCTTACCCTTATCACCTTCCATCGCCTCTTTGACTAGTTCTTCAATCTCATCACGTTTTACGTCAGGGTTAACCTCCATGCCAATGCCCCAGGTGGTACAAGCATATCGACAATTCGTTTGTTGTTCAGCAAAAAATGGCCAACAAATAACAGGCACACCACCGCATACACTTTCCAAGGTAGAGTTCCATCCGCAATGTGTTAGAAAAACTCCTGTAGATGGATGTACTAACACTTGTTCTTGGGGGCACCAACTTGTGATTAATCCCCTATCCTTAGTCTCCTCCAAAAAATCTTCAGGCAGAAGTGCAGAATCTTCCATGACTAAATCAGGCCTAACTACCCATAGAAATGGGTGTTTGCTATTTGCAAGCCCCCAAGCAAACTCTTTCAAATGTTGTTCAGACATCACGGTTGTGCTGCCATAGTTCACGTACACAACTGATTTGGGTTCTCTTTTGTCAAGCCATTTGAGACATTCTGAATCTTCTTTCCATAAGCTAGAACTTAGTGACTTGAGTGGACCATCGGGCACATGGCGTTCTAGTAAAGGAAGTGGACCTATATTGTAAATATGAGGGAACATGGCTGAAATTGCCTCCAATACTTCAGATTCGAACTCATCAAATGTGTTGAAGATGATGCCTGAAGAACTCAAGCAGTTTTGTGATTCTGATCCCGTAAAATCGAACATAATTTCATTAGCATTGGTAGTTCTAATGAAGCTAGGGAAGTCCTTGAGCCGGATGTTTTTCATGCCCGAGACCCAATCAACCGGTGTCTCTAGTGTGCCATCATCTCTGAAGCTTTCATCTATGGCACAAAATAGATAAAATTATATTCAAGAATGTTACAAACTCATAGTAAACATTAAAATTGATACAACTAGAAATTATACTAATAGATATGAAATTTGCATGTCCTAGTGCTTTACAGTATTGATTTTCTTTTAAATTCTTACATTCAACATAATTTTAACTTGTGAATGTTGATAGGTTGAGGGATAAGATCATTAAAATATAGTGATCACAATTGAAGTAATACTATTTTTCATTCTTATATCTTTACTTTTCAATTGACAAAAGGTAACGCTATTCAAAATTAATTAATATTTATCAGATTTGCCAACCGAACCTAGGCTAATTATTATTATTTTATTTATTTAAACTAGCTCTAGTTATTCCTATGCTATATTTTTCTATAATAATTGTTTCTCTCCCAAGCCATCTTATAGTTACTTCTTTTGTCGATGCTCATTAGCAATGGCAAATTGGAGCCAATAACATCTGATAGGAAAACAAATAAAAATTCTTTCAAGTTACATTCCACTTCATACGAATAAAAAGCCAATACCATAGCTACGAGGACTAAAGTTGCTTAGTCACTAAACTATATTCAAGTAATAGCATTTATCGACACATGTATCCTCTCCTCTCTAAGGATAAAAGCAATCAATTATTATAATCAATAGTTTTATGTGTTTATATAGCTTTACTAATAATCATGAAAATAACTATTAATTGATATTAATAAGCTTATTTTTATTGCTTACTATTAAACTATTGGGCATACATACTTGAACAATTAAGTTATTTTTCTTTAGTTTAGCATTTTATATATCTTTGAATTTGATATGAATTTATAGAAAAAATCTTGAATGAATCTCATGTTTTGTTCTTAGTATATGAAATAGAGCAAAATGGAAAACCAAGTGATATCGTAGTTTTTGCATCAAACTTAATCCTATCTATTGTAAGATGAAATAGTGAGAAATATGATAAATATAAAAATACAACAAGGAAAACCACTCAAAGAAAGGGGAGCTCCTTGGGAAATTTTTTTTTTTTTTTTTGTTTTATTTTTAATATAATATCAAATATTAAGTTAATTTATTTTATTTTTTATTTAGCTTTGAACTTTAAAGTATGCTCATTGTGTAGGAAATTTTCATTTCATATTCATTTTTTATATACATTTTTTAAAACCAAGATGTTTGATATACAAGAAAATTTTGATGACTAAAGTCCTACATAAAAAAATATATGATCATTATGAAGAAAAGATCAACACTAACATGAGTGCCTCATAAAAGAGAAAGAAAGAGAGAAGTGCGGAGGATTTACCCCACCACCATGTATAAGAATAAAAATAAAAAATGTGTATAGACCAAATTCCAAAGTCGGCAAAATTTTCTATAAGTAGGGGCCTCACTCTTCTCAATGGGTGCAAAGGAAAGTGATGGTAATGTAATTTATATTCTCCTGTCTTCTTTTGGCCTTGTAAAAAGGTTCTTGAATTAATAATATGTAAGTTTTACTTTTGTCCTCCTTAAATTGTTGTTTGGGCCCACTTGAACTTCTACACTTTGGATAATGTTTGAATATAAAAAAATTTTCTAACATCTTTGAATATTAGGAAGTCTAAAATTTAACTTAAGAATTAATAAATTATTATTATATTAAAATATTACTTAATAATTATACTTTTATGGTATGAGATTTTTATTCTTGTCTGGAATTATGAACATGATGAAAAGAATCATGCAAAAAGGAAAAAAGAAAAAAACTCCGTTATGCAGACAAAGAACCACGGCAACCTAGAAAACAAAAGGAGCCTATGTAACATACCTTTGAATGGAACAATGCCTCTTTTGACTAGTTCACTGAAGTTCAAACATGCCACGAAGCCACAAGCTGAAGCAGGCCAAAACTGAACCTCCGGGATGCCCAATTCTTTTGCAACATCCCTACCAAAGCCCATCACTCCATCCGAAATTATGCAGGTAACCGGAGGTAGTTCAGACAAGGAGTTAAGCTTAAGCACTAGCTCTCTAAACGGGGCCAAAAAATTCTTTCTGATGGAATCACACAGGGCCGGGACATCTTGCGTTGCATCATGGTCGGACGGTGGCAAACCATCGGGGATTGTTTCAAACCGGAAAGTCGGTAGGCATTTTAAGTCGTGGGGTCCTTTGGACCGGATCAAGCGCCTTTGGTTGAACTCCGTGTTCACAAAGGTTATGTGGAAGCCCCTTGAGTGCAGGAGCTTGGCTAACCGCATCATGGGGGTTATATGCCCTTGTGCAGGGCATGGGACACATACCGCATGGGGTTTTCGGCCTTCAACTGATCCCATGTTTGAAAAACTACGGTCGTAGATCGAATCAAATTTGAACAAATTATGAACAAATTGTGATATTTCCCCTGCATTTGGACCATTTATAGGAACAATGCTGCAATAGTAGCTTGCTTTTCACGCAAATATCGTAGGGAAAGTCAAATGTGTGTGCCTTCTGGATCTGAAATATTTCCACCGAACTCTTTTATTTTGAAAAAAGACGGTCGCCGGGAGCAGGTGGCATCAACAAATCTATAACGAGTCTCTTTCATGCTCAAAAGCCGGGTCAGATATATACGAGTCCACGGAAGAAGTCAGAAGAGGCGGCTGATGAACTAGTAAGATATTACTATTCAAGGAGAATAACGGGTGACTGTAAATTCACGTGACAATATGATTGTGAACATTAATATAAAAATCTATCTCGAAGATTTCAAAAGATATTAAATTAATTTTATAAAAGCTTCATAAAATAATTTCCTACTAATTATGAGGGTTAAACTCAAGATCTAAATTCTAGGTGGTTAATAGCAAACTACTTTATTATTAACACTTATTTTATTTACAGAAAATATACAACTCTATATTTGAAAAAAAAAACATTTAATGCTTTTTATTATCTTACTAGTAATAAGTAAAAGTTATATTATTAAAGTATGTGGATCCATCTTAAAGTTTTAAGGTATTAGGTTAAAAAATTTCATCACTTATAAATTCAAAGATCTATTATCACACTTTTCATGTAAGACTATATTTACCTTTAATATATATCTTCTAAAATATATTACTTAATCTAAATTTATTTTTTACATAAAAAAGTCTGAAAAAAGAAAAACAGGTCTCAATGGTATTGGCTATGCGATAATCCTTTCTTCTTTTTATTATTCGATTACTTTAAATCTGTTTTGAGTTCTTAGAAGAGAACGCAGTATGAAAAGACCTATAACACCCACTTTCTAGTTTTCTACTAAACAAATTAACAAAGATATCAAATTCCCCACGGCGTCGAAGTTGCCCAACCTATACTTGATTACATTTATTACGGTGGTTCGATAAAGCCAATTCCTTTGTTCAAGTCTTCCAATATATTTCCACTTTTACAAAGAGAATAAGATGCGTGCAAGACAAGAAATCCAGACTTAGAGATAAAAGTACAATTTGATGATGAGCCGACTATCCATCAACGCGACGGCTTTAATATTCAAATTGTGAGTGTCAACTAAAGCTTCTTACGCCAAATCCACAATCCGTCTAATCCCAAACATTACTGTGGGTTCAACTTTAAGTATAGGATGATGCTGGCTTATCTTATAATCCAAATCCTGATTTTTTTTTTTAAGAATGAAAAAAAAAAAAATTCTTACGTTATAAACCAATGTTTTGGAAGCTCTATACAAGTTATGTAAAACATATATATATAAACACTAAGAATATTGAAAATTTTATGTTATGCCAATAAGTCAAATCCTATATTCGCATGTAATAGAAATGTATCATTACTGCAAGATTTTCATACCTACAAGAGTTGTTAAGCAAAAGAAATTCTTCAGCAACTCTTTCTCCTTGATCAATATAACAGCTCACTAAATCACAAAGCATGTATAGGACATATTTGTAAGTAACTTGCCAAAACCCCAATTAAGAAAATTACAATTTTTACCCTTAACCCTGATTTTGGCTCATACCCTATAGTCAAGTTAAGGATGACATTTATGGAGGAATATATTACTTTTGTGACAAACCCTATAGTCTATATTAACAATGAAGTTTATTAAAAACTAGTGTCAATTGTTTTACATTATTTAAATCATAACTTAAAATTTTTCTTTAAAATGACTAATTGACCATTTTTTATAAGCCAATTTTAAATAAAATTGTTGATAACAATTGCTATTATAAAACTTTAACCATTCAATTTCATATTAACTATTTGAAAAAATTTACTTGGTAGACTTTTCATTTATCCTAACTCTTTATTTGATGAAAGCTTTTAAGGACAAACAAGTTCATGCATTGTATGAATACAAGAAGTAACTTCCTATGTGTTCTATTTAGGATATTGGTAACAATTTCAGAGTCATGACCACTAATTTTTCACGGTGGATTAGAAAGCAGTACAGTACATACTAGTACAATATCTTTAGAATATTAATGACATCTTAGAGCAAGATCATTCAAGTGATTATCTATTCCAATGATTTAAATCCAAAATATAAAAACTTATTAGGAAATATAGAACATGACATAAATATGGCTATCACCATGTTAGCTTCCCTTAGATAGTTATGGTAATTATCTATTGGGACCATCGAGGATGTCCTTAATAAACCTTTCAAAGTTCTTGTAGGATGACCCGTTGATGTCAGTGGCATCCCCTGCTTTCTTTTTCCATTCTTGAGCCTTTTGCCACATTGCCTTACCCTTATCACCTTCCATCATTTCCTTGACAAGTTCTTTAATCTCATCACGTTTTACATCATGGTTGACCTCCATGCCAATGCCCCAGGTGGTGCAAGCATATCGACAATTAGTTTGTTGTTCAGCGAAAAATGGCCAACAAATAACAGGCACACCACCGCATACACTTTCCGTGGTAGAGTTCCACCCGCAATGTGTTAAGAAAGCTCCCGTAGATGGATGTGCTAGCACCTGTTCTTGTGGACACCAACTAATGAGCAATCCCCGATCCTTAATCTCCTCAAAAAATTCTTTAGGCAAAAGTGCAGAATCTCCCATTACTACATCCGGCCTAACTATCCATAGAAATGGCTGTTTGCTATTTGCAAGGCCCCAAGCAAACTCCTTCAATTGTTGTTCGGACATTACTGTGATGCCACCATAGTTAACATACACAACTGATTTGGGTTCCCTTCTATCAAGCCATTCAAGACATTCTAAGTCTTCTTTCCATAAGCTAGAACTTAGAGACTTGAGTTGGCCATCGGGTAGATGTCGTTCTAGTAAGGGAAGTGGACCTATATTGTAGATACGAGGGAAAATGGCTGAAATTGCCTCTAGTACTTCATATTCAAACTCATCAAAAGTGTTGAAAATGATTGCATAAGAGTTCAAGCAATTTTGTGCTTCCGATCCCATAAAATCAAACATGATGTCGTCAATATCAGTGATTCTCATAAAGCTGGGGAAGTCTTTAAGCCGAATGTTTTTCATGCCCGCGACCCAATTGATTGGTGAGTCAAGCGTGCCGTCATCTTTGAAGCTTTTGTCTATAACAGAATGCAGATAGCATTATTTTCAAGAAATGTTACTCGTCTTGTAGTAGATATTGCAATTGTTACAAACATAAATCACATGGATAATAAGAAAATTGTATGTCCCACTTTCAATATCAAATAGGTTTTTATATATGCTTTCAACATAAATTTGACATGACAAGTATTGATAGTTTGGGCTCTAAGATTATTGATAATTAATCATTTTAAGAGAAGACATAAAATAACAATCATGTCTAAAGTAATATCATTTGTTATTCTTATATTTTTACTTTCCTGTTGACAAATAGGCAACAATACTTGACATTGATTATTATTCTTTATATTTTTGAGAGTCTCGGTCAATTTATTTTTAAGCAAAACACTTTTATTTTTATGGTATATTTAACTCTTATTACCATCATCTTTCTTTGTCGATGTTGATTTATGGTAGAGAACATAACCAAATACAATATGATAGAAGTACAATTAATAGATTCTTACACAATACATGCCACTTCATAAATAAAGTTGGTGGGACTGCAAGAACTAAAGTGCCAGCGAAATATGCTTCAATGAAAACATACATTGACACATATTACCTCTCCCCAAACTAGGATAAAATGAATTCATTTTATCACAGTGCTAAGGTATTAGGTGTACACACACGAACAATTAATTTTTTTTTCCATTAGTTTAGAATTTGAAATGTATAAGGATTTGATATAAAATTGAAGACAATATTGAGTTCAAATCTCAATTTATTATTAACAAACGGACAGAACAAACAAAATCAGATAAAAAACCAGGAGATATCATATTGTTCCAGACAAAATTTAAATAATTATTTTGAGATGGTAGAGTGAGAAAAAGGGGAAATTCATGAACATGATGAAGCACATAGATGCATAAAGCCACGACAACCTGAAAAACAGTAATCGCCCAGGTACATACCTTTGAACGGTATAATGCCTCTTTTGACGAGTTCACTATAGTTCAAGTATCCCATGAAGCCACAAGCTGAAGCAGTCCAAAACACAACCTCCGGGATGCCTAATTCTTTTCCAGCTTTACTGGCGAAACCCATAACGCCATCCGCAATTATGCAAGTAACTGGAGGCACTTCGGACAACTTGTTAAGCTTAACCAGGAGCTCTTTAAACGGGTCCAAGCAATTCTTTCTGGTGGAATCACATAGGGCTGGGACATCTTGGGTTGCGTCACGGTCGGACGGTGGCAACCCATCGGGGATTGTTTCAAACCGGAAATCCGGTAGGCCCTTTACGTAATCCGGCCCTTTGGACCGGATTAAGCGCCTGTGGTTGAACTCAGTGTTGACGAATGTTATGTGGAAGCCCCTTGAGTGTAGGAGCTTAGCTAATCGCATCATGGGGGTCACATGTCCTTGTGCAGGGAAAGGAACGCACACTGCATGAGGTTTTAGGCCTTTAACTGATCCCATGGCGGGCAAAATATGCTATCAGTGGGAATCAAGTTTCAAGAGTTTGTGATGACTTCCCCTGGCTTTGTATCCATTTTTAGAAGAAATGCTTCAATTGTAGCCATACACACGACTATGTTTGGCAATAAACAAATATGGATGCTTCTGGATCCTTGACGGCTTCATTTAACTGCTTCAGCATTAGCGGCCAGATGGGCACCATAATGAGATGGCGTCCATATATTTCCCAAAACTGTTTATAAAATGAGCCTGCAGACGATTATAATTCTATACCAAGTCCTTTTCATAGTATAAAAAATAATTATTGGAAAAGGTGGTTAATGATTTAATATAGGACAGCTGTTTGTGGAATATATATTGTGATTGTAAAATTCACTTGAGAATGACATGGTGATTTTAATATACTAATCAACTTTAAGATTTCAACAAGATAATAAAATATTGTCATAAAATATTCAGATTAGATATGTATTTCCTGCTACATTGTCATTTTGTGGTTTGTCAACAAAGGAAAGTCAGTTGCGTAGAAAAACTGAATCATAGTGGTTTTTCTTTTTCCTCTTTGAAGCCCAATTACGGCCAGTGAAATGTTGATACGTTGATCAAAATGTTCTCTTAAGCAATTAGACTACTTTTCTTTGGTTCCTTGGTTTCCCTTTCTAACCTTGCCTGTTGGTTGTATCTTTGCAAACTTTAGTGACAAGGTAGTGATGTTCTCTTTGCAGTGGCTTTGTGTTGGGAGGCCTACTTTCTTCTTAGTAATTTTTTGTTTCATGAAACATGAAAACTTGATAGCTAGCAACTTGAAGGTAATTCAACATTAAGCCGAAGCAATGAAGGGTGGTAGAGGAGTTTCGTCATTCTTTATTCTTTCTAAGGCTACGATTTAGCCATTAGATGAGATCTTTTATGATCAAGTTGTAAAAATATCTTTCGAAACCCAATAGTGTAAAGAGTAGACAGAATGACCCATCGTTTTTTAAATTATTTTGTAGGACTATCTTCCAAAGCACTAAGTTTGCTATAGAACAAACGCGTCCCTGTCATGTCTAGGTTCAAACCGAAGGAAGGTCCCTAATTGCTAACAGCCAAAGCTCTTATCAAGCACTAGCTTGATAGCTGTCACAGATTTCAACATTGCTACATTGCCCACGCAATTATCTAATTCAAATTGTGCTCAAGAACATATTGCCAACGCCCAAAACCATTAGATAGTTATAATATGCTTTTGTAACAACCCTATGACAAGTCCCCTTTATAGTTGAAGGGATAAGATACCACAAATAAATATGTCCACAAAACAATTTGAGTCAAATGTCCTCAGTGATTTAACCAAAAAAAAAAAAAAGGAAAAAAAATCATTTGGAGAAGTATAATCTTGTGAGAGTAAATTCACACTTGATAATGAGATTATGAAAGTACAGGTATATTGATGTGAAATAGTCTCATAGTAAATAAATATAATAAGAGATGTTGTGATAAACAAATAGAAGTTGAAAACTTCATTGTATTTATCTATTCACTAATACAGTGATGTTGGTATCAACAGAGATATGAACTGTGTATTTTCACTAAAATTTTGTTCTTTTGTGATAATGACATTTCACAGTGATGATTAGTCAATGTGAGTTGGTAATAGATTGATCTTTTATTTTTAAAATATATAATATGAAAATTCAAAGAGCTATGATTACATAATCCTGTAAAATACTCGGCTGAATATGTATTTCCATTTCGTTAGCATTTTTCCGTTTGTTATCAAAGGAAAGCTCGATACCCTAGATAAACTTAATCGTTATTGTTTCTTCTTTGAGCCTCACTACAGTCTCAGGATGTTGGAAAGTCGCTGGGATATCTATGAGAATGTATTCCTAAGCAAGTAAACTTCCTTTTCTATTGGTTGTATGGGTGGCCTTGCTGACTTTGCTTGTTGGTTCTTTGTCCTTTGCATGCTTGAATAGTAGGCGGCGATGTTTTCTCTTGGGTGTCTATCTGTTGGAGGGATTACTTTTTTCTTTTTCTCGATAAATCCCTATTCATGGAAAACTAAGCTATTTGTATAATCCGCGGTCTTCTTTGCGTCGTAATCTCCCATGTTGTAGGTTCCCGTAATAAGTTCAAAAAATACATTAAGAAAATGAAGAGAACAAATGAAATAGAATTCAACACGACCGGTAATGCTTGGTAGTTGGCAGAGGTTTTGTTATCTTTTCCCTGCGTGATGATACGTAGGGTTGACTAGTGAAATGACTGGTTGGCTTGTTGGAGGAACAATCCATAAAGCAACGCGTGGAGTTTTAGGTGCTGATATAAAAAATACAGGACAAGAGGGCATGTTAATCTCCACCTCTATCATTTCAGTCTCTGCTTTTGTCCGCTTTGGAGTGCCGGAGCAGTCAAGTTGGAATTGGAATGATTTCAATCCTATTGCTCTTTGACATGCATATCTGCACCATGTGTGCTTTCATTAGAGTCTTCACTCTACAAGGAAAAGGGGACAGCATCGGTCTCTTCACGCTAAAATTTGGCTGAATGATCGAGAGTCCATCGTCACTTTTTTGTCTCTTTGTTCGCTAATCAAAATTCAACAATTGGGAAGCCTACATTGTAAACATCGATTCATGAACGAAGTTTATTTAATATTAAGTCGAACCAACGGACAGGTTGCAGCATTTGTGGTCCTCTTTTGCTCCGAAGTCAAAGATTTGAGGAATCCAGGTTTGAGAGACGTCGTACTACAAAATAATATCCGGACGACAGGTTACGCATGATAGTAGGTAGAACTTCTAGTTTTTAATGTTCTTTCTGCACAATGATATGAATAGTCAAGATTGAAATGACAGGTTACATTAAGTATTCAGTGCAAAAGGACAAGACTGCATTGAGTTATCCACCTCTGTCGTTTTATTTCTTCACCTTTGTCTGCACTGGAGTCCTCCGCCGCTGCATCACGGGTGGTAGCCCATACAGAAACGCAAAAAGAAAAGTTGCCGACTAATCAAGAACTGGTGTGAAGTCTGAGTGAAGGGTAGATAACTTTTGGATCATAATGCATCACTTCAGACGAGATTTTTCCTTTGAACACAATCAGTAAACACTTACTGAGTGTCTGAAATTGGGTTAGGGTACAAAATCCAATCGTTCTAAAAAATTGTGTTGAAAATCAACTTACTGTCGTAACCTTAAAGGAAAAAATATGCTCGCAAAGTTATGCCAACATAACATCCTTTTAAGATTCATTAGATCCTTCTTTTGATGGCTATTACCTTCCTGATGTTTAGAAATCTAATGAGATCCGTTTCATTTTATTCATAAAAGGATGCAAACTTATCCCACTGGCTAAATATCTTAGCTTATTGTTAGCCCTTACATTTTTCTTACAACTCCAATTAATCATGGAAATGTTCATGACAAGTTCTTTTCCCAAACATCATAGACTCTGCTGAAAAACAAAAGCATACTAACTTGTGGTTCACTGGATGTTGCTTAGCAAAACATTTTATGTTTTCGAACTTTCCACAATACTGCCCTGCAGAAGACCATCCTGTAACGTTGGGCCTGCGGGCCATGTCTTATTCATGGTTGCATTGCAGCTTCAATCTTCCCTCAGAAGTTGGCCCGGACATTTAAAAGCCCGCTACAGAATACTTTAAGCAGCAGGAAGTGAAGCGGCATTAATATAAGGTGAAAGAAACCCGACATAGATATAGTTGTGACCATGATAAATAAAGCTAAGATAGTAATATTCAGTAGCTGTTGGGACCATGGAGACATTCCATTATAAGCCTTTCAAAGTTCTTGTAGGATGAACCTCCAATATCCATAGCTTCGACTGCTTTCTTTTTCCATTCTTGAGCTTTTTACCTCATCATCTTACCTTTATTGCCTTCCATCATTTTCCTAATAATTTCTTCAATCTCATCACGTTTTACATCGTGGGTTGGCCTCCATGCCAATACATCAAGTGGTACAAGCATATCGACAATTTGGTTGTTGGTCAGCCAAAAATGGCCAACAAATAATGGGGACACCATTGCATATGCTTTCTAAGATAGAGTTCCACTCACAATGTGTGAGGAAAAATCCTGTAGATGGATGTTCTAGACTTGTTCTTGGGCGCACCAGCTTATGAGGAATCCTCTATCCTTAATCTCAAAAAATTCTTTATGCAAAAGTGGAGAATCTCCCATTACCACATTTGGCCTGACTATCCATAGAAATAGGGTGCTTGTTGTTTGCAAGTCCCCATGCAAACTCTTTGAAGTGTTGTTCAGACATCATTGTCACACTACCATTATTTACATACACAACTGATTTGGGTTCCTTTTTATCAAGCCATTTGATACATGTTGAGTCTTCTTTCCATAAGCTGAAGCTTAGAGACTTGAGTTGGCCATCTGGCACATGTTATTCTAGTAAGGGAAGCAGATCTATATTATAAATGCGAGGGAATATAGCCGAAATTGCTTCCAAGACCTCGTATTCAAACTCATCAAATCTGTTAAAGATGATCGCAGAAGAATTTATGTAGTTTTGTGCTTCTGATCCCATAAAATCAAACGTGGTTTCATTGGTGTCAGTAATTTTTATGAAACTAGGAAAGTCCTTGAGTTGGATTTTTTTATTCCTGGACCCAATCGATTGATTTTTCTAGCATACCATCTTGTTTGAAGCTTTCGTTTGTAAAATAAGATAGATACAAGTATGTTTAGGAAATACTGCCAAGCTCATGGTGAATCCTGTAATTATTACAAACCGAAATGATTTAACGAACGTAAGAACAAGTAAATAGTTTCCCAATGCATCGAAAAAGGATACTTTCACTCGAACAGCCGACCAACAAAGCTGGCGTGTGGCAGCTCGTGCCAGTGAGTAGTGGCGATTGGGGTGAGAATCCAGTTTCTGGGTTTGAGAGACGGAGCCAGCAAACCCAGAGCTAGTGAGATCTCTATCTCGCGGCAAGATATGTGACACCGATCGCTCTCTTCAACTATTGGGAGGCACCATCGTCTCTGGGCTTGAGAGATAGAATCGGCGACCACAGTGTTATGAGCTGAGAGACTATAAAGGACAATTGGGTAAATAAAGTTATTAGTGTTACGATGCATTCTCGTGGTGAGGGTAAGATGGTAATTTTGTTGGAACAGAGAGAATGGGCAGCAGCATCAGACCACCGATCAGATTACCCAAAAATGCAACCACATTCTCACCGGGAAGCCTAAAGAGCTATTCCCTTTGTAATCTCGTTGTGGATTGTTATCCTTTGTTTGTAACAGACCTTGTAGGAGGGTTTTCTCCTACCGTTATGTTATCGGAGAGTTATCTTGTGTGTTTGTAGTTGATATCCTTACACACAAAGTGGGCGAGATCTATCTCTCATGGTATCTATGACCTAGGCAGTTAGCACCTCTGATTCTTTATCCCGAAGGAACACAGTTTGAGAAAGATCGCGAAGAAGTTAGAGCTGCAGATTTAACGGGGACCTCCAGAAAAGTTTCTTCGAAGGAGTCGAAGTACAAGAGAAGAGAAAAGAAGAAGAAGGTCCTGATCCCCCATCGCTGGATTCCGTAGGCTTTAGAGGTAAGGGTTAGAAAAAAACACAAACACTATCTTATATTATGCCTATTAGATTGTAATTTGGTGGAATAGAATTAGTTGTAGTAGTTTTGTTGAATTTGTGAAGAAAGTTGGTTTGGATGTGAGTGCTGTTTGGAATTTGGTGGTTGTGTGGGGAAAGTTTGTTGTGGTGTGGTTTTCTTAGGTATGATTGAATTACTGGTTGGTTAGTTTAAACTATTGTTTTGGATTGGTAAAAGGAGACTATACATACCAAAAGCCATATTTTTATTAAATCTTTATAGTAAAGTTAAAGAGATTAAAGTGTGAAATTTAAGTAGATCATCAATGGAAGAAGGCAGAATCTATCAAGTCTATTATACTAAGTACATAATTAAGCATTTGGTGAGTGTCACCAAAATCCTACCTATCAAATTAGTTAATTACTAAATTGGTACCTTGCTAATAGTCAAGTTGTTCCAAAGAATAAACCCAGATAGTAAAGAGTTTGAGATAAAAGACAAAAGGAGAATAAGGAATCTTGAAGATTGTTAGAAATCTTTAAGAGGAAATAATAATAAAAAAGTAAAGATAATGAAATCTAGATGAATAACCTTTGTAAATAGAGACATGGCTAAAGTAAGTATAGTTAAGAAAGGTATAGCTTAATAGGACAAGGTAAGAATGGAAAAAGAAATTCAAGAAAGTTTATTTAGAGTGCTACCAAGGAAATAAGGGACAAAAGAAAAGGCTAAAAGAGACAAATAATGTAATCTCTAAGGAGAATGTTGAACATAAAGGAAAACATGTGTCCTAAAGCAAGATTGTAGTAGGAGTAGTAGCACAAAGTGCTCATATGACATACCAACCCCTAGTGTTAAATGATGAAAAAATTAAAGGTCTTCCTCCTAAGGAAATAATTGTAAAAGGTAGTAAATTCTATGAAAATTGTATTGTGGGATTATTTCTAGTATCAAAGTTAACCTTCTCTGTAGTAAAAGGAATCATGAAAAAACAGTGTGGAAAACAAAGTTTATTGGATATTTCTGCAATAGATAGTGATTTTTTATTCTTCAAATTTTCTGATAAACAAAAGATAGAGGATGTATTACAAGCTAGTGTCTATGATGTGGTATGAAAACCAATGTTTTTGCAAAAATGGCATAATACTATTAGATTGTAGGAGGAAAAAAAAATTTCAATACCAATTTGGATAAAGTTGCATAATGTTTCACATACTTTATGGGATGAGATTGGTATAAGCTATATAGTTAGTGTTATTAGAAAGCCATTATACATGGAAAAGGTCATTAAGCTTAGACAGAGAAAATCATATGCAAAGGTATGTGTTGAAATAGATATAAAGTGTTTTTTATCCACTTCATTTGAAATTGCCATGGGAAATGGTGTTATCTTTCAGGTAGAAGTGAAGTATTGTTGGTTACCTGAAATATGCAAGAAGTGTGATTATTTTGGACATAAGGAATGTGTTGTAAAGAAAAAAGAGATGTGAATTCTAGTGCAAAAGAACTTAATAAGTTAGATGAAGAACAATGATGAAGAACATAGGGATAAAGGACATACAGATAAAGGTAATGAAAACCAAATACATGAGGACCATGGATATAAGGATACAGAAGATAAGAATTATGGTAATGTACAAATTACAAATTCCATAATGCATTAAGTTGAATCCTTACCAATAAAGCAAAACAAACTACAAAGTCCTAGTGTGTTGATGAATAATCCTTAGGAACCAAGTGGAGAAAGATACAATGAGAATGAAGGTTTTGAAGGAGAAAATACCAAACCTCTAGACAAATGATCATATTCTCATGAAATGTTAAGGGCATGAATAAAAGCCCTAAACAAAAAGAGGTACAAAATGTTATTAAGAATACAAAAGCTTATATTGTCATTTTATTATAACACAAAATAAAAAATAAAAAATTAAAAATAAAAGATAAAGCACAATGAGTGATAGATTCTATTTTTCCTTAGTGAGGATTTGTCCACAATTATAAAGATATTGAAAATGGAAGGATTTAGATTGTATGGAAGATTCTACATTTCAACATCACAATGCTTAGTAGTTCTAAATAGTTAGTGAATTGTAAAGTAAAAGAAGGGCACGAAATATGGTACTTATTTACAATCTATGTAGAAAATGCAGTAAATGAATGAAAGGCTCTTTGTAACAACCTCATAAAATGTTATAACAGTTATGGGAAAGATACTCAATGGCTACTTGTAGGAGATTTCAATACAATGAGAAATCTAAATGAAAAGGTTAGTATGGTTGGCAAATAGGTAAAAAGAATAGAAGATTTCAACAAGTTCATAAAAGATGCATAACTTACAGAACCAAATTTTGTAGGACCTTTGCTATCATGGACAAATATAGGTAAGGGAGCAGGGTTTAAAGGCATTAAATTGAATAGATATTTGGTAGACACTAAATGGTTGCAAAGAAATGTTGATTTCTTTATTGAATTCAGTATCTTGGATTGCTAGATCATAGTCTTGCATTATTAATGTTGACAATAATAAACTAAGGGAGAAATGTGCCTTTAGATTTTTCAACTTTTGGCAAGACAACCCTCATTTTATGACAATAGTGAAGAATATTTGGAAACAAAAGGTTAAGGGCACAATAATGTATAGAATAATGATAAAGTTGAAGGAAATGAAAAAAAAAAAAAAAAGCTAAGGAAGCTAAATAGAGAGCAATTTGGAGAATTAATAAGGAAAATAGAGATTGCTAAAAAGTAGCTACAAGTAGCACAAGAAAAGCTCTTTGATGACCTTTCAAATACCCAATCGCACGATGAGGAAAAGGAATGGTTAGAAAAGTTAATAATATATAGTAAGCATGAAGAAATACTTCTCAAGTAGAAATTAAGAAATACCTGGTTGAAAGAATGAGATTATAACAATAAAGGTTTTTTTTTTTAAAAAAAAATGATGCGTAGGAGAGCAAAAAACCATATTCTTAGGATGAAAATAAATAATTGGCAACCTACCGAAGATCCTAAGATGATCGAGAACAAGATTCTAAGTTCTTATCAAAACTTTCTAGGGAAGGCAAACTAACTTCAACCATCAGAAAGGAAACTAAGAAAGTTATTCCTAATTAAAATTCCAGAAGAAACAAAGAGAAATCTTATAGTAGAGGTTCAAAGAAAAGATATAAAAAAAAGTCGTTAACACTATTGGTGATTACAAAGCTTATGATCTCGATGGATATAATAGTTTCTTCTTCAGGAAAGCTTGGAATGTAACAAAGAGTGAGATAGAAGAAACAATTATAGCTTTTTTCAAAAAACGACAACTATGGCGAAGCATAAATTCTAGGGTAATCTCCCTTATCCTTAAGAAAGTAAATAATACTAATATAAAATATTTTAGACCTATCTTCTATTACAATGTGCTCTATAAGATCATCTCTAAAATTGTGGTAGAGAGATTAAACAAAGCTTTGCTACATTTCATACATCTTTGTCAAAAAACTTTTGTGCCAAGTAGAAATGTCAAAGCAAACATTTTTTTTATGCCAAGAGCTAATGCACAATTATTACAAGGATAGTGATGGAAAAAGGGTGGCAATTAAGGTTAATATTATGAAAGTATATGATACAATAGATTGAAATGCAATCTTAAATACTTTAAAAGTTTTGAAGTTTTAAAAGTTATATCACTACTGTTGGATATTCTTTAATGACTTTCCTATAAGTTTTTTTAAAGGGGCAACAAGATTTAAACAGGGAGATCCTTTCTTTCCTTTTCTCTTTATTATTTTGATGAAGGTTCTTAATAGAATTATACATAAGAAAATATCTTTTGGAAGGTTCAAATTTCACTAAAAATGTTCTAAAGAGAAGATTACTCATCTATGCTTTGCTGATGACCTTTTCTTGTTTGCTCATAGAGGTATAGAATCTATATTATGTTTAATAGATGCTATGCAAAAGTTTGAGCATATCACAGGTCTAAGAAATATCCACAAAAGTGTCAAATTTTCTTCTCAAGCTTGTCTGAACAAGAAAAGGTTTTAATACTTTATCATATTCCTATCCAAGAAGGCTAACTTCCTATAAAACACTTGAGTTCCATTGATTACCAAAAGACTCTCTAATTTAGATTGTACAATTTTAATAGAAAAGATATTGAGGAGAATTGAAGATTGGGAGTCTAAGCATATTAGTTATGGGGGAAGATTGCAGCTAGCAAAAAGTGTTCTATTCTTCTTACAAACATATTGGTTACAAATTTTTCTACTGCCAAAATAGATACTTTATGAAATTGAAAAAAGGATTAAAATCTTCCTTTTCGTAAGTAAATCTAATGGACGATATATAACAAAAGTGGCATAGAAATAAGTTTGTTGGCCTAAAATTTCTGGGGGATTGGCTTTGATAGACATTCATACATGGAATAAGGTGGTAGGTGGAAAACTCTTATAGTCTCTTATGCATAGTAACTAAACTTTTTTGGGCTAGATGGATGATAACAAAAAATTTGAAAGGAATGAATGCATTAGAAGTTGAGATGAAAGGATAATTGGCTTGGAGTTTGAGGAATATTTTACAAGCCAAAAGTAAACTCATACAATTAGTTATGGGCTTAGAGTACATTATTGCCAAAAGTGACATAGCACTAAGAGAAAATAGAAAAAATACTAAATGGGCAAAACTTGTATAAAAAAAAAAAAAGAATACCAAAGCATAATTTTATCTGTTGGATCATTTTAAAAGACAAACTATCCACAACAGATCATGTGGTTATATGGAATAGTTTAGTGGACCTACAATGCAACTTTTGCCAACAAAGAGAAGAATCATAAGAACATTTATTTTTTAAATGTATGTTTACAAATTATATATGGAATGCTCTGTTAAGTATGAATGACCTAACTCGAAGAATTGAATACTAGAAAGTTAAAATATGTTGGATGATCAAAGCTGTCAAAAGTAAGAGTTTTACAGCAACCTTGCTTAGTATATATTTCAAAGTTGTATTGTATCACATTTAGAGGGAAAGAAATAAAACAAGATTTAGTGAAAAAAGTTTAGACAATTTGACCATTATTGATAAAATCAAGAAGGACATGATAGAGAAGATTTTATCTACTAGAGGAGTAAAGCCTATAAATTGTAATAAATTCTTGCAAGAACTTTGAAATTTGTCAAATATAGTGTTTAAGCCTAAATGATAATGTTATAACTAAACAAGCTTATAATTTTTATATAATGATATGTAATTCTTAACCTTTCACTAAAAAAAAAAACAATAATTTAACACTTATACCTTGGAACCTAAGGTCATTAATTACTTACAAATCTAGGAGAAAAGCATAATGATGATCACAACCAAGATGATAACATCGGTGGATAGAATTTGACATTCTAATTATCATTCCTCATACATTTCAAGCTAGATAAAGCTTTTTTTTTTTTTTGTATATAATCAAGTGCAACTAAGATATAGGGTTTCTCTCTTGGACCATATTATATACTTTTCAATTGTTAGTTATCAAAAACAAAGAATGGAATCAAATATAATATGAGAGAATTACAATAAAGTAAATTCTTAGAAGATGCATACTACTTCTTAACTAAAAGCTATGGGTTATAAGGATTAGAGTTTAGTCATTTATATATAGTCCAACAAAAAGAAAAAATATTGACACCTCTTTCCTCTCCCCCAACAAGGACAAATTTAAAAAAAATATGGATATATAACTTTATGAATAATTATAAGGCGAACTTTTGATTAATAATTTTGGAAATCCCATAGGTGAAATTCTACAAAATGCCTTGTTATTTTATTAATTGAAATGAAGCAATTAGGTAAAGTACTTAAACAATTAATTTTTTTTTCAATATTTTATAATTTTCTTATATTTAAGGATTTGATTTGACATTAAAGAAAATGCTTGAATTGGAATATGGTTTTATTACTAATATACCAAACAAATCAAACTTAGCAAAACAGAGAACTAAGAGATATCCAATGTAGTTTGCATAAACTTTATATTAACTATTTTAATCTCAACAAGGAGAGAAAATGAGAAATTCATGAACATGATGAGGTACGTAGATGAAGAAAAAGTAAAGTGCCTCATGTTGACAAAGAACCATGGCAACACAAAGAACAAAAATGGCCCAAATACATACCTTTGAATGGATAATGCCTCTTTTGATGAGTTTGGTGAAGTTCAAATATGACATGAAACCACGAGCTGAAGCTGTTCACAATTGAACCTTCGGAATGCCTAATTTTTGTCCAACTTCATGACCAAAACCCATACAACTATTGGTGACTATGCAAGTAACCAAAGGTGTTAGAGATGCCTGTGTGTTAGAGAAGCCCAATGCATGTGTTAACCATCCATGCTCCATGTCAGCAACCCAATTAAGTGACTTGGATTTGAATCAACCATAAGTGACCCACATTGCACCAGGGTTATCTGCGAACCTAGCATCATTAATCGACAAAATTTGCTATAATCTTCCACCAATTTGGCTTGTAAATGATGTAATTTTGTTCCATATTTGTTTGATTTTAATTCTATATAGAAGTCCTAACATATTGGTTGTAATTAAGCAAAAAATTATCAATAAAATTTAATCTCAACCTTGTCTGAAATTTTTGGTGAAATTAGGTTTTTGACGACTTCTTTCCACCTTTGTTTAATTTCTTTCATGGTATCAAAGCCACAAGCTCATGCACTGATCCCCCCACCTCTAATTTCAACCTTTTCTCACCACTTCTCCTTTCAAAAATTGTCGATGGCTATCTCCTCTTCCCTCGCCAATTAAACCTCTCTCATTTTGGCTACTATTTCCATCCCATTGGTCCCTCCCCCTAACTCTCTTGAGTGCTTTAATGGCTCTAACCATGTCATCTAAAAAACCTATATGATGCCAATTCTCCTCTCCTATGGCCTCCTCCCCATCCTCAATAGCAATGAACCTGCACCACTCAAAACCCTTACCTTTCTCAACAAAACCACAATCCCTAAACTAGCTTATACCATGTGGCTCATCCAAGACCAGGCGGCACTTAGTTGGTTAATGGTGACTTTGACCAACTTTGTTGTGACCTAACCAATGTACTTAAAGACTTTTTTCGATGCTTGGGCATTTATGCAATACACATATATCACCCAATCAACTACCTACTCCTTTGTTCTTAAGATCGAGCTCCAAACTCTCACTTGTGGCAATCAATTAGTGACCGAGTTTCTTAATAAGGTTAAGGCAATCTTGGATCAACACAGCATCATTGGTGAGTGGCTACCAAAATTTGAGTACCAGTCTCAAGTGCTTTGAGGTCTCAGCAATAACTTCAATAGACTAGCAACCTTCATATCCGCTGTTCAGACCTAGATTGGCATCCTTAGGTGAGAGGCCGTGGGCCTCTTGATGTCCCAAGAAGGCCGTGAATGGCAATGCCAGTTGAACTCCTCAATAGTTGCTATATTTGTTACGTATATGGATCAAATCTATAAGGGCACCCACTCGGCCCACCATAATGGGCTAGCCCCACTCAACCCACCACAATGGGCTAGCCCTACTTGATCTCACCTTAGGCCTATCTACATTAGGTTAGCTCACCTAATGTGGCTTATTACCTAGCCTAACATAGCCCGCCTAGTCCAACCCTCCCTAACAGTCTTGGCCCAATAGACCTAATGGGTCTAATAATCATGGGTCTAGACGCAACAAGCCCTATTGCCATCTTTGATGTAAACTAGGTCACCACATAACAAATTGCTGCAAATGTTTCAATTAGCCTAAACCCACCCACAAACCAAGCCTATCTAGCCTACTCAGCCAATCCCCTTCCTCAAGCCCACTATGCCTGCCCCACACTCCCCTACTAGCCTTAGGCCCACTACACTCAACTCCTCCCTCCATTTAATCACTACTCCCCCCTATGCCACCCTTACCCTCCTCCCTTGACATTGCCTCATGGCATCCTAACTCTAGAGCCTCCCACCATATAATTGACTCTTCTACCTTTCTCATTGGTGTCTCCCCCTTTATTGGCAATCAACACCTAACCCTCAGCGATGGGGTGTCTGTTCCTATTACTCACATAGGTAGTCTTCACTCTTCCTCCTTCCATTTGTCTAATGTTCTTGTCATTCCTTCTATTACAAAAAATTTGTTGTTCGTGTCTAAATTCTCTACTAACAATGATTATTTTTTGTGTTTTCTGCACATTTTTTTTAGGCCATCTCTTGTCACATAGGTTAGATCATCCTCCACGGCACACTTGATCGTGGTCTCTATCAAGTCTTTACCACTGCCCCCCCTCCCCCTAACCTCTTTGTGCTCTCATTGTTGTCCAATACAATTCTCCAGTCTTATGGCATTATCAGCTTGATCATCCCTCCTCTAATGTATTTTTTCAATCTTTGAAGTCTTCCAACATTTGTGTCTCATATAGTTTGTGTTTCCCATATACAATATATGCTACTAGTAAGAACTATCGCCTTCCCCACCCCTATGCGTTTAGGTCATCTGCCCCTTTCCAACTAGTTCATTTTAATGTTTGGGGCTTGTCTCATGTAGTGTCTTTGAATGGTAATAAATTTTATGTTTACTTTATTGATGACTTTTCTAGTTTCACATGGCTCGATACTTTCTCCTCTTGCTTTCAATTTTTGGACATCTTTATTACCTTTCACATTATTGTGGAAAACTAGCTTTAGAGGAAATTATGAGCCATCCAGTGTAATGGTGCTCTTAAGTTTTTCTCCTCCACTTTTCATTCTTACCTTCAACAACACCATATCCATCAACACCTCTCTTGCCTCTATGCTTCTTTTTAAAATGGTATTGCTAGATGCAAAACACACCACATCATCAAAAATGGTCTTGCCCTCTTACATTTAGTTGCCATTTCCTCTCATTTATGGGGTATTGTCTACCTTATAAATCGTCTCCCAACCCCTATCAATGGCCACCTATCACCTTGGCAACTCTCTTTTCACTGTCCTCCCCTTTTTTTCTCACTTGTGTCCTTGAGTGTGTTATCTTTCCCTATCTATGTCCTTATGCTCCTCACAAACTTACACCTTATTCGCATCCATGTGTCTTCCTTGGTTACCCTTTGGGCTATTAAGGCTATTACTGCTATTGTCTTGACATTCATTGTTTCTTCATCATTGCGAATGTTGTGTCTCATAAGGATGTCTTCCTCTTTCATTCCCATCACCTACTTCTAACTCCACCATAGCCTCTCGTTCCTTTTCCACTCTTGTTCCTCTCCCACTTCATGTTCCTTCCTCGTTGGATCCTATATCTCCAGTTCCTACTTACAGTCCCTCCTTACTTCTCAAAGAACACCCCTCCTTACCCCCATCCCCACCCTTTCCCCCCCACCCCCACCTCCCCTACCTTGACTTCACGATGGCACTATCCAATGTTGCACCCTTACCTGAAACCACACCTTTGCCCTTACAGCCTAAGCTCACCTTTACCTCGAACCCACTAGCTATAACCAAGCTACTCGTGATCCCTATTGGCATGAGGCTATAGTTATTGAGTATACTACCCTCATCCACAATGGCATCTTATTAGAATATATTGTAATGAAATTAGAATATATTAACATTTTGATGATGAGAAAAATATGAAAATATTATAATAATTATTACTTGTTTTATTGGCTTTTATTAGAAAATTAATGTTGAAACAATTATATAGGAAATTGGGTTAAAAATGAGCAATGTAGTCAAGCTAACCCACACACATGCCACCTAATTTGCAAGTGTGTGGCCCAAATCCAAGGCACGACCCACATGAAGCTCAACTTAATCCAAAGGCACACAACCCAGCCAGTGCTAACAAGACTGATCCAAAATGTGTGACCCAATAGACCAACTTAACCTAGCAATCCAAGACCCAAAAAATGCCCACAAATGCCCGATACTTGCAGTTGATTTTGGCCACCAAAATTTACTCATTTCAAATTGAAAAATGTCTCATTTGAAAGCTAACAGAGAAAGGAACATTTATATGAAGAAAAATCAAAGACCCACTGCCCAAAGAAGATCAATTTGAAGAGATTAAGGAGTTCTTTGCAATTTATGACCTAATTATTTGAAAGAGAAATTGGAGGCAAATTAAAGAGTTTTTAAAGCTGAAATTATAGGGCTTTTGAAGAGAAGAAGTTGATCTATCAATCTATGAAGCACTTATAATGATTTGATTCAAAATTGAAGAGATTTCATGAAGATTAGAGTTCAACCTGAGTTTGACCCCTTTTTGGTTTGCTTGGCAAACCCACGCCGTGGGATCTTCACCCTCACCAAACCAAGGGAAATCAAACTTCACCCCACCCCCTCTTTGGGGACCACCTGAGAAACCACCCTTTACATGGAATTCAGAACGACGATCAAGGTCTTCGTCCTCTTTTCTGTTTTTTTCTTTGTCCCCATCACGATCCCTAGAACCTTTGTGAGACTCCTTGCGAGAATCTCGTGATCCGTTCAATGAATCAGAAGGGTCAAGGTCCCCATTCAATTCAGATTTCTCCTTTTTAATCGATTCAGGCCCTTTTTCTATTTGAGATTTCAAATCGACGAACATACCCATCAATTGATCAAACTTCCTATCTAAATCTACAACACAATCATACTTTTTGTCCAGATCTGCAAATTGTTTTGCAAGATCGGACAAAACGGAAGCAGAAGATGGATTGGCCATCTCCGATACCAATTTGTTATGAACAGATTTAAATTTAATATGAACATATTCAGATTCAACAAATAGCCGTGGGTTTGCCAAGCCAATAGTTTTTTCTATTACAATCGAACCCCAGAGGAAGACAAAGTCCCTACAACAGCCTGGCATTTTGAAGGAACTATAAGGTACTGGTTTGAGGTTTACCATAGGAAACTTAAAGGGGAGTTGTTAACTTGGCCACTGTTAGTCAAGGCCTTGCTTGCTAAGTATGGACCCACAGAATATGAGGATTTCTTTATTGATTTGCTGGATGTGTTTCAAGAAGGAACTGTGGAAGAATATGAGGACCAATTCTTTAAAATGTTGATGAGGGATGAAGATTTAACTGAAAGACAACAGAAATGGTGTTTCATTCGAGGGTTGAAGGAGTCATTAAGACGTGAAGTGAAGGCAAGGAAACCTACATCTTTGGACGAGGCCATAAGTTTAGCAAAATTGTTCGAGAAAGATGAGATAGTAGAGGGATGGAGAAAAACAACTAAACCAGTAGATTATAAAACCAAAGACAAGGCGGTTAGCCGAGATGTGAAAAGTTATGAAAAAGGAAAAAGATTAACGCCAAAAGAAATAGAAGAAAGAAGAGAAAAAAAGGCTTTGTTTCAGATGTGATGAAAAATACACCCCCACACACAAGTGTAAAAAGAAGTTATTTCTTATGATGGGTGAAGAATCTGATGAGGAAGGAATAAATGAGGATTAAGGAGGAAATAATGCTGATGTTGAGGAACTTATCGACATACCCCCAAGAATCACTTTGAATGCATTATACAGATCCACGACCCTTAGAACAATAATGTTTATGGGGAAAATCGGTGACAAAATAAATACAATTTGTTTATTGGTGGATTCAGGGAGTACGGATAACTTTTTAAGCAACAAGTTAGCACAAAAATGGGGTATAATTCCATATCATAGCAAAAGTGTTAATGTAGAGGTGGCCAGCGGAGATAAAATGAAGAGTGAAGGGTTATGTAGAGGAGTCACCATGATTGTACAAGGTTTAAGAATGAGTGTTGATTTCTATCCATTAGACTTGAAAGGCCCTGAGGCTGTTCTTGGTTCCCCATGGATGCGTTCGTTGGGTAAAGTTGCTTTAGATTTTGATGAGATGCAAATATCATTTATGATTGGAGGTAAGGAGCTTAAGTTACAAGGACTACGGGCAAGGAAGAATAAGCTAGTAGAAGGACAGCACATGTGTAAAGAGCTAAGACGGAAACCTGAAGGAGCACTACTACACATATGCAAGGTTACAAATGAGGGTTCAGAACCGCAGTTATGGGCATTAGAAAGAGGCAAAACCGATGTGACGAATGATGAAAATGGTAGAGCAGAATCATCCTTGAGGGCGCTGATCCAGGAGTATGATGACTTATTTGAAAGCCCTACTGGCCTCCCACCTTCTAGGGAATGTGATCACAAGATTCCGTCAAGCAGGAACTAATCCTATAGCAAGCAAACCTTATAAATATCCCTATTATCAAAAGAATGAGTTAGAGAGGATGGTTAAAGAGTTATTGGAGGCAGGAGTAATTAGACCTAGCACAAGCCCCTACTCATCACCGGTGATATTGGTTAAGAAGTAGGATGGATCATGGAGATTATGTGTAGATTACCGAGGCCTGAACAAACAGACAATCAAGGATAGATTTCCCATTCCGACAGTGGAAGAGCTCATTGATGAACTAAGAGGAGCCTCATACTTCACAAAACTAGATTTGAGATCAAGATACCATCAAGTGAGGATGCACCTTGAGGATGTGTATAAAACGGCGTTTCAAACTCATCAAGGCCATTATGAGTTTCTAGTTATGCCCTTTGGGCTAACTAATGCACCCTCAACCTTCCAAGCATTGATGAACACCACCTTCAAAGAATTTGTGAGGAAATTTGTGTTGGTGTTTTTTGATGATATATTAGTTTACAGCCCAAGTTGGAGTACTCATGTGGAGCATGTGAGAAGAGTGTTTGAGAAACTTAGAGAACATAAGTTGTACTTGAAACGAACTAAGTGTGCCTTTAGGCAGGATGAAGTCAAGTATTTGGGGCATGTTCTTAGTGCTAATGGGGTCTCGGTGGATAAGGAGAAGATTCAAGATATGATGAATTGGCCGCAACCAACTAATTTAAAGAGTTTGAGAGGGTTCTTGGGGTTAACAGGGTACTATAGGAGATTCATAGCTGAGTATGGGCACTTGGCAGCACCCCTAACTGAGCTGTTAAAAAAAGATAAGGGGTTTCAGTGGAATCTAAGGATGGAGGAGACCTTCTAAAGGCTAAAAGAAGCATTATCTAAGGCTCTGGTGTTGGCACTACCAGATTTTAATCAAAGGTTTGTAATAGAATGTGATGCTTCAGGTCATGTCATTGGAGCGGTACTCTCACAACAAGGACACCCTATAGCTTACATGAGTCAAGTATTAAAAGGAAGAAATGCCCTGCTGTCCACTTATAAGAAAGAGCTCTTAGCGTTGGTAGTTGTAGTAGACAAATGGAGATCATACTTGTTGGGATGAAGTTTTGTGGTTAGAGCATATTAAAAGAGTTTGAAGTATCTGTGGGAGCAAAAGATATCCACTCCAGCTCAACAAAAATGGTTATGCAAGCTTATGGGTTTTGATTTTGTGATAGAGTATAAACCAGGAAGAGATAATAGGGCCGCTGATGCACTTTCTAGAAAAGTTGATATTCAGGAGGGTGAGGATTCAAACAAGGAGGCAGACTTGTTGGCTATTTCTACTCCAGTTCCTCTTTGGTTGGATCCCATTAAAGAAAAGGTAAGAACTAGTCCAATGTTACAAGAAAAAGTGGAGGCAATTGGGGCTGGAAAAATGGGGAAAAGTTGGGAATACCGAGATGGTCTAGTGTTCTACAAGGGTAGAATTTTCTTACTGCCCGATTCTGACTTGGTGCAACCCATTGTAGAAGAGATCCATTCCACTGCCTATGAGGGAGTTCACAAGACCCTACAAAGAGTTCGTACAACCTTCCACTGGAAGGAAATGAGAAAGACAGTATTGAAGGTAGTACAAGAGTGTGTCACATGCCAAAAGAACAAAATACCTAATTCTCTACCAGCTGGATTTCTTCAACCATTGCCTGTACCACATGAAACCTGGACTGAAATCGCTATGGATTTTGTAGATGAGCTGCCTGAATCTAAAGGAAAGAATTGTCTCATGGTAGTAGTGGACCGTTTTTCAAAGATGGCACATTTCATTCCACTTAAGCACCCGTATTCAGCAGCCACTATAACTGAAGCCTTCTTCCACAATATATACCAGCTGTATGGTATGCCACAGCAAATAGTTTCAGATAGAGATCATGTCTTCACTAGTGCCTTCTGGTAGGAGCTTTTCAATCTTCATGGTACCAGGCTAAATTATACCACAGCTTATCACCCCCAAGCAGATGGGCAAACATAAGTGATTAATAAGTCCTTGGAAATGTATTTAAGAAGCTTCATTGGTGATCATCCTAGACAATGGGTTAAATGGGTATCTTGGGCTGAATGGTGCTACAATACAAGCAAGCATTCTTCTCATGGCAAAACGCCTTATGAGGTGGTCCACGGTAAGCCTCCCCTTAACCTTCTTGATTATATTCCTAGTAGCTCTAATGTGGATGTTGTAGAAAGGGAACTTATAGAGCGGGAGCAGGTGTTAAAGGAATTAAGAGAGAAGATGGCAGAAACTAAGGAAAGGATGAAGGTCTATGACAGGAGACATTTGGAGGTAGAGTATGCTGTAGGAGATTATGTTTTTCTTAGGTTTCAACCATATCGACAACTTTCCCTTGGAATGCCTCAGTACAATAAATTATTACCCAGGTACTATGGTCCATTTAAGATTGAAGAGCGAGAGGGTAAGGTGGCCTATCGTCTTAAGCTACCAGCAGACTCCCGAATACACCCTGTGTTTCATGTCAACAAGCTCAAAAAGGTGCTGGGACAGAATGTGGAACCCCTCACAGAACTTCCTCAAGTTGTAGGGAGGGAAGAACTAGTAGTAGCAAGACCGCAAGCAATTTTGGACAAGAGAACCCAAAAGGGTTAAGAAGAGTTGTTAGTGCATTGGAGGGGTCTTCCAGCCACAGAAGCAACATACTGAGGAGTTAAGGTTAAGGTATCCTGATTTGAACCTTGAGTACAAGGTTCTTTTGTAAGGGGGAAGGAGTTGTTACGGGCTATTTTGTAAATACCTGGGCATTGGGCTAAATAATGGTTTTTTTGGTGTGGGCTGTCTTATTTTGATTAGGGTGGGCTAATGAATTACTATGAAGCGGGTAGGGCTCCAAGAGAGTGACCTGAATGACAGAAAGGGGGGGAATTAACAAAAAGGAAAAGGAGGCACGAAGGGGGGCAGCTTGGAAGAGAAGACATCTCTGGTTTGAGTCCCGATTCCGGTGTACCGTAAACGCCTGCAGATTGTTCGTGAGTTGCTACCATTGGGAAGAGAAGGCATCGTCGAGCACGGCGAGAGTCCCTGCAATCGCCGGTTGGTTCCAATATCCTTAACTCTTCAGTTTTATTTGTTGAATATGAATCTATTCATATTGAATCTGAATTTGTTCATAACAAAGTGCCGACAAAACACACAATATCCCTATATCATATAAATCATGGCCTTACTTCTGATATGCTACGACGGCCCAGGAATCTGGTAAACGTTTCTTTTCTCTTTTTCCTAACATTGTTTTGGCTAGAATGGATAATTGTTACAGTTCTTGTGCTCTTCATCTTGACAGATTGTAGAAATCTTGATTTCTACTTATTTTTGTAGGAAAAATCTCATATTGAATAGAATAAAACTTAAATAAAAGATCACTTAATTATGATAAATCTAATAGTTTGTTTTTTCTCGAATGGTGATAGTACTATAATTACACACACTAGTGACATTTTCATCTCTAAGCACCTCAGATTACATACAATCTTATACTCATTAGATTTGAAATTTAAACTTATTTCTGTATCCAAATTTTGTCACCAAAAATATTGCCAAGTCATATTATATACTGACTTTTGTGTATTTTAAGACCTTTCAATGAGTAAAGCCAAAGGCTTTGGTAGAATGAGAAATAGACTTTATTATTTTGTATCATGTCTTGATAAAAAAAATGTTGCACATCCTTTTAGGCATGGCCCATGTTTTATAAACTCCTTATCAATATGTAATCCTTTGAATTTGTTTAATTTCTTGGCAAGAACAAATGCCCATGCAAAATGCCCATACGGGACTCAAATAGCATGGTCATTTTTGGTCCTCTTTTGCCTCGTATTCTAGTATGTTGCCCGTCCCAGCCAAATGTTTTAGGAATCCAAGCAAGAGCAACTTTGTTCTAAAACAAAAAGAAGAGCAAAATAATGTACAAGACGACTGGTGATAAGTCATGCTATGGGAGTCATGGGATTTTGTTCTTTCTTAATGGGCTATGATTTGAGGAGTCTAGTGACATGAACGCGTTGGCTGAATCGAGGAATAAATTATGAAGCAATTACGTTTGATATTCGCAGCAAAATAATGAGAGTGCATGGAGTCATTGACCTTGTCGCTTAACTCTTCACATTTTCTTGTAGTGGAGTGCCTAAGACGTCGCACTGCATGTTTTTGTCCTTTGAGACATAGAAAAAGAGATTTGGTAGTGATCAGATCCAGTCATTGTTTGGGTGAAAGTAACTTTTGCGTTGTAATGCTGGAGACGAGACCTTTTCCTATAACATGATATTATCATTATTGGTTGACTAATATTATCATTATTGGTTGAGTGATGGGTCGATATTCTCATTTAAATTCTTATCTTACCATTATTAGTTTGTAACTAGGTCCTCTACAAATGGCCCGAACCCAAGTGAAATTTGCATCACCGAAACCCTGGAATCCACCGCTGTCAGGTGCCGGCGCCACTGCCAGCCCCACCGCCCTTTAACATCCTACCCATTCCTCTTCCTTGCTGACAACCCAGCCCAAAACAATTGAATCAAAATAGTCCAGAACCCCAAAAACCTCGACCTCTAAACCATTGCTGGGAGGCATCGCCACTGTGGCTCTCCACCTGTCATTTTCCGTCCCACCCTTTCCCTGCATCGTAGGTACCAAGATGGCTGACGGATCTCTAAAAACAACGTTAAGCTATTGGATACCCATTTTGCGGTGAGGCGGAATGTGAAGTCCCGAAATAACTAACTCATATTAAAATCTCCCAATCATTCTTATGACATAGAGCATGATGCTCCATGAGTTACATCAATGATTCAAATATCAAAAGTTATAACCACTTATTGAGCAAGATAGAAAATAAAATAGATATGGCTAACACCATGGTAGCTATCCTTATGATAGTTATGAAGATTCAATAGCTACTGGGACCATAGAGAGCCTCCTTAATAAGCTTTTCAAAGCTGTTGTAGGATGAACCTCCTATATCAGTAGTTTCCACCGCTTTCTTCTTCCATTCTTCAGTCTTTTGCCTTATTACCTTTCCCTTATCACCTTCCATCACCTCTTTGACAAGCTCTTCAATCTCATCACGTTTTACATCAGAGTTGACCTCCATGCCAATGCCCCAAGTGGTACAAGCATATCGACAGTTCGTTTGTTGGTCAGCGAAAAACGGCCAGCAAATAATAGGCACACCACCGCATATGCTTTCTAATATAGAGTTCCATCCACAATGTGTTAGGAAAACTCCTGTAGACGGATGTACTAACACTTGTTCTTGGGGGCACCAAGTTGTGATTAATCCCCTATCCTTAGTCTCCTCCAAAAAATCTTCAGGCAGAAGTGCAAAATCTCCCATGACCAAATCAAGCCTAACTACCCATAGAAATGGGTGTTTGCTATTTGCAAGCCCCCAAGCAAACTCTTTAAAATGTTGTTCAGACATCACGGTTGTGCTGCCATAGTTCACGTACACAACTGATTTGGGTTCTCTTTTGTCAAGCCATTTGAGACATTCTGAATCTTCTTTCCATAAGCTAGATTTTAGTGACTTGAGTGGACCATCGGGCACATGGCGTTCCAACAAAGGAAGTGGACCTATATTGTAAATATGAGGAAACATGGCTGAAATTGCCTCCAATACTTCATATTCAAACTCATCAAATGTGTTGAAGATGATGCCTGAAGAACTCAAGCAGTTTTGTGATTCTGATCCCGCAAAATCGAACATAATTTCATTAGTGTTGGTAGTTCTAATGAAGGTAGGGAAGTCCTTGAGCCGGATGTTTTTCATGCCTGGGACCCAGTCAACCGATGTGTCTAGTGTGCCATCATCTCTGAAGCTTTCATCTATAGCACAAAACAGATAAAATTATATTCAGGAATGTTCCAAACTCATGGTAAACATTAAAATTGATACAACTAGAAATTATATTAATAGATATGAAAGTTGCATGTCCTAGTGCTTTACAGTACTGATTTTCTTTTAAATATTTATATTCAACATAATTTTAACTTGTGAATGTTGATAGCTTGAGGGATAAGATCATTAAAATATAGTGATCACAATTGAAGTAATACTATTTGTCATTCTTATATCTTTACTTTTCAATTGACAAAAGGTAATGATATTCAACATTAATTAATATTTATCAGATTTACCAACCTAACCTTGGCCAATTATTTTCTTTTATTCTTTTTTATTTAAACTAGCTCTAGTTATTCCTATGCTATATTTTTCGTTTATAATTGTTTCTCTCCCAAACCATCTTATAGTTACTTCTTTTGTCGATGCTCATTAGCAATGGCAAATCGAAGCCAATACCATCTGATAGGAATGCGAATAAAAATACTTTCAAGTTACATGCCACTTGATACGAATAAAAAGCCAATACCATAGCTACAAGGACTAAAGTTGCTTAGTCACTAAAATATATTCAAGTAATAGCATTTATCGACACATCTTTCCTCTCTTCTCTAAGGATAAAAGCAATCAATTATTATAATCTATAGTTTTATATGTTTATATAGCTTTATTAATAATCATGAAAATAACTATTAATTGATATTAATAAGCTTATTTTTATTAGTTAGTATTAAACTATTGGGCATACATACTTGAACAATTAAGGTATTTTGCTTTAGTTGAGCATTTTATATAGCTTTGGATTTGATATGAAGTTATAGAAAAAATCTTGAATGAATCTCATCTTTTGTTCTTAGTATATGAAATAAAGCAAAATGGAAAACCAAGTGATATTGTCTTTTTTGTATCAAACTTAATCCTATCTATTTTAATACGAGAAAGTGAGAAAAATGTGAAATATAAAAATGCGTCAAGGAAAAGCACTCAAAGAAAGGGGAGCTCCATGGGAAATTCCTTCTATATTCCTTTTTTGCTCTATTTTTTAATATAATATCAAAGATTAAGTTGATTTATTTTATTTTCCATTTAACTTCAAACTTTAAAGTATGCTTATTGTGTAGGAAATTTTCATTTCATATTCATTTTTGAAACCAAGATGTTTGATATATATTTACCCCACCAACATGTAAAAGAATAATTAAAAAAAATGTGTATAGACCAGCTTCCAGAGCCGGCAAAAGTTTCTATAAGTAGGGGCCTCACTCTTCTCAATGGGTGGAAAGGAAAGTGACAGCAATTTAATTTATATTCTCTTGTCTTCTTTTGGCCTTGTAAACATGTTCTTGAATTAATAATATGTAAGTTGTACTTTTGTCCTCCTTAAATTGTTGCTTGGGCCCACTTGAACTTCTACACCTTGGATAATGTTTGAATATAAAAAAATGTTCTAACATCTTTTGAATATTAGGAAATCTAAAATTTAACTTAAGAATTAATAAATTATTATTATATTAAAATATTACTTAATAATTATACTTTTATACATATGAGATTTTTATTCTTATCAGGAATTATGAAAACCATGGAAAGAATCATGCAAAAAGGAAAAAGAAAAAAACTCCTTTATGCAGACAAAGAACCACGGCAACCTAGAAAACAAAAAGAACCTAAGTACATACCTTTGAATGGAACAATGCCTCTTTTGACTAGTTCACTGAAGTTCAAACATGCCATGAAGCTACAAGCTGAAGCAGGCCAAAACTGAACCTCCGGGATGCCTAATTCTTTTGCAACATTCCTACCAAAGCCCATCACTCCATCCGAAATTATGCAGGTAACCGGAGGTAGTTCAGACAACGAGTTAAGCTTAAGCACTAGCTCTCTAAACGGGGCCAAACAATTCTTTCTGGTGGAATCACACAGGGCCTCCCCATCTTGCGTTGCATCACGGTCGGAGGGAGGCAAACCATCGGGAATTGTTTCAAACCGGAAAGTTGGTAGGCATTTTAAGTCGTTGGGTCCTTTGGACCGGATCAAGCGCCTTTGGTTGAACTCAGTGTTGACAAAGGTTATGTGGAAGCCCCTTGAGTGCAAGAGCCTGGCTAACCGCATCATGGGGGTAATATGCCCTTGTGCGGGGCATGGGACACATACCGCATGGGGTTTTCGGGCTTCAACTGATCCCATGTTTGAAAAACTAAGGTAGTAGATGGAATCAAATTTGAACAAATTGTGAACAAATTGTGATATTTCCCCTGCCTTTGGACCATTTATAGGAACAATGCTGCAATAGTAGCTTGCTTTTCACGCAAACATAGTAGGAAAAATCAAATGTGGATGCCTTCTGGATCTGAAATATTTCCACCTAACTCTGTTAGTTTGGAAAAAGACGGTCGCCAGGTGCAGGTGGCATCAACAAGTCTATAACGAGTCTCTTTCATGGTCAAAAGCCAGGTAGCCAGGTAAGCTATACGAGTCCACGGAAGAAGTCGGAAGAGGCGGCTGATGTATTAGTAAGGTATTACTATTCAAGGAGAATAACGGGTGACGGTAAATTCACGTGAGAATATGATTGTGAACATTAACATAAAAATCTATCTCGAAGATTTCAAAAGATATTAAATTAATTTTATAAAAGCTTCATAAAATAATTTCCTACTAATTATGAGGGTTAAACTCAAGATCTAAATTATAGGTGGTTAATAGCAAACTACTTATTTATTAACACTTATTTTATTTACAAAAAATATACAACTCTATATTTGTAAAAAAAAAAAAATCATTTGATGCTTTTTATTATCCTATCAATAATAAGTAGTAGTTATATTATTAAAGTATGAGGATCCATTCTAAAGCGTTAAAGTATTAGGGTGAAAATTTTCATCACTCCTAAATTTAAAGATTTATTTTCATACTTTTCATGTGAGACAATATTTACTTTTAATATATATTTTCTAAAATATATTACTTAACTCAAATTTATTTTTTACATAAAAAATCTGAAAAAAGAAAAACAGGTCTCAGTGGTATTGGCTATGCTATCATCCTTTCTTCTTTTTATTATTCTATTACTTTAAATCTCTTTTCAGTTCTTAGAAGAAAACGCAGTATGAAAAGACCTACAACAGCAGCTTTCTAGTTTTCTACTACACAAATTAACAAAGATATCAAATTCCCCACGCCGTCAAAGTTGCCCAGTCTATACTTGATTACATTTATTACGTTGGTTCGAGTCATTGTACTCCTTTAGATACAGCCAATTCCTTTGTTCAAGTCTTCCAATATATTTCCACTTTCACAAAGAGAATAAGATGCGTGCAAGAATAAGAAATCTAGACTTAGAGATAAAAGAACAAGTTGTAGACGAGCCGACAATCCATCAACACGACGGCTTTAATATTCAAATTGTGAGTGTCAACTGAAGCTTCTTATGCCAAATCCACAATCCCGTCTAATCCCAAACATTACTGTGGGTTCAACTTTAAGTATAGGATGATGTTGGCTTATCTTATAATGATCAAATCCTGATTTTTTTTTTTAGAGTGAAAAAGAAAAAAGAAAAATTCTTACGTTATAAACCAATGTTTTGAAAGCTCTATACAAGTTATGTAGAACTTAAATATATAAACACTAAGAACATTGAAAATTTTATGTTTCGCCAATAAGTCAAATCTTATATTCGCATGTAATAGAAATGTATCATTATTGCAAGATTGTAATACCTACAAAAGTTGTTAAACAAAAGATATTCTCAAGCAACTCTTTCTCCTTGATCAATATAACAGCTCACTAAATCACAAAGCATGTATAGGATATATTTGTAAGCAACTTGCAAAAACCCCGATTAAGAAAATTACAATTTTTACCCTTAACCCTGATTTTGACTCATACCCAATAGTCAAGTTAAGGATGACATTTATGGAGGAATATATTACTTTAGCGACAAAGCCTTTAGTCTATATTAACAGTGAAGTTTATTAAAAACTAGTGTCAGTTGTTTTGAAACGACTGATTGACCATTTTTTATAAGCCAATTTTAAATAAAATTGTTGATAACAATTGCTATTATAAAACTTTAACCATTCAATTTCATATTAAATATTTGAACAAATTTACTTGGTAGACTTTTCATTTATCCTAACTCATTCATTATTTGATGGAAGCTTTTAAGGACAAACAAGTTCATGCATTGTATGAATACAAGAAGTAACTTCTTATGTGTCATGACAACTAATTTACAGGATATTGGTAACAATTTCAGAGTCATGACCACTAATTTTTCACCCTAAGGACTAGAAAGCAGTACAATACATACTAGTACAATATCTCTAGAATTTTAATGACATCTTAGAGCGAGATCATTCAAGAGTTATTCAAATGATTTAAATCCAAATATAAAAACTTATTAGGCAATACATAAATATGGCTATCACAATGTTAGCTTCCCTTAGATAGTTACGGTAATTATCTATTGGGACCATCGAGGACCTCCTTAATAAACCTTTCAAAGTTCTTGTAGGATGACCCGTTGATGTCAGTGGCATCCACTGCTTTCTTTTTCCATTCTTGAGCCTTTTGCCACATTGCCTTACCCTTATCACTTTCCATCATTTCCTTGACAAGTTCTTTAATCTCATCACGTTTTACATCATGGTTGACCTAATAAGTGGGCTCTATGATCATGTTTCATCAATATTTTCTAAAACACCACTTATGGAATCAATGTGCACATGAACCTATTATTCTGTCAATTAGTTTATTGGAAGATTCCCCAATGCGGCCATCTCATGTCCAGCCACGTGATTTTCTGATCCTGACCCATCGGTCAGGCCCTGCAAGAGTCGTTCCCAAACCCCAAGGAGAAAATTGCTGGAAGGATGCCTTGGTAGAGTTGGATGGAGAAATCACCCTCCAGTCGATGCAACCTGAGGAATGCTTCCATTGATTAGAAGCAAAGCTTATATCAAACAGCTACGTTGATCGCCTTCGCATCGTACGACCATTGGCACATTGTCTATGCCCCGACTCTTGTTTAACTTCTTCGCACGAACAAATGCCCATGCGATGAACGATAGGGTCTGGACGAAAATGCCCGTGCAAAATGCCCATACGGGACTCAAATAGTACGGTCATTTTTTGTCCTCTTTTGCCTCGTATTCTAGTATGTTGCCCGTCCCAGCCAAATGTTTTAGGAATCCAAGCAAGAGTAACTTTGTTCTAAAACAAAAAGAAGAGCAAAATAATGTACAAGACGACTGGCGATAAGTCATGCTACGGGAGTCTTGGGATTTTATTCTTTCTTAATGGGCTATGATTTGAGGAGCCAAAGAGTAACATGAACGCGTTGGCTGAATGGAGGAATAAATTATAAAGCAATTACGTTTAATATTCGTAGCAAAATAATAAGAGTGCATGGAGTTATCGACCTTGTCGCTTAACACTTCGCATTTTCCTGTAGTGGAGTGCCCAAGATGTCGCACTGCCTGTTTTTGTCCTTTGAGACATAGAAAAAGAGATTTGGTTGTGATCAGATCCAGTCATTGTTTGGGTGAAAGTAACTTTTGCGTTGTAATGCTGGAGACGAGACCTTTTCCTATAACATGATCAGCAGAATGTTCACTAATATTATCATTATTGGTTGAATGATGGGTCGACATTCTCATTTAAATTCTTATCTTACCATTATTAGTTTTTAACTAGGTCCTCCACAAATGGCCCGAACCCGAGTGAAATTTGCATCACCGAAACCCTGGAACCCACCGCTGTCAGGTGCCGGCGCCACTGCCAGCCCCACCGCCCTTTAACATCCTACCCCTTCCTCTTCCTTGCTGACAACCCATCCCAAAACAATTGAATCAAAATAGTCCAGAACCCCAAAAACCTCGACCTCTTAACCATTGCTGGGAGGCATCGCCACTGTGGCTCTCCACCTGTCATTTTCCGTCCCACACTTTCCCTGCATCGTAGGCACCAAGATGGCTGACGGATCTCTAAAAACAACGTTAAGCTATTGGATACCCATTTTGCGGTGAGGCGGAATGTTAAGGCTCGAAATAAGTAACTTATATTAAAATCTCCCAATAATTCTTATGACATAGAGCATGGTCATCCATGAGTTACATCAATGATTCAAATATCAAAAGTTATAACGACTTATTGAGCAAAATAGAAAATAAGATAGATGTGGCTAACACCATGGTAGCTATCCTTATGATAGTTATGAAGATTCAATAGCTACTGGGACCATAGAGAGCCTCCTTAATAAGCTTTTCAAAGCTGTTGTAGGATGAACCTCCTATATCAGTAGTTTCCACCGCTTTCTTCTTCCATTCTTCAGTCTTTTGCCTTATTACCTTTCCCTTATCACCTTCCATCACCTCTTTGACAAGCTCTTCAATCTCATCACGTTTTACATCAGAGTTGACCTCCATGCCAATGCCCCAAGTGGTACAAGCATATCGACAGTTCGTTTGTTGGTCAGCGAAAAACGGCCAGCAAATAATAGGCACACCACCGCATATGCTTTCTAACATAGAGTTCCACCCACAATGCGTTAGGAAAACTCCTGTAGACGGATGTACTAACACTTGGTCTTGGGGGCACCAAGTTGTGATTAATCCCCTATCCTTAGTCTCCTCCAAAAACTCTTCTGGTAGCAGTGCAGAATCTCCCATGACCACATCTGGCCTAACTACCCATAGAAATGGATGTTTGCTATTTGCAAGCCCCCAAGCAAACTCTTTTAAATGTTGTTCAGACATCACGGTTATGCTGCCATAGTTCACGTACACAACTGATTTGGGTTTTCTTTTGTCGAGCCATTTGAGACATTCTGAATCTTCTTTCCATAAGCTAGAACTTAGTGACTTGACTGGACCATCGGGCACATGGCGTTCTAGTAAAGGAAGTGGACCTATATTGTAAATATGAGGGAACATGGCTGAAATTGCCTCCAATACTTCAGATTCGAACTCATGAAACGTGTTGAAGATGATGCCTGAAGAACTCAAGCAGTTTTGTGATTCTGATCTCACAAAATCGAACATAATTTCATTAGTATTGGTAGTTCTAATGAAGGTAGGGAAGTCCTTGAGCCGGATGTTTTTCATGCCTTGGATCCAGTCAATGGGTGTGTCTAGTGTCCCATCATCTCTGAATCTTTCATCTATAGCACAAAATAGATAAAATTATATTTGGGAATGTTCCAAACTCATGGTAAACATTGAAATTGATACAAATAGAAATCATGTTAATAGATATGAATTTGCATTTCCTAGTACTTTACAGTACTAATTGTGTTTTAAATTTTACATTCAACATAATTTTAACTTGTGAATATTTGATAGCTTGAGGGATAAGATTATAAAAATATAGTGATCACAATTGAAGTGATACATTTGTCATTTTATATCTTTACTTTTCTGTTAACAAAAGGCAATGATATCCAATATTAATTAATATTTATTAGATTTGCCAACCTAACTTAGGTTAATTATTTTCTTAATTATTTATTTTTTATTCCTTATTTAAACTAGCTCTAGTTATTCCTATGATTTATTTTTCAATTATAATTGTTTCTCTCCCAAACCATCTTATAGTTACTTCTTTTGTGGATGCTCATTAGCAATGGCAAATTGAACCCAATACCATTTGACAGGAACATGAATAAGAATTCTTACAAGATACATGCCACCTCATAGTTAAAAGATGAAGGGCTACGAGGACTAAAGTTGCATAGTCACTAAAATATATTCAAGTAACAACATATATCAACACATCTTTCTTCTCTTCTAATAAGGATACAAGCAATCAATTATTATAATCAATAGTTTTATATGTTTATATAGCTTTATTAATAATCATGAAAAAATAACTGTTCATTGATATTAATAAGCTTAGATTTATTACTTATTATTAAACTACTAGACATTCCTACTTGAACAATCAAGTTATTTTTCTTTAGTTTAGCATTTTATATATCTTTGAATTTGATATGAAGTTATAGCAAAAATTTTGAACTAAATCTCATTTTTTGTTCTTAGTATATGAAATAGAGAAAAATGAAAAACCAAGTGATATCATATTTTTCATGTCAAACTTAACCCTATTTATTTTAAGATGCGAAAATGAGAAAAATGAGAAATATAGAAATGAAACAAGGAAAAGCACTCAAAGAAAAGGGAGCTCCTCGGAAAATTTCTTCTTTTTTATTCGTTTTAAATATAATATCAAAGATTAAGTTGATTTATTTTTCATTTAACTTTGAAGTTTAAAGTATGCTCATTTGGTAGGAAATTTTCATTTCATATTTATTTCTGAAACCAAGATGTTTGATATATGAAAACGTTTTGATGATTAAAGTCCCACATAAAAAAATATATGATTTTTATGAAGAAAAGATCAATGCCACATGTGCACCTCATAAAAGAAAAAAGGAAGGAAAAAAAAAAAAGGGAGAAGGGTAGATCCACCATCATGTAGAAGAATAAAAGAAATGTGCATCAACCAACTTCCAAAGTTGGCAAAATTTTCTATAAATAGGAGCCTCACTCCACTCAATGGGTGCAAAGGAAAGTGACGCAATGTAATTCGTATTCCCTTGTGTTCTTTTAGCCTTGTAAAAACGTTCTTGTATTAATAATACGTAAGTTGTACTTTTGTCTTCCTTAAATTATTGCTTGGGCCCACTTGAGCTTCTACACCTTGGATAATGTTTGAATATAAGAAAGTGTTCTAATAACTTTTGAATATTAAGAAGTCTAAAATTTAACTTAAAAATTGGTTCAAGAGTTAATGAATTATTATTACATTTGAATATTACTTAATAGTTGTACTTTTATGATACGAGATTTTCATTCTTGACAAGGAATTATGAACATGATGAAGAAAATCATGCAGAAAGGGAAAATAAAAAACTCCTTTATGCAGACAAAGAACGAACCTAGAAAGAAAGAAAAATAAAACAGCCCAAGTACATACCTTTGAATGGAACAATGCCTCTTTTGACTAGTTCACTGAAGTTCAAACATGCCATGAAGACACAAGCTGCAGCAGGCCAAAACTGAACCTCCGGGATGCCCAATTCTTTTGCAACATTCCTACCAAAGCCCATCACTCCATCCGAAATTATGCAGCTCACAGGAGGTAGTTCAGACAATGAGTTAAGCTTAAGCACTAGCTCTCTAAACGGGGCCAAACAATTCTTTCTGGTGGAATCACACAGGGCTGGGACATCTTGCGTTGCATCACGGTCGGAGGGAGGCAAACCATCGGGGATTGTTTCAAACCGGAAACTCGGTGGGCATTTTATGTCGTCGGGTCCTCTGGACCGGATGAAGCGCCTTTGGTTGAACTCAGTGTTGACAAAGGTTATGTGGAAGCCCCTTGAGTGCAGGAGCTTGGCTAACCGCATCATGGGCGTTATATGCCCTTGTGCAGGGCATGGGACGCATACCGCATGGGGTTTTCGGGCTTCAATTGATCCCATGTTTGAAAAACTATGGTAGTAGATCGAATCAAACTGGAACGAATTGTGATACCTTCCCACAGCCTTTGGACCATTTATAGGAAAATTCCTGCACTAGTAGCTTGGAAAAAGTCATGTATATCCGCCTTGTGGATCTGGGATATCTCCAATTAGCTCCGTTATTTTGAAAAATAAATAAAAAAACTGCATAGAGTATTAGCATTTAGTTAGACCGCCGCCAGGAGCAGGTGGCATCAACAAATCTATAACAAGTCTCTTTCATGATCAAAAGCCGGCTCAGATAAATGAGTGCACGGAAGAAGTTGGAAGAGGCGGCTTATGAATTAGTAGGATATTACTATTTAAGGCGAATAACAGGTGACGGTAAATTCACGTGAGAATATGATTGTGAACGTTAATATAAAAGTCTATCTTGAAGATTTCAAAAGATATTAAATTAATTTTATAAAAGCTTCATAAAATAATTTCCTTCTAATCATGCATGTTAAGATCTAAATTTTGGGTGGTTCGATGTTATTAACACCTATTTTATTTGCACAAACTATACAACTTTATTTGTTAAAAAACCAACACTTGATCAGCTATTTTATTTTCCTTTTAACATCTTTCCAAACATTTTCTCAATTGTGATGATTCATGCTTTAATGAACCTTCTTTGTACCCCATAACAAATTAATTTCTCGGATTGAACCTTTGGTGCATGCTACAAAGGCAATGAAGAAGAGACTGGAGAACTGCGAGTAATATTAATTTTTTGTTCTCCATTATCCTACTCGTAATAATTAGGAGTTATACCTCCCAAAATCTATTACTTAAACCAAATTTATTTTTTACATAAAGAAATCTGAAGAAAGAAAAACAGGTCCCAATGGTATTGGCTATGAAATCATCCTTTCTTCTTTCTATTATTCTATTACTTTAAAACTGTCTTCAGTTCTTGGAAGAGAACGCAGTGTGAAAAGACCCACCCGCTTTCTAGTTTTCTACTAAACAAATTAACAAAGATATCAAATGCCCCACGACATACTTGATTACAATTATTACGGTGCTTAGATTCATTGTACTCCTTCAGGTACAGCCAATTCCTTTGTTCAAGTCTCTCAATATATTTCCATTTTTACAACGAGGATAAGAAGCGTGCAAGAACAAAAAATGTAGACTTAGAGATAAAAGTGCAAGTTGTTGACGAGCCGACTATCCATCAACGCGACGGCTTTAATATTTAATTATGAGCATCAACTATAGGTTCGTACGCAACTTCCATAATCCCGTGTAATCCCAAACATTACTTTGGGTTCAACTTTAAGTATAGGATGATGCTGGGTTATCTTATAATACTTAAATCCTGATTTTTTTGAAAGGAAAAACATATTCTTACCTTATAAACCAATGTTTTGGAAGCTTTATACCAATTATGTAGTACATATATATATCAACATTAAGAATATCGAGACTTTTATGTTACTTCAGCAAGTCAAATCTTATATTGGCATGTAATAGAAGTATATCATTATTGCTAGATTTTCATACATACAAGTTGTTAAAAGAAAGAAATTCTCAAGCAACTTTTTATCCTTGATCAGTGTAACAGCTCACTCAATCACAAAGCTAGTATAGGACATATTTGTAAGTAACTTGCAAAAACCCCATCTAAGAAAATTTTAATTTTTACCCTTAACCTTGATTTTGATGCATACCTAATAGTTGGGTTATGGAGGACATTTATGAGGAATATATTACTTCTGTGACAAAGCCTTTAGTCAATATTGATTGTGAAAAAATATTAAAAATTAGATTCAATTTTTTTTACGTTATTTAAATCATAAATTAATTTTTTTTAAAAAATGACTAATTGACCATTTTTATAAGCCATTTTTAAAAATAACATGACCTTTCTAATACTGTTGCCTATGTTTTTTAATGCAAAAACAGAAACTCTTAAGCACACGTGCAATATGCACATATGAGACTCAAATATCTTAGAATTCAAGGAGTATTTTACTAAGTACATATTTTATGTCCTAATTAGCAGCTATCAATTCTTAAACATGGATAAATATGACAATTTTTTAAGTTATTGAATGATATAAATAAAAATGTTGATTACAATTGCTATCATAAAACTTTACCATTCAATTACATATTAAATATTTGAACAAATTTATTTGGTAAACTATTCATTTGTCTTGACTCTTTATTTGGTAGTATTTCCATTTCGTTAGCATTTTGCTATTTGTTATCAAAGGAAAGCTCAATACCCTAGATCAACTTAATCGTTATTGTTTCTTTCTTTTAAGCCTCACTACAATCCCAAGATGTTGGAAAGTTGCTGGGATATCTCTGAGAATGTATTCCTAAGCAAGTAGACTTCCTTTTCTATTGGTTGTATGGGTGGCCCTGCTGACTTTGCTTGTTGGTTCATTGTACTTTGCATGCTTGAATGGTTGGGGGCGATGTTTTGTCTTGGGTATCTATCTGTTGGAAGGATTACTTCTTTCTTTTTCTCGATAAATTCCTATTCATGGAAAACTGAGCTATTTGTATAATCCGTGGTCTTCTTTTGCGTCGGAATCTCCCATGTAGTAGGTTCCGGCATATGCTTTTGAAAAGTAAAAAGTTCAAAAAATACATTAAGAAAATAAAGAGAACAAAATGAAATTGAATTCAACACGACCGGTAATGCTTGGTAGTTGGAAGAGGTTTTGTTTTCTTTTCCCTGTGATACGTAGGTTTGACTAATGAAATGACTGGTTGGCTTGATTTAGGAACAGTCCATAAAGCAACGCGTGGAGTTTTAGGTGCTGATATAGAAAATACAGGATAAGAGGGCATGTTAATCTCCAACTCTATCATTTCAGTCTCTGCTTTTGTCTGCTTTGGAGTGCCGGAGCCGTCAAGTTGGAATTGGAATGATTTCAATCCTACTGCTCTTTGGCATGCATGTCTGCACCATGAGTACTTTCATTAGAGTCTTCACGCTACAAGAACTAAAATTTGGCTGAATGATCGAGAGTCCGTCTTAACTTTTTTGTCTTTTTGTTCGTTAATCAAAATTCAACAATTGGGAAGCCTACATTCTAAACATTGATTCATGAACGAAGTTTATTTAATATTAAGTCGAACCAATTGAGAGGTTGCAGCATTTGTGGTCCTCTTTTGCTCCGAAGTCAAAGATTCGAGGAATCCAGGTTTGAGAGACGTCGTACTACAAAATAATATCCGGACGACAGGTTACGCGTGATAGTAGGAAGAACTTTTAGTTTTAAATGTTCTTTCTGCGCAATGATATGAAGGGTAAAGATTGAAATGACAGGTCGGCTAATTTGAGGAACAAATGACGAAGCAATTGCATTAAGTATTCACTGCAAAAGGACAAGACTGCATTGAGTTATCCACCTCTCTCGTTTTATTTCTTCACCTTTGTCTGCACTGGAGTCCCCCGCAGCTGCATCACGTGTTACCGCCCATACGGAAACGCAAAAAGAAAAGTTACCGACTAATCAAGAACTGGTGATGCCACCATAGTTAACATACACAACTGATTTGGGTTCCCTTTTATCAAGCCATTCAAGAAATCCTAAGTCCTCTTTCCATAAGCTAGAACTTAGAGACTTGAGTTGGCCATCGGGTAGATGTCGCTCTAGTACGGTAAGTGGACCTATACTGTAGATACGAGGGAAAATGGCGGAAATTGCCTCTTGTTGAGTTTATATTTGGGTTGTTTATATGGCTCGACGTCTTTTTCATTTAGGTGCTGGGTTTGGGCCTGTCCAACCCAACCCAAGGGCACGACGCGTTTGTGCGTTGCGTCTTCAACTTATTTCTTTATCAAAATAGGTTAATTTTTTCTTTAATTGAGTTTAAGAGAAAAGTGGTGATTTCTGATTTCTGTAGTCTAATCTCAATTCCTTAGAGGTTTTCCAATTCTTAGACCTCTAGTACTTCATATTCAAAGTCATCAAAAGTGTTGAAAATGATTGCATAAGAGTTCAAGCAATTTTGTGCTTTCGATCCCATAAAATCAAACATGATGTCTTCAATATCAATGATTCTCATAAAGCTAGGGAAGTCTTTAAGCCGAATGTTTTTCATGCCCGCGACCCAATTGATTGGTGAGTCAAGCATGCCGTCGTCTTTGAAGCTTTTGTCTATAGCAGAAGGTAGATAGCATTATGTTCAAGAAATGTTACTCATCTTGTAGTAGATATTGCAATTGTTACAAACATAAATCACATGGATAATAAGAAAATTGTATGTCCCACTTTCAATATCAAATAGGTTTTTATATATGCTTTCAACATAAATTTGACATGACAAGTATTGATAGTTTGGGCTCTAAGATTGTTGATAATTAATTATTTAAGAGAAGACATAAAATAACAATCATGTCTAAAGTAATATCATTTTTTATTCTTATATCTTTATTTTTTTGTTGACTAATACGCAACAATACTTGACATTAATTATTATTCTTTATATTTTTGACAGTCTCGGTCAATTTATTTTTAAGCAAAACACTTTTATTTTTATGGTATATTTAACTCTTATTACCATCATCTTCTTTGTCGATGTTGATTTATGGTAGAGAACATAACCAAATACAATATGATAGAAGTAGAATTAATAGATTCTTAACGATACATGCCACTTCATAAATAAAGTTGGTGGGACTGCAAGAACTAAAGTGCCAGCGAAATATGCTTCAATGAAAACATATATTGACACATATTACCTCTCCCCAAACTAGGATAAAATGAAATCATTTTATCACAGTGCTAAGGTATTAGGTGTACATACACGAACAATTAATTTTTTTCCATTAGTTTAGAATTTGAAACGTATAAGGATTTGATATAAAATTGAAAACAATATTGAGTTCAAATCTCAATTTATTATTAACACACGGACAGAACAAACAAAACCAGATAAAAAACCAGGAGATATCATATTGTTCGAGACAAAATTTAAATAATTATTTTGAGATGTTAAAGTGAGAAAAAGGAGAAATTCATGAACATGATGAAGCACATAGATGCATAAAGCCACGACAACCTGGAAAACAGTAATCGCTAAGGTACATACCTTTGAACGGTATAAGGCCTCTTTTGACGAGTTCACTATAGTTCAATGTTACGTGCACAAATCTTTGAGCACGCAACTGAGGCCACAAGGGTGTCATTTGTGCCTACGTTTGGATTATTTGGGTTATGCTTTGGATGTGTAGGAGCCTTGAACTCATCTTTACCGCAAGGTTAAGAACAAAGACATTTGAGGGGTTTTTGGGTTTCTTTCTGCTTGTCTTTCATTTCCTTCGATGGCCATTAAATAGCCATTTTACAACAGTAGATAGAGGACTGACATGCCTTACTAGACATGTCTAAGCCTACCTAGGCCTACCTTATAGCTAGTGCAAGTTAAGTAAAACTTGCACGTAACAATCCATCCCCCATACAAAAACCTTGTCCTCAAGGTTTAACCCAAAAAGACTCATAGAAAACATCCTAATAACTACGTATTAGGATTAAACGTGGGAAGAGATTTTTACAAAAGTTCCCATCACACAAAAAGTGGCGTCGTCCCTTCCACTAGCATCACTGGTGACACTCCGGTGGCCGTCCACGGTGGGAGAAAAATGGTCTGGTGACCACCCTTTCGAACAGATCAGGAGGTTGGCTTCCATGGTGGTTTGCGCTTGGTCGACAGAGGGCCTTTCTTCGGCCAACAATCACCCTGCAACGCTTCTATCGCTGGCCACCCCGGCGTCGTTTCTGACACCCACGCTTGCTGTCTTGGTCAGAATCTCTTCCAGCACTGCCCCGCCTCTTCTCCGTGAAACATAAGGTGGATCGACGCCTTCGATGCCTTCTTTCAGCGAGCCAACATTGCTCGCGTCGGGAAGTGCGAACTGGGCAAAGAGGTTTCAGCCTCTTTGCTGCTTTGGCTAGAATCACATCAAAGTGGTTGCTGACTGGAACGAGAGGGTGCACCTTCTCTAGTTCTGTTTTTGCCTCTATGCCCTCTAACAGGACTTTGGCCGATTCGGGTGTGGTAGTGGAGGAAATGGCTATTTTAGCGAAATGGGCTAGTATGTCCTCTCGAAAAGCTTCCAACAGATCAGTCAGCTTCTTCTCTGTTTCTACCAGGCAGCAACGCAAGTCTGCCCAAGCTTCCTCCAACAATCTCACAGTTGCAGGAAACCTGGCTTTGATACCATTGTTACGTGCACAAATCTTTGAGCACGCAACTGAGGCCACAAGGGTGCCATTTGTGCCTACGTTTGGATTATCTGGGTTATTCTTTGGATGTGTAGGAGCCTTGAACTCCATCTTTACCGCAAGGTTAAGAACAGAGACATTTGAGGGGTTTTTGGGTTTCTTTCTGCTTGTCTTTCATTTCCTTCGATGGCCATTAAATAGCCATTTTACAACAGTAGATAGAGGACTGACATGCCTTACTAGACATGTCTAAGCCTACCTAGGCCTACCTTATAGCTAGTGCAAGTTAAGTAAAACTTGCACGTAACATTCAAGTATCCCAAGAAGCCACAAGCTGAAGCAGTCCAAAACACAACCTCCGCGATGCCTAATTCTTTTCCAGCTTTACTGGCCAAACCCATAACGCCATCCGCAATTATGCAAGTAACTGGAGGCACTTCGGGCAATTTGTTAAGCTTAACCAGGAGCTCTTTAAACGGGTCCAAGCAATTCTTTCTGGTGGAATCACATAGGGCTGGGACATCTTGGGTTGCGTCACGGTCGGACGGTGGCAACCCATCGGGGATTGTTTCAAACAGGAAATCCGGTAGACCCTTTACGTAATCCGACCCTTTGGACCGGATTAAGCGCCTGTGGTTGAACTCGGTGTTGACGAATGTTATGTGGAAGCCCCTTGAGTGTAGGAGCTTAGCTAATCGCATCATGGGGGTCACATGTCCTTGTGCAGGGAAAGGAACGCACACTGCATGAGGTTTTGGGGCTTTAACTGATCCCATGCCGGGCAAAATATGCTATCAGTGGGAATCAAGTTTCAAGAGTTTGTGATGACTTCCCCTGGCCTTGTATCCATTTGTAGAAGAAATGCTTCAATTGTATCCCTACTGTTCACTCCAATATGTTTGGCCATAAACAAATATGGATGCTTCTGGATCCTAGACTGCTTCATTTAACTGATTCAACATTAGCGGCTAGATGGGCACCATAATGAGATGGTGTCCATATATTTCCCAAAACTACTTCTAAAATGAGTCTGCAGACGATTATAATTCTATACCAAGTCCTTTTCATAGTTAAAAGAATAATTATTGGAAAAGGTAGTTAGTACTTTAATAAACGACAACTGTTTGAGAAATATATATTGTGATTGTAAAATTCACTTGAGAAGGACATGGTGATTTGAATATACCAATCAACTTTAAGATTTCATCAAGATAATAAAATATTGTTATAAAATATTCAGATTAGATAAGTATTTCCTGCTACGTTGTCATCTTTGTGGTTTGTCAACAAAGGAAAGTCAAGTACCTTAGAAAAACTGAATCATAGTGGTTTTTCTTTTTCCTGTTTGGAGCCTAATCACGGGCAGTTAAATGTTGATACGTTGATCAAAATGTTCCCTTAAGCAATTAGACTACTTTTCTTTGGTTCCTTGGTTTCCCTCTCTAACCTTGCATGTTGGTTGTATCTTTGCAAACTTTAGTGACAAGGTGGTGATGTTATCTTTGCAGTGGCTTTGTGTTGGGAGGGATACTTTCTTCTTAGTAATTTTTTGTTTCATGAAACATGCAAACTTGATAGCTAGCAACTTGAAGGTAATTTAACATTAAGCCGAACCAATGAAGGGTGGTAGGGGGGTTTCGTCTTTCTTTATTCTTTCTAAGGCTACGATTTAGCCATTAGATGAGATCTTTTATGATCAAGTTGTATAAATATTTTTCGAAACCCACTTGTGTAAAGAGTAAACAGAATGACCCATCGTTTTGTCGATTAATTTGTAGGACTATCTTCCAAAGTACAAAGTTTGCTATATAACAAACGCGTCCCTGTCATGTCTAGGTTCAAACCGAAGGAAGGTCCCTAATTGCTAACAGCCAAAGCTCATATCAAGCGCTACCTTGATAGCTGTCACAGCGTTGACATTAGTACATTGCCCACGCAATTATCTAATTCAAATTGTGCTCAAGAACATATTGCCAACGCCCAAAACCATTAGATAGTTATAATATGCTTTTGTAACAACTCCGTGACAAGTCCCCTTTATAGTTGAAGGGATAAAATACCTCAAATAAATAAGTCCACAAAACAATCTGAGGCAAATGTCCTCAGTGATTTAACCAAAAAAAAAAAAAAGGAAAAAAAATCATTTGTAGAAGTATAATCTTGTGAGAGTAAATTCACACTTAATAATGAGATTATGAAAGTACGGGTATATTGATGTGAAATGGTCTCATATCAAATAAATATAATAAGAGATGTTGTGATAAACAAATATACATTGAAAACTTCATAATACTTATCTATTCACTAATACAGTGATTTTGGTATCAACAGACATATGAATTGTGTATTTTCACTAAAATTTTGTTCTTTTGTGATAATGACATTTCACAGTGATGATTAGTCAATGTGAGTTGGTAATAGATTGATTCTAAATCTTTTATTTTTAAAATATATAATATGAAAATTCAAAGAACTATGATAACATAATTCTGTAAAATACTCGGCTGAATATGTATTTCCATTTTGTTAGCATTTTTCTGTTTGTTATCAAAGGAAAGCTCGATACCCTAGATAAACTTAATCGTTATTGTTTCTTCGTTTGAGCCTCATTAAAGTTTCAAGATGTTGGAAAGTCGCTGGGATATCTATGAAAATGTATTCCTAAGCAAGCAGACTTCCTAGCAAACAGCAGTCGCCATAATTAGGAGTTATACATTTTGGGAGGTATAACTCCTAATTATTACGAGTAGGATAATGGAGAACAAAAAATTGATATTACTCGCAGTTCTTTGGTCTCTTCATTGCCTTTGTAGCATGCACCAAAGGTTCAATCCGAGAAATTAATTTGTTATGGGGTACAAAGAAGGTTCATTAAAGCATGAATCATCACAATTGAGAAAATGTTTGGAAAGATGTTAAAAGGAAAATAAAACAGCTGATCAAGTGTTGGTTTTTTAACAAATAAAGTTGTATATTTTGTGCAAATAAAATAGGTGTTAATAACATCGAACCACCCAAAATTTAGATCTTAACACTCATGATTAGTAGGAAATTATTTTATGAAGCTTTTATAAAATTAATTTAATATCTTTTGAAATCTTCGAGATAGATTTTTATATTAACGTTCACAATCATATTCTGACATGAATTTACCGTCACCTATTATTCTAGTAGAATAGTAATATCTTACTAATTCATCAGCCGCCTCTTCCGACTTCTTCCGTGGACTCGTATATCTTTACCCCGCTTTTGGCCATGAAAGAGACTTTGTTATAGATTTGTTGATGCCACCTGCTCCTGGCGACCATCTAAATGCTGATACTCTATGCTTTTGACCATGAAAGAGACTTGTTATAGATTTGTTGGTGCCACCTGCTCCTGGCGACCATCTAAATGCTAATACTCTATGCAGTCCTTTTCCAAAATAATAGAGCTAAGTGGATATTCCAGAGCCAGAGGGCATCCATATTTGACTTTTCCCAAGATATTTGCGGGAACAGCAAACTACTACTGCAGCATTGTTCCTATAAATGGTCCAAAGGCTGGGGAAGATATTACAATTTGTTCACAATTTGTTCAAATTTGATTCGATCTACTACCGTAGTTTTTCAAACATGGGATCAGTTGAAGCCCTAAAACCCCATGCGGTATGTCTCCCATGCCCTGCACAAGGGCATATAACTCCCATGATGCGGTTAGCCAAGCTCCTGCACTCAAGGGGCTTCCACATAACCTTTGTCAACACTGAGTTCAACCAAAGGCGCTTCATCCGGTCAAAAGGACCCGACGACATAAAATGCCCACCCAGTTTCCGGTTTGAAACAATCCCCGATGGTTTGCCACCCTCCGACCGTGATGCAACGCAAGATGTCCCAGCCCTGTGTGATTCCACCAGAAAGAATTGTTTGGCCCCGTTTAGAGAGCTAGTGCTTAAGCTTAACTCATTGTCAGAACTACCTCCTGTTAGCTGCATAATTTCGGATGGAGTGATGGGCTTTGGTAGGAATGTTGCTAAAGAATTAGGCATCCCGGAGGTTCAGTTTTGGCCTGCTGCAGCTTGTGGCTTCATGGCATGTTTGAACTTCAGTGAACTAGTCAAAAGAGGCATTGTTCCATTCAAAGGTATGTACTTGGGCTCTTTTTTTCCTAGGTTGGTTCTTTGTCTGCATAAAGGAGTTTTTTATTTTCCCTTTCTGCATGATTCTCTTCATCATGTTCATAATTCCTTGTCAAGAATGAAAATCTCATATCAAAAAAGTACAATTATTAAGTAAGATTCAAATGTAATAATAATTCATTAACTCTTGAACCAATTTTTAAGTTAAATTTTAGACTTCTTAATATTCAAAAGTTGTTATAACACTTTCTTATATTCAAACTTTATCCAAGGTGTAGAAGCTCAAGTGGGCCCAAGCAATAATTTAAGGAAGACAAAAGTACAACTTACATATTATTAATACAAGAACATTTTTACAAGGCTAAAAGAACACAAGGGAATATGAATTACATTGCGTCACTTTCCTTTGCACCCATTGAGTGGAGTGCGGCTCCTATTTATAGAAAATTTTGCCAACTTTGGAAGTTGGTTTATGCACATTTCTTTTATTCTTCTATATGATGGTGGGCTAAGATCCTCTACCCTTCTCCCTTTTTTTCTCCTTTTTCTTTTATGAGGTGCACATGTAGCATTGATATTTTCTTCATAAAAATAAATAAAAAAGAAGAAATTTCCCAAGGAGCTCCCCTTTCTTTGAGTGCTTTTCCTTGTTTCATTTTTATATTTCTCATTTTTCTCCATTTCGCATCTTAAAATAAATAGGGTTAAGTTTGACATGAAAAATATGATATCACTTGGTTTTTCATTTTTCTCTATTTCATATACTAAGAACAAAACATGAGATTTAGGTCAAAAAGTTTGCTATAACTTCATATCAAATTCAAAGATATATAAAATGCTAAACTGAAGAAAAATAACTTAATTGTTCAAGTAGGTATGCCTAGTAGTTTAATAATGAGTAATAAATCTAAGCTTATTAATATCAATTAATAGTTATTTTTTCATGATTATTAATAAAGCTATATAAACATATAAAACTATTGATTATAATAATTGATTGCTTGTGTCCTTATTAGAAGAGAAGAAAGATGTGTCGATATATGTTGTTACTTGAATATATTTTAGTGACTATGCAACTTTAGTCCTCGTAGCCCTTCATCTTTTAATTATGAAGTGGCATGTATCTTGTAACAATTTTTATTCATGTTCTTGTCAAATGGTACTGGGTTCAATTTGCCATTGCTAATGAGCATCCACAAAAGAAGTAACTATAAGATGGTTTGGGAGAGAAACAACTATAATTGAAAAATAAAGCATAGGAATAACTAGAGCTAGTTTAAATAAGGAATAAAAAATAAAATAATTAACCTAGGTTAGGTTGGGAAATCAAATAAATATTAATTAATATTGGATATCATTGCCTTTTGTTAACAGAAAAGTAAAGATATAAAATGACAAATGTATCACTTCAATTGTGATCACTATATTTTTATAATCTTATCCCTCAAACTATCAAATATTCACAAGTTAAAATTATGTTGAATGTAAAATTTAAAACACAATTAGTACTGTAAAGTACTAGGAAATGCAAATTTCATATCTATTAACATGATTTCTATTTGTATCAATTTCAATGTTTACCATGAGTTTGGAACATTCCCAAATATAATTTTATCTATTTTGTGCTATAGATGAAAGATTCAGAGATGATGGGACACTAGACACACCCATTGACTGGATCCAAGGCATGAAAAACATCCGGCTCAAGGACTTCCCTACCTTCATTAGAACAACCAATACTAATGAAATTATGTTCGATTTTGTGGGATCAGAATCACAAAACTGCTTGAGTTCTTCAGGCATCATCTTCAACACGTTTGATGAGCTCGAATCTGAAGTATTGGAGGCAATTTCAGCCATGTTCCCTCATATTTACAATATAGGTCCACTTCCTTTACTAGAACGCCATATGCCCGATGGTCCACTCAAGTCACTAAGTTCTAGCTTATGGAAAGAAGATTCAGAATGTCTCAAATGGCTCGACAAAAGAAAACCCAAATCAGTTGTGTACGTGAACTATGGCAGCATAACTGTGATGTCTGAACAACATTTAAAAGAGTTTGCTTGGGGGCTTGCAAATAGCAAACACCCATTTCTATGGGTAGTTAGGCCAGATGTGGTCATGGGAGATTCTGCACTTCTACCTGAAGAGTTTTTGGAGGAGACTAAGGATAGGGGATTAATCACAACTTGGTGCCCCCAAGACCAAGTGTTAGTACATCCGTCTACAGGAGTTTTCCTAACACATTGTGGGTGGAACTCTATATTAGAAAGCATATGCGGTGGTGTGCCTACTATTTGCTGGCCGTTTTTCGCTGAACAACAAACGAACTGTCGATATGCTTGTACCACTTGGGGCATTGGCATGGAGGTCAACTCTGATGTAAAACGTGATGAGATTGAAGAGCTTGTCAAAGAGGTGATGGAAGGTGATAAGGGAAAGGTAATAAGGCAAAAGACTGAAGAATGGAAGAAGAAAGCAGTGGAAACTACTGATATAGGAGGTTCATCCTACAAGAGCTTTGAAAAGCTTATTAAGGAGGCTCTCTATGGTCCCAGTAGCTATTGAATCTTCATAACTATCATAAGGATAGCTACCATGGTGTTAGCCACATCTATTTTATTTTCTATCTTGCTCAATAAGTGGTTATAACTTTTGATATTCGAATCATTGATGTAACTCATGGATGATTATGCTCTATGTCATAAGAATTATTGGGAGATTTTAATATAAGTTAGTTATTTCGGGACTTAACATTCCGCCTCACCGCAAAATGGGTATCCAATAGCTTAACGTTGTGTTTAGAGATTCGTCAGCCATCTTGGTGCCTATGATGCAGGGAAAGGGTGGGACGGATAATGGCAGGTGGAGAGCGTAGCAATGCCTCCCAGCAATGGTTAACAGGTCGAGGTTTTTGGGGTTCTGGACTATTTTGATTCAATTGTTTTGGGATGGGTTGTCAGCAAGGAAGAGGAATGGGTAGGATGTTAAAGGGCGGTGGGGCTGCCAGTGGCGCCGGCACCTGACAGCGGTGGGTTCCAGGGTTTCGGTGATGCAACTTTCACTCGGGTTTGGGCCATTTGTGGAAGACCTAGTTACAAACTAATAATGGTAATATAAGAATTTAAATGAGAATATCGACCCATCATTCAACCAATAATGATAATATCATGTTATAGGAAAAGGTCTCGTCTCCAGCATTACAACGCAAAAGTTACTTTCACCCAAACAATGACTGGATCTGATCACTACCAAATCTCTTTTTCTAAGTCTCAATGGACAAAAACATGCAGTGCGACGTCTTGGGCACTCCACTACAGGAAAATGTGAAGAGTTAAGCGACAAGGTCGATAACTCCATGCACTCTTATTATTTTGCTACGAATATTAAACGTAATTGCTTCATAATTTATTCCTCCATTCAGCCAACGCGTTCATGTTACTCTTTGACTCCTCAAATCATAGCCCATTAAGAAAGAACAAAATCCCAAGACTCCCGTAGCATGACTTATCGCCAGTCGGTCTTGTACATTATTTTGCTCTTCTTTTTGTTTTAGAACAAAGTTGCTCTTGCTTGGATTCCTAAAACATTTGGCTGGGACGGGCAACATACTAGAATACGAGGCAAAAGAGGACAAAAAATGACCATACTATTTGAGTCCCGTATGGGCATTTTGCATGGGCGTTTTCGTCCACACCCTATCGTTCATCGCATGGGCATTTGTTCTTGCCAAGAAATTAAACAAATTCAAAGGATTACATATCGATAAGGAGTTTATAAAACATGGGCCATGCCTAAAAGGATGTGCAATATTTTTTTTATCAAGACATTATATGAAATAATAAAGCCTATTTCTCATTCTACCAAAGACTTTACTCATTGAAAGGTCTTAAAACACACAAAAGTCAGCATATAATATGACTTGGCAATATTTTTGGTAACAAAATTTGGATACAGAAATAAGGTTAAATTTCAAATCTAATGAGTATAAGATTGAATGTAATATGAGGTGCTTAGAGATGGAAATGTCACTAGTATGTGTAACTATAGTACTATTACCATTCGAGACAAAACAAACAATTAGATTTACCATAAACAATTAGATTTACCATAATTAGGTTCAAATTAATTTCTCGGATTGAACCTTTGGTGCATGCTACAAAGGCAATGAAGAGACCAGAGAACTGCGAGTAATATCAATTTTTTGTTCTCCATTATCCTACTCGTAATAATTAGGAGTTATACCTCCCAAAATGTATTACTTAAATCAAATTTATTTTTTACATAAAGAAATCTAAAGAAAGAAAAATAGGTCTCAATGGTATTGGCTATGCAATCATCCTTTCTTCTTTCTATTATTCTATTACTTTAAAACTGTCTTCAGTTCTTGGAAGAGAACGCAGTATGAAAAGACCAACCCGCTTTCTAGTTTTCTACTAACAAATTAACAAAGATATCGAATGCCCCACGACGGCGAAGTTGCCCACCCATCCTTGATTACAATTATTACGGTGCTTAGATTCATTGTACTCCTTCAGGTACAGCCAATTCCTTTGTTCAAGTCTCCCAATATATTTCCACTTTTACAACGAGAATGAGAAGCGTGAAAGAACAAAAAATGTAGACTTAGAGATAAAAGTACAAGTTGTTGATGAGCCGACTATCCATCAACGCGACGGCTTTAATATTTAAATTATGAGTATCAACTAAAGGTTCGTACGCAACTTCCACAATCCTGTGTAATGCCAAACATTACTTTGGGTTCAACTTTAAGTATAGGATGATGCTGGGTTATCTTATAATACTTCAATCATGATTTTTTTGAGGAGGAAAAACATATTCTTACCTTATAAACCAATGTTTTGGAAGCTTTATACAAATTATGTAGTACATATATATATATCAACATTAAGAATATCGAGAATTTTATGTTACTTTAGTAAGTCAAATCTTATATTGGCATGTAATAGAAGTATATTATTAATGCTAGATTTTCATACATACAAGAGCTGTTAAAAGAAAGAAATTCTCAAGCAACTTTTTATCCTTGATCAGTGTAACAGCTCATTAAATCACAAAGTTAGTATAGGACATATTTGTAAGTAACTTGCAAAAACCCCATCTAAGAAAATTGTAATTTTTACTCTTAACCTTGATTTTGATCCATACCTGATAGTTGGGTTATGGAGGACATTTATGAGGAATATATTACTTTTGTGATAAAGCCTTCAGTCAATATTAATTGTGAAAAAATATTAAAAATTAGATTCAATTTTTTTTTACTTTATTTAAATCATAAATTAAAATTTTTCTCTAAAAATGACTAATTGACCATTTTTATAAGCCAATTTTAAAAATAAAATGACCTTTCTAATATTGTTGCCTATGTTTTTTAATGCAACAACATAAACTCTTAAGCACACGTGCAATATGCACATATGAGACTCAAATATCTTAGAATTCAAGGAGTATTTTACTAAGTACATATTTTATGCCGTAATTGGAAACTATCAATTCTTAAACATGGATAGATATGACAATTTCTTAAGTTATTGAATGATATAAATAAAATTGTTGATTACAATTGCTATCATAAAACTTTAACCATTCAATTACATATTAAATATTTGAATAAATTTATTTGGTAGACTATTCATTTGTCTTGACTCTATATTTGGTACTATTTCCATTTCGTTAGCATTTTGCTGTTTGTTATGAAAGGAAAGCTCGATACCCTAAATCAACTTAATCGTTATTGTTTCTTTCTTTTGAGCCTCACTACAATCCCAGGATGTTGGAAAGTCGCTGGGATATCTCTGAGAATGTATTCCTAAGCAAGTAGACTTCCTTTTCTATTGGTTGTATGGGTGGCCCTGCTGACTTTGCTTGTTGGGTCATTGTACTTTGCATGCTTGAATGGTTGGGGGCGATGTTTTCTCTTGGGTATCTATCTGTTGGAAGGGTTACTTTTTTCTTTTTCTCGATAAATTCCTATTCATGGAAAACTGAGCTATTTGTATAATCCGTGGTCTTCTTTTGCGTCGGAATCTCCCATGTTGTAGGTTCCGGCATATGCTTTTGAAAAGTAACAAGTTCAAAAAATACATTAAGAAAATAAAGAGAACAAAATGAAATTGAATTCAACACGACCGGTAGTGCTTGGTAGTTGGCAGAGGTTTTGTTTTCTTTTCCCTGCGTGATGATACGTAGGTTTGACTACAGAAATGACTGGTTGGCTTGATTGAGGAACAATCCATAAAGCAACGCGTGGAGTTTTAGGTGCTGATATAGAAAATACAGGATAAGAGGGCATGTTAATCTCCAACTCTATCATTTCAGTCTCTGCTTTTGTCTGCTTTGGAGTGCCGGAGCCGTCAAGTTGGAATTGGAATGATTTCAATCCTACTGCTCTTTGGCATGCATGTCTGCACCATGAGTGCTTTCATTAGAGTCTTCACGCTACAAGAACTAAAATTTGGCTGAATGATCGAGAGTCCGTCTTAACTTTTTTGTCTTTTTGTTCGTTAATCAAAATTCAACAATTGGGAAGCCTACAATGTAAACATCGATTCATGAACGAAGTTTATTTAATATTAAGTCGAACCAATTGAGAGGTTGCAGCATTTGTGGTCCTCTTTTGCTCCTAAGTCAAAGATTTGAGGAATCCAGGTTTGAGAGACGTCCTACTACAAAATAATATCCGGACGACAGGTTACGCGTGATAGTAGGTAGAACTTTTAGTTTTTAATGTTCTTTCTGCGCAATGATATGAAGGGTCACTATTGAAATGACAGGTTGGCTAATTTGAGGAAGAAATGACGAATCAATTGCATTAAGTATTGAGTGCAAAAGGACAAGAGTGCATTGAGTTATCCACCTCTGTCGTTTTATTTCTTCACCTTTTTCTGCACTGCATCACGTGTTACGGCCCATACAGAAACGCTAAAAGAAAAGTTGCCGACTAATCAAGAACTGGTCTGAAGTCTGAGTGAAGGGTAGATAATTTGTGGATCATAATGCATCACTTCAGACAAGATTTTTCCTTTGAACACAATCAGTAGACACTTACTGAGTGTCTGAAATTGGGTTAGGGTACAAAATACAGTCGTTCTAAAATATTGTGTTGAAAATCAACTTACTGTTGTAACCTTAAAGGAAAAAATATGCTCGCAAAGTTATGCCAACATAACATCTTTTTAAGATTCATTAGATCCTTCTTTTGATGGCTATTACCTTCCTTATGTTTAGAAATCTAATGAGATCCGTTTGATTTTATTCATAAAAGGATGCAAACTTATCCCACTGGCTAAATATCTTAGCTTATTGTTAGCCCTTACATTTTTCTTACAACTCCAATTAATCATGGGAATGTTCATGACAAGTTCTTTTCCCAAACATCATAGACTCTGCTGAAAAACAAAAGCATACTAACTTGTGGTTCACTGGATGTTGCTTAGCAAAACATTTTATGTTTTCGAACTTTCCACAATACGGCCCTGCAGAAGACCATGCTGTAACGTTGGGCCTGCGGGCCATGTCTTATTCATGGTTGCATTGCAGCTTCAATCTTCCATCAAAAGTTGGCGCCGACATTTAAAAGCCCGCTACAGAATACTTTAAGCAGCAGAAAATGAAGCGGCATTAATATAAGGTGAAAAAAACCCGACATAGATATAGTCGTGACCATGATAAATAAAGCTAAGGTAGTAACATTCAGTGGCCGTTGGGACCATGGAGACACTCCATTATAAGCCTTTCAAAGTTCTTGTAGGATGAACCTCCAATATCCGTAGCTTCTACTGCTTTCTTTTTCCATTCTTGAGCTTTTTGCCTCATCATCTTACCCTTATTGCCTTCCATCATTACCCTAACAATTTCTTCAATCTCATCACGTTTTACATCATGGTTGACCTCCATGCCAATGCCCCAAGTGGTACAAGCATATCGACAATTTGGTTGCTGGTCAGCAAAAAATGGCCAACAAATAATAGGGACACCATTGCATACGCTTTCTAAAACAGAGTTCCACCCACAATGTGTGAGGAAAACCCCCGTAGATGGATGTGCTAGCACTTGTTCTTGGGCGCACCAACTTACGAGCAATCCTCTATCCTTAATCTCCTCAAAAAATTCTTTAGGCAAAAGTGGAGAATCTCCCATTACCACATCCGGCCTAACTATCCATAGAAATGGGTGCTTGCTATTTGCAAGCCCCCATGCAAACTCCTTGAAATGTTGTTCAGACATCATTGTCACACTACCATAATTCACATACACAACTGATTTGGGTTCCTTTGTATCAAGCCATTTGAGACATGTTGAGTCTTCTTTCCATAAGCTGGAGCTTAGAGACTTGAGTTGGCCATCCGGCACATGCCTTTCTAGTAAGGGAAGCGGACCTATATTATAAATGCGAGGGAATATAGCCGAAATTGCTTCCAAGACCTCATATTCAAACTCATCAAATGTGTTAAAGATGATCGCGGAAGAATTTAAGCAGTTTCGTGCTTCCGATCCCATAAAATCAAACATGGTTTCATTGGTATCAGTAGTTCTAATGAAACTTGGAAAGTCCTTGAGTCTGATGTTTTTCATTCCTGGGACCCAATCGATTGATTTTTCTAATGTACCATCATCTTTGAAGCTTTCATCTGTAGCACAAGATAGATACAAGTATATGTTTAGGAAACATTGCCAAGCTCATGGTGAATCCTGTGATTATTACAAATTGAAATCATTTTACACTTATGAAAGTGACTCATGTGGAAATTGATACCTTGGGATCCAAGATCATTAATTATTAACAAATCTAGAAAGAAAAGTAGAATAATGATCACAACCAAGATGATAACATTGGTGGATAGAAAACGACATTCTAATTATCACTCCTCATACATTTCAACCTAGATGAAGCTTCTTCTTTTTTTAATGTATAATCAAGCTACAGCTTAGATATGGGGTTTCTCTCTTAGACCATATTATGAACTTTTCATTTGTCAGTTATCAACAACAAAAAATGGAACCAAATACAATATGAAAGAATTACAATAAAGCAAATTCTTAGAAGATACATACCACTTCTTAATTAAAAGTTGCGGATTATGAGGATTAGCATTGTTTAGTCATCTATGTATAGTCAGTATAAAAAGAAAAGAAAAAAATCTGAGACCTCCTTCCTCTCCCCTAACAAGGACAAAAAGAAATTTTTTTTACAAAAATGTATGGATATATAACTTTATGAATAGTCATGAGGCCGACCTTCCATTAACAATTTTGGGAATCCCATAGGTAAAATTCTACAAAGTGCCTTGTTAATTTATTAATTGAAATTAAGCAATCAGTTGAAGTACTTAAACAATTAAATTATTTTTCAATATTTTAGAATTTTCTGGCTTTAAGGATTTTATTTAATATTAAAGAAAAAGCTTGAATTGGAATCAGGTTTTGTTACTAATATACGAAACAAAGCAAACTTAGCAAAACAGAGAACCGAGAGATAGCCAATGTAGTCTGCGTCAACTTTAGATTAACTATTTTAAGCTCAACAAAGAGAGAAAATAAGAAATTCAGAACATGATGAAGTACAGAGACAAAAAAAGAGCAAAGTGCTTCGTGCAGACAAAGAACCACGGCAACCCCGAGAACAAAAATGGCCCAAATACATACCTTCGAATGGAATAATGCCTCTTTTGATGAGTTCGGTGAAGTTCAAATATGCCATGAAGCCACAGGGTGAAGCCGTCCACAACTGTACCTCCGGGATGCCTAATTCTTGTCCAACTTTACGACCAAAACCCATACACCCATCGGCGACTATGCAAGTAACCGGCGCACTTCAGAAGATGAGTTGAGCTTAAGCACTAGCTCTCTAAACGGGGCCAGGCAATTGTTTCTCGTGGAATCACACAAGGCTGGGACATCTTGGGTTGCATCCCGATCTGAAGGTGGCAACCCATCAGGGATTGTCTCAAACCGGAAATCCGGTAGGCCCTTTCCGTAATCCGGTCCTTTGGACCTGAGCAAGCGCTTGTGGTTGAACTCAGTGTTGACAAAGGTTATGTGGAAGCCCCTTGAGTGCAGGAGCTTGGCTAATCGCATCACTGGGGTCACATGGCCTTGTGAGGGGTAGGGGACACATACTGCATGGGGTTTCCGGGCTTCAACTGATCCCATGTTCGGCAAATTAAGATGTCAAATGGAATCAAGCTTTTAGAGTTTGTGATTAAGCTTCCTCCAGCTTTGTCCATTTTAAAGGAAAAGTGCGTCAATAGTCTCCCTACTGTTCTCAAATATCCTGGCTATTGCCAAATATCTATGTGTTGCCGACCGGGATGTATTAGAAAATGCTTCAATATTATCTGCTAGATGTCAAGATTATTCGATGGCATCCGTATAAATCCAAAAGAAAATTCCGTATAGATCCATAACAAGTCCCTTTCATAGACAAAAGAAAGTCACATGAATGAGGAAGGGTGCAATTATTGTCCCTAGGAAGGATATTTGTCTACAGCTTAAGGGATCATCGCCTTTACCCCAAACCGAAAGCAATATATACTAAGTTTTCGGAAAGTGACACTAACAACCACAGTTAAACGACCCATGCAGTCAATGATCATCTCCAAACCTAATTTTCTCAATTAGGATAATTATTGTGTTGATTCCTAAGGTAGAACTGTGGACAGAATTTCCTGGCTAAGTAGATGACATCCAACTACATTGACAAACTAGTTGTTAAAGGTCAATTTTCCAACAGAAAGTTCCTGCTTAACAACCATACTGCATTATGTTGTTACTTGTCATTTCCCCTCTTCTTGCTTGTGTTTCTGTTTTATTTTAATTCCCGAGACCCTCGTACTCACCATTTCCTCCTATTTGTCACATACTGCATGGCATTTTCGGGCTTCAACTGATCCCATATTTTTCAAATATCAGATATGGGATGGAATCAAGCTTTAAGAGTTCGTGATAGCTTCCCCCAGCTCTGAACTATTTAAAGGAAAAGTGCCTCGATAGTGTTCCTACTGTTCTCCAATATCTTGGCGACAGCGGAATATGGAGGCGTTGTGGATATTTGATTGCTTCCTTTGGAAAAATGCTTCAATGTTGACTGGAAGGTGGGCACTATTATCAGATGCCATCTATAGACGCATCCAAACACAGTTTATGCAATGATTGTGCAGAACCATTATAGATCTATAACAAGTCCCTTTGATAGATAACATAAGGATCAAGGAATTACTTGATCAGAATTATTTGATGGCGGTCAGTTTACTGTTGTTACCTTAAGGGATCAGAATTTATGCACAAGTAAGACTGTACAGTTTATTCAGTACACTATATTTATGCATCAGTTATCTTCACTGCCATTTCCTGTACCTTAAACTTAGAGCAATAAATACGAGGTTTTCAGAAAATGGTACTAAGAAGAACATTTGAAAGTAGTCAAGGAGCATCTCCAAACCTACATTGGCAAGGCTGGGAGTGGGAAACTGCAAATTGGTATTACTTTTTGCTTTCTCTTATTGGAAGGGTAATCATTTTTCCTCTATATCAGAAACTGGGTAGGTCCCTGGCCATTCAATTATAACCAGGTTGTTCCTCGTCGTTCGAAAACAATGTTTTCTTTAATTAGCTCTTTCGTTCTTTTCTGGCCTGCCACCACGGTGCCTTGTCCCCCAGCAGAAATTTTGGACCAATTTTCTATCGAGGGATCCATTAATTGTAATTGGTCTCCATCAATCTAACGACAGATGTCGAACTAGTAGGAGGAGGATACCTCTCAATGTTTTAATTTTTTCTAGTAAGAAGATAAAGGTTCGTAAAGGAATCTAACAACAAGAGGGTTCTTAGACTTGGTCAATTCTGCAATGCACTGCGAGATGTCTGCCAATAATTGACTGCATCCATTAAACTGCCTCGATACTGCGTATCCCTGCAGATACAGTGCGAAATCCTTTGTTCCCATCTCACCCTATACATCCCCCACTTAAATCACAAATACTCCCCATGGGGAGTTAAACCTGGGACCTCAAGGATCCCAAGCCCAACCCTTACCAAGTGGACCACCTGTGGGTGGGTTATCAGCTTTATTAGTCTTAGTAGTTTTTGTATTACTAGTTCTAGTGGGAGTTATAATCTAACAGATTACTCTAAATTTCTTTTATTTTTTATCCAATGAACTAACTTCTATCTCTTGTATTATGGATTCCATGTACTGGCTATACAAGATTGAATATAATTATTTCATAGTTTCAACTCATCTTGTTTCTTCACAATAATGATAAACATTTAAGTACGAGTGAGAAATACCACTTGTTGGTCAAATCCATAGTTAACCATTCAATTTCAAATTGAAGTTATTATTTAAAGAAGTACACTCATTAGAACTCTAAGAACGCTCTTTTGAAGATATCTTGATGCCAACATGGTCTTATCTTAAATAAAATCTGCTTAGATTGAAGAATGTACACTTCAAGTTGGCTCTCAATATATTAAGATCTCTCCCAAGGTATACACTTTTGTGCTTAACAATAAGAATTATTGAAAGTTAACATTTAAAAATTAATGGTTGTAAAATTCAGATGGGAGGATATGCCCAATTGTAAAGCAGATCTTATCTCTTCGATAACACTAAAGGCCAGTTTGAAAAGCTATGATATGCATCATTACGATTGGATCCTTTTGAAATTTTCTTGGAGGCAATCATAGCAAGATAAAAGAATAGAAGTTAGGTGGTTTGAATAAGATTGATCACAGTTCTATATAGTAAGAGAAAAAATGAGAGAGAGAGAGACTAGGAGCTTCATTATGTCTTTCAATCACATCCTGTGATAACCTATACAAAGTTGGATTCGATTCAAGGACCAGTTCTGTGAGGAGTTGGTAAATCAAAACGATGATTTTTTCATGAAGAGCAATGCCACAGGTAGTTGGGTAATTTCGACCACAGCCAAAATTCTAAGTAAAAACTACACAAGCTCTACTGAGCAGTATAGAAAAATATGATCTGTTTTCTAACTGGCAGGGACAACGTTTTGCAGTAAAAGCTCCAAGTCTTTCAATCTACATAAGACGGTGGGAAATATATGTTAGCTGTCAAACGATACAGACAGACAGTTTCAATCACATATAAAGGAAATGCCTACCATACCTCACATTACTTAAATCAGGATAAATGGCTATTGCTTCCTTAAAATCCTACATCAAATAAAAAATTAATCAGTGATCTCATTAAACAACTACCTCCAATATGAAGTTCCCGCATATGACATGCATCCTATCAGTAATTTTCTCTTTAAGAACTAGAGAAGGAAAAGCTTCACCTGCTCGGCTGTTGAAGATGTGTAGGTAATCACACATGACATCCCAGCTTTTGTTGCTGCCTACAAATTTAGTGTGCATCGAGGTTCAACATGGTTATAGTTGAAAGTAGAGCAGCAACTCAAATTTCGGGATAGGACAGTGAACTGATCCAAAATTGTCACTAACATAAGATTCTAAGTTATTTCATCTAAAATAGCACACTGTTATCCAGGGTTTCAACAATGCTTTCCATGAAACATGGGTAGATGCACTTGTTGAGGTCCTCTGCCGGCTATCTTTTATGCTTTTGGGTTGGACGCTCTAACATAGTATCAGAAGAATATTTGTTTTTGGACTTTAATGGTTTCAGCTGGGTCGCAGATCCATTTGCCTCAGTTTCAGTTGGGTTCTTTAACACTCAGAAATCCGCATGTTTCAGTATGTGAAGTAAATGATTATTACATATCACAGAATCTACCTGTAGTCCAATAACGCTGTCCTCCACTACCAAACATTCGCTTGGTGACACACCTAGCCTCTGCAGGATAAGTAATCAGGACATATTTAAATTAATCAGGACATATTTAAATCAATAGAAAGTATACAGAGTTAAAATTACCTTGGAAGCTGTCAAATAAATTGATGGATCAGGCTTCTTTACCTTCACATCGTCACCTGCAAGCCAAAAAGAAAGAACAGTAATAGATATGAATGTCGGAGTTACAAAATAAACACTTACTTTCAGACCAACAAACGTACATAAATATATGAACACTGTGTGATTGAAAAAAAAAAGTTTGAAATGGATGCCAACAACAACAACCTCAATCCTATTGAATCCATCTAAATGGGCTAGAACTATCACCAAATCGAAATGGGGGGAGAATGACTTGACTTGCTGCTAGACTTTGAACAAACAGAATGGGTTGAAAAAGCTTTTCAGACGTGCAGAATAACTTTTGTTGTAACAAAGAGAACAACAAAAATTGTTTATGGGTCCAAAGTGCATATGTTGATGTTCTTATAAACATATGGTAGATGCACACAAGCATATAATGTGGACATAGCAAATAAGTCTCTTGGACGAAGTATGCCAAAACACACAGAATGCTCACTTTAAAAGCACTCAATGTACCTGCAAGGAAACAATCGAGACCTTGAAAGCGCTCCTAGTACAAGGAAAACCAAAAACAGATTAATGAGTATTTGTTGAAGACGTGCAGAGAAGTGTATGCTATAACATTGTCCACTGACGATTAGATAAGCGTATACTACAACATTGTCCACAGAGACTAAATTACCATTCCTATAAGGTTTTCAAGACACAGTATCACGGAACTCTTAGTTGCTGCAGAGCAAACAGCTAACTTTTTTCCCTGCAACAATGGGCAACAAAATGTCAGTACCCGACGACACATAAGCACATCCTAAAAGTCAAATGCTGCAAATATTGAAGACTGAGCAACGGCAAAAACAATAAATCTTCAATGAAAGGTACCAATCGCCTAATCCAATATGCATGAAATGCAAACAGATGATCCAAGAATCCAATTAATTAATCAATCAAAATGTTGCACGTGCGATGGTTGACATTGATATACCATGACAACATAATTGCATTTTAATGGTAAGTTTTATCTTACAGCAACCCTGGCCTCATCCATCAGTCTCAAAACCCCCGGCCTCGTTTCCACCTGATGAGAACCTATCAGTCCGCATTTCTTGTTGCCCATCAATTAGTTCACAATAAAAGCAAAAGCAACAGAAGAATTAGATTAGGAGAAAGATCAAATTTTCCTTACAGTTCCAGATTTGATTATTTCTTTGTACCTTTCAGTCTTCCAATCCTACAACACCAGAAAAGGATCAATACAGAATGAGTTTCTAAATTTAAATAGAAGTCGAGCAGTGGTAGAATAATATTTAAGTAACTTATCTACGACATGTGTTTACATATGGGGACCAGCGGAATATTTCAAAATCTCCAGTTTCTGTGTCATATGCTGTACACGAAAGAACGAAGACCATTCCATCAGAAAATTAATGCTTCGGAATGATTGCCACCTCATGGCAAAAGATTGGAAATTTGGGTCCTTCAATTCCAGTGATAAATGCAGCTATTCTCCCTCCAATTTTTCAGAGTGTATGAAGTAAGAGAATAAAGCACTCCCACATTCTGCCTGTACTTTTCTAAAGATCATGCGTGTATGCATCTTGGTCTTGAAGACTAAATTTTACCGAAGGAACTTGTTTCCAATCACTAATAACTTCTGTTTTTCACCCTTATCTAATCTCATGTCTGTGGTAACCTCACATTTTGTCAGCATCCAAACAGGAAAAAAAAAATCAAAAAAAAAAAAAAAGGGTAAAAAGACAAAACCTGGATAGTGTCGATCAACTTGGCTCGATCCTCATCACCCTCCGGCGGCTTCTCGAATACCGTTGACGACGGCCACCCATGTTCCCCAAAGTACCTTCACATTTCGAAATCTCCAACGATCAACAAAAACAAAGCAAAAGAAAAAAACTCAAATAATGACTACAAAGAAGTAAGAAAAGGACGAGAGGACCATCGCATTTTGGGCTTGCCACCTCCGATGCGATTCTGGAGCTCGTCGTAGAAGTCGGAGTCCCAATTGAGAGGCTGTGGTGACGAAGCACTGCAGCGGACATTGAAGTGAGCGAAGGCGTCGTTGTAGGCCTGGCGGTGCAAGTGCTCAGACTCCAGGATCACGCCGTCGCAGTCGAATACCAGAGCTTTGAGACCGTTCGAAGAGGCGGAAGCGGAAACCGAAATCGAGAGCGATCTCTCGGACGCCAAGTGCCTTTTTCGTAGAGTTCGAAAGCGAAGAGCAGGGACTTGGCGGAGAGGATTAGGAGAAGGAGCGAGAAAGCTTGGGGCAGAAGAGAGCCTTATCGTGCAGGCCATCGCCGATTCACTCTGTGGCTTTGAGCACTGCCAACGCTTTTAACGGATTTAACGACCGTTATGGACCTTTAGATATGGATTTTGCTTACCCTTTTAGGCACCAATTCCTCCCGGATAATTATCAATTTTACATAACTTTTAATTCATAGATAATTAATAAAAGAAAACATAGGATATTTTTTCGTTCAAAATGTGAATAAATAATATATTTAAAAAATTGAACCTTTTTCTTTAAAACTAATCATTAAAAAAACCAAACATCTAATAAGATAAAATAAATATCCTACCAAAACATTACAAAGCGGGACAGCTACAATTTAATGCGTCTGGCTGTGCCCTTCGTGAGCCAATCTTGACAACCTTATTAAATCAGTTTGATCATATGCAACATGTTTCGGGTCACATTACCACAGAAATAAAATAAACCAATGACTAAGATGTTCGAGCCGGATGTCATATAGGAAAGCATTTGGTGACCATGTTTGAAATCGCACCACCAAACAAGCAAAAAACTGGAAAGAAATCAGTATCACCAAAGTAACCTGTGATAGTTTTAGACGTCAGCTGTTCAGATGCTGAGGCACTTTTTGCAGAGTGAGAGAGACTGATGTAGTGTGCAGAAGATGTGAGAGATGCAGTGACAACGGTGATGGGCCATGGAAATCACTGAAAGATATGGGAAGGGGAATCGTAACAAAAAACTTTGGAACTTAGGGACTGTACTGCGCAGGAGAGCAAGACAAGAAACATAAACGAGAAAACCCCCGCGTCAAGATGCAACAGAAGGCAAAGATCTCCTTGCAAAAGTAATGGTAGAAGATTAATGAAGGAAAAGGAAAGAAAATCTGCAACAATGAAGTCATGTCAGTGTGGGGAAATTCTGTTGCGATTTCTGTACATTGTATTAAATTTCAGTATATGGAATCAGTACTGACATCACTGCCATATCCCATTTCTTAAGAAACTCAATTCCCCGTCTCCCTTGCACAAAATTTCTCATTTAAGAGAACCAGAAATTACAGGTGAAAACTCTGAAATAGATGGGGATCGCTGACAGTGTACAAGGCGGACACCATATTTGACGAAACTTGCTCAGCAACCCTTGCCTATGGGTTGAAAAGGTGATCTTGGCAGCGGCATTTCCATTCCAAGGGCTTGTAATTGGAGTACTTGGTGCTTCCAGGGGAAGGGTCGAAAGACGCCATAGGAGCAGTTCGGGCTAAACGACTCAAACCTGGCTGGACTTTGAAGTGACTGGGCACGGTAGGCACCTGGACCGCCATGCATGGGTGGCAATCGTTGCACTTGTTGTGGCAGCTCGGAGGGGTGGAGCCTAGCCTGCTTTTCTCCTCAAATAACAAGCCCTACACAACGCCCAGTTCCATTCTCATGAAACGGAAATGTGACCCATAAAATCACAGAGACAAAGTACCAAGACTTCTAGCTTACCCGAGGAGAACTTCGAAGCAGCTGTTGCCGGTTAAAGCAAGAGACCGGAGAGACGAGATGCAGAACCACAATAACTAACGTAGCTGTGCGAAGAAGGAATGACTGAATTGAATTCATCACGGCCATGGAAGAATATCATGTCAACCTGTAGTCATGCCAACCCATCCAAGAAACCAAAACAAAAATAAAGAAAATGGACAATAAGAAAGCGCCAATTGCCAGCACTTCTGAAACTAGCGCTAGCTCTACCCAGAAGTAACTAGATGAAGATAGAGTGAAACAACGTTTTTGGTTAAATTTTCTTTCCTATGGGATCGAACGGAGAGAAGGAAGAGAGGAGATGATAAATCTGTAGTGAGGCGGAGAGTTGGGTGGCCCGATCAGAAGGCGCACAGACAGAGGTGCAGATTGCTGCAGAAGAGTGAAAGGGACAACACGGAAGGGCGAAAAAAACTTGGAGAATCCACATCAGAGGAGGGAGGCTGTTCTGGTCACATATCTACGAGACTAAGGCTCTCTATAAACAAGATCGCTGGTAAAAAAGCGAGAGCTGGAGGAATGGGTTAAATTGGAAGTGGGGTAGTGGTTAAAATAAGCATTTAATATGACAGTCTCGCCTTTTTTTTTTTCAGTGTTCAGAATTCAAAACTTTGGGTTTGACTGGGACAGCTTTAATAAATAAGAGAGAGAGTGAGAGAGTGAGAGAGTGAGAGAGAGGGAGAGATGGCCATTTTGTACAGCTTGCATATGATTGTCACCGTAAAATGTTATCCTCCAAATAGATGTTTTACGGGACTTATATAGAAAAGATATGAATGTAAAAAATATTTTAAGATTTTTTAACTTGATATTAAAATATAAATTAATTCATTTAATTTTTATTTAACTTTAAATTTTTAAGATAATGTTCTATATACGAAAAATATTTATTCTACCTCAAGATATATCAATGTCTAAGATCAAAATATAATAAGTAATAGTATTTGAATATAAAAAAAATATCTATTTAACTCATAAGGAAACTTTTAAATTGATCTTTGGCATTGTAATATTTTTCTTTTATAATAAGTTACTTACAAAGAAGAAGTTTAGAGTAATTTATTTTATCAATTATATTTTCGTAACACATGCTTTCTTATGTTTAAAACTTCGAAATATATTGAAATTCAATATCCATGTTATATAATCAATTCATTAAAACATTGTATATTTTATATTAGGACAACCTTGACCTTTAACTTAATTATTGATCACACTTTAAGCTAAGTGCCAAAAAAGGAAAAGGAAAAAACGAAAGCTATGTTGTGATACCCAATGCATGAAACTATTATGCCAAAACAGATAATGAAACTTTCGGTTATTATTTGCCTTTTTCCTTATGTCTTGATTTGTGGGTGAAATTTTTATGTCTCTTGGTCAAAGCTGCCAGAAGTTCTATTAGATATTGATGTGTGGGCTAATATCTCCTTTGTTTATTAGGTTGGTGACTGATATAGATTTCTATAGACATGTTTCTCTTTTGGATTTAGTATGATGTAGGTAGGGCTTTTATTGTATTCCTTAGTAATTGTTAATACAAAACTATTTCCTTTTGTGCCTTTAGGCATACTACTCTAACATTCTTGGGGGAACCTTACAACTTATTCATACTCATTCCAATGACCTCCTTCTTATTCCTAAGTTTATAGTAATTTGTTTATCCCAATTTTCTCCTATGATTGCCAAACCACAGGTCCCTACAAGGATCCTTACTACCTTGCTACCACTTACATGCTCAACACTTTCCTGGTGATTGAAAAACTTCTAAATGCTTCTAATTATGAACTCTAGAGTTGCCAAGTACAAAATCAGTTGGATGGAAAAAAAAAAAAAAAAACAAGCTTAGTTTGATTAGTTGGATCTTTACCTAGGCCACAGGATGATGCTACAAAGGCTAGGTTATGTGATCAGAATTGTTTGACTATTTTAGGATGGCTTGAAAAATTTGTTGATACGGAGCAAGCTTTGTATGTGAGATGGATTGCTAATGTGAAAAAACTATGGGATAGTTTTAAGAAATGCTATGGGCATACAATTGGTATGCATAGGTACAATTTTACAATTTACATAAAAAATTATCTGATTATAAATTAGTTGAGGGCTTTGTGTTTGACTTTTATTCATATCTCAAAAACTTATGGACTAAGATTGACACAATAGAGGCATTTGTCCATTGTACTTGTGGAAATTGTAATTGTAAAGTAAATAAACCCCTTAAGGTGAGGTAGAAGGAGCATTAATTGATGGATTTCCTTCTTGCATTACCAAAACGTTTTTAGAATTATAGGAAAAATATCTTGTCCCATGATAATCTCTCATTGCTAGACAAAACTTTTAATTTAACCTTAGAGGATGAACATCAATGGGTACAATGCTCTGGGTCTTAATCTATATAAAGGAGATGACTCCCTCTAATGTCTCACAATCACAGTTTAGTTGTGGTTAACCCCAAAGGAGTAATAAAGGTAGTGGAAAAGGAAAGGTAATGTACTCACATTACCATAAGCTTGGACATGCATGTGAAAAATGCTTTAAACACTTTGGCTATCCACTAAGATGGGGTTAAAAAGATAAAAGGAAGGCATTAGGTAGCATTTCTTCTCAAACATTTCAATTCTCTTCTATTCATCCAAGCCCAGAGGTGAATGACTTGAAGCACATTCGGGTTTGATCGTTAATCAACAACTTGGGTTAGCTAGACAACAAGTTTCTACTATTAGGATTAAGTCATGAAGTTCCATCTCCTATTGAACAATAGCTTTCATTAGGTTTGAATTCTTTTCTTGGACTTGTGACAACTCCTAAGTATGACATCCACTTCTTGTGTTAATACATTCTATGGATTATAGATTCCAATGTGACCATGTTGTGTGTGGTCTAGGATAGCTTTATTCATGCATTGTACAATGTTTGTCTACTAAATTGTTTGATAACTCCAGTGTTGTTACCACACAAAATGGAAAAACTAAAGCCATACTTATTTTAGAATTGACAAATTTCTTATATGTACTTCATTTCAAATTTAATTTGTTGTTTGTCTAGAAAATTATATCATAAAGTAACTACTTAGTCATTTTTTATGATGAATTTTGCTTATTTTAGGATTGTACAACTAGATGAGTAATAACATTGGGTAATGCACATGGATTGTATTTCCTTCAATTAGACCTTAGGGATTTACCTAGTTGTTTAAATTGTATTTTGTTATCCATAGATTCCCTTTTGTCTAATTTTAGAGTGAACTTTTCATGTATGAACAATTTTAATATAAAAATTAGTTACATATTGTGGCATCATTGTTGGGGTCATAATTCCTAGAAACTAATCTTTGCACATGGGAAACACATTAATTGTCCTAATTTATTTCATGCTTAGTTTGTCCTTGGGAAAAATAGGCATGATCAACATTCCCATAGGGACAATTTATGAGTCTTTTTGCTTTTGACCTTGTACACATGGATTTATGATGGCCCTATAGGCACTCAAATCATGATAAGTCACATTATTTCTTAATCATTGTAAATAATTTCTCTCATGTCACCTAAACGTTTTTATTATGGTCTAAGGATCAAATATTTCCTACTATACAATTGTTCATTCTATAGTGGAAACTTAATTCGATACCAAGTCGAAGTATATTCACTTTAACGATGACAATAATTTATTTTTTTTAAGCAACATGTGACTTCTACTTGTTATCTTATGGGATCCTCCATTAGGCTTCATGTGTCTATATCCCTTAGCATAATGAGGTGGTAGAATGCAAACATCATCATTCATTGGACATTTCACAAGGCTTGATGTTTTAGGCTTACATTCCTTCCTAGTTGTGGGAGAATGTATCTTAACAACAACTTATCTTATCAATAGGTTACCTAATGCTCCATTAGGACGTCAGACTCCTTACGAGATATTTTTTTGGTAAAACCTTCCTTTGGATCACCTTAAGGTCTTTAGTTATTAATATTATGCCACCATCCTTTATCTTAGGGACAAGTTTGCTCCTTTAGCAATTCTTGTGTTTTCATGAGATACCCTTTGTAACAAAATGGTTATTATGTTTATGATTATGAAATTAACAAATTCTTTGTCAGCCATGACATTGCTTGTTATGAATATGACTTTCCATTTTCACCAAGTTCATTGTCGGACTCTTCTATGGATCATGCAACACCTAGTGTAGAAGCCACTTTTTCAAACAACCTATCACCATTTACTCCATTCATTCCTCCAACACCTTATATACAATTGCAAGCCACTATGAATTACCAAAATGCATCTACATTAATTGTAAATGCCCTCACTTAAACCATCATTAGAAACTTCTCCAAGGTCCATTGCACCTTTTTTTAGTGGACCTTTTTCACATGATTCCCTATTCCAATCCCTAGTAGCACCTAATCCATTATTTGATAAACCCATGGAACCTCTTAGACATTCCACTTGACCTACATGTTCTCCCATTTAGATTGCAAACTATATATGTAATACACTTACACTTGAACCAAGTATTAGTATGTATCTTATTTTTCATCATATGTAACTTGACCAATTTGGTCTACATCACAAACACTTCATCACCTTTATCTTTTCTATCCCTGAACTTGAAACATACCATTAAACACTTAAAAGGATTCATTAAGTAAAGACTATAGAAAGAGATTTTTTTTATAAAAAAAAAAAAAGGTGGGGGGGGGGGACGATATCCTAACAAATTGTATTAGAATTAATAAGGTTAAAAATAATAATCATACCTTAGATAAGTATAAAGGGCAAGGTATAATCATAATTCTTAGATAATGGAAAAATGCCTACATATCTAGCTCACAAAAAACAAATAGAAAACATGAAATACAATCAGCAACATACATACTTAACTTTATAAGGGCCTACAATTACCTAAGGCTAATTAATCATTCATGTGTACATCAAAACATGGCCTAAGCACTAAACCGAGCTAATAAAAAACTATTACATTTTGAATAATGTGTCCATAATTGGTTATTCAATCCATTACTGCATTCCTCTCCTAATACACATGATGTATTAGTGCATGCAAAGGGTCCATAGACATGCACTGATGAATAACATACTCTAAATTTTCATGAGTTTTCCATTTTTAAGCAAACAATAAACTATATTTTTTTAAAAAGTTTGATTTAATGACCTAAGGTGCCTGGTTTCATGCATGACAGATCTCAAGACCATCCAACAAAGTGTAAACTTCCACTTAGGCATTAATGCCTAAAGTCAACTTAAGGGAAAATGTCATAATGATACTACTGTTATGGATAGAGAGTTAGTAGCCCTCAAGGCCAATCACACATAAGATTTTGTTCTACTACCACCAAGTCATAAGGTTTTCAAATGTAAATGGGTATACAATGTAAAATATTTAACTAATAGTTCAATATAGTAGTATAAAGGTCATCTTGTGGCCAAAAGACTTACCCAACAAAAAGAGATTGATTATAATGAAACATTATCACTTATGGTCAAGATGGTAACAATTTGATCTATGATTGTAGTTATAAACTAAACCTTAGTGCTTGCATTGAATAGATGTGCAAAATGTCTTTTTGCATAGCAATTTATTAAAGAAGTTTATATGTAATTACTATTTGGTTTTCCTCATCAAAGGGAGTGTTTTATCTGTTATTTATG